>JAFVLO010000023.1:0-596757 GCA_023758125.1 Alternaria sp. Ai002NY15 | reverse complement strand
TTACTCTCTACTAAGATTCTTTCTCTTTAATCTAAATTCTTTACTTTCTATATAAGCTTTATCTTCTTCTATATTCTAACTCTCTACGCTATTATAACTCTTAGCTAGTTAGTTAATACCTACTACGTAACGTAGTAGTTCTACGTAAAGGCTTTGCCTATATATTTATCTTAGTTTTTTATTACTCTGCTAGTGTCTCTTTCTTCTAAGTGTAAAGCTAATATAGATTATAGTAGCTCTCTTCTAAGCCTAGCTACATTCTAATCTACTACCTTCCTTCTTAGTTTTTTTATTCTATTAGTAAGACTTACAATAAGAAGGCTATTAAAGAAGATAATAGTGCTAGTAAAACTATTAATATCTACAAACTTCTAGATAACATTACCTCTATTAGCTACTTTTACTTTAACTCTACCTTGCGTAATAGTAATATAGCTCTTACTACTAACCTAAGTGTCTTTATAGCTAATACCTCTAACGCCTCTATTATTACTATAGATAGTTCTAACTTAAATAGAGAGGTCCTTTATCTTATCTTTACTACCTTTATTCTATATAAACAAGCTAACAACGTTAATGTTAGTGCCTAGAGAAATAGTACTATTACTGTCTATCTATACACTATAGCCTATAATAACAACAGCTACTACTTCTTTATAACCTTCTACTTTAAGAACTAAGAATAGTTTAAGAGCGTTAAGATTCTAGACTAGAAAATTATTAACTTTAATAACTATTTCTAGCTCTCTAGTGCTAGCCTACTATAAGTCTATACTAAGGTCTACTAAACTCTTCTTAAGCGCCTTAAGAATTACCTAGATTAGAGTAGGTAGGTAGAGAAAGGTTTAAGTAGAAGTGTAGGTTATAAGTAGTAAGATAGGCTAACTAGAATAGAAATAAGTACTCTAATATATTATAAATTCTTCTAACTTTGCTCTCTACTATAATTATAAAGTAATACTTATCTTATATACTTTAACTTTGCTAGTATATAGGTCTACCTTAGGTTTAGATAGAGTTATCTTAATAGTAGCTCTGTTCTAGTCTAAACCTAAAAGCGTATTATATAGATAATACTAATAGTTTAGAGTAAGAGTATCTTGTCTATTACGTAAGTATCGCGTATAGTCTATCTCTCTAGAAAGGTCTTAAGAGCTTGTACAAGTAATAGCTACGCTTAAAGATACTTTAGAATAGATCTTAATTTAGGCCTAGGCGCTATACTTATTAATTTAGAAGGCGCAAGAAGCTAGTAAGCTAAAGATATCTACTAGAGAAGAGATAGTAGAGAAATATAGTAAAGGTAGGTACTAGCTAGTAAGCTACCTCTCTAAAGGCATGTATATCTAGAAATAAAGCTGCGCAGCTACCTATAGAAGTAATTATAGTAAGATAGTTTAGAGTATTAATAAATAAATGTATATAAAGCTTTCTATTTTAGTAGATAGTGCTAGTGTCTTTATATACTAGCCGCGTACTGTTATTTTAGATAGTGCTAGAGAGGGCGCTAATACAAGAGTAATACTAGGTTTACGCCTAATAATATAATAACGTAGTGCTTTCTTTTAATAGCACTTTATAGAATTGTTTATAAGGCTATACTTAGCCTATTCTAACTGTTTTTTAGTGTTGCAATAGCTTATAGTTAGAATTTAAGCTTCTTTACGCAGGCAGCTTTCTTAGCACTTACTTTCTTTACTATTAGAATATCTCTACGCTTACGCTATTACTACGCCTTTACCTCTTTAGCTATAGATTTTTTATATACTACTACTACTACCTTAATCTCTTCTTTAGAGCTTTTCTAGCGTTATAGTAGCTTAGCTTTGTCTTATTATATAGCCTTGCGCTTCTAGGCAGCTTATAAACTCTAGAGATTTTAGAATAGAATACTACTTTAATCTCTAGTATTCTAGAAAAGTCTAATACTCTTATACTACTTTATGCGCTCTTTTGTAGCTAAAGGCGTAGTTATAAGAGCCTTGTTTTCTATATAATAATACTTGTTTTAAGTCTATACTTTGTAAAGTGCAACTCTAAGACGTTTAGCGTTAGAACTTATTCTTTCTACTACTATATCTACGCAAACTTTTAGAGCTAACTCTATTTATTACTATTACTATTATCTCTAGTTTATAGACTTCTATCTTATTATAAAGTAGTAGAGTAGAAGCACTTCTATATAACTACTATATCTATTAGCTATACTCTAGTAGCTTTATAGCTTCTTATAATAAGATAAAATCTTATCTTCTTATTATACTCTAGATAGCCTAAAATAAGGTAAAGAAGTTCTATGTCTACACTCTTATTAGCTCTAGCAGTTACTAGAGATAGCTATTAAGTTCTAAAGAGTAGTGCCTTTCTAGAGGCGCAAATATAATAATATTAAGTAGCTAGAAACTATAGATTGCGTATAAGAAAAACTTTGTCTATAGAACTCTATAGGCGTTATAATACTCTAGACATTTGCGCGCTACGTAGCTACTATAGCTATTAAGAAGAAGAAGATAGTAATTATAAGCAGCTCTCTCTCTTATTATACAATAGAATATATTCTATAGCTAGAATAATTCTATCTTATTATTAGTTCTGCTAGAGACTAAATATAAGAGAAAAACCTAGTGTTTATAAGCCTCTATAGTGTCTACCTAGCCTAATTAAATACTAAAAACGCTTAGATAAACTAGCGCTAATAGAGGTGCTTCTCTAGAAACGCACACGCACACTAATAGTGTACTCTATTTAGTGTTACTATTCTAGATAGTAGTTTAGGCTTCTTTTAATACCTAAAGTACCTTAGTAAAGAGTCTTTTTAACTGTTTTACAACGCTAATAAAAAAGCTCTTCTTATCTATAGTGTAGGTATTTATAGCTAAATCTTATAGTATTTTATTCTTAAATATAGCGTCTCTAAAGAGAGCGTATATTTAAATAGAGAGTCTACTAGGTAATACTATTAGTTAAGTTAGGCGCTTAATTTAAGTATTATTACAACCTTATAATAGTAAAGAAACTATATAACTCTGCTCTAGAGAACTATATATATTCTAATTAAAACAGCAAATTTTGTACTATCTTCTAAAGTAGTAGTAACTCTCTTCTTATATAACGTTTAAGGTATATTATAAGTTTCTACTCTTGTTATAGTGTAAGAAAGTGTTAAGTAAAGACAGCGTCTACATTTAGGCGTATTTTTGTCTAATACTACTATAATAACGTTATTTAGTTATAACGCTACTATTTTATAACTTTGTAATAGCGAAGATATACGCTGTCTTTACGCAATTTAATATCTTCTATTACGTTCTACGTTAGGTCTGTATTTGTAGGCTTATAGCGCGTTAAAAGTTAGAATAGTTAGAGTAATTTAAGGTTTAGAGTAGCCTATTAGCTAAATAAGCTTACCTAGTGCCTAATTACTATAATAGATAACTATTGCAGAAATAGAGCTACGTTATTTAAGATAGTAGCATTTTTAAGAATATAGAACAGTAATTATTATAGTTAATTATTATAGATTAGAGAGCAGACAGTATTAAAATCTTTATAGAATAAACTAGAATAGTAGGTATCTTAAGTAATATAGAACACTAAGTAGCTACTACCTTTACACTCTAACTAGGCAATTACCTTATAAAGGCTAGCAGAACTTACCGCGCAACTTTACTATAGCCTTTAACTTAGAATTATAGCAATAGCAAGCTTAGCGTTACTATAATAATTAACTTCTCTTTACTATATATATCTCTAATACACTAGCACTTAAATTAGCTTCTACTTATAATATAAAGTAGCTAAAGCTATAGGTAAAGGCCTTTATTTTTGTAACTTTATTTAGATAGTTAACCTAGCGTTATAGTAATAATTAACGCACATTTACTATAGATATCTCTAGTAACTAGGTATTATTATAATAACTAACCTGCCTTTGCTGTAAATAGCTTAAGCATGCTAGCGCTTCTATAGACTTATACTTCTAGAACTAGATTAGCTATATCTGCGTAGAAAAGCTTACGTTTACATAGAGTTACCTTAACTATAACTCTATCTTATAGTATAAATAAGCTTAGCGTTATAGTAATAATAGTTACCTTCTCTATAGACATGTCTATTCTGCTAGCGCTATAGTAGGTAGCTACCTTCTAGTGCGTACCTAGTAGATACGTACGTAAAGGCTAGCAGCAGCACAACTTTACTTCTATAACTAATATATCTTTGTAGTAACTACTATGTTGTCTACACTAAGCCTATAGCTATTTACCTAATACTCTAATTAGTTACTACCTTTATATCTCTATTAGCTAGATCTGCATAACAGTAATAGTTACGCAAGTTTACTAGCAACACTAGAATTATAACACTAAACTAGAGTATAGTAGTTTAGTATAAGTATTTCTATATCTCTTTCTGCTAGCTTACCTACCTTTTGTATTCTATTTAACTCTACTCTTCTAAATAGTAGCTAAGAAGCTTCTTCTTTAACACTAATATTATCTTCTTCTATATTCTATTTACGCGCACTATTATAATACTTATTTAGTTTACTAAAACCTACTCTCTAAAAAAGTAGTTCTCTGCTAAGACTCTACCTATAAGCCTAACTTAAGTTATAGTCTCTCTGCCTATAAGTCTATCTCTAGTTCTAATCTCTAGTCTTGTTCTCTTGCTTCTAAGTGTAAAACTAATACATAATATAGTAGTACTCTACTATCTCTGCTACTCTAGAGTGCTAGCCTTCTTAGTAAGTTCTTTATTCTGCTAGTGTAACTTACAATCTAGCTATTATAGACAGCTCTAAGTACGCTATTAGCTAAATAGTTAATATTAGTAAACTTAGTAATTCTACTATAGCTATTAGCTACCTCTACTTCTACTCTAATACGCGCAACAGCAACGCAGCTCTTACTACTCTACTTACTCTCTTTATAGCCTATAACTCTTTAGCTCTAGTTATTCTTAGAGAAGTCTCTTATCTAGTTCTTACTAGCTTTATTATAAACTAGCAAGTTAATAGCGCTGTTATTATTAGTGCCTATAGAGACAATACTATTATTGTCTACCTCTACACTTTTAGTTGCAATAATAAGAGACGTTGCTTTAATATAGCTTTCTACTTTAAGAATAGAGAATAGAAAGAGAGTATTAAGATTCTTAACTAGCGCCTTATTAACTTTAATAGCTACTTTAAGCTCTCTAGTACTACGCTATCTAAGGTATATATTATAATCTACAAAGAGCTTCTTAGAAAGCTTAAGAAAACGCTAGGCTAGAGTAGCTATATAAGAGAAGGTTAGATTAGGCTTATAGATAGTAAATAGTAAGCTAGGCTCGCTAGAATAGAATAGAATACTCTAATATATTATAGATTCTTCTAACTTTGCTCTCTATTACATTTATAAAGTAGTACTTATCTTGTATACTTTAACTTCGCGAGTACATAGGTCTACTTTAGATTAGAATTAGGTTATCTTAGTAGTAGCTCTTTTCTAGCTTAGACCTAAGACCTTATTACGCAGACAATACTAATAGTCTAGAGTAAAGGTATCTTATCTATCGCGTAAGTATTACGCACAGCCTATCTCTCTAGAAAGGTTCTAAAAGCTTGTATAAGTAATAGCTACGCTTAAGAACGCCTAGAAATAGATCTTAATTTAGGCCTAGGCGCTATACTTCTTAATTTAGAATATTAACTCTAGCTGCGCTAGTAGAAATATATAGTAGGTTTAAGTTATAGATAAATATAGCTAAGTAGAGCTAGGTTATATAATATATAGCTATATTTAATAGCGTAGAGTAGCTATTATTATAGTTAATTATTATAGAGTAGAGTATAGAATATATTAAACTTAGAATTATATAAGCACGTAGTGCTTTGTATAAAACTAACCTATTATAAGAAAGCGCTACGTAGAATTAATATCTAATACTATTAACTAGGCTATTTATTATAGAAATTACTATAATTACTTAGATATATTAGAGTCTAACTATAGTAATAAGTCTTAGAGAATAGAACTATATATTACACTGCTGCGCTTATAATTAGAGCACTTTTTATTTACCTAGAAAAGAAATAAGGCTTACTAGTTTAAGAGTAGTAGATTTAGAGGTTATATAATATAGCTATACGCCTTCTTTGCGCTAGCACCTATATTCTTTTTACTTTTCTTCTTCTCTTTCTTAGCGCTAGCGCTTATATTCTCTTTACTCTTTTTCTCCTCTTTATTCTTATCTTCTACCTCTTTATCTAGTTTCTCTACGTCTACGTTCTTCTCTACTTTCTAACTATTAGGTATAGTAGTATTACTAAAATAGCGTAATGTAACTATACTTTAAGTAGACTTAAGATTAGACTAACCTATCTTGCTAACGCGCCTACAAATTGTATAAGGTTTAAGAAGAGAAGTAAGCTTATTACTTACCTCTACGTCTAGGTCTAGGTTATTAGCTAAAATCTCTAGAGTAAGATAATTAGCTAGTAGTAGTATATTTTCTATAAGTCTCTCTACTACACTACTAATACGCGTAGATATAACCTTAACCTATAGATAGTAGTGTAGAATAAGATAAATCTATAGCAAAAATAACTTATCTATTAATATATATTTAATGTACATATTAGGCACACGCGTAGATAGTAATAGAGTAAATATACTATAGCTAAATACTACCTTAAGAGAAAGCTATTACTTACTATATTTTAACGTGCGCTAAAACTACGTAAAGTAAGAATTAAAGCGCTTTAGTTTACTAGAAGAATCTAACTCTTTAAAGAACTAGGTCTAAATACGTTAGCGCTTATACGTTATTACGCTATCTAGATTATTACTAAGATAAGATTTATAATTAGCGCGTAGACGCGCTGCTAAGTAATAGTGCTTAATAGATAACTTTACGCCTATCTACTCGCACTTTTTAAGATAGCAATAGTAGTACTAGAACAAGAAACAACCTTGCCTTTACGTAGAGCAGCGCACTAGTGTCTATAATAGATACTAGAAAAATAGTAGTAATACCTACTTAGTATATTGCTTACGCTAACTCTATAGACTAAGCTATAGCTCTTACAGCGTGTCTAAATTTCTAATAGTAGTTATATAATACACTACCTTAGCTATAATAGCGCTACTAATCTCTTTACTCTCTAGTTACACGCTAGTAAACTAGAGCTATTAGATACGCTTATTATTAAATTAATTCTTATTAAGCGCGTTCTACTACGCCTCTTATAAGTTATGCTAAAAGTTATAGTATTAAAGTTTAGCTTCTAACTACTACTTCTACTCTATACTCTAGGTATTTAAGAACCTACTACTACTATAGGCCTACTTAGAAGGCTAACTACTATTTAAGTTCTTATTAGAATTCTTTTTAGCACGTAATTACTTCTTTAAATTCTAGACGCTCTTTAGAAGAGGCTTCTACTACGCAATATAGTATATCTACTATAGCGCTGCCTATAGTATAGTAGTAATAAAGATAGACTAGTTAGAATTTACTAGGTTAAGTAGCTAATAGATGTCTTTCTCTCTAAAGTAATCTATAGTAGTAAGTGTCTGCAGCTCTTTAGCTATTAACGCTAGCTTCTTAAGATTATATTTAGAAAATAAGGTTACTACGTTAGATATAATAGAAAAGAGATACTATAGATTCTACCTAAGAATAGAGTAGAAAGAGAAGAGAAGATAAAGATAATACAACACAGATAATAGGTATTATACTTAGCTCTTAGTAGGCTCTAGAGACAATAGTTAAGTAGAGCTATAATAGACTCTAGATATAGCTACACTACTAGTAACTCTCTATTAGAGGCTGTAGTACGTACGTAGTATAATAGTTAGGTTAATATCTATAGTAGCTTTACTACTAACGTTAGCTATAGTGTAGATATAGAAAGTCTCTATAAAGTAAGCTAACGTACCTAGGTAATATTATATACTAGAGTAATAGGCCTTATAGTAGTACTATAAAAAACTAAACGCTATTAATCTCTACACTAGCGCTAAACGCTAGAAAATAGAAGTAAACACACGTAGAGACACTATACTAACGCGTTATACTAGTATAGCTTCTTACATAGATAAAATATTAGCGTTATTAGAATGCGTAGTAAGTAAGTATAGTATAATAGAAAGAAGACAACGTATTCTAAGACCTCTTTCTATATAATATATATATACGCAATAAATAGAAAGATAGTAAATAAATAGTACTATTAGAGCTAGATAGTTTAAGATAAGAACACAACGCGTAGAAGAAGTAGAACTAGATTAGGTAGACTATTCTAGACTAAGAAGAGAATAAGATATACTAGACGTGTAAGAAGAGTAAATCTTCTACGTAGAGTAGTAAGCTAGGTAATAGTGCCTAGTAAGACTAGGCTATAAATAGTCTATAAGCTAGTAGATATTATAGCTATTACGTGTAAGACACGCTAACGCTACGTATAAGCGTAATATATAAATATCTATATACGCGCTTAAAACGCTAATAGCATCTAAGGTTTACACTATAGTATTAGCGCTAGTAGAAATAAAGTAAGGTATAACGTTACTAACGTTATCTACGTTTAGAATAATAATAAAACAGTAATTCTACTAACGCATAGGTAGTATATAGAAAGAAGATTATAGAAAAAGATATAAAAGTACGTATAGAAATAGTAAAGCTTATAGATAATAAACTTAGCTTATAGACTTCTATAGTAGTAGTACTACTAGTAGTGCTATATAAATAGCAATAAATAGATATATAGAATAGGCTACTAGCTTACTAATTGCGCAAAAGACAAAACTACCTATAAGAGGTGCTATAGTAGATTTGTCTTCTAGAGCTAAGTCTAACGTATAGAGCACGCCTAATATAGTTAGAATATAACGCAGTAATAGACTCTTAAAACCTATTCTCTATTACTAGAGTATCTAAATAATAGCTATAGTAATAGAGGTCTAGTGTAGGCATTTCTATAGCTTGCAGAGCTATAGAAGAGAGTATATAGACTAGAAGACTCTATAGTATAATAATAGTTCTAAGTATAGGTGCAAGGTTTTAAGACTATTAACTAAGAATAAAAGATAGCGTAAGACACGTAAGAAAGATAATATTTAAGTAATAATACTAACGCGTAAATATACTTTTAAAAAAGATCTCTTTTATAAAAGATAGTACATAGTAGTATATATACGTACCTTTAGTAATAGTACCTATTTCTAAATTTAAGTAATACACTTTCTAACTCTAACTATACTATAGACTATCTTATATTTAACGCGTTAGATATGTATAGTATATAATAATAGATATTATAGTGTATATAGTGTACGTTCTAATAATACCTAGGTAGTAATAAGTTTCTAACTATAATAATAGGCAAGTTAGTAAACTCTATATACTCTACTACTAGCGTAATAGACCTAGATAATAATAGGTAGAAGGTTATAGCTAGTAGATTTAACTTCTCTAATAAGTAGTACAACTTTTATCTTAATATACTAGATAGAGTTTTCTTCTTTAATATTAGCTGCAAAGTAGTAGTAGACAAAGAACTATTTTTTATTGTACATAGTAAGAGTAGAGACGCGTCTACGTCTATAGATACGCTATTAGAACTACGTAGTAAGAGTAGAAACACGTCTACGTCTATAGACGCACTATTAGAACTACGTAGTAAGAGTAGAGACGTGTCTACGTCTATAGAGGCGCTATTAGAATAATATAGTAAGAGTAGAGACGCGCTAGTAGAAGAGCGTACTCTAGCTTAGTATATTTCTATACTATAAGCTTTATACAGACTCTTAGTATATACGCTATATAGCTAGGTAGTAGTAGAGATAAGTATAAAAGTATTTATAAAGGCCTACTAGCGTAAAGGTAGATATACTCTAGAGGCAACTAATGCTAAGCTTAAAGTAGTATTCTAGATCTAGAAAGATAACTATAAGAACTTAGGCTATAGTAAGAAAAGCTAGATTGCACTATAAATACTACTAGAACTAATTCTGTTTATTACTATAGTAAATACGTTTCTATATTCTGTAGATAACTATAAGAAGCTTATTACTATCTCTAGAGGTAAGATAAAAAAGCTAGAATCTACCTAGAGAGACTATATAAGAACGTAGCATAAGATTACTAAGTTTACGCGCGCCTACTATCTAGGTAATGTAACTACGCTATAGACGCGCCTTAATAACTAATAGCTAGGTAGTAATATACTAGCGTAGAGTAAGGTAGTTAGAGTATAGTAGGTATTTAGTTAAGAATACTATGTTACTCTAGCTTTCTAACTAGAGGCAAAGCTAGCTTCTCTAATAATTAATTTACAAGAAGTCTTAGCTAGGCTAAAGTAAGTTATTATAGAAAAGAAAAGAGTTAAGCGTTTGTATATTGCTCTACCTAGTTAATATAAAACAAACTCTTAAGTAAAGGCTATTAGCTTCGCTAACACTATATAGAGGCTCTACTATATTAATGTAAGATAGGTACTTAATTATATAGATAGAGATATAGATAAAACCTCTATAAAGGTATTTAATATAATAGAGACGCTACTAGTAAAGTGTTATACTGCCTTAGAGAACACAAGAGTCTATTAATAGAAGATATTAGAGTAGGTAGATACAGAAATACTTATTATTAGGCCTATTAGCCTCTATAAAGTAGACACTACTATTAAGATAGCTATAAAAGTAGTCTAGTAGTGTCTATTGTTTTTTACGTAGATATAATAGAGTAGTAAGATTTGTATAGAAGTACTAGCGTACGTAACTAATATAGAGGTTAATACTGTATAGACTAACTTATGCGAACATCTAGATAGAGAGGTAGAGGTTAACCTAGTTAGCTAGAAATACTTACCTAATAGCACTATTCTTACTGCGCTAGAGAGGCTAGTGCTAGCGTTATTTGTGTAACTACTGTAGTAGACTACTAATAACACTAAGTTATCTAAGTTAGGCCTAGTAGTAGCGCTAATAGTTCTAGAAATTATACTCTAGAAGAAGAGATTTAAAACTATAAACAAGTATAGTTTAATAATAATGTACTTTATTAAGATAGCCTAGTGCGTAGTAAACGCTATATATATTAATATAGCTAAGCTATAGGTTCTAGTAGAAGAAGCGCTTATAACAAATATTAATATAACTATAGCCTAGGTTATAGATATAAAGTAGTACGCACGCGCTGTGTATAAGGCGCACTAATAGCCTAGTAAAATAATATAGCTTAATAAGAACTAGGCCTTTCTATATAGAGAGCACTAGCTTAGCTTCTACTAGCTAGGCCTTATTATTACAGGTCTACTAGAAGAATAGCAGAGTGTTCTATATAATAAGTTACTATAGATTAATAGTCTAGATAACGTACTAACAATTCTATAGAAATGCTTAGTAGATATTATACGCGATAGCGCGTTTAAGAGTTACTAGATAGATTCTATAAATAATAGAGCACTAGCGTATAGCAACAGCTAGCTTAAAGACTATATTACTACTATATACGTAGATAAGTTTGTAAACGCTACTAGAACGCGTATTATAGATAGAGTAGTAGTTAACTACTATTATAGTATAGAGAAATTTGTATTCTCTAGTGTTATGTAAGTAGTCTTAGAAATAATAATATTAATACGCGCTACAACTACAGCTACTATTTACTAGCGCAATAATAATAATAGTAGTAAGAAGTAGAACTTAGTAGTATAGCGTAGCTACTTTACATTAGTAGAAAGGTATATAAAGATCTTTTAGGCTAGGCATAAGGCCTCTATATATATTCTTCTAGATAAGGTAGTATAGCTATAGAGTTTATACGTATAGCTTGTATTACTACTTTAGAAACTACTAGAGGTATTATCTCTACTCTAATATAATAAGTAGAACTAAGGCTTTCTCTTCTAACTACTGCAAGAGAAGTAAATAGACGTAGTAAGATAGGTATTATCTATAGTGTACTAAGCTACCGCAACTATTCTTAGTAGAGAATTAACATTATAGCCTATAAGATAGTTAGTTACCTAGTTAGTATTATAGTATATACTAGCTAATATAGTAAATATAAGAGGTTTTATAGAAGATATAGACAGGCTCTAAAGAGAAGTAGAGGTAGTTTAGAGAAGAGAATAAGAAGGTATTACTAGAATTTAGAAGCGCTACAGCAATAGCGGAGATAATATAGATAGTAATAATAGTAATAAGAAAAAGTACCTATTTAAGAAGAATAGTAACTATGTTAATAAGCACAATCTAGTGTAGGCTACTAGCACTAGTAGAAGAATAGACGCTACTACTAGTAAAGAATAGTTTTAGAAATAGCGCTAAGAGGTACTAAGACACTAACGCTTAGCGTAATAGAATAGCTATTCTTTATAGATAGAGCTTACTAACTATAATAGTAACAAAACTATCTATTCTAACCTTAACAAATTAGTAATATAGTAGTAGATAGTAGTAGATAAGTTTTAGTATAAGTTTCTTAAATTCTCTTCTACTATAAAACACTATAATAATACTATAGTACACTATTAGGCTTACAAGAGGCTATAAGAGTTAGGTAGATACGTTTATTAGGTAAAGCTAAAAGTTAAGGCTAATAGTGTAAGCTAAAATATTAATAGTAGTAATAATAGTAGAGACAAAACACTATTAGTAATAAAGTAGTAGGCGCTGCGTTAGCTACGTACTATAGTGCAGAATAATAAAGCTATCTTCTAAGACTAGTAATAGGCAACGCTAGATGCTCTATTTAATAGCTAAGGCAAGTGCTTACTAGTAGTAGAGCTAACTAGAGGCAGAAAGATAGTGCTATTACTCTTTCTAACGCTACGCTCTAGAGCGCACCTAACTATAATTATAACACCTTTTATTACGCTTTAAGTTAACGTTAAACGTTAATACGTAGAAGCTTATATTCTATATCTTATATAGAGACTAACTAGTGTTACTAGGCTAGGTATATTTCTAGACATAGAGGTAGTAGTTATAATAATAGAATATCTTAACACTAAGAATTTTAGAGTAGAGCTATAGTTGCTTTAAGCGCAGAACTACTTAGAGTAGGTTATAATTAATAAGGCTTACCTTATTCTAATAGTAAAGTACTAGAGAAGTGTAGTTACGTATATATCTATTCTAACTATAATAGACGCGTATTTACTATTTCTTACTATAACACTCTCTCTATTATAAGAAGTAGAGCTATTTAACGTAATAAATCTAAGTATATAGCTTATACGCATATTATAAGTATCTATTAGATAATCTAATATAGCGTACTTAGTAAGAAACACGCTAGAGAAAATTAAGAGTAAACTAGGCTTATATAGCCTACGCTAGGCAGCTAATTTTATAGAGGTATATTATTTACGCGTAGAACGTAACTACGCTAGTAGAGTATATAAAATAATTATTTTCTTAGACTATAAAAGAATTCTTAATAAGAGAGGTAGTACCTCTCTATAAGATTTTGTGTACCTCTCTAGAGTTAACCTAGGTAAAAAAGAAGACGTTCTTAATAGCTTTTATAAGATAGAGGGCGCAGTCTTATAAGTAATAACTATAGCAGAGCACTTACTAGATATAAGTAACATAGATAATGTTATTTACGTTATCTAGCTAGAGTTACTAGAACTATTTATATAAGAGGTAGGTTGTATAGATTATAATAGGTAAGACGCAGAAGTAGTTATTCTCTCTAGCGTATAGTATACTCTACTCTTAAGAGTGCTAGAGAAGGTATAGGCCTATAACTATAAGGTAATATAGACTTTTACGCAGCTAGAGGTACTATAGACAAAGATAAAATACTAGCGTAAAGTAATTACTATATATATAAATAGAGATAATACGCGCAAAGAATACATTAAAGAAGAAGAGTAGTAATATAATATGTGTATATAGCACATATAGGCTAGCTCTAGTAGAGTACTAGGCGTAGAAAGAGTAGAATATAAGAAAGAAAGTAATAATAAGAACGTACTAGAAGAAAGTATAGAAGAGGCTCTAGTGTAAAGGTTGCACGCGCACTAGAGTAGTGCGCTAGCTAAATAGAATATAACGCTTATAGCGCGCAGTAGCGCCTAAGCGCGTAGTGCCTAGACGTCTCTATTACTACTACTACTACTACTACTACGCAAGAACTCTAACAAGTTACACATAGAATAGAAAACGTTACTATAGCGTAGTACTAACTACGCTGCTAGGTCTTTACCTATATAAAGGCGAGCGCTGCTAGTAACACCTTATAGAACCTAGGCTTAATAGTTTCTACCTACGCTAGAGATAGCTACCTTATATAGAAAAGATAATAAGTATATATTTAGTAATTAAAGCGTATTACGAACACTACTACCTTTATATAGAAGTCTAGTAACTATAGTACCTCTAAGAGTAATAGATAATAACTATAATAGAGCTAGAACAAAGTAGTAATAGATAGTAGTATAGAATAGCGTTAAAACGCTGTATAGCTCTAACTAAGTAAAATCTATACTAGAGTTTTAGGTAACAAATTACCTAGTGTGCGCGCTTAAGAAGAGACAGAAATTCTATTACACTAAAGCAGAGTATTAGAGCTCTAACCTAACTATTAAACTTAGAATAGTATTAATACATTAGTTAAAGAGAAAGTTAGAGAGTAGCTAGAAGATATAGAACTACACTAGCTGTTTTTAATATAAGATTCTCTAACCTTACTATTTAGAATATAGCAAGTACTATAAGAGTTAGAAGTATATTATTATAGACATATAGGCAGCCTATACTATGCGTAATAACGTATAAGGCTAGCTGCTATATAGTATAAGTAATTTAGATAGTCTAATATTATTAATAGCTAAAGCCCTCTTAGAAAGAGTAAGACGTATACTTAGTCTAGATAGCTATTACAGTAAAGGTTCTAATCTAGTTATATAGTTAGTAGACGCTATAAAATAGTTCTTTACTAAGAAGAATAAAAATAGAGCGTATAATCTCTTGTAAGAAGTAGTAATATTATATACATTAGCTTAGTAGAGCTATATAGTTAAAGAACTAGCTAAGAGGTAGTTTTGTAAGAGAGAGAACGTTAATACGCGTTATATATACTACTATTAACAAATAAAGTAGATTATAAATAGTAGTTACTTTCTCTAGAATAATATAGACTAGCTTACTATATAACTACGCTTACTTCTTATCTTAAATATATTTTGCAAGAATAGAGTGCGTTAGTATAATAGACGCTAAACTAGAATAGGTAACTTTAAGAGCGTAGAAAATATAAGAAGATAAGTATTATCTATAGTAAAAAACGTATTACTTTACCTATCTTGTAAATAAGGCATATTATATAAATATCTAGAAGACTTACACTTTTATAGATTCTTCTACTTCTATATAACCTAGATCTAGCTTTAGGTATTACCTATCTTATAGCGCTAATAAGATTTACGCTAAATACCTTAAACTCTACTAGCGCATAACAGCCTTCTGTAAAGCTTTCTAAGAGAAATATAAGAAGGTAACTTCTTCTCTTAAAGATTCTATTAGTAATATCTAGCGCGCTATTTATACTTAACTTAGCTAGATTATAGTAGAGCGTAAGAATAGTGTTACTACTATTAAACGCCTCTAAACTAGATACTTTAACATTACTCTTATAACATCTAGATCTATAGTTAATATCTAATAATATATTGTCTTCTACTAGATTCCTCTACTAGCTAACAAGAATAAAGTAGTATACCTAGCATTTCTACTCTATAGGTAGATCTACTTTAAGAAGTTTATTATAAACTAGTTTAAAAAGTAAGCTACTAATTCTAATAAATACATTATCTAGAAGATTAGTTTAATAGTAGCTAGCTTGTTTAGCGACTAGAAGTATATAGAGAATAGCCTTTCTCTTATTAATATTACGCTAGCTAAGCTACATAAACCTTACCTACCTCTATTTAGTATCTATAATACTATAGAAGGTTAGTTACGCCTACACTAGTAAGAGAACTTAACTCTAGAAATATACTTACAGCGTATACGCAGTATTAGAGCTAGCTACGCCTTTATATTACTTTACTTATTTACTACTAAGACGCCTACTATTACTATAGTAGAGTACTAGCGTGCTATTCTATTAATATGTAATACACTACCTAAGTAACTCTAGCTAGGTAACTTTGCTATTCTTAGCAGCCTAATCTATAACTACTATAAGAAGTTTATCTAATTCTATAGCGTACCTACGCGTAGCGTTCTGCAGCGTACTATTATTAATCTATCTATCTACGCACTAGAGCGCTGCAAGAACGTAATAAGCACTATTACTATATACTATAAGACCTAGAAGAGAAAGAAGTTTTTATTAGATTAGAAAAGAGAAAAACGCGTATTAACGTAGATTAAATAAAATTAGAGTAGACATACTACTAGTTAATATTCTTAATTATATATTTATTAATAGACAGTAATTTCTCTTTAGCGTAGTAGTCTTTGTTACGTTAGGCGACTATAGTAATAGCGTATAGAAAAAGCCTCTTCTTCTCTTTAATCTAGTATAAAGACTTAAGCTTATTACTATATTATAAGTAATTACGCTACCTATATTAGTAGTTCTACCTAGCGCAATCTCTTATAGCTACTAGAATAATCTTCTACCTATTAGAGTGTATTGCGTAGAACTATTTTAGACGTTTATTTTTCTTCTCTATCTATACTCTTCTCTTAAACTAATAGTATGTCTAATAGATATATTTTCTTAGCTAGTAGTATAAGCGTTCTGTGTAAAGATACTTAATAGTGTTCTAGAATTCTGCGCTTTTACGCGTATTCTTAACGTTCTATAGTAACTATATACTTTTACTAGCTAGCCTTACTATCTCTATAGATAATAGCTTTCTCTTCTAGAGCTTCTTTATAGGCTAAACGTTAAAGTTAGAATTAACCTAGTAATAATAACTACGCTTATTAGCTAGCATAGCTTTACGTCTAGCTTTACTTTTTACTATAATTAAGTTAACGTTATATACATGCTAGGCTACTACAGCTACTTTATTTACTATAGCTACCTTACGCTATTATTACTTATAGTTTTAGCTACTCTTTTTCTTCTTCTTCTTATCTACGTATGCCTAGTGTGTAAAGCTACTATATTGCGCTTTATTACTAATTTTACTATTAAGCTAGAAGAACAAGAGGTGCATGCGTATAAAGCTCTTATCTTTAGTAGCTTTAGCGCTCTAGAGAACTACTAGCTTCTTATTAAGTATAGAGAGTAGGTTTATAATAAGTATTCTAAGGTAAAAGAAGAGCTAGCGCTTCTAGATTACTATCTACGTTAGATTCTACAGTATAATATCTATAAGCTTAGACACCTCTAAGCTTTTTCTCTACTAGTAGTTATTAATAGCTTAGTAGATAAGCTCTTCTTTGTCTATAGTAAAGTTGCTAAACCTTTACTAACTACTTTAATTCTACGTATCTTATAAGCTATAATCTATTTAAGCTTAAAGTATATAATATTACTACTAGCAATCTTACCTTCTAACGCTACATTCTTGTTTAAGGCTTAATACTTATTAACTTTCTAGTAACTCTAACTAAGAGATCTAAGAGTAAGCTATTTTACTAGAATACGTAGAAGGTAATGTAATAGAGCTTTACCTTGCGCAAGAAAGACGTAAGTGCCTATTATTTACCTCTCTCTATACCCTCTATTACACTCTTATACTTACTTTACTATCTATAATTATTATTCTCTTAGCTAACTATAAAGTATAGGCTAAGTAGGTATTAGATATTAAGATAGCTACTGTAAATTACCTATAGAAAGGCCTAGATAGTAGATTTACTACTAGATAGTAGACACTATACTTTTCTATAACTAAAACTAGGTTTAATATAGATCTAGAGAGTCTTTCTAGGTAAAGCTATATCTACTACTTTTCTGCTTAGGCGTTTTTGTAGATAGTTATCTCTTCTTTATCTTCTTCTTCTCTTTAAAATTACTATAATTATTACTAGATAGCGCTATAGATTAACTATTAGTTACTCTTTCTATAGCAAAATACTCTTATTATACTTATTATAAAGAGTAGTCTTTAAACTCTTAGGCTATCTAATTAGTTCTATTACTTTCTTTATCTCTCTATAGACTACATCTCTTATTATAGAGATATCTAAACTTATTATAAGTAGATTTAATAATAGTAATAGAAAGGTAGTGTAGAACTTAGTGTACATAGTAGGTTAGAGTCTAATATTATAACTACTAACGTAAATTATATAAGATAACGTTTGTTACAAAGATATACTTTTCTATAGAAGATATAACTATATTAATTAGTATCTAAAACACTATTATATATATTACTAGTTAGAGACGTAACTATTACTACATATAATATAGATAAAGATTAATACGCTAATAGCGTACAAATCTCTTATAAGCGCTAATTACTTAGTAAGAAGTAGCGTTTAAATAAAAAACTATAGTTAGAACTCTTTCTTTTTATTAAAGGTGTTATATCTAAAGACTATAGTAGATTTCTATATAGGTTAATGTAATGCTAAAAGCTATTAGTAAGAAGCTACTTACTTCTTCTTTACTTTCTATAGTTCTAGATCTAGTCTAAACATTATACTAGATTCTTACTTAAATACTAGCTAAGCAGTAGCTTAGTAGTTAACGTAATAGAATACTACTTATTAAGACTTACTAGATTCTAAAAGACTAGTCTTAATGTATTAGGTTTACGTAAGAACTCTAGTATAGATAATAGTAATAATAACTACGTTAATAGAGAGTAGATGCTCTAAAAAGATAGAGACAGCAATAGTAATAGCAATTATAATAAGCCTCTCTAGCAACGTCTTATAAGCGAATCTACTATTACTAACTAAGAACTAGTTAGTACTAAAACTATCTAGGTTATCTAAGTACTTATATTAAACTAGAAAGACAACGTCTATTAAGAAGAAGAACCTACTTAGAACAATAGAGATTATCTACGCGTTAGGTATCTAGCCTTAAATATATTATTTAAGACTAGATTAAAGTAACACTAGAACCTTTTTCTCTTATATAGTCTAGTAGTTTACTCTATTATATAGACTTATAGTGCTATTTCTTTATAATAGAACTAATAGTAGTAAATAACTTATAGTTAACCTAGTTATTTAGTCTTATAGTATTAGAACTTACTTTACAAAAGACAAATAGTAACAAGGTAGAGATAAGTATAGTAGATTAACCTTTATAGTTGTCTTACGTCTACTATTAAAGTCTTTAATCTCTTACTCTTTAATAAGAGAAGAATTATATATATCTATTATTAGTATAATAGCTCTAGAAAGGTTTAGAGCGTATATTTATAAGGCTTTATTATTCTTATCTAGGCCTTATATTACCTTAAAGCTAACTTATACAGCGCCTTATAACGCACCTCTACTAAAGTAGAATACATTAGTAGATATAAATTACTTTCTTTTTATTAGCTTTATTAAATTGTCTTCTTTATATAGAACTAGTTTTGTTAATTTACTATTAGAGTTAATAGGCGTATTTTAGAACTACTCTTTAGATAGCGCTGCGTTTGCTGTATAGTAATTACTTTTCTTATAGTAGAAGAGATAGATTTCTCTCTTAACAAACTTACTCTTCTTATTATACCTTCTAACGTAGACATTTTAGTAGACAATTCTAGTATTATAAAACGCGTTAAGTTGTTATTCTTCTAGAGTTATTACCCTCTAATATACTAGATAGCCTTCTATATTATATACGTCTTAGAAGGTATTAAAGCCTAGTCTAGTAACGTAGAGTTATAGTAAGAAGAGTACTTTGCACTTTCTAAGTACTTAACTTATTTTAATATCTTCTATATATTAGATAAGCTTAGGTTACTAATTATTCTTAATAACGTTTAGCACTATTACTAATTTGTTTAACTTCTCTAATCTATAGTTAGTATTCTATATTTCTTGCACCTTTTTCTATACTTATATAAGAAAATCTACTTATAGTACTTTATACGCTAGAGGCATAATTCTCTAAGTCTAACTTCTTATATAATATTATTATATATAATTTATTAGATCTATAGAAAATCTCTAGACTATAAACTCTTAGACTTACTAAACTTTAAACTCTAGAGCTCTACTAAGTTACTAATCTTTAGGCCTAGTTCTTAGAAGATAATAATATACGTTATAATATAAACGTAATAAATAGCTTTATAAACTAACAAAATATATAGAAGCTTCTCTAATATTAGTAGATATAGAATAAGAAGAAACTTAAAGATAAAATTACCTTCTTAACGTTTCTTAGAGCTACTAAGAAGAAGAGAAAGAAAGCTACTAAGAAGATAACTCTTTAAAGAAAGAGAAAGTAATACTAAGAGAGTATAGAGCCTTAATTTAGAGTTTACTTTTCTACTCTTAACTCTAAATATCTTATATTCTATATAAAACCTAAACACTTATACCTAGTTATAGCATCTATTCTCTTAAGACCTACTAGATTCTAGAAATCTAAACTTAATATATTAGGCTTGCGTAAGAACTCTATTATATTAAATAATAATAATAACTATATTAATAAGAAGTAGACGCCCTTAAAAGGTAGAGATAGTAACAATAATAGTAAATATAATAAGTCTCTTAGGTAACACTTTGTAAGTAAGTTAGCTAGTATAGGTTAAGTAGCGTATTGCGCTATTAGAAGATAGTTTCTCTAAGCGTAGAGAACGTAGAGAAAAGAGAGAGAGTAAGAGATTCTTTTTAAAGCGCGCTATATAAATAATAAAAGAAAAAGTAGAATAATAGCCTAATTCTATTACTTCTATCTTTAAAAGAGTAAGTGCTTTTCTAGTATCTACTTAGAGGCTTAACTCTAATAGTAAGTTATTCTTACTATACTAGAGGCATCTAGAGAAGCTAAAGGTAGTAGCACTTAGATGCTAGTAAAGACAGCAGCTTAATTCTATTACTTCTATCTTTAAAGTTAAGAGTAATAACACTAAGCTTACCTCTTAAAGAGAAGAGAGCGCTTCTTTTATCTAGCTTATCTATTCTCTCCCCCTCTTTCTAATTAAGGTAGTTAAAAGTTAATTTCTTACTCTTTAGAATAAGCCTCTATATAAAGAATGTAGTGTTATAAACTCTTAGATTATACTTATTATAGAAAATAGTGTACTACCTATAGTTAGAATTATATAAGTAGTTAATAAACTTTATTAGTCTACCTATAAACTTACTATCTATAATATAGAGATCTTCTTTTTTAAGGCCTTCTAACTTAGCGAACTTATTAAGTAAATACAAATAGAATACTTTTGCTTTTAAAGATAAGGTTTCGCAACGTGTAGCTTTAGCATCTATTATAACTTTGCTATAGTAGGTATTAATAAACTAGCTCTTATATAGATCTTATTCTTTGTTATAATAGCCTACTAGCCTTACACTTGCGCTAGTAGCTAAGTAAACTCTATCTAGTAGTAGATAAGACTAAGAGTAGTAGCGTTAGGCTCTTTAGATAGCTACCTATTAGAGAGTAGAAGGCTATAAAGAGCGCCTAAGTAGAGAAGTAGTAGTTAGGCGTATAGAGAATATAGTTAGCTAGTAGAGATATGCGTTAGTCGCGGCAGCGTAGATAGAGTTTACCTAGTAGAGAGTATAAACATTAATATAGTTTTAATTATTAGTCTAGCACCTTATACACCTTATAACTACTTCTACTAAGCTTAGATTAAGACACTTTATTATAACTTCTCTTATAAGGTAATCTTAATAGTAAATATTAAAGCTAGAAGCTATACTAAGAGAATCTAGTAAGAAAGTATTACTATAGAAAATAATATTTTTGCTAAAGAAGAAGCTCTTAAATAATAAGAGCTTACTTACGTAGTAGCTCTAGAGTAGCTTTATCTTAGTAAATTATAGCTATAAGAAGCTGTTTATTTATACTAGAGACCTTAGCTAGTAAGAGTAATAGCGCCTACACTAATAGAGATATTAGCTAACGTTATTAAGTAAGTTATTAGCATCTTTAAGCCTAGTAGCTTTAGCGTTACTCTTTTTAAGGCTAAGCCTACTACTAATAAGATGCCTGCTAAGAATATTAAGAAGGTAAAGAGAATAGAGATAATTACTAGATACTATCGCGTTAACTATATTATACATAACTTAGATAGCTATAATCTTATCTTCTAATACTATAAGCGTAATAATTAGAAGAGTAGAAAGCCTTAACTTAGCAAGATCTTCTAGATAGGTCTATAATAAAGTAGCTATATATAGTAGTATTCTATTTTAATATTTTGTAAGTATACTTATTTAGTATTTTATACAGCGTTACTGTACAGTTACTATAATATCTAGCTAGCGCTTTAGTTTGTTTAGTGTTTATTTAGATTATAATTAAACTTAAACTTTAAATTATATACTTTATATCTAATACTCTTATTATACATATAACTTTAGGTACTTTTCTTAATATTTAAACTAGGTAACTAAGTTACAGCTAAGCTTACCTATTATTTACTTCTACTTAACGTTAGTTCTTTTTCTACTATTACTATAGTATTAGCGTTTGTAGTTATTAGCCTATTTATTTCTATCTATTGTAAACGCTGCTCTTCTACAGCAAGAGCTACTTACTATCTATCTCTTAGACACTACTAGCTAGCTTATATTACTTATAATATACTACTCTTTACCTTTACCTATAGCTTCTTATCTCTTTTTTGTAAATATAGAGTACGTAATACACCTACTATATCTAGAGTAAAAGATAGATATCTAATAATTTAACTGCTAGTAGATAGAAGAGAAGAGGTACTATATAATCTTATCTTTTATAATTTAGAGTTTACTTCTATACTCTCTACCTCTAATATTCTACTTCTAACATTCTACACCTAGCATTCTACATCTAAGTAACTTTATTACATAATTCTTTAATCTTACCTAGGTAGCTATAGTATCTACGCCTTTAGCTAATAACTAGAGCTTAGTATAGTATTCTATTCTTATAGAAGATAGTAATAACCTTGCTAGAAATAACTAAGAACAAAATACTAATAATAATAAACTCTTTAAGAATAGGTTTATAAGCAAGTTAATAGCTAGAAACTAAAAGAGAGTAAGTATAGAAACTATCTAAGCTATAAAAGTACTAATATTAGATAAGAAAGAGAACGTCTATAAAGATAAAGAAGCTATTTAGAAGAATAGAGATTATCTACGCGTTAGTAAATTAACATGCTACTTATACTATTATACTAACTCTAGATAGTTAAGCGTTTTAATCTAAGAACGCTAGAATATTTATAGAAAAAGAATCTAGTAAGTATAGTTCTTAGAGAATAATTATACCTACTATAAGCTAAACCTAGCGTATAGCTTTAATAATAACAAAGAAAAGGTTAGACAACTTTATTATAAGTAGGTTACTTAGAATTAGAGATACCTTATAGATAATATTTCTTTCTTTAAGTATCTTTAGGCAAGTAAGAAGGCTAGAGGCATATTAAAGAAAGAGAAGAAGACTATTAAGAAGAAGAAGGCAACGCAGAGTAAGAAAACTTAAGATTAAATATCTAGGCTATAGATATTATAAGACTTTTCTTCTAATGCACAATTACGTCTTAAATACTACTAATCTTTCTATTCTAGAAAGTCTGCAAAAATAAACAGAAACTAAAGTCTTTCTTATTTCTTCTACTAAATCTTATAGTAAGTTCTTCTATACTCTAGTTATTTCTAGAGCTTTTTTATCTTTACTATTACTAACTATATAAATACAGACAGACTACTACTCTTTTTCTCTAGCTTTAGATTCTTCTATTATAGCTCTTATAGCTTCTTCTAACTACGCACTATATTTATATCTAGATATTAGTTTAGATAATAGCGTAAAGCTCTTTAAGAACTAAAGTTTATATTTTCTTTTCTATAATGTTTTAGCGTATGCGTAGCTTATTAGCTTATTCTAGTAGTTAGTTACCTCTCTGCTCTATCTATTAGATGTTTCTTTCTCTTTCTTACTCTCTCTTGTTAAACCTCTATTTCTAGCTAGTAGCGTGTATTCTATAGACCTACTTCTATAAGTATCTAGCCTAGTATATAGATAATTAAAAGTGCCTACCTTTACCTTTTATACCTATGTAGCTTAAGTATATTACTTTCTAGAATATAAGCCTAGAAAGCGTAAGAGTATCTTAATAATAATAAAACCTAGCGTATAGGTTAGAAAAGAAGTAAAACTAGTATAGATTAAGTAGCGCATTACGCTGTTAGAAGATAGTTTCTTTAAGCGTAGAGAACATAGAGAAAAGAGAGTAAAAGTAAGAGATTCTTCTTAAGGCGCGCTATATATATAATAAAAGAGAAAGTAGATAATAGTCTAATTCTATTACTTCTATCTTTAAAAGAGTAAGTACTCTTCTAGTATCTACTTAGAGGCTTAGCTCTAGTAGAGAGTTATTCTTACTATACTAGAGGTATTAGAGAAAGCTAAGAGTAGTAGCACCTAGACGCTAGTAAAGACAATAGCGTAATTCTATTACTTCTATCTTAAAAGCTATAGGTAGTAACACTAAGCTTACTCTACAAAGATAAGAGAGCGCCCTCTTACCTAGCTTATCTATTCTCTTTCTCTCTTTTTTATTAAAGTAGTTAAAAGTTAATTTCTCTCTCTTTAGAATAAGCCTCTATGCAAAGAACATAGTGTTATAAACTCTTAGGTTATACTTATTATAAGAGACAGAGTACTACCTATAGTTAGAATTATATAAGTAGTTAATAAACTTTATTAGTCTACCTATAAACTTAGCGTCTATAACGTAGAGATCTTCTTCTTTAAAGCCTTCTAACTTAGCAAACTTATTAAGCAAATATAGATAGAATACTTTTTCTTTTAAAAATAAGGTTTTGCGACGCGTAGCTTTAGTATCTATTATAACTTTACTATAGTAGGTATTAATAAACTAGCTCTTATATAGATCTTATTTACACTAGAAACTCTAGCTAGCGAAAGTAGTAGCGCCTATAATAATAAAGATATTAGCTAATATTGTTAAGCATGTTATTAGTAACTTTAAGCCTAATAGGTTTAGCGTTACTCTTTTTAAGATAATAATAAGCCTCTAAAGAATAGGTTTACAAGCAAGTTAATAGCTAGAAACTAAGATAGAGTAGATATAGAAACTATATAAGCTGTAAAAGTACTAATATTAGATAAGAAAGAGAATGTCTCTTAAGAAGAAGAACCTACTTAAAAGAAGAGAGATTATCCGCGCATTAGTAAATTAACATACTACTTATACTATTACGCTAACTATATAAAGTTTAGCGTCTAGATATAAGTGTTATATAACTATTACAAAAGACTAATTAACTAAGCGCTATTTCTAGAAGATAACTATATAGTATATAAGTGTTGCATAACTATTACAAAAGACTAATTAACTAGGCGCTATTTCTAGAAGATAACTGTATAGTATATAAGCTAAATATAGCTTATAGCTTTAATAATAATAAAAAAGAGGTTAGATAACTTTATTATAAGTAGATTACTTAGAATTAGAGATACTTTATAGATAATATCTTCTTCTTTAAATATCTTTAGGTAAGCAAGAAGGCTAGAGGCATAAAATAGATATAGAAGAAGACCTCTAGAAAGAAAAAGGCAGCCTAGAGCAAGAAAATGCAAGGTTAAGTATTTAGGCTATAGATATTATAAGACTTTTCTTCTCTTACGTAATTACGTCTAGAATACTACTAACTCTTTTACTCTAGAAAGCTTACAAAAGTAAATAGAAACTAAAGTCTTTCTTATTTTCTCTACTAATCTTATAGTAAGTCTCTCTATACTCTACTCTTTTCTAAAGCTTTTTTTATCTTTACTATTACTAACTACATAGAAATAGAGATTTCTCTTACTTATCTTGCATTTTCTCTACACAAATTATATACCTCTAATCTATTATAGACCTTAGTATTTAAATAAACTCTATTTAAAATTAGTAGTAAGTATAGGTACTATATAATAGATATAATTAGAGTTCTATTAATATACGCTTACTACTTAGATTAATATAGTAATTTATTTTTAAGCAATTTTGTCTTCTGCCTACCTTCTATTTCTTTCTAATAAATACTCTTTTCTAAATACTCTAAACTTATCTTAAAGCTACTAGTCTTTCTAAATAGCTAGCCTAGTGTACAAATAATAAAAAGTGTCTACCTTTACCTTTTATACCTATACAGCTTAAGTATATTACTTTCTAGAATATAAGCTTAGAAAGTGTAAAGGTATCTTAATAATAATAGAACCTAGCGTATAGATTAGAAAAGAAGTATAACTAGTATAAGTTAAGTACCGCGTTGCGCTATTAGAAGATAGTTTCTCTAAGCGTAGAGAACGTAGAGAAAAGAGAAAGAGTAAGAGATCCTTATTAAAGCGCGCTATTTAGCTAATAAAAGAGAAAGCAAAATAATAGTCTAATTCTATTACTTCTATTCTTAAAAACGTAGGTACTCTTCTAGTATCTACTTAGAGGCTTAGCGCTAGTAGTATATTATTCTTGCTATTATAAGGGCTTCTCTAGAAACTAAGAGTAGTAGTACCTAGACAACAGTAAAGATAGCAGCCTAATTCTATCTCTTCTAGCTTTAAAACTAAGAGTAATAGTACTAAGCAATAGTAAAGAAATAGTCTAATTCTAATGCTTCTCTTTTTAAAAGGTATGCGCCTACTTTTTTACGCAAGTTGCCTATAGACATATTATTATAACGTAAATATAGAATATATTACGTATATATATATAGCGTATAATGCTACTAGCTATTTTGTAAAAGATATTATAGCTATTAGCGTGTTTTTCTTAGAGTAGGCGTATATTAAGCTTAAGAAAGCAAGCTAGAGTATTATAATAGAGTAATAAGATACTTACTAGAGAGTTAATATATTACATAAATAGCAAATTAGAATTATCTTTCTTACTCTTAATACTTAGGTTAATAACTTTTCTATTAAACTTGTTCTAGAAATTCTTCTTCTAACAAGTCTTTTTTAGCATTAGGCGCTTTACATCTTAGATAGATTAAGGTAATAGTAAGTTAAAGTTAGACTCTTTATTACTAAACATGTTTATTAGAATATACTTACTTCTTTCTTATAGTACATTTTATCTTATTAGTTTTCTCTCTTACTAGATAGAGCTGTAGCTTATATACTTTAGTAACTATTTAGGCGTTAGTAATCTAGTATACCTTTTATATTTTTATACTAACTTAGCATAGTTAAGTATTAGAATATAAATATCTTATAACTATTAAAGAAGACTAATACAATATAACTAATATTTAAGTACACTTTAAGAATTAAACACGTCTAATAATAATAACACTACTAACGCTAATAGCTCTTCTCTAGAGGTAACGCACTAGGTCTTTAATAGGTACTAGTTAAGTAGTAGCTTAGTCTAGCGTATAAAAAACTGCTTATTACTAAGTAGCTATAGTTACTAGCTACTATACTACTAGGTAGATAGAGGTATATCTATCTAACCTCTGTATAGTAGCTTCTTGCAGAAAAGCAATCTTATAGTTTACTACTAAACTTGTAGGTATAGACTCTTCTACAACATTATAGCTCTAGAAGTAGAAATAATATTTATAACTAAGTAGTAACTACATAAGTTAGAAAGTAGTAGAAATAGAATAGTAGAAAATTATAAGTATAGTATCTATATACTATTAGCGCACGCATATAGAGCGCCTATACAACGCAGCCTATACGTAGTAAAAGTAGCGCTTTAGCGTATAGCGTATAGTATAATTAAGAACTAACCTCTATACTACTATAGCGTATAAGTAGTAAAGAGAGCGTAGTAGTATACTATATACGCTAGAATAGATAGCTAATCTATATACTGTAGTAAATATTATATACCTATATTATAAGAAGAATATACGCTGTTATAAATATAGTAAGTGTTAGACTTTATATTATATCTACTAACTACTTTTAAGAACATAACTAGAGTAAGCGTCTTTCTACTAAAGACCTCTAATAAGACATAGTACATAGTTTGTATTAATCTTACTTAAGATAATAACTCTCTACTACATTATTATATACTCTTAACACTACTAAGCCTACTAGCGTATAAGCTAGCTTACGCCTACCTTAACAAACGCTTCTATAAAGAGAATACTTTACTTCTTCTATATCTATAATAATAACGCCTAAATACTCTACTAAGGTACTCTAAGAGGTATTTCTCTATACCTAAGTTATTCTTCTTACTAGGCGTGTACGCTATTTAGTTATTAGATAACTCTTAGTATAAGAATGTTATATTAGATAAGCTTCTTAATATTAAGTCTATAGATAAAGTAGTCTTATGCTTCTATGCGTAGTATCTAACATAGTTAATAGAGATAATATAACTTAGCTCTATTAAGTCTACGTAGATTATAGATTCTAGAAGCGTTAAGAGCTAGCCTATAGTATAAGAACTAACTAAAGAGCCTTGCAAGTGTAGAAATAGAATAATCTATTATCTACCTTATCTCTAGTAGTACAGCACGTGTTACGCAAAGTTCTTTATTTCTTTTAGAAAGAATAGAACTTTGTAAGTTATTATTACTTTAGTAAATCTAACTTCTTAGAAGTAGAGTTATAAAGGTTACGTAGATAGCGGGAAGAAAGCTTCTACTTTAATAGATAACATAGCCTTTATAGTAGACCTGCTCTTATAGACTATAATAGTAGTAGTGTTAACTTAGCCTAACTTTTAAATTAAGTTTTAGAATTTTCTACAGTGCCTTTAAGTTTAGCTATTATTACTAGTAGCTATTAATTAATACAACTTTAGCGTATACGCGCACCTTAGTTTTGTATATATAGAGTATATTCTACTACTATAAGTATTAGTTCTAGCTAATAACTATTAAAGAGTCTAAGAGTAGCTCTATCTAGTTTTAAGTTACTAAGGCGCGCTATTACAAGTCTTAGACTTACGCTAGCAAAGTAGTATATATACCTTATTCTATATATATTTTATAGCACTTTAATAATTAGCTATATTAGTAATATATTTGCTAAGCAGCTGTTTAGCGTAATTTAAGACTATAAGCTAGAATAAGTAGTTATTAAGAACGCGCTAAGAGAATTGCGTATTTATTACCTCTTCTAATTATTAGCTCTTACTACCTTAAATAGCAATTTACGCTATATATTCTATTTAAAGAAGCTAGCAGAAGATTATAGAATGCACTTAATTCTAGATTAATGCTTAGTAGATATAAGAAAGAGAAGGTAGCTTACGCACGTAAAGATAATATAGATCTAGTAGTAGAATAATAGCGCTGCTAATAATAATGCGCTTCTGCGCTACTACTTAATCTTTATAGGTTTATAGAATATATTATTCTTAGCGTAGAGTAAAGAGAGCTATAAGTGTAGAGTATTATTTCTAATACCTAGGTATCTATAGAAAGGTAGAATTTACGCTAATGTTAGTATTACTAGTTTATATTATAATGTAGATAAGGCGTAGTTTAATAGGTAGGCTAAGAAAGAAGAATAAGTTAGACTTAAGTTAAAACCTGTGTACCTTGCGCTATATAACGTAAAAAGCTATAGCTCTAGAAGCTATAATAGAGTTATAGAGTATTCTAGTATTATACGTAA
Organism: Alternaria sp. Ai002NY15; assembly: GCA_023758125.1. NCBI lineage: Eukaryota > Fungi > Ascomycota > Dothideomycetes > Pleosporales > Pleosporaceae > Alternaria > Alternaria sp. Ai002NY15. The sequence goes on along the minus strand of JAFVLO010000023.1, from coordinate 567,075 downwards.
TATTACTTTATACGCAACGTTAGCTTACACGCAGCGTTAGCTTATACGTAGTATTAGCTTACACGCAGCGTTAGCTTACACGCAATATTAGCTTATACGCAGTATTAGCTTACACGTAACGTTAGCTTATACGCAATAGAGTTAACTCTAATAGAAAGTCTTAGTAGCTATTAGATTAGACGCGTATAGCTCTTAGAGATAGTGTATAACTAATTCTAACGTATTATTCTTTAGATTAATATAGCCTTAGTCTTTCTAATTAATCTCTACGTTAACGTCTACGTCTAAAAGATATTTACTTCTAATAATATATACTATACTATTTACTTCTTAGATAAAGTATTACTAATAAGAGTTTAGTAGAGTATTATTACCTATACTTCTACGTAAGTTAGCTACACTAGTTTTTATTAAAGCCTCTATATTATTATTATTAAGCTCTTCTTTATTATTATTAGACTCTTTTTTATTATTATTAGACTTTTCTTTAGCGTTATTATTAGGCTTTTCTTTAGTATTAGCGTCTTATATCTTAATATTACTACTTCTATTTCTTATTTTACTTTTACTCTTAATATCTACTTTCTACTACTATACTATCTTCTTTAGTTTCTATAAATTTACCTTTAATCTATTCTTAGTAGCTTACTATACCTCTATATAATACTTATTAAAAAGAAGATAAACTATATACACTTAGTTATTATATAAGTAATATAGAATAGCGCTAAAAGTAAATAATATAGAATCTCTATTATTAAAAAGAATTCTATATATAATATAAATAAAGTACGCTATCTATTATAAAGAGCTCTAGCTATTTATATAGCTTACGTTAGCGTTAGTAATAGAGTTCTATAAGTAGCTATTCTTTAAAAGCGCGTCTTCTAGCACTATAACTACTAATAGAAACTAAAGAAATATAGACTTATTATCTTCTAGAAGTCTAGTCTTAATACACTTCTATATACCTACTTAGGTAGTAGTAAATATAGGCTTAGCTTTATTAATATAGGCTTTAAAAGCCTTCTTATTAGTGTAACTAAAAAAAGGTATAAAACTCTAATAGAAATTATATAGGCGTCTTTCTTTAAACTTTTATAGTATAGTAATCTAGGTCTAGATAGACGTAAATAAGAAATGCGTTAAACGCGTTACTAATAGGTCTAGCGTGTCTATCTTATAGTTATAGAATATATTATTAATAGAGAGCTGCGTAAAGAAGTCTATAATTACTATCTATTTAGTTATAGTTATAGTCTAGAGTACTATGTTAGTATGCGTCTATAAAGAGGTAAGTATTAATAGATATATATATACTATATTAGGTACGTAGTAGAGGCCTATAAAAATATCTAGTATAACTTTATTATATAAAGTAGTTTCTAGTAGCTATATAATAAATTATAGTTAGCGTATTATATTAAAGAGCTAGGTAATTCTAGTTAATAATATACTAGTACTCTCTCTACTATAAGAATAAAGCTTAGTAAGAGTTTTCTAGATAATTCTAGTATAGAAACTAGACTTAACTAGGTTCTAGTATAGCTACGCATTAAAGAAATTAGTTATAGACTTAATAAATAATCTAGGTAATTAGCTCTAAACGCGTAGTAAATCTAAATTATAAAATCTATATTATAAACTCTACTAGCACTGCCTCTAGCCTTCTTATAGTAGCTTATACTTAGTTTTAGTTCTCTTACTTATACTATAGTGTAGTAGATATTTCTAGCTATAGGCTATTCTATAGTTAGATTTTAAGTATTAGTAGTTTTTTAGTCTAATTTAGTTATCTAGTATTAGATTAGATAGTTTCTACGTTAATATTATTATATTACGTAGAGTAAATAAAAGAGAGAAGGTATAAGAGAGTAGAATTACAAAAGACGTTGCTCTTGCTACCTCTAGGTCTTAGTGCACTAGTATAGCACTAGGCTTTAATCTTATCTAATTAGGCTAGAATAGATTATATAATTACGTTTATTATTACGTACTTCTCTTTTTACTTAGTATTAGCTTACTCTATTATATTTTTATAATATTAGATTTGTCTGCTCTCTTATAGATATATATATAGACTAGATTATCTTATATTAGGCTTTTAGTTTATATCTATTCTACTTATAGAGTTCTAGTAATTTATAAGTAGTAGACTTCTATAGTATTAGAGGTTATATAGATTACCTTAAGCAATATCTTAGAGATTATTATACTAGTAGTAAAGGTTTTAAAGTATATATATAGAATTATCTAGTCTCTTATAGAGGCTTTATAAACACTTTATTTTATAAGTTCTTATTATCTATAGATAAGAGCGTGTTAGGTCTATAACTATAAAGAAAGAATATCTATATAATCTAGTTAACTTTAAGTACTAGTTAATTAGCTTTAAAGTTATTTTTATATAGCTCTATATATATAAAATAGTTACGTATATCTACGTCTTTATCTCTATTAAATATTAGTTATATTTTTTTAATTCTTTCTTTCTATTATACGTAGATATTAGAATATTTTAACTATAGTATAATAAAGGTATCTAGAATTGTATTTCTATTAATACATAGAACACTCTTATCTAGTATCTATAGTGTCTAACTAGTTCTATTAGAGCTCTATTAGAGGTAGCAGTTATATAGTATAAGGTAGAACTAATATATATCTTTACTAAACCCCTCTCTTATTTTTATTCTGCGCTAGTTATTAATAAGTCTTCTAATAAACCTATAATTATATAAGGTATAGTTATAATTAAAGAAATATCTTTTTATAAAGTATACTACGTAATAATTTATCTAAAAATTTTATATAGTAGAAAGCTCTTTAAAGAAAAGTTTACTATATTTAGTAATTTTATTACTATACGTACTAGCGTAGAAGTTAAGTTACTAGTTTTATTTTACTAATATATAGAATACGTTTAGCTTCTATCTAGTAGAAAAGAAAAATAGTATTAGTAGTAGTAGATAGTTAACGTGTCTTTTCTTATAAGGTATTTTAATAGAGCCTATAGAAGTAGTAGAGAATTTTATAGACTATAGATAGTAATAGAGAAAGGTATAGCTAGGTATAGAGTATAATAATAGTATTCTATATACTAGAGAAGAAGCTATATTAAATTAGAGAGTATATTACGTATTAGATATAGAAAGAGACTATAGAGTTTAGTTCTATATAGAGGTATAAACTATAGTTCTATTTAGCGTAGTAGCGTTAAAGCTATCTTATAGTGTACACTTACTATATTATACGTATATATTATAATACTCTTTTTTATCTCTATATATAAGGTAGATTTTATTACTATTAAAGTACTATATAAGAACTTATTATCTATATATAGAATAAGCTATATTAAGCTATATAAACTAGTTAACTATAGCGTAGTAGTATTATAGAGCTTTCTTATAATAAAAGTTAGGTAACTATACTAAGATAAGTACTTATACAAAATAGCGCTGTCTATCTCTACCTTTATACTCTAGTTCTTATACTAGGTTAATAAGATAGTTAGAAAGAGTTACTTATAGAACGCTGTTAATATTAGAAATATAAATACTAACTAAAAACGTAGTTATTATAATAAGTACGCCTATACTATAAGAAAAGAAGCTTATCTAGAAAGCCTTATAGTCTTCTATATCTATTTATCTATAATATACTACGTAGTTTAACGCTATATCTAGATTATTTACTATTTTAATAAAGAGTACGTAGATAAAAAGCTTTTTAGCCTAGGTTACTTTAGTTTAAATATAGCTAGTAAGAAATTTAGTCTTTTTACCTTCTATTATTATAAGGCAACGCACTTACTAAGCTAGGTTTATCTAATTAGTTAGTGTATAGAAGAGAATAGTGTTTATTAGTAGAGAAAGTAACTAGAAAAACTTAACTTCTTATTTAACTAGTATTATTGCTAATAGAAAAGTAAAGTAAACACTAAATCTTACTACTCTTTATAATTTACCTAGGTAAGGTTAGTATATATAATTATTTAAGAGTATAAAATAAACCTTATTTAGTATAATATACTCTAAGTTACTATAACTATTTAGGCGTTACACTATTTCTATAAAGAAGAGTTTAGTAAGTACTTCTAGTGTTACTAGAATAATAAACGTAGATTAGTTATAGTGTCTATCTTTCTAAATACTAGTATAGATATAGTAGGCCTTATAGTGTATAGTAATATCTTATTATAATATAGTAAGTAGAATAATAATAATGCTTTACTAGTAGTTATAGTAATAGTAAGAAAGAAGAAATACTAAGCTTTTACCTACTTCTATACTAGTAATATATATAATAATAGTATTACTACGTATAATAGCTTTAATAACGTCTTCTTATTTTAGACAAAATATAGCCTTTTTACTAAAGTTTTTATATAATAGGCTCTTATAGTTATACTAAATACGCTATTATAGATTATTAGTTAGAGTAGAAAGTAGCTAAGTAGAGTAGCTATCTTTACTCTCTTACTTAAACTCTAAGGTAGAGTACTATTTAATAGAGACCTTAAATTAAAATTTTACGTATTTAAATTTCTTTTAAAATATAGTAATAATAGTCTAACTATAGATAGTAGTTTCTATTCTAGTAGAGTAGTCTATCTATATTTTGCGTTTCTCTGCGTCTACAGTACTTACTATTTTATTAATCTCTTCTAGCGTAAGCTTCTAGAGTATATACTTATTTATATTAAACTTCTATCTAAATATAATAATAAGATACTATATTATATTAATACTAATATAGTACTTTATCTACTTCTTAGTAATCTTAATAATAATACTAGATAGACGCTAGAAGTTAGTTAGTTACTAACTATCTTTATTAGTCTAAAGAAGACTACTAGTAGTCTAAAGAAGATATAGTTCTTTAAAACTAGTTAGTGCTATATACTAGAGAAGAATATAAAAAAGTTAAATAAGCTAAAGATACTACACTAATAAGCTACTAATAGAGTAGAGAAGAAACTAATATATAATCTTAATAGTCTTGTTTATATTATACTCTTTATAGTACTATAGTATAATAGTAATAAGTCTATTATATAAAAAGATATTACAAAGTTCTCTATTACCTAGATTTTTATAGTATACACTAAGTAGTTCTATATCTTACACTAGCTAGCTACTAGTAGTATATATAAGAGTAAGAAGAAGGTCTAGAAACTTCTAAACGCTATCTAAGTAAGCCTTAATCTAGGTAGCGTTCTAAGAATTATTAAGAAGAACGTTCTTACGCTAAGTGTAAATAGAGTCTAATAGTTATTTATAGATAAAGGTAGATTATAATACTAAGGTAGGTAATTTAGAATTAAATAGTCTAAATTCTATATTATAGTTACTTAGGTTTTTAATAATATTATTCTATAGAATAGATAGTATAAACCTCTAGTCTAGTATAAGTGTAAGCTTATATATAAAAGTAGTAGCCTCTTTATATATATTATAGACTATAAATATATACTTAGAGAGTATTATATAGATACTATAAAAAGTTATAGTATTACTATTCTAGTTTATAAAAGCGTTAAGGTTCTCTCTATATTAGAAGTAGCTTAGGTACTAAGTAGTGTTAATAAGCTAATATATAGAGGTTTAGTGCTTCTACGTTAGATAGTTATAGATCTAGTTTTTAAAAAGGTTTATAGTATTTTAGTTACTATAATTATCTTTATAGCTTTAAGCTATAATAGCCTTACTCTCTTAGATTAATAGGTATATTTTACTCTTATTAATAGCACTATCTACGTTTACTTCTTTCTATACTAAGTAAGATATAGTAAACAATTCTCTAAACTTTTAAATACTAGCTAGGTAAACTATCTTCTTTAGCGCGCTAATATCTATAGTAAAGTTATATACTTTACGTAGTTTCTAACACTTCTAGAAAATATATTAGAAGCTAGTAGTAATAATAAGTAGATGCTTAAACTTATTCTAAAGAGATATATATTTAATAAGAGTTAGCTAGAATTTATAGCATTATTATTCTATAGCTTTTAGATTAGTATAGTTATATCTTACGTTAAGTAAGAGAAAGACTCTATAGTAGCTGTCTAGTTACTTAACTACGCGCTTCTACGCCTATTATTATATAATAGATAGTATAAGCTAGCTAGAACTAGGCTTTTTAGATACTAGTACCTAGAATAAAAAGATAAAGACCTTTTATAGAGAAAGAGTATATTAAAGTAACTTATTCTAGTACGCTTTAAGTAAGTGTATAGATATATATTACTTATTCTTTTATATTATATAGATATAGGCGTAGCGTAACACTTTAGTTATTAAATTCTACTAGGTATGTACTATACTCTTAACTATATTATATAGATAGAAGAGAAATAGCTTAGTTACCTGCGTTAGCGTATTAGTTAAAGTATACGCCTCTTTCTAAGTCTATAGTAGTATCTTAAGAAAGCGTATATAAAATAGCTATAGGCTAGTTTATATAGTTAGCGCTAAGAGTATAGCTATAAGCTAGGCTTAATATTCTTTCTTTACCTATATCTCTACTTTTTATAGTTATTCTTCTATATTATAGAGTATGCTATTATTATAACTTAGTAGAGCTATAAGTAGTAGCTTAATATACTATAGCTAAACGCCTAGAGAGGTATATTTATTATTACGTTTATTTACGTTAGAGGTAGAGCTATACACTTATATTAGTAGAGGCTTATCTCTAGTGTAAGTAAAGTGTATTACTTTAAAGAAGCGTTATATAGTAGTGTTAGTGTCTATAGATATACCTCTAAAATAGCGTTAAGTAGATATAGTTTACATATACTCTTATAGTAGAGAAGTGCTCTAGATTTTACTAGCTATATAAATACTATAAGCCTTTTATAAGTACTTCTTTATATTCTTATTAGTACTCTTTTAGGTAGTAATATACTTATATATACTATATATATAGCTTTTATATATAGAGAGATACTTAATTTATAGAAGTAGCTATCTATTAGACTAGATAAAAGAGAACTTATTATAATTAGCTTTTAATAAGTATAATACTTTAAAAGTAAGAGCTTCTACTTATATACTAGCATGTTACTTTACCTTAACGTTGTAACTATAATGCTTATTAAGATAGGCTTTAACACTACGTAGTAGTATAACTTTTAGATAAAAAAAGTAGATAAGAATACTATAGTTAGTATTTAAGATAAATATATTAAGTAGAGTAGATATAATATAACGCTAGTGTAAATAGGTAGAAAGGTTAGGTAATAATATTATAGTAAAACGTATTAGAGGCTATTATTAAGAAGAGAATAAAGTCTTTTAATTTATATAGAGAAGAAAACTAGCTATAAAGTAGTGTAATAAAGCTATTCTATTATACTCTAAGAATACGTAGAGTAGGCGCCTCTTTATCTAAGTTATAGAAAATTATACTACTATTAGTAGCTCTATTACTTTAGTCTATATATAGTTAGAAACACTAGCTAAATTAATTTTATATATTAAGTAGCGCTTAGGTTATTAGAGGCTAGGTATTCTAAAATCTAAGCTCTAGCGTTCTTAGCGTTCTTAGCGTTACCTATACTATAGATACTAGGTAATATCTTATACTTAATAGTATGCACTATTTCTATTACGTATATATATACTAACTAATATAGCTATATAGCTATAGAAGCTTAATCTTATTTTAGTCTCTATTAATAAAGATAATAATATTAGTTTACTAGTCTAGAACGCTTTTACAATATTAGAACTCTATATAGTAGTATTCTATATTCTACTAGATATAGTAGAGCCTGTCTAGGCCTTTCTTATACGCTTTCTAGATAATATAATCTACTAGATCTATTAATAAGTTAGTAAGAAATAACTTTTAAAGTATATTTAGTAGGTTTATAATAATTCTTAAGTAGATATAGAACGCGCTTCTACTAATCTAACTAATAAAAACTATAAGCGTCTCTCTAAGCGCGTATATAAGAAAATAACTATAAAATAAGTAAATAAGTATCTAAAGAATTAACTAGATTATATATTAGTAGAAATAGTAGTAAATTTCTAAGATATAGTTACTACAAAAATAAATAAAATTGCGTATTCTAATTATAAGCTTAAGTACTAGAATATAGCTAAGATATTTAAGTATATAGGTATTAGTAAGGTAGCTAAAATAATTAACTATATAAAGGTAGTTGCTATAGTTAACTATTTATAAGAATAGAAGGTAGTTCTAGGTATATAGAGGTAGTTATATTAAGAAGGTTTCTGTTTATTTGTAACTATAGAGTTAACTAGATATAATATTATAGAAGACATAACTACTAGAGTAGAAGATATAACTACTAGACTAAGTAATAATATAGATATAGTTTCTAATATACAAAATAACTAGCTAGTATTATTCTAGGCTAACGTAGGTAGAATATTAACTAACGTACTAACTATAAGTAAAGTTAAAGAAATCTAGAGATTAGTTATAACTATATAAAAGAGAGAAACTATAGATATACTTAGTAATATATAGTATTACTAGAATATATTAATACTCTACGCTAAATACAAACGTCTAGAATATCTTTTACGTAGTAGAATTAATCTAAAAAGTATATAAAAGTAGAGTATAGTAATAGTAGTATAAGAGTAGCTATTTACTAAGATTAGTAGTGTTACACTTTGTGTATAGAATAGATAGTTAGAATATAGAAAGTAATAGTTTATACTCTAAAAAAGATTTAGAGTAGAAATCTTTGCTTTGCTACTAAGAGGTAAAGTACTAAATTTATTTATTAAATAGAGACTAATTACGCGTCTATAGAACTAGATAAATATAGTTATAATCTATAATAGTAATACTATAGAGATAGTAAAGATTATAGAACTAATCTTTATAAGTTATATAAGAGTAAAGTCTCTACTAATATAACTTCTACTAGAGTCTATTAAGAAGTCTAACCTTATTAATTAGACTTTTATAAATCTACTTACTTCTAGTTAAGATATATAATAGAACTTTAAGGTAGTCTAGAACTTAATAGATAATATAAGTTAGCCTAATTTACTAGTGTAAATAGTAGTAATATAAAAGAATAGATAATTCTAGATATACTTTACTATTAAAATTCTGTTAATTTGCGTATATAAATAGATAGATTCTTATAGATATAAAAGGTTAGGTTAACCTAGTAATATCTAGAGATTTATATATATATAATATTAGAACTTTACCTAGTAATGCCTAGAAATTTATAGGTATAGAATATTAAATTTTATTCTAGAAATATAGAGGCAATTTAATAGTATAGTTTCTATTTATAAGATAGTAGAAAATAAGCCTAGAAGTTATAATGCTTGCGTTAATAAGTATACTTCTAGAGTTAGCTTACGCTATTAGTGTACTTCTAGAGTTAACTTACGCTATTAGTGTACTTCTAGAGTTAGCTTATAGTGTTAACTATACTTCTAGAGTTAGCTTATAGTATTAACTATACTTCTAGAGTTAGCTTACGCTACTAGCATAGTTCTATATATAGCTTATAGTGTTAAGCATTCTTCTAGAGTTAGCTTACACTATTAAGTATTTTTCTAGAGTTAGCTTGCGCTATAAAGCGCACTTTCTAGGTATAATTATAGTAGAGAACGCGCTTCTAGAGCTAGCTTATAGTATTAAATAAGCTTCTAGAGTTAGTTTATAGTATTAAATAAGCTTCTAGAGTTAGCTTAAGCTATAAAGCTAGTACTAGAATGTAAAGGTGTATAGACTAAATTTTATAAAATTTAATAGTAAAAGTTATAAACTTAATAAAGTTAGATATAAATAGTAATAACGTGCTTATAGAGGGTAATAGTAATAAAAACGTATTTAGTAGACTTAGAGGTAGTAATAAGTAAGCTATAGAGCTATAGAAATATTAAAATATCTTTAATCTAAGAACTAAGAGAAAGCTCTTAGTACCTAGATAGTAGAAAGAGTAGAAGTTAGAATAGGTAGAAGTCTAGATAGCCTAGCGTAGGTAAACTTTAGGTCTAGAGTAATATTAAATTATAGTACTATACTACTATAAAATATAAAAAGATATTTACGTATATAAACTATAGTATAGAGAATAGTAGCTTAAAGAGAATTATAAAAAGCTTTATATATAAAGAATACTTCTTTTTTTTTTCTTTTTTTTCTATTCTATATCTTTCTATCTTAAAGAACTTCTTATATTTTTATAAACTCTAAATACCTAAGTACTACTTCTCTATAACTTAATACTAACTAATATCTTCTTAAAAATATCTAACTCTAACTTTATTACTACTATAAAGGCTACTATTATAGCTACTACTAAAGTAGCTACTTCTAGCGCGCTCTCTATAAATTACCTAATAATCTAGTAAGTAGAATATACTATGTTAAATAAGCTAATTAATAACTATTACTATAACTAGAGTATAATATTAAGAACTATAGTTTTTCTTAACTATATATAGGTATTATATACTACTACGTATATACGTATATTACTAAGTATAACTTTTAAGCCTAAGAATAGGCTAATATTAGATAGGCTTTATTATAAGAGGTATTTAGTAGTTACTATCTTTATAGTAGATAGGCTATTTATACTAATAAGTCTAGACTTATTAACTACTAAAGAGACCTTTATAGTATAGTAGTATAAGTAACTAAAGACTCTAGAAGTTAAGATTACTAGAAGTTAGGCGCTAATAATAGAGAAACAGAACTTTATTAACCTTACTCTAGAGTAGTAATATAATAGATAGAAGTAGAAGGTTTTTTATATTCTTTATAAGGTATATAACTATAAAACTACCTAGAGATAGATAGTAGAGCCTAGTATAGAAGGCTGTAGTAAGAGCTAGAGACTTATTAGTATAGATAGAGAATAGGTAGGTAGGTAGATAAGAGTAAATATAGATAGTAAGTAGTAGTTATATAATATAGCTAATGTAGCTAGCTTATAGATAATTACGTATAGAATATAGGTTACTAGTAATTATATAGATATTATATAGGTATTTTAGATTAGTTTAGAGGCTTTATGCTAGCGTAGCTAGACTTACTTAGTTTTTTTTTAGTATTACGTAATTATATAAGACTAGTGCTAGTACTAGTTAATAGTCTAGATAGCTATTAGTAATATATAATAAATATAAAGTAGTTAGCGCGTTATAATTACGTATAGTAACTATTATATTAGTAGTAGAAGTAGTGTAGTTATAAGTATTATAAGTTATAAATCTAGGCTTATATTAGAGATTTTTAAGTTTACTATTAGATCTAATATAGTAATACGTTATTACGTAATTACGTAATTATATAATTATATAATTATTTAATTTTAAAAAAAGTACGCTATAGACTTTATCTCTTAGACCTAGAGAGGCTATAAAAGACTATACTATATTAAGTAGATAGTTCTAGTTATATAATATATAACTTAGTGCTAACTAAAGTAGTAAAGTATAAAGCTTATAAAAAGTAAGTTATATATATAAAAAAAACTTTTTTTCTTTTATCTTTCTTCTTCTATATATATAATAAATATATACTTATTAGTAGACTTCTTTTTATCTCTAATACTTATTAGCTCTAAAACTAGCTTATTAATATATATAAAATTACTTCTATTAGCTAAGAAATATTCTCTCTACGTAGTGTATATATTACTTAATATATAATTACTAATATAATATAACTAATAATTAATACTATTATAAAAGTATAATAACTCTATATATATACTAGAATTTATATAATAATAATCTATTATTCTCTATTCTAATAAAGTTAGAACTTCTACTAATATTATCTATATAAGCTCTATTAATTATATTATTAGAGCTTTATCTAAGAAGAGAAGTACTATTATAGTACTAATCTAAATAGCTAATTAGATAGCGCTAGACTACTAAGTAAGTAGCTCTATAATTACTAAAATTTCTACGTAAATATAACCTATTATATACTCTTTAAGCTACGTTCTTATCTTAGTCTAACTCTATACTATTAGTAATACGTAGTAAATACAGTAATTACGTGCACCTATCTTCTCTACTAGTTGTCTCTGTAATAAGTATATAGAAATAGCTTTATAAGCAAAGTTTTGTCTATAGACCTATAGCGATAGTAAACCTCGCGGTTCTCGGCAACAAGATCTAACCCTAGCACGAAAGACACGACGCGACGCGACATAGAGGCGGAGCACGTCTAGGAAGCTGGTGCCAATCCATCTCTACTCCTTCTCGAAGACTGCCCACGTCAACCCGCGCTTTTGTCGCCCTGAAAGGAACCCACCGCAACGCAGATGCGCCGCCCAACAGGCCGCATATCGCTCTCAAAGCGCCTGAGGACAACGCCGATGCGCCAGGTGGGCTTCACGCAATCCTCAACCCAGCCTGCTCGCGGTATCCCATTCCATGTGTCTGCTCCGCAAAGAACCAGGCCTTCGTTGGGCTGAGGCTAAAACAAGGCCGTTGATGATTTTATGGATGCGCGCGAGCGTCTAGGCATCGACTTCGTGGAGCTCGAAGCGCGGGGCGTTGTCGCATACCTCGAGGCCGGCGTTATCGGCCATCGCGCCGCTCGCAGTTGTATTCGAGCTGCTGATTGAATTCAGAGCCGGGGCTGTCTTTGATAACGGGTTTGCGGTGTGCGTTGGAGGCGTGAGGATTGCGCTGCACGATGCGCGTGGAGAATGCGAGGTTGTGTTGGAGGATGACGTTGTGGAGCTATCGCGGACCGGAAGGTCCGGCCGCGGCAGACTGGACCACAGCAGGCGAGCGGGCCAGCCACTTGCGACGCCCTTTTCTATACGCAAGTTCGCCGCGGCACCGGGCTTTGCGATGTCCGGCAGCTCGCAGTCGGTCCGCTTCTGACGTTGATTCGCGTGTTTCGAAGAACACCACTTCACGGACTGTGCTTGCGCCACGGCCTGAGTCACAAGCTAATCGCGTCAGAGGTGCCCTAAAGCCACCATGAGAACCGGCGGCGTGGCTGTGCGCCCCCAAAGGTCGCGCGATTGAAAGGGCGCACTTTCCTTGTGCGCAGCGCTTGACAATACTACCGACAAACGACACCAACGATTGGATTGGTCTACGCGAAGCCGTTCTATGCGCGTCGCATCCAGACACAATGGACGAGAGGCTGGCGTGAGTCATCGTCACTCATATCTCGCCGCCATCATGGCCCTCGTAGGTAAATATACAAGAGGCGGTCGGTGATCGCACATTGAGTCACACAACGCCCTCTCAACTCCGAACGATGCCACTCCAATTCTGGGGGTCGCCTGGCCAGGGCTCCAAGGATACCGACCCACTGCTCGAGGCAGCATTTCCTCCGCGACTGGGGGAAGACTGCCTGAAGATCGATGACGAGGATAGCGATGATGATAGCGACGAAGACGAGGACGGGGACGAGGACGTGAAAGTGACTCGTGCCGAGCGGTTGCGCCAAACTGGAGGCTGGCTTGGCTACCTAGAAGACTTCACCATCTTTCTGCCTTACGTCATACCTAAACGAGACGTCAAAGTGCAGATATGTCTACTCATCTGCCTCGTCACGATTGCGATGCAGCGCGTCCTGCAAGTCGCCATCCCATACGTCCTTGGCGTGATTGCGGACAAAGTCACGCACGGATCAATACCTATCCGAGAACTCCTCATCTTCCTTCTTCTGGACCACCTTAACAGCGAGTCGGGATTGATCTTCGTTCAAGAGCTTTCTAAGATACCTATCAAGCAGTTCTCGTACAAGCAGTTGACCAACGCTGCGTTCAGCCATGTCATGTCGCAGTCTATCGACTTTCATTCTACACAAGATTCAGCCGAAGTTATGAAAGCCGTTGAGCAAGGCGAAGCGTTGGGCAATGTCCTGGAGATGGTGGTCATTGAGATCTTGCCGACCTTGATCGACGTCGTCGTTGCTTGTACTATCTTCTACCGGAAGTTCACTCCGGCGGTGGGCATGGTCCTGCTTGGCGCATCAATCGCCTTCTTGGCGGCCGAAGCCTTGTCTTCACGGTTCACAACCGGCCTCCGGAGAAGAGTGACGAAGGCTGAGCGGATCCAGATACGGAAGATGCACCAAGCGATTCAAGGTTGGCAAACTGTGGCGTACTTCAACCAGTTCAAGAGGGAGGCCAGTGTACTCTCATGTGCTGTAGGCGACCACATGAGGGCAAGGACACGTTTCGAAGTACGGGAAGCGCTGATCAAGGCTGTTGTTGAGCTGCTCGTACCGACTACCTTCTTCGCCCTGGCTTACCTCATCCTCCAGCGCATTGCTGCGGGCACGGCATCCCCGGGAGACTTCGTCTTCTTTCTCACATACTGGGACTCCATCATCTACCCGCTGAAATTCTTGACCGATCATGTCCGGTGGCTGGTGCGTGACTTTGTGGATGCGGAACGAGTTCTTCACCTTCTGCAAACCCAGCCAACAGTCACCGACGCACCCGAAGCCTACCCGCTCGCGGTACAGGATGGCGAAGTCCGATTCGAAGACGTGTCCTTCAAGTACGACTCCAGCCGCTACGCACTTCGGGATGTATCGTTCACGGCGTCGCCGGGTCAGACCATCGCTCTCGTAGGCCAAACCGGGGCCGGCAAATCGTCGATTCTAAAACTCCTTCTACGCCTGCACGACGTCACATCCGGTAGCATTACCATCGCCAAGCAGAACATCCGACACGTTACATTGAGTTCACTTCGCGACGCCGTAAGCGTGGTTCCGCAGGCACCCACGTTCTTCAACACCTCAATCATGGAGAACGTGCGATACGCACGCGACACCGCGACCGACGAAATGGTCTACGGAGTGTGTCGTGCAGCCGCAATCCACGACACAATCATGCGCTATCCCAAGGCCTACAACACGCACGTCGGCGAGCGCGGTGTCAAGCTGTCGGGTGGCGAGGCGCAAAGACTTGCGATTGCGAGGGCGCTCCTCAAGGACGCACCGATCGTTCTGCTAGATGAGGCGACGAGCGCGGTAGACACAGTGACAGAGAGGTATATCAAGACAGCACTTGATAAGCTCAAAGAGGGAAGGATTGTAATTGTCATCGCGCATCGATTGAGTACAATTGTAGATGCGAGCTCCATTCTAGTCCTGTATGAGGGGAGTGTCGTAGAGAGGGGAACGCACAAAGAGTTGTGCAAGCAGAAAGGGCGGTATTACGAGTTATGGAAACAGTCATGAAGGTCTTCACATGGTGCCGTACCAATAAGATAACAGAGAAGGGTTTGTGAAGGTTTCGTAGGGTGCTGCCGAGGTATCGGAAGCATCGGAATGTCATATACGGCATATCACCACCACGTAGGATAGCCTCAAGGTGAGCTTTAGGTGATTGCGATGGTCGCGATCGGTCGATGTACTCAGGAACAAGGCGCAGCAGAAATAGCATCCGTCATAAGCCCGTAGTATTCATTAATCTCACCTTCAACAAGACCCGGAGATGCTCGGCAGACGCGACGCGACGCGACTTGGAGCGCCGAGCATTTCCCTCAGGCCAATGCCGGTACAGTTCCTGACGGTCACCATGAACGTACTCGCCGTGTACATACATCACATCGCGAATGTTGGTTCACCGCATCGCTCACCGGAATGCTGCTTCTCGAAGGTTTCGTTGAGTTCTAGTGCAGCACACGCGAAAGTATCGAGCGCAAGGCGGTGTCGGAGCGCCCCTCCAATTCCCAACTTCATCGTGACCACATGCGATGGCCAACATGCGCAACAATCGCATGACCGAGAAGATCACAATTTCGATGCTGTGGATCTGCCCCGCAATGTCTGATTTTGGGATCCCAATACCAAGGTCTAGGTCGTAAGCCGGTGCTGATGTCATCAGACCAGTACACCAAGACCGCGCTCGTGGGTGCACCGCCCATTCGATCGCAATACTCTACAGGTCGGGGTGAAGTGTCGGTACAAATCTCCCGCTTCATCAGAACCTTCTGCGATGTTGGATGGTGTGATGGTAAAGTTCAGGTGGTAATCCGGTGCTTACTAGCGGCCAGCACGGTGTAGCCGGCATCAACCGCTGGCATAGCATCGTGAAGATGGCACGACGGCCATATAAGCCATGGTTTCGCGCACATTTTTATCGGTACAACCCACAGTTCCTTCGCTTCCATCACTACAGACTTGCAACGAACACTCAACGCCTTAACCCACTCACTCAAACAACCAACTCAATCCACCATGCGTTTCGCTCTCTCTACGCTCGCCGCCGTTGGCACCCTCAGCAGCCTTGTCGCAGCTGACAACATCTACACCTACACCAAGCCCGGATGCTCCGGATGTGCCTTCTTCTTCAAGGACATCGACCACAACATCTGCGCCGTGTCCATCACAGCCAACGCAACTGACATTGCCGATGCCATCGCCAAGGGCGTGACCACGGTCCAGTCCGGCAAGCTCGAAGGTACGTCTACACATTCTCTGACCTCAAGCGAAAGCTTCATCGTACTAACGCACTATCTGTAGTCCAAGAGTGTGGCGAGAAGCGATTCATTGCCTGGGACGAGGGCCCCGAATCCAACGACGATGGCCTGCTCCAGTGCGGTAACATCGACCAGAAGCTTCGTATCACTGAGACCTCGACTTGCATCACTGGTGGTAACTTCCACGGTTTCAGCTGGACCGAGCCTGGTTCGGACGGCAGCGACTCCAACTCCAAGAGGCAGACTGATGACGCTGATGATGTTTGGAAGTGCACCGGTTCCACTCAGCCCGACGGTGTGTACCTCGGTGGAAAGCACTACCAGGTCAAGGGAATCGACCAGGCGGATGCGGACGCGTTGATGGATATGGCTTGGAACGACAACACAGATGTTCCCTCTGACTTTGAGAAGTACGCCTTCACTCCTGGCATGTAGGTTTGAAGCGGAGGAAGCGGGAGAGATCGGGGGTGCATAGCGCCTCCTTGTTCCATCCCCCCCTTTGGATGAGAAGTCTTGCAGGTCGGGCCACAGAGGCTGGAGGAGAATTCCTAGGAGTTATTAGTAGTTGCAGGTCGTCCCTAATACATTCTATACCTCACGACCACGTGCTACTTAACACCCGCCGACGATGCTCCATATCATCTTCCGTTCGTATCGATCGATCGACAAGTCTCGAATTGCTGCAATAGCTATCACGATAAGACAATCCGGTGGCGATAGTTGACCACTTGACGCGACATTACACGAACCCCGCTCGTGCGCGTCTTCCGACGAGCGAACTACGCTCACATAGAATAGAACGACAAGCACAATGTAGATTTCGCAATTAATATCACACTTGCGCAAGACGTAGCGCCACGTCGCAAAATGAATGTGTTATTAAAGTTCTACTGTGACACCCTTCGTAAGGGTACAAGTCTGGCTATCGAATGGGGTAGAATGACCCCTTGGCTCAGAACAGCCCCTTAGGCTTTCCGTCCTTCTCAGGGTCTTCGTACTTCGTCTGCGGAACTTCTGTATGCAAGCCAACACAGTTCTGCCCTTCGTAAGTTCCGTTCAATTGAACTTCTTTACCGGACTTCGTCTTCTAGTACGACACAAAAGCCATGCGCATCCTTGTTTCCACCACCGTGGTAACGGCCTTAACCTTAGACTTGGGTGGACATCTTAGGGGCATCTTGACTTCCCACTTCTGCCTCGTGATAGTCGTCTTGCCCTATGCATACCTCCCGCTGACTGTGGCGGTTATGCTTACCGAGCCGTTCTGGTTAGGGACGAGTTGTAGATGGGCTTGGGGTGTGGAGACGGAATACAAAGGGAGGTGTGACTAGGTTATGGGCATGTGTAAGGTACGTGAGGATGATGCATAATGCTACGTTGCAAATGAGTGTCCTTGATTTCCTACCCTAGAAGCCTTCTTATACCACCCCTCGCATACAGTGAACTATCACTTGTTCTCGGCCTTCTTCTTCTCGGCCACGTAGTCGCCATACGAAGACACAGTGCTCAAACTAGCACAACTCTGCCCCTCATAAACGCCCTTGAGCTTCACTTCCTTCCCCCCCTCCTCCGTCTTCCAGTATGACACAAACGGCATGCGAAACCTAGTCTCCACCACCGAAGCCGTGCAAATCGTAGCCGACTTGGGCGGGCACTTGAGCACCACCTTCGCCTCCCACTTCTGCTTCGTGATATTCGTAGTGCCCCACGACATCCTCGTATCTAGCGTCGTACTAAGGCCCACCTTGCCCTCCGCAATCAGCGGCACCCCGCAACTGAACTCGACCGAAGCCGTGACAGAGAGCCCAACTTCCGAAGTGAAGGTCGACTGGATTTCCGTCTCCTTGCTAATCGTCACTTCCTGCGTCGTCTCAATATCCAAATGGTTCATCGCTGTTTGCTGGGCTATTTCCTTGGGGCGGGGCGACGTGAGGATCTCCGGATGCTGCTCGTCATAGTCGATCCTGACGAACTTCAACGGCTCCATCTCGAACGTGAACCAGTGGTCGTCGTAGATCTTGTCCGAGTCCGACAAACAACCTAGTTCAGGCTTTCTATGAGTCCTCGAGAAGACATTGCCATTTCCCGCAGGGGAGTGCAGACGGAACTGCTTGTTTCGCACGCCCGTGCCTTGGGTCTGTGCGAGGTCGAAGTATTGGTCTGGGTATGAACCTGGCGGGTCGCAGGTGCCTACCTCGCCGTTTCCGCCGTTTGCGCCGTTGCGGTGGTTTGCCCAGAGGGCGCGGCCCGTGTAGGCGCTTACGATGAGGTAGAGGCCGGCGTTCTCGTCTTTGCCCGGCTTGATGTACCAGTAGTGGTCGTCGTAGGTTACTGTGCTGTCGTAGTGGCTCAGATGGTTGGTACCGCGCTCATTGCTTATGAGGGCCCGTCGCGAGGACATGTTGAGGATGCGGGTGCGGACTTCTGGGGGTGGGATGCCGTCGGAGGAAGTCATCTTGAATGGCTTGAATTGGGTAGTGATGAAATCGAGAAGAAGACCTTAGTCGTTTTGGATTTGACACTTCAGGAGCTGAGCGAGAATGACCTGGAGCGGATAAGGACTCTGTACTGAAGTTGCAGTACTTTATGTACCCCGAAGGTACCTAGAGGGCTCGTCGCATTAACAGTCCCTTTTTCCGTTTCAGAACTAGCTCGCGATGCTTTTTCTAAGCTTTCAAACCGGTCAGCTCGATCGGTAACTTCTGATGCGATTTCGCATGTCGGCTCATTAGTTGCTGCAGCGGTCCTGGTTGCTCGAAGACGGGAGCGAACAACCGGCTTCACTGCGCGCCCGGCAACGAAAGTCCTAGCTCAAGACCTAGTAGGCCGTGGTGGTGTAGGCATCGCTGTAGTGTTGCTACTATGCCCCTAATGGACTCTGGAGTCGGCTTCGCACTGATGCGCACAATGGAAAATATTGCTATCGCGACATCGGCAGCCGTCCGTGAGACCTTCCCTACACCACACCATCGCATGCTATGTTGGATTGCGCTGAAGCCTCTTGCGTTGAAACATGATTGGTCTCGTCTTTGCCCTCGACCTTCGCGTCGCTTGAGATGCTGACCGCAACTTCAAGCAGCCTCGAGCAGGTACGTAGTGACGACACAGTTTCCGTCCTCTCCAGTCGCTTACTAGGCACTCCCAAGATGGTCTACTAGTTTCCAGCGATGACTTAAGAATCGTATGCGCAATCATCCCGAAGTTATACGTGTTGTGCAGGCGCCTGACATGACGCACACCGTTCAATCAACGCCAATGCTAGTTCGTTCGCATGAGTCAGTACCTATCATGATAGAACCCTCGACGCTGTTAAGGACGTTAACGACGCCGCTTGGCCCGGACGTGGCTTACGAAATTAGGACAATGGGTCGATGAAGTGGCTGCAGCTTAATCTGCGGACTGCGCAACGGGCCGATGCCGAAAGCTCGCATATACGAAGCTGTCATGCACGATGCAATCGGAGCTCGGGGACCACCTCTCATTCTTTGAAGCACTGATGTTGATGTCTGGCAACAAGAGGGCTCAGTCCTGGGGGCGGCCTGGAAGTGAAGTCTATATTCTTGAGCGATGAAGTGGTCGGAAGGACTCCCTGGCCCGACGGAGAACTGCGGTTCGGTCTTGCCGAGTGCAAAGGTGGGGCGATCCTTCCCGCTCTCGCGCCAAGGACAACAATCCACACCACCACAAACGACAGCGCCTGCAAAACATCGGAGCTGGCTGTGCATGACGGATGCACGTCGCTGGGGGCCGCTGTTCTCGCAGATACACCGGTAAAAAGCAAGCGCAATTCTCCACGACAGGAAAGCATGCCGTCGCCACTCCAATGTGTTCTGCACGGCGTTGACGTGCACTCTAGATCTGCCTGCTAGATACACCACAGACTATCTCGTAGTCGACTAGTGGGCTTCTGAAGATGAGTGCTTCTGTACGCCTGGGTAGCGTTCATGTATGTATTGCGCCACCGGCTACAAAGCCTGCTTTGCGCAGAATCTGTAAGATCATTTTTCTTTTTGCTCTTCCGGCTTAACTTAGACCTCGCCGCACGCCAGCTGCATTATGAAGAACGAGATGCCTTGGTCGATCGAACAGCGACCGCAGTACGCGAGGTCAACATTCGTTCTTGGACGTCCATGGCGATCGTGGCGTCACTCAAAGTACAAGCAGTGAATTGCCCAGTCTCAACGAATTAGGCATGGAGCCTCCACAGTTGGACGTAGAATTGAAGGGTCCTAGACATGCGCGCGATGCGTGAGCAGTCGTATTGACCGCGTTACCTGGTCGATTCATCCATGCCCACGGCATGACCTCAGTCACACCTCCCTTATACCCTACCCTTACATCCCAAGCCCATCTACAACTCATCCCTAACCTGCTCCTCCCCTGCACTCAAATCCGGCATAGCCATAATCTTAACGACCAAACTAGTCCAGCCCGTGAAGTGCTGCGTGCGCTGCCCTTTGCCAGTCTCAGGATTATATTGTTCCCAGGCAAAGCCAGTCTCCTTCCAGCTCTCGTACACAGTGTTGACTAAGTTCTTGCGGAGTTCAGTGTATATCTTGGTTGCGCGAGCTCGGTGCGGGCCAGGTGTGGATGCGACGTTCTGGAGAGGGATGATCAGTATACTTGCATTGTGGGAGATGGGAGTGGTGCGTGACTTACGAGTAATTGGGAGACAGCGAGGTAGTTGATAGGCATCCAAACGGGACCGCGCCAATAGTCCTCTGCTGTGTGGTAGAACTCGTCGCTCTTGCTTAGACTCCTGATGCCGTAAGGGCTCCAGAGCTCCTCTTCGTCCTCGATCAGGTCGAGTATAGCGCCTAGTCTATCGCTGTCCTTGTCGACCAAGCCCGTCAGGAAGGGGAATAAGGAGATGTAGCCTTTGTGGCAAACTAGCGAGTGCTCTTCGTAGTCGTCGATGGTGGCGTCGCAGTAGGTCTTGTCGTTCTTTGACCAGTGGAGGTCGTCGATGTTGCGAACAATCGCTTCGTCATAGCGTGCGAATTCGGCGGCGTCGTCTTGCTCGTCAAGGTAGATTGCGATGCGCTTGATTGCGCGGGTCATCATACCCATCCAGCTGATCAGGTCGACGTGTAGCTCACCGGGGTGTGGTGGCTGAGCGCGAGGATAGTCGTCAAGACCCGAAGTGAGGATGTGCGAAGGCGTGCGTCCGCGCCACCTATAGCCCTCTTTGGTGGAGAAGGCCTCTCGGTCGTAGCTCTTGATGTCACCAGCCTGCGTCTTGCGGTACCAGAAGTAGTTGCGCTTGAGTAGTGGGTAGAGCGAACGGAGGTATTCCAGGGCGGCTTCGCGGTTCGAAAGTTGCATCGAGTACGACTTCTGCTGCTGCAGTTTCTCGCTACTAGTGTCAGTCTTCATAGCATCGAGCTTGTCGAGGAACGACGTAATGACCATGAAGAGTGTGGGCGGGTTGGCGTAGTGAGGGTATTGGATCTGGAACTCCTCCGGCACCTTGCTGCGAGCTTCAGGACCGAGGATCTGTTCGCGCCCGATCCAGCCATCATCATCCATCAGCTTGAACCAGCTCTTAATAATGTCAAGTGTGAGATCTGCATCCCAGTCGATGACAGGCAACAGATGGAAGCCCTCATCCCAAAGGAAACCACGAGGGAAGAAAGGTCGCGACGGGATGGCAGTGAACAACTCGGACGGTCCTTCCAGCTGAGCTGGGTTCCTAGCTCGCGCCTCAGCCGCCTCCTCCCAGAAACCTTCGCTATCCTCTTCGTAGGCGGGATCGTAGGATCGGTCGACGCGAGAGTCACCGAAGAAGTAGCCGATGCCGCCGATAAGGTTCGAGAAGAGCGACTTGCCGAACTCTTCGTAGCGCTCCTTGACAAATGGCGTCTGGGGCTTGAAGATATCCGTGAAGCGAGTCGAGAAGCTAGAGGTAACCGAATCAATCTGCTCGGTGAGATGCTCGGATGTGATCTTCTCGGGCGCCGATGCAGATGAGAAGATGACGTCGAACTCGAAAGGGCCCTCAAAGACCTTCTGAACCAGATGCATGTTGCCCTTACCCGGCAGATGCTGGATGGTGTAGACCTGCGCAGGCGGTGGGGGGTTGTCTTCGCCGTACTTGGGGACCAGGACGTCGATCTGGCCCTTCATGTGCGCAAACATCATGGCCTTGACCTGCCACAGCGCGTCCTCAGGCACCTGTCCGCTGTGTGCCAGTGTCCGGTCCAGAGGCTTCTCGTCGTAGCTTGGGTGTCCGGTGATGGGATGTTCACCCGTGCCCTTGGTGACAGTGAGCTCGAACTCGCCCAGTTCCTTCGTCTGCCCCTTCAGGACCACGTCGCCCTCGATACCAGGCTCTTCGGGATCGGCACCCTCAATGCCCAAGTTGCCGAAGCCAGCGAGCGTGTTGTACCAGACGACAGTCGTGCGTAGATTCGGGCCAGCGTCTTCGCGCGGTGTGCCCTTGATCCTCGCGCCCCAGCTGCCGCCATGCTCTCCGCCAGGGAATTTGATGAACTCGGTGGTGATGTCAATCTTATTCGCAGGGTCGTGGATCGTTTGTCGGCCGCCGCTGCGCACATCGTATTCGTCCCAGCCGTAGCCATCGAGCTCGTGTTGCTCGCACGTGTGTCGGAAGTCTACACAGTCAGCAATGAGTTCGATTCAAGCATGGCATTGCAGACGTACTGTGCTGCACGCTTTGGTAGTCTTCAACGCGCGTCCACATCAGACCGCCCATCAAGCTTTTAGGTATGCGCGGCCGGACGCCAAAGTAGAGGTTTGGGCGGTAGGGTCCCCATAGCAAGCTCGCATTGGTGGCCTTCTCGATTTCGGCGACCTGCGCACTTACGAAGGGCAACTGAAGTGCGAAAAGGCACGTGAGCCCCCTCCACAGGGTGCCATGCCGAGATTCGCGCGTCATGGTGTTGAGTGAAGCTGAAGCTGGAGCTGGAGCTTTGCGGGGGTTTGGGACACATTTCGCGGAGCACCCGCAACTTCCTCGGCCGTTGATTGGCCGAGGTGGAGGCGCCTTCCGGATTTGCTCGTCTGCCATCGTGAAATAGCGGAAGAGACGAATTGCAGTATCAGTACGCATATGCATCTATGTTCAGATGTGTCACCACGATGCTGGAGGAGGCCAATGAAACAGTGTTATCGTAGTTGTCTCAATTTATCGAGCCTGAGTCCTCCAAGGACCCTGAACTGGTATATCTTGTATCTGCAGCCAGGTTCGACGCATCCTGACTTGTTCTGCCCAGGTTAGACTAAGGAAGCCCGTAGAGTGCAGGAGAGAAGAGAAGGCACCATACCATGAGCCGCGTGATTATGAATGTAGAGCCTTCCATGACGTCCCAGAGCTCACCCAGTCCTCCAAATCCGCTCAAGTGCGTCCTGCTCCGCGAGATAGTGCCTCGGGTGAACGGGAAAAGATATCGTGACCCCAAGAGATACCGCCAAATAGTGTATAAACCCTCTGCAAATGAGCCATTCCTCCTCAATCTCTCCACATTTGACCATAATCCCCAGTCTCCTCCATCCCTCCCAACCCTGTAATCCTAAATCTCACTCTCTATCCGCCTCCTCAACTCCTACCAGGACTCAACGGCCTATTAAATCCACCCTGCCGATTCATATACTGCCTAGCCTGCAACTGCTTATCCTTCCTGACCCCAAAGTTCTTATCATTCCCGGGCACCTTCGTATTCTTAGTACTCTTAAACCCCCCAAAACCCATGATCTTCAGCATCTCCCACTCGTCGTCGTCCATGTCTTCTGGCTTCTGGCGCTCATCTTTCATCTCGATGTCGGGTGAGGCTTCTTCTTCTTTCTTGATAGGGTTGATGGGGTCGACGGTGGAGGAACGGGGACCGGTTGGGGGAGGTCGGGCACTGCGAGCAGGAGGCGCGTTATCGCTGCGAGGTCCTTTGGGCGGCTGGGGCGAGCGGTCGCGGAAGTTGGGGCGCTCGTCTCGTCCACCTCCACCTCCTCTCCTGTCGTCGCGGCCACGTCCGCGGTCGTGACCTCGTCCTCGCCCTCTTCCTCCCCTGGCTCCACTATCGCGCTCGTCCTTGCGGAAGGGCGATCTCGAGCGATACCGGTTGTCGCGTCTGCTGCCGCGCTCTTGCGGACTGCGCGAGCGGTTGGCGCGGCGCTCGGTGGGTGTGCCGCCTCGATCGCGGGTTTCGCGGGGTGCGCGCCGGGTGTCACGCTCGAAGGGGTCGCTGTAGGCTGCGCGTGGTCGCTCGTTGTCTGCCATGGTGTCGAGCGGGGTGTGGGGGGTGTGGGTGTGGTTGGCGCAAGGGAATTATTTGGTGAGTTGGGGGAGTTTGGGTGCCAAGGCTGAGGGTTCAGCCCTACCATGCCCAGGTGGTGCAGGTGCTGTGCGCGAGGATGAAACACGAAACGTGGAGGTCAAAGAGGTGGGTTAGTAGGTAGAGTTCCACTTCAGTCGTGTCAAGCAAAGCGCAGTATCGATTGATTTTGTCATGTTATTCGTTATCGATGGCTGCCGCATCTTGAGAAGACGCAACACCATCCGTCCGTGAGACCTTCTCCCAATTCAAGGCAGAAAGCTATCTCGCAATCCGCCCATATCCCGTTGCCCGCGCATCGCGCATCTCGCTCTCCCATCAATGATCACCGTAACGCCGTCGCCCTACCAGACAGGGTATCTCAGAAGCTCAACTCAAACCCGCGACCAGCGCCGATATCCTCAACCCAACGACCAAGGAAACGCATTCAGATCTCATCCTCCTCCTCATCAAAGTCATCCTCAGAGCCCATGTCATACAGGATGCGACCGCCCTCGCCCGCACCCTCACCCTTCTGCGCATCAAAGTAAGGCAGCACAACCTCCTCACGAGCCTGCTTCTGCTTCTCCGTGAGCGCAAGATTGAAAGTCGAGTTGGGGTTCTCGGCTGCATCTTGGATGAGGCCGGACACGTTACCGGCGTATGCGGGCTGCATATCGAGGAGGATGACGTACTCCTGCTTGAGCGTGCCGTTGGGGATGCCAGGCATGGGGTCGTGGTAGTCTTCCGGGCGAGGCGTGCGGAGGAAGTAGGTTTCACCTTCTGGCTTACCGGACTTGCGGCGGAACTCTGCTTCCATGACGATGCCGCGGTTGTCGTTGGCGTCGAGGTCTTGGATGATTCCTTCGGCGGCTTCCAGCATGCCCCAGGTGGGCTCGGGCAGGCTGCGCTCTGAGGCGGCCTTGGCGGCGAGGCAGTGGGCGAAGGACTTGCAGGTTATGATCGAGGTGGCCATGTACTTGATCAGCTCTAGGGGTTGTGGGGCGTATGGTGACTCGGTCGGGTTGTCGAGCAGGTCTTGGTGGTAGATGCCGACGAGGGTTGAAGCGTACTTGTGGACGACGAGCTGGAACAGCGCGGTCATGTCGACGCCGTAAGTGTAGAGGAGCTCGTGGAGGTTGTCGATGACGACGATGCTCTCCTTGGCATCATCCATGGCCTTGCGCAAAGCCTTCAGGATCTCGTCGCTCGTCATGCCGAAGCCTTGGACCGTGCGGATTGGTGCCATGGCCTGACCAGACTCGAATGTGACGAAGACGACGTTGACGTTGCGAGAGAGGGCGCGGCGGGTGATCTCGCTAATAAAGATGTCGGCACGCTGGTTGAGGTCATCGAGGACGAGCGTGAAGGGTGATCCATTGGTGCGAACGTTGAGCACCCTGCCCATGAGGTGGATGGAATGACGTTGGTGCTGCATGAGGGAGAAGGGCTTGTTGAAGGCGCGCGGAACAGGGAGTTCACGTCTACGCTTGCGACGGCCAGTGAAGTTGCGGTTGTCTTTCTTGATCCACTGCGCAGAGTCCCTAGCTCGGATCTTGACCGGTCTCGGAGCAGGCTCGTTGATGTCGAAGTCGTCAGCGAGCCAGCGCTCTTCTTCGATCTGTAGCTCTTCTTGGGCGTTCGCCAACCACTTTGCCAGATCAAACTGGACAGTGCCGTCTGAGGGCAGAGTGTAGGTGGTTTGATTGCTGTAGTCCGGAAACTGGTCAGTCCAGTGATTGGTGAACTGGTCTAGTAGCAGACTCATGTTGTAGGTGGTGTGGTTCTTGAATGTATGGAAAGATGTGCTTTTGGGGAATTGATTGAAGAATTGTGGAAATGGAGTGTAGTAGTTGAGTGTAGGTTGGAGAGAAAATTTGAGACTGAAGGAGCAGAAGATTCTGCTTCATCTGTGCGGAAGGGGGCTGGGAATAACGAGAAGAGTTTTAATCGAGGAGGCTGGTTCGTGGCCAGCCGATGACGACTGAGTTGACATACCTGAAGTGAAGGTGAAAGGGCGGCTTTTGTGGGTGTGCAGGAGGTGGATTGAGGTTGGATGTCAAAGCGACAACAGAAAAGAGATCTCCAGTATCTCTAGGTATATCCTTCCAAGGCTCCGCAGACTTTGTCTGTCAAATGCGCAATATTTCCAAGTCTTGGCAAAGTCGTGATGGTGTTTCTGCTCGTACAGTCATTTTCGACCACGCTAACGCTCACCACTAGCGGCGTTGCGCCCACCTTGCCCCACATACCCGGTCTCCACCGCGCATCCCATCGCCGCAGCATGAAGACGCGCCAGCCAACATGAACAACATGAACTATACACCATTCCTTCCAACCCCGATATGACAAGCAATGCGCCATTATCTTCTGCGTCGTCGAAGCCGCCACGGCCAAAGTCCCCGCATTTCCCGCCCCACAATGCTCCGCGAGTTTGGTTCATCACAAGAGGCGCATCGCCTATTGCCATCGCGTTAGCGCGGCAAGTGCTGGAACATGGCGATTATGTTGTCGCGGGCGTTATGCCGCTGGAGTTTGAGAAGAGAGAAGGGCAGAGTGAGGATTTTAGGACGTTTTTGGAGGATGTGAAACAGACGGACCGATGGCGCGAGCATTTGAGGGTGGTTGGGTTGGATAGTAGGTGAGTGTTTGATACCGGTATTTATCGTGAGATGTTCCGCATTGCTGACGGGTTTTGTTTTGTAGGGTGGTCGGCCAATGTCAAGCAGCCGTTGCTGAAGCTGTGGAGGCGTTTGGGCGCATCGACGTGTTATTGTGTGCTGCGAGCGAAGGTTGCGATCCTGCCCTGCTTCCCCAGATGAAACTGACATGTCATTCATATAGCTGTGATCGGCTCCGTAGAGGAACTCGCGCAGACTAGCCGGACAAGAAGTCTGGTCGACGAGATCTTTGAGATCAACTTCTTCGCGAACGTCAACATCATCAAAGCCGTACTTCCGATCATGCGCGAACGGAAAAATGGTCACATCATCGTGATAACTGGTATTAGTGAGTCACCATCACCATTCGAAGATTTCCTTATCTGACCCTTCCCAGCTGGCCATCTGGGAACACCCGGTCTAGGCATGTACTGCTCTTCTCAATGGGCAGTCGAAGGCTACTGCGACGTACGAAAGCACTATCCCCGCCGTTGCTACCGCCCTAATTAACATTACCCAGAGCCTCGCCTACGAAATCGCCCCCTTCAACGTAAAAATGTCCCTAGTCCAAGCCAACATGGAAGTCAACGTCCTCACCAACCGAATAACCTCCGTGCCGCCCATGTCCGAATACCTGCAAGGCGAGAACCCCGCGCCCCTAGCCCGAGAAATCTTCTCCGGCCTCCTCGACAAACTAGAAAGAATCGACAACCCGTCTACCCATCCCCCCTTCGACGACAACGCGACCAAATCGCCCGAAGACGAAAGCGTAATGTCTGACACCAACCCCGACGCCGAACCCACCATGGGCGATCTACTGAGTTCAGACACCGTGACGAGTTTGTATGCGCCGTTGCCGGTGGGGGTTAAGAGTAATTTGATTGCGGAGACTGTGCATGCGCTTACGGCGATTGGGGGGCATGATAATCCTCCTGCGAGGCATATTGTGGGGACGGAGGGTGTGACGGCTGTGAAGGAGAAACTGAAGACTACGAGTGAGGAGTTGGAGGACTTTATTGAGGTTAGTGGGGCGGTGGATATTGCGCAGAGGGATGGGGAGGCGATGGTGGGGTTGGGGTTGGGGGTGGATCATGGGATGATGTGAGGGGGGTTGTGATGGGGGTGCTACACTGAGCAGGTCATGGGTAATTGGTGCTCTCTCGGTTATGAGTCAACTGTCGTGGTATTGCTGGTTCGATAGCTTGGCCAGAATCTGAGGTGGCGTCATTCTGCTCTACTGATGCTGCATCATCCGGCATTTAGGATAGAGAGACTGCGTCGAAAGAGCAGATGAGCTCATCGCTCGGTTCCTGGTCACTAGAAACGATTGAATCCTGTTGTCGCTCCATTTTAAGAATGTAGTGATATTAGTTGAAGGGATGGAAGGACAGATCTCGATGTGGTATAAAGATGCCGATACGCTGTATAGTTGCCGCAACGAGTCTGGAATCTGATGGCACTTTAATGTATTAACCACACTGCTGAGCGCTGGCGAGGTTTGGAGCGATGGCAGTCCGAGATGGAAGGGCTTCTGGAGCCGCGCCGGCAGCTGCCGAGGTCGATCCGCACAGATTACGTCATCGACCTTGCACCCAGGGGCTCACACATCGGGCACGCTCTTTCTCGCCCTTCCTCTGCGCAACGTCTGAGGCAACGTCTTCCATCCCATATAGCCATGCTCGCCCTGCTTCTTTTCCACTCCGTCTATCAACCTGTGCCTTGCGTCCATGTACCACACCCGCCAAACTGCCGGTTGGGTCAGCGCACGTCTTCAGCGGCCTCGGATCGGGATTGCACTTACTCAGCAGGACCGCGAGGGTCAAAGGAACCGCAATGACTGAGACGGGAAATTAGCGCCAATCTACCATCTGACTGTGGTGCTACGCTTACCCCACATCAGCCAAAAGTCCTGCGATACGGTAATATGATGCGGCCACTCATCCTGCAGCTTCATGAACTGGCTACCAAAGATGGATGCCACAGTGCCTAGCGGCATGAACCAGAGCGTCATGACTGCGATCGTCTTCATACTCTGGTTCTCCGACTGCATCAACTTGCTATCGCCCTGCGTGACAATGTTGAACGACAAGCCGATGATGTTCGAGATCCGCGCATTGAGACTTGCCAGTCGTCGCTGCGTTGATTCGAATAGAGTCTGTCGATATTTGAGTGCTTCTTTGGTTTGTCTCTGTAAGGTATTTGGATCAGTGCCCATCAGCGCTGTATGATGGGTATACAGATCGTTCAGTGTGGCTAACGCTGCTTCACAGTTCTCGTGGAGATATATGGCATGCTTGGCCAGGTTGTGAAGCCCAGTGAAAAGGTCCTTCGGCAGTTCCTCTGTCGCTTTTCCAACCCTACTGGCTATCCCCAAAGTTTGCTGACAGTACATTAGCATGACACTTGGTCGAACGAGCAGCGCACGCACTGTCTCCAAAGGCCCGAATGTATCGGACACAGCCCAGGCTGTCCAGTCCAGGAGCTTGTACATCTCCTCGAACACAAGCTCGAGCAGCATATGCGGATCTTCCAGCAACGCCTCGCATGATGTCGTCTTCGTCAGTACCCGAAGTCGGTCCCGTAGGGTGCTAGGTGCGCCGAAACATATCAGCTCTACCCTGGCTTGAGTCGAATTGGCTGCCAAAGTCGTATCGCTGTCAGAAGTTGAAGTTCGTACCGGCGTGGGCGGTGTATCTGACTGCTTCCGAATCTTTAGCACGATACCAGGCTTGATCCAAGAGAAGTTCGCCTGACTTTGCCCTGGAACCGATTGTCGACTCTTCGCATGTTTTCTCTCGACCTCTGCAGGGGCGTCGTCCGGCACGATCCTGTTCTCGACCACTGCTAACGTTTTGCACAAGAGGTGGAACCAGATCCACGTCGTACCATCGGCGTCTTCGCGCGCTGCGAATGATTGCGAAACCGCTCGCAGGCTCTCATCGACGAAGGCGCTTGGGATACCGCATGTCTCGAACAACTCAAGCAGTAGTTCCGCGCCTAGTGTGGGTACGTCTCGTGGGGCAAAGCTATGATCATTAGCAACTCGGCCTTCTCTCGCAATGATACTCACATCACTCGAACGACGCCTTTGCTTTCCGCCTCAAGATCTTGTACGGACTTCAGGCCAAGCTCTTCTACACCTTCGTCCGCGCCATCAAGCCATTCGCAAAGGTCCAGTGCCATATCAGCGTGTATCGCTTCTGGATACTTCGCCGCAGCTGCCACAGCTCTCCTCCGGAACTCGTCAAAGGGCTGGCTATCGGCATTCAGTTGCCGGGACAAGGTTGTCTTCTTCATTGGTATCATTGCAGTCCAGATGCGACAGTAAAAGAACAAGAACTTTGACTTGCACGAAGTCCTCGACACAGTCCAGCACTTGCCGACACTACTTAGGCACTCAATCGATCACGGCAACACGAAGGCGTCTATCCGATTGCACTGCTCGTTTATCAGCCCTTGTCAACCATGCGGGCAGAGCCAGCGCCACTGGTTTCGACGAAACGGTAACCGCGCACCCTGTCAAGCGAGAATCTGCCTAGCATCGCTCTCGTGGTGTGATATACGGAAGCATGCGGCCACGGGCCAGCGGTTCTGCGCTTGGCGTTCTTCAGCTTTGGTCAGAAAGGGTAAACGCAATTTCAAGAGCTGAAGTGAGTGTCCGAGCGAGCCTATCGGCAGAGGCCGTCAGCGCTACGCTATTGGTGGCGCATGGCTGAGGATGCCAAGATGGCAGCTGGTAAACAGCCGAGCCCCTCGAAATGGTACTGTACGCGAGAATGCGAAAAGCGGTACCTGTCAGGCTCGATTTTACTGCAAGACACGTTGGTGTTCAAGCGCACCAAGGACGATGCACCACACAGGTTTCTGCGCTCGGCGAACGTCGCTGCTACACCCACCAGGCGCAGGCATGCCTTCGAAGAACACAAACTCGTTTCACGTACGTCTGTCGTGATTTGTCGGCTGTACATGCTCCTACAGATCTCAGCTTCAACTCCAAACTTCATGCTATTCACCGTTTGTATGGCGCTCGTCTACGAGGCGGCAAGCCCCGCGTACCGTACATACGCATGAACAAAGCTTCAAGCCACACCAGGTGACAAGGATAGGCGAAATGCAAAGTCCCCGAGGTCGCCCACCGCGCCAAAAAAGCCAAGACATGGACGAAGTCCAGTCCGATGACTGACATCCACATGGAGTGTCACCACCATGTGGTACTCAAGGCCGCATTGATAGGGCCTCGACCCTTTTTGGACATGTCTCCTGCATACGGGGTCCACCCCAAACGCCACGATATCGTGAAGTGGAAGTTGGAGGGTCCGAATGCGAGAGAATGGCCAATCCAAGAAAGGTAAAAGTTGAGCTGAAGTTCAGGATAGAGTCAAAAGCAACGACTCTAGAAATGCGCGCGTCCAGGCAGGCGCTTTACCCTTGTGCCACCTGACCACATTCTATTAACGGACCTGAACCTGATAAGACTAGGCACGATCGCCGGCCTCAAGGTCTTTAAAGTGTAGGTTTAAGACTACCACCGTTCAGTTTCACAAACCGATCTTGAATGGTACAAAGACTCCCCGGCCTCCACGTCGTCGATCACCCGCTAACCATCTCAAGGCTTACCCTCCAAATCTCTCTGCAAGACACGGAGGTGGCTTCGATCCCGGCAGTGGCACCTTTGTACAAGTACCGTCGTATCAGCAATCTTATCCGGTACGTATTTGCTCTTGTCCTGATGATTCACGACACCCGCCTGACAGCATTCATCAGACGCAATCGCATCACTGCGGTGAAGGTGGTTACGACCCAAACAACATTGCTCTGAAGCCTGCAGTTGTTGTGCAACACCAACCAGTCCCACACCCACAGCCCACGCTCGCGCCTCAAGTAGGTTTCCGCTTCTCTGTCCCCCATGCCTTTCTCATAGATGCACAGGCACCAGCTGGATATTATCATCAGCCCTATCAACAGTATCAACAACCGCCGCCCCAGCATTACAACCAACAGTCAAGCTTCATAAATCGACTGTGTGCTTGCTTTGCCTAGCATTACTTTCGTGATGGCGAAGATGGTCGGCAACGACGCTCAGGCATCCGTCCGCGAAATTGGACCATATGGAAATCACCCTGCCTCCCAAGACGACCATGAAGCCAACCAGAGGCGCCTAGGACAGTCAGTGATAGAGGTATGTGAGCTGGAACCCAAGGTACTGGGATCCGCTAACGCAATTTAGCGCAACGGATTGATCGC
The DNA here is from genome assembly GCA_023758125.1 of Alternaria sp. Ai002NY15. NCBI lineage: Eukaryota > Fungi > Ascomycota > Dothideomycetes > Pleosporales > Pleosporaceae > Alternaria > Alternaria sp. Ai002NY15. Next base: position 534,468 of record JAFVLO010000023.1, on the reverse strand, counting down.
ACCCAAGGGATACGCACACATCTTCTCCCCGTGGACTACAATGAAATGGGAGCGCCCCAACTTCTACCGCAAGCCCGGTCTTGCGTACCAGAAGCTTGGTCAGCACCGACATCGAGACATCTTTGACCGCGAATGGACTGGTGACTACGACGACCGCTACATCTCATCTTGGGACGGAAAGGTCTCTAAGCTTGTCGTGCAAGCGGTCGACGACATCTACGAGAACAACACTGGATCAACCTATAGGCGCACCTTCGTCCGCAACGTAGCACCTATCTACATGCGATTGGCGAACTGGCCGTTCAACCACATCGACTTCTCGCGCCATGGCGGCAATATCCCCAACGAAGACCTTCCTATGCTTTGTCTCAAGTGGTTCGTCGCATCCTGCTTCATCACGATCTTTGTGAGTTCACTTCAACCGCGGCTTGATGTCTTAGCTGAGAGTGATCTAGATCTCCAGTCCGAGCCCTGCTGAGATCGCTTCTCGCAACGGAGGCAGTTATGACGGCTTGCCATACCAGTACTTTGGGTATCCCAAGGTTGCCAAGAACGCGATTGAGATGCACAGGCCTCAAGGCCACGCTTCGAGTCAAGCTAACCCGATTGCCGAACGTGTGTTGCGTCCTCGGTATCTCTGCTTCTTGCGAGAGCCAGGAAGGCCGGCCATCATCACAAAGGTCGACGATTGGTAGGTCAACAATGGCGTACCTCTATTCCATCTCTGACATCTGCAGGCTGGCCCAACACGATGCTCATGATCTCACGTACGTCTTCATCGCGTATACAGCTGAGCAGTTCAACACCCCTGAAGACTTCGGAGTTCTACATCAAATGGCTGACGTGGCGGCGCGCAATGCCGGCGTTATTGCGTATTGGGTGGGGTGCTCTTGCATGCCCGACAACCAGCTCGAAGAAGATGTAAGCACATAGCCCATTCGTATGGTTGTACCCTCGCTAACACAGCTTGGAGGTCTATCGCATATGCGACGTCATCCGAGGCGCGCAATCTCTCGCAATCGCTGTGTGCCCTCCAGCGAACAACCGCTATGAGATCAACACACCCGATCTCATGCTCCAGCAATGGGGCTACCGCGTATGGACCTTTCCTGAAGTCCTCTTAGCGCCCGCTGGTAAAGACATCTGCGTCTACGTGCGTGACAGCGACCTGTCGCAGCCACTGCAGGTGCCAAAGAACCAGTTCGCTGCACGAGTCTGGCAGAATGATGCTCATATCGCGCGACAGGTAAGATGGCCTCTAATACCGACATTTACATGACAGCTAACCCCCGCAGCTCATCGACCATTACGAGGGCAACTTGATTCTCAGCCAGCTCGAGCTGGTCACACTTGCTCTCGAGTGCTTGCATAACCGCGACACCACCGAGCATCTTCCCGGAGATCACAGCTACGCATTGATGGGCTTGCTCCGTGTCAGGCCACAAATCGATCGCACGGACTCTGCATTCCAAGCGTTCGCTCGGTATGTCGTACTTCAATTGCAGTCACTCATCGCATTGCTAACATCTCGTAGACTATCCCTCGCGAACGGCAGTGATCAGCTTCTCGAGCGCCTAATCTGCATGTTGCCCAAACATCCAGACCAGCCTTGGCATTCCATGGACGACGCGTATAACGCCAAGCTCTGGGACATACTGCCACAAGATGTCGGCATCGCCGGTGTCGGAGAAGACGACAGCATCATCCTTGATGGTTGTCGTGCTGCGAATGTTCGATGGAAGTCTTTCACACCCGTCGCCCACACCCGGCGTGACTCTTGGAAGCGCTTTCTAGCAAAGGGCATGCTGCGTCTCAGCGGCGTTATCTTCATCGCTGCATGCGTACTCGTCGCTATTCCCGGAATCACAAACACTATCGGCATCGTCCTGCTACTATACTCCTTGGTGGTCATGGGCCTATCACCATGGCTGTTACGCCTTCTCTTCCTTGGCAAGTTCTGGGAACAGCAATGCTGGTTCTTCGGCTTCGAAGGTTACATGGACCTGGATACGATCGAGAGCCAGATCTTTGGTGGCAGGCTGGGGCGCATGAAGTGGACCGTATGTATGCTCTCGCCCTGTTCATGAAGTCGCGCTAATCTTGTTATCGCACGTTGTAGGCAGCAGCTAGTCCATTGTCAAGACATCATCGCAACGTCCACGGCGAGTGCGTTCCCGTTGATCCGACTTCCGACCCCGCTGTCGCAGCTCTCGTACAACGAGCGAAGACTGCTGGACCAGGCGAGCAACGCGTCTTTACTCTCGTCGACACTGGCAACATGACTGCAACGCTCTTCCTCGCCGAGCGCCCACCCGTGTGCTTCCTCATGGCTGGCTCTGAAGGCGGAATGAAGCGTATCATCGGCTGTTCCTACGACTGGACGACAGCGACGATGTACAGGGAGACTGTATTACGAATGGGGACCCAGTTTGAAGACAAGATGCAGCGTGTTGGTCGTGTGAAGATCGGCTTCAAGCGCAAGCAGCATCCTTTTGGACCGTTCGATCAGGTCGGGGAAGCGGTAGGGAAGGAGATGCAGTAAGACTCACGTTTCCGATATTTTGTATCTTTGGCTTGGGGCTATATTTGGTCATGACGAGAGTAATGCAGGGCGGATGATGTATCTTGCAGCCTTCGAGTTTATCTTGTCCACTCGATCTAGTTGAGTAATTGTATTGTCGTCCTCGTTGTCTTGCGTTACTTAACGATCGTGGAGAAGCTAGTGCTATGTCAACGTTTCCAGCATGGGTGTGTCTTCGCCCGAGGTATAGTCTTGATCCGTGCGGCGATCCACGGAGGTGGTGTCGTCGCCTAGACACTTTCACTCCACCAATGCAGTTAGCTTGGCCCGCACTTTCGCTACTAACGAGTACTCACTCCTTACTAATCCAAGTGTTGACTGAACTTCCGATGACTTGTCAGTGTTAGACCGAGCCATTAGATGTACAACAAGACGCGTGTACAAACATTCGATTAGACCCCAAGTCCTCGCAACAATGCAGTGGCTATTCTTTCTTCTGTCGACAGCGTTTATGGCTGTTACATCACATGCAGCACCTCTCGATGGTCCGACTCCAGTTTTCGATGAGAACACAACAGTGGTAGCCGACGCGGAAGTCAACGTGGCTTCCACCAAGTATGTTTGGTCTGGTCTCGGTGACTCGTGGGCGGTAAGTACCTAAACGCGCGGTCGCATCGTCGAAGGCATTCGCTGAACCCAGTGCAGAGCGGCGTCTCATACGGATTCTTTGGAACCACCGACTACGACGGAAACATGGACCACTGCCTCCGCATCAACCACGCCTACGCCCCGCAGATGAGCCACGACAACTCCTGGATCCCCGAAGGCCGCGAACAAGAGTTCCATTTTCAGTCGTGTTCAGGCACCCGCTGGCGACAGATCGATGCCGAGCCGCATCTGGGCCACATCCAGCTCAACGACGTCCCTGACAATGTCGACATGATCGTCTTACAGGCGGGCGGCAACAACGCGAACTTCGCTCGTGTCGCGTACGCGTGTATATTCGCGCCGCAAGGAGCAGACTACGGTCCCGAGTACCCGGATCAAAACGGCCAATGTGCTAAGGAACTCGAGGCTACGAAGCAGTACATTCTGGGTACAGGACGCGACCAGCTTTTCCAGGACGCGCGGTGGATTGTCAATCAAGTCTTTGATCATCCCAAGATCAAGAAGAACCCCAAGTTCCGGCTGTTCGTAGTTGGCTACTTCCAATTCTTCTTCGACGAGGGTGGCGAGGGTGATTGGTGTAGTAATGTGAGCTTCGGTTTGCGGTCTAGTGATCGTCCGAGGCTTAGTCTTGCTTTGCGGAAGCGCATTAATGCGCTTATCCGCTATCTGAATAAGGCCATCGAGGACGGGGTAAAGGGCAGCTTCCATCCGGAGCGGGCGACCTTTGTCGATACCGACCAATATCTTGAGGGGCACCGTTTCTGCCAACCCGGTCACACGCTGTACGACCAATACTTCGGCGACAATGTATATCTTTGGAACATGTCTCCGAGCGGTATCTTCAGTTGGCAAGGCGAAATGGTTGGAGGTATCGATGATGGCGATGGTAACATAGAGGAAGGACGCCAACCGACGCAAGCCGAGTTCGAGCACTGGCTTGAGACCGGTAGATTTACCGACGACCCTCGCGAGATCGAGTTCAACCTGACTGCCGCGCTCCAGTCGGGCAACGACGTTGCCGTCGCAGATGATCCGGATAACCTGCAGTGGCTCGATATGATCGGCCCATATCAGCAGAACTACCCCGGTTTGACACTTCGACCTTTCCACCCTACCGAGAGCGGCTACCGTGAGATGGCCAAGGCGATCATGGCGAAGGTGAAAGAGAAGCTTGCGATCGATCACCCACCTAAACCTGCTCCTGCTCCGAGTCCATCAAAGCCGAAGGCCACCCATTCGATCCAGATTTTGCTGGCTGGCTACGGTACTAGCAAGTGGTGGCAGATCTACCAGGGCCCGCTAGGTGTACCAGTCAAACTTTGTGTCGACGATGGCCGCTTCAAAGATGCTGTCATTGACGAAGAAAAATTTGAGAAGGACATGTATCAGAACGACGCCAATATCCACGATCCACCTTACGTAACGGCGGGGAAGAAGTGGCCTCTTAAGATCGATGGCGAGGAAGACTGTTCTTTCGAATCCAGCGCTAACAGTCCTGGGTTTCTCAAGTGCGGAGGTGGTCTAGAAGTGGACTTCGCGGCCGATCCTCAAAAGGGTGATAAGACTGTTACTTGCGGAGCGGTGCAGGGCCGGTTGGACAATGTAAGGTTGCATCGCGCGTGGTATGTCGAGTACTAAGCTGCGCACTTAGTTGGGTGATTGGATGTTGTTGTGCCATATTCGCTGGAAGGCCTCGAGAAGGGAAGATAGAGCAGGCGCGTTGCAGGCTACATTAGTACACAAAACAATACTCGACTACATGCTGAGGCGATGTTATGTAGACGTTTAGATTGTTTACTTTTGGTGTGTGCCATCTCTTCCCTTGTACGCGGCATCAGATTGATGAATATCTAGGTAGACACTGGGTAGATATAAAACTTGTTGACCATATCTCCCTTGATCGCCAGTCCGTGATGAATGTAATTGAGGAAGCCGCATGGAGATCTCATTCATCTCCAAGTGCGCGACAGACGAGGCGGATAACAAGACGTGTGACATATGAGCCAAGAGTGATAGATCCTGAGTTGCTACTGAAACCGGGCTAGTCATAGTGCGATGTCGCCGAAAGCGCGTGTGCTGACGCTCAGGACGCGATAAGTGAGATGCAGAAGACGCGACGCGTCGAGCGGCGTGTGTTGGACATGATTAGTCAGCAGTGCCAGTGTTCGCGCAGCCACCTTCCGGTCCTCACGGTCCCCCCAACATCGCCTTCAGCCGGCCTGGCTCAGCATCATTTCGCATAGCTGTACACATAGACATCATGTCATGTCATCTCCTGCCATATGTGAACCGCTACGGACCCCCGGAAAGGTTTCCTTGCCAATGTCGCACGGCCGTGTCGCTGCCTCGGCCGAACTAGCTAGCAGGAGCGCTTGCATCTGACGTGGAGAAAATACGACATCTCTCGGAATAACTGGAGAACTTAGTATAGACTTGCATTTACCATGTGCAAGGATCAATACTACTGCTGCGTCGACAAAAGCCCAGAGTGCCCTCCGTGCCTGAGTATGCAGGCACGTAGCAGGTTAGCCTTGCACAGCTGCATGCGTTCGAGCTATCACAAAGCACATCACCTCAGACATTCGGCACACATAATCCGCACAACCCTTTTGGAACCTAACCACCTATCTGGAGCCATGTGGGCGTGTTGCTGGGCGCTCGCGTGCGATACCGGCCGCCAGGTAAATGTAAGACATCTTCCTCTTCCCTAACAACAGCACGCGCCTCACGCACTCGCGTCTCTGTTCACTGTATACACACGCTATATTTGATCTCGTTCGTCCTTTGTGGGATCTAGTAGCTTCACCATATCATCATTCTACCGTTACATCCCGCTTCCATCATCATCATCATCATCGACCTAAGGTCACCCCACCCGCGCTTCTTCGCACACCTCATCTTGTCATACATGATGGAAGACGATCCCAACGCTACTTTCCGCCCTGACGTTCCCTTTCGCACCATGAACTTCAGACTTCCGTCGGCAAGGAAGCTTTCCCTCGTCCTGCTCACCATATTCGTACTGTTCGCCCTTCTCGCCTCTACCTCCTCCTTCACATCGATAACCGCATCCGCAACCTCCGCCCTCAAGTTCATGCCCTCCCCTGGCAGAGTACCCATTCAGATCTCGAATTGCACGTTCAACTACGTGGCTAGTGCCGCGAACGACAGAAAGAATAAGAATACGATATACTTCGAATCGTGGGTCCGAAACACAATACTCGGAGTAGCATGGTGGATGATATCTCGGGTCTTCATTGCGGTGGTGGTCCTGCTCATCTGCACGGTACTACACGAGAAGCTACACGAAGAGGATGGGAGGATGAAGGTACCTGGTCGGGTCACATGCCTTGCACTCATTCATGCCCTAGGATTTGGGATCAAAGGAGTGAAGGTAGACACAGACATGTCGACAACGGTAACGACGTCCGAGACGCCGTATGCGACTACGGTCCACACCACTGTTACCTTGACTGTGACTGAAATTCAGAGCAAAGAGAGGCCGGTGTCAAGGAGTCCGCTGGGATATAATTTGTGAAGGATTATTGCCTTCTTTCTATACCATACGGGTAAGTTAGGTACATACGAGCTACAGTTGACACTTGACTAATTTTGTGTTGTCACCACTTCAGCACATTATGGCGGAGCATCGAGGCATCGCCGGGCATATGGTCACAAACGTGGAGGCTAAGGAAGGGACACGAAACTGAAACGAAAGTTGGTAGGCATTTGTAGGGATGGAAAGGAACAAATTGCATTTGAGATTGGCGTACGAAGCACATAGAGAAGGCACTAGTACCTCATGCTTTCTTTTGTATCTAATAGTCGCGCAGCACAATAGGTAAATACAACAACGAGATCTTTCTCCGCACAATTAACAAAGCTAGCATTTACAACGATTCTACTACAGCAAACATTAGTTCCCACTATATCTTACCTTCCGCGCCACTCCTTATTTCCAACAACCCGAAACTATTACCTCACCAGTTATCCCGCATCATCCCATCTCCATCCTACCCACAACCCCCAAACCCATCACCAAGCCAACCCACACCCTCCACCATCAAAATCATGCCCGACCAACCCATTCCCCCCGACACACACGCTGCCCGTCACGCTGCTGAAAAAAGATCCTGGATCATCAAAATCTACTGTATCATTGCGTTTTTTGACTTGGGAATTTTTGGCCTATTCCCGAATTGGTGGGCAGCGAATAGTCTAGCGGTGGTGAGTGCGCTGTTGTATCTGGGGGTCCGTTATCTAGCGAATAAGTATGGGGCAGCCGATGAAGCTGATCCTATTGAGCTGCGAGAGGGCGTGGGTCATAGTATGGTTGCTGAATGGATGGCGGGAGATGGTGAGGGGGGTGTTGATGATGCGGAGAGATTTGCAGATGCGGAAGAAAACAACGACGACAGTGATAGGGAGGATGGACATGAAGAGCACGGCGAGCAGCCAGAAGAAGAGCAGATCGAGGAGGGAGCCGCTTACGAAATCCGTTCAACGCAGATCCACATTCACATACATCGGGGTGGGAGCATGTATATCAACATGATGCAGGGCGGAACGTTGCATGTCAATGTTTTCGGGGAGGTAGAAGGCTTGGAGTAAGAATGACGATAGTAGGGGTAGAATGGGACAGAAGAAGGGGATCATAAGATGGAAGTGGACGGGAATGACTGTAGAGATGAACACACTATGATCTGCAAATGCTGAGACTACTCTCAAGAGTGCCCGCTCTTGAGTTGTCCATCCGTCAAGTCGCCGTGCTGTACTTATGCTACCCCCTTCTCATTCCCGGCGTCGCGACTTCGCAACCGGCTTAAGCAACAGCAGTCACCTCGGTAGGCACAATACTGAACTCCACAGCCGGACCCAACCCAGTATGCTTAACAGTCTCGTTACCCGTGTACGTGTACCTCACTTCACCCCTACCACATGTCAGCTCCTGCCATCCCCAATCTCCCACCTCCTCCCATAGGGTATACTCACTGCGTAAACGTGTACTGCACACTAACAGTCGCGCCGACATCACTCCCGCGGTTGAACTCTTGCGTCTGCACATCGCCGGGTACATCAATGCCAACCACACCGCAAGACTTATAGCCGCCCTGGAGACTAGTGCCGGAGCAGAACTCCGCATTGAAGGCTGGCTGGCCAGAGGGACCGGTGGGCGCGGTGACGTTGAAGGAGTAGCGGCAGGCGGATGCGCTGCAGACGCTGCTGAAGTCGGTGACGTCCCAGGTCCAGTCTGCGGTACGGGGAAGGGTTGCTGCGGATGCGCTGGTGGCGAGGAGGACGAGGGCAGTGATCTTGGACAACATGTTGAGTGTTTGGGATGGGTGGATGCGAAGTCTGTTGGTCTTGTCGGTGTCGGTTTCCTCTCCCACCAGGCGACGACGAGGCTTTATAAGTCTACGCATCGTATGAGAGGCGATCGTGGCAATACAAAGCGAATGTCGCTATCATGATGGTGCAGCCGATGTGACGTCGCATAGCCACGATGCGTCGAGGTGTCCAAGGCAACTGATTGAGGATGTGACCGGATTTCGTGCTTCACGACGCCACTCGTATGCACGACACTCCGCTGCAATGGCACGTAGATCATCGCTGTACGACGGCTATGCCTTTGCGGCATACCCTTTAACAATTGCCGCTCTGGGAGGGTTGATGATCGTTTCACAGTGCTTACTGATGGTGACAAGCGTGGCGGCGGATGCCAGGAAAGGGAACATGCAAGAATAGATCAACTGCAGCTTCCCAGTGACGCGTCTGCAGTTCGTATTGAGTTCTTATCAGGCCGCACCATCGATGATGATGCTGATGGGGTCGTTTTCGTATCCAGTAATGGTACCTCGCACAGGACCTCACGTAGGCACGGTCAAAGTCTCACCCGTAGTAACTCTTTTCTTGCTCACTGGTGATCCCGTATAAACATGGCTATCAGTAACAGATCTCATCATGCCAGGACGTCGTTGTGTGCTAGGCAAGTCGAATGGGCTGGCATGGCCATGTGTGGATCCAGGAATCACGAATCTGGGTCTACTACCGGGTGTGGCGACTGGGTCCGCGGGTATCTCAGAAGGCGGAGGTTCCGCAAGCGGGTCGGAGAGAAAGAGCGCGAGGAGCTTTTCAACGATGTCGCGCATACGATCGGGTGTGGCGTGCAGCGGTTTCTCGGGCATGTGCTTTCTCTGCAGTATCGTCAGCGAGTGTCTCGGATGTAGGTTCACGCGTCTTACCAGTGCCAGTTGTGCACCTTTGAAGGTTTGGTGGTATATCAGCTTGTACTCGTCGTCTTTCGCAGCCTCTTCAGCGGCTGCTTCTTCACTCCGCTGCTGGCTTTCTTCGGCACCAGCCACGGAGGCGCGGCGAGACCTGTTCTGTTTCCGCTGCTGCAAGCCATGCATGCGCATCGCTGCCATGACCACCTTGACCAGTGCGTCCTTGTTTCGCGACTCGGTTGTTGGCTCTTCGGGCTGTATGGGTACCGTAGCGACCTGTGACAGATTCGATCGCCTGGCGTGCGCGTCGGGTTGACCCTTTCGGCTGAGGGGTCTTGTATCGGAGGTTATGCTCGGTGATCGCGAGAGTGGGCGCGAGGAAGGGCGGGCTAGATGGTCGGAAGCAGACGTTGGTCTGGAGTCGGAGAAAGACGAGGCTTTCAGATCGATAGAGAGCGACGACTTTCGGTGGCTGTATGCCTGCTGAGACTCGCTCACGCGGGCCGCTGCTGCCGAGACTGCTCTTCCGCCCCTTCCTCGCGCCTTCTTGTTGGCTATGGTCGCTTCTTCAAATATATCTCTCGTTCGCTTTGGTGATGTTGGGGGGTTGTGGAGATTATGCTGCGGCGGAAGGAATTGAGGCTCGGCGTCCATGGGCAGGTCGATGCTGGTGGCATTTAGGAGATCGGACGAGAGTGGCAGTGCGTGAACTCGAAGCTCAGGAAGTGTCTCGGCGTGCGCATTGTCGATGTACGGAGACGAGGACGGTGGTGTGGGTAGCCCAGCTGTGGTGGGAGCGGCGACGGTGCCATAGAAGAGGATCTCGGTCACTCTGGGCTTTCGCCCGTCTTCCTCAACCCTTTGGACTTGTACAAGAAAACCAATTGGCGATTGTGATCGCGCGAGGTCCCACCATTCTTTCGCGGCGTTGTTGGGCGCGTGTGCCAGTGTAGGCTTACTCAGCAGGACTGCTTCGAACCAAGCTTGAGTAGCTTCTTCTGTCGTCCATACGTCTAGACTGGGGCCGGCGGCAAGGTACAATGGGATCTTGGCGGTGTCGACGGTGGTGAGGAAGCGCAAGGCCGTCGCGGGGAGGGCTGGGGAAGACGCGGCATTTTGCGATGCGAGACCGACGTCTGTGAGGATTAGCGACTAATTTTTCCGATAAGTGAGAGCGTATACCTCTAATAACATTGCCGTCGGGTAGCAGAATATCTCCGCTCCAGATATCCGTCATTGCGGTTGTTCATGTAAGTGTTCGGGTCAGGTAACGCGGGACGCAAGGCAATGACGCGCCATTCGCGCTAACAACACGCGAGGGCACGTGCAAGATGGCAACGTTCACTTTCATCTTGATCATTCTTCTACGCGGCAGGCTGCGTTCCTCGTATCTTTACGGAAGTCCTCATATGCTTTTATTTTTCCACAAGCTATTTCTAAGCTACCGCCGAATACTGACATTGTGTGGCGAAATGCCTCCATCGCGTCACCTTCGCACTACCCCAACATACATCCATCTCTACACACTATACACTATACTCCCGTTACTCTTCTCTCTCCCCCTCTCCCTCCTTCCGAACCGCGCAAACGTCTTCTCTTAGCTGTCCCTTCATACCACTTACCATCTTGTCTATCCACTGCACGCTTTCCTCGTGCGCCTTGGAACGCGCGTCGCAGTACTTCTCGTTCCGTCTCAGCACATCTCTTTCCTCTAGACATTCACGCAGATTAGCTCTTACGGCAGCCATGTGATGACTGTGTCTGTGCGCTTGTACTACCCCTCCCTGCAGGGTCATATTAAGAGCGTGATTGCATGTGTGGAGGGCTTGGCTGTGTGCTAGGAGGGCTTGGTCGTTTGCGTAGAGCTCCCAGGCGGTAAGTGCGGCGATGATGGGTAAGCTTAATATGACGACCACTCTGAGGTTGAAGTGATGGGGGATGAAGATGGCGATCAAGAGGACTAGGATGATAGACGCGACTATTTCGAACCGCAGTGTTGACGCAGCGATTTCGAGCCACCGTAACATTATGAGGTGGTATGCGTTGTGTGATGGGTTTTCTTGCCTTCTTCTTCTTCTTCTTGTATTGATATTGATTCACTTCGCGAGTTTGAGTTTGCTACACACTCTTGCTAGACCGCAGAGATCAAAGAGCGCGACTAGTCACTCCGACATACCAGAAGACTTCCCGCGTTACTGGGACCTTCTTTCACTTTGCACGCAGAACAACACGGAACATCACTTAGCCTTGCCTCATTCTCATCGCGTCTCTCCAACATTCCTCTCCTATTCCACTTCACTCCTGTTATCCTTCCGCTTTCTATCCTCCCAAACCTCTTCCTTCACATCTTCCGGCAAACAATCCATCAACCTTACTATCCAATCATTCTCATCCTTGTGCTCTTCAAAGAGCAGCCACAAATTCTCTCTAACGCCCGCCCCTAAGCCGCTTCTCCAGTTCATCATTCCGTTGCACAACAACATCGTCACTATGTACGTGTTCTTGAAGTGCCTGTCCCTCCAATCAAGCATAAGTTCGATACCTCATCCATCTCCTCACCTTCACAATCTCCTTCCTCACCCGCCTATCCCCTATCGCCCTATCCCCGCATCCCCCCGCCATCCAATCCGCCGTCTACTTCTTCTCGTCCTTCTCCCCCTCCTTCCCCTTCTCGTTCTTCCCGTTCTTTCCATCCTCCTCCCCACCCGTCAAAGCCACTTCCCTCATCCCCCCAAATAAGCCATCTACCTTCATCCCAATATCCCACGGAACATCCCGCCCATGCTCCTCGCAATGCACACGGCAATCATCACGAAACCATCTCAGCCCGCTCTTCTCCATTTCGCATTTGCTTAGTTCGGCCCTCAGAGCGGCGACGCCTTTCATGGGTCTGTTCTCTAGCTTGGTCACTAGAACGGTGTTATTTAAAATAGTGACCTTGAGATCATGTCCGCATGTATGAAGCCTATGACTGCATGATTGCACAGCTCGGCTGCTTGTGTGAATTTGGTAGGCTGCGGTCACGGCGAGCACGGATACGCTTAGCGAGAGAAATTTGGCCCATTTCGGATAGACGACGATGAGTAGTGGGGTGTGGGTGATATTATTGACCAGGAAGCGGGAGGAATAGATTGCAAGAATTATTAGTCCTGTGATGGTGAACGATAACATGATAAAGCTTAGAATGTGGGCCACGAAACGGTGTTACCGTGATGCTTTTGTTGATATACATAGCTAAACTTATAGGTTCGAGTTTGCTGTACTCTGAACAAGCCAAAGAGATCAAAGGGATTAGCAGCCTTAGAAGTCACTCTGACATTCCACAGGTATTCCCGCATGACTAGAACTTTCTCCCTGTTGGGATGTAGAACGAAGAGATATATCAGAGTTCACTGTTGCATCGCATAATTCATCCAGCGCATACAGTCGAGTGACGCACTACTCCCATCACGAACCAGTGTATCACACGGAGATATCAAGGCACAGCAGAGCCCCAAAAATGTAGCAGTTCGTCTCAAATTCGCTATACATTCGACCTTTGCATACGTAAACCGCCGCATGACTTTGCAAAGTCTCATTCTCCAGTCGTCTCGCCGATATCGTCCTCCATAAACATCCTCCATCTCACTGTCCTCCATAGCATCGGACATGCCACCACCTCCCCCCTCATCTTATAACCAACGCATCATGCTCAGTCCCATATTCTCTTCACCCACTGCTCTCTTCACAGCAATGGTGACGACGTAGCACAGAACAAACGCTGGGGCACATGCCACGACATAGGGTAAGTCTATTCTGAGGTTCTGCATAGTCTGTTGGTAAGTGTGGCCGTTGGAGATGGCTTGTCTGACGGTTCTGGAAAGTGTGGCTAGGGCGAAGATGAGGTAGATCAGGAAGTGGATGATTGTATCTGACATTTCGGTTGGGACTTTGGTGTGTGGTGTGTTTGAGTAGGTGAGATGAACGTGTGGGTGGGTACTTGGCTTCGACGGGAGAGGAGGAGATGGGTGATGCCGACAGGTGGACACTGACACGATGGTATAGATGCGGAATTAGCTTAAAGTTTGCTTCTCTTGTCTTCTAACATACGCAAACACCTTCGCTTTGAGCGATTCTTATCGCAGCTACCTTTGGGAGCAATCTGGCGCGCGTTGTTGCACAGAAAACGGTTGTAGCTAGCGAGAGAGCTTTGATCTCTTGTTCTCGTCAAAGAATGAAGCTCAAACTAGAAGATCGAATGATTGCTGGGCCGTACAGTGATGAAGCTGAACAAGACCTTACATCACTGCGAAAGAACCGCTAGCAAACCCCTTTCCCTGTCGTCGCATCCATAAAGACCGTCAGATACGAAAAGTTCATCTTCATCCTAACTTTTATCACGAACATTCCTCCACCCATCCGACTATTTCCTTACACCTAGTCAATTGAGCAAAAGTCCCACCACATACCCAGTAAACCAACAACAAGATGCTCACCATGCACCTCCTATGGGAATTCCTCCAAAGCATCGTACTCCTGTGGCTCCTCTTCGTCTTCGTCATGCTCATCTCTCTTTACGAAAAAGCTATTCAAAAACGTGATGCAGTTTGGGTCTTCGCTACTGTTGCATCCGCTCTCAGTCTCTACGTTTTTGTAGGTTTCTTATCGGAAATCACGGAGCTCCAGAACCTGTTGGCGTGGGCGGATAGGGAAATCAAGAGATGTCAGCACAAGTATGAGAATGGGATTAGGTGTAGGATGTGCGAAGAAGAGCGGCGGAAGCTAATGGAAGTTCAATAGGAGCATAAGGAGAAGTACCACAGGGACTGAATGATTGTGTTGAACATGTAGAATGAGGTTTTGATATGCTCGGTAAGTAGAGAATCAAGGCGGGCGGTTATGTGGCTTCGTAGTGACGGTCGCGTTTAGGACTGACGACCAAGAACACGTTAGTGTGAACACGGCGTCAATCCGACGCTTGCTGCAACTCGTTTCCAGTTGCGATGCATTAGGTAGTTTCCACCTGGTAGCTACTTTTCTGAAGCAAACTACCATGCATCTTCGCCTTGTCAGACATTGTGGTTCTCAGGAAAACAACATCTCCTTGTTTCCATCAAAGACGTCCGTTCAAATTTGACATTTTACAAACGCCGGAACGGCTCACAACCGCTTCGCTAGTATCCTACAACACCTCCAACAATGACTTAGCAAACTTTGCATCACTGTCGCATGCATTAAAAGGCGTAGTTCGTGAGTGCCCGGCCTAATACCACCATCATCACGACCGCTCGTCTCTAAAGCCCGGGCTGTTCAATCTCGCCTACCTAGGTGTCTAAATTCTTCCGCAACCCCAACCAAAACACGATACAAAATGACAACCACCCAACTCTTCCATCTATTCCTCGATTATGCCGTACTTGTCTCTCTATTCGTCTACTTCTTCGCATTCATCTACCTCTATCGGCTGCGGGACGAGGGGCCGAACCGAGGCGCGCTCAATGGCAGCTGTGTCATGGCGATCACCATCTACGCCTTTGCTCACGGGATGCTAGAAGTAGGAAAACTGCGCGTTCAGTTAGCTGAGACGGAGCAGATGTTGCTGAGTTGTGAGATGGGATATTGGGGCCTTTGGATGCGAGTGTTGAGGGCGATCTGGGGTACGTGAAGGCGATGAGGGGCATCGCACAAGCAGGAGAGAGTGTAACGCATGTTCGCATTCTTGCTGAGAGGAAGGCATCTAGTACAAAGTAACACTGACATCTTTCGCGCGTTCGGTCTGAACTCTTCCTGTTATCTCTCTAACCCTCTCGAACAACCACCGCTTCTTCTCTACACCCCTTCATACACATTTTCAACACCTCTTCGACCCCCGCTATCTGGACCTTCCCCAAACATGCCTACACTACCTCTGCTAAATCCACCTCCCCAATATACCCTCCATCTCGAGCCGATCCTGCATCTCCGCCACCTTCACCATATTCCTACCGACGATATACATGAGAAAGACAATACCAGCATTAGCCGCAAAGACTTTGACAGCGAACCTGCGCTTCCTAGCCGTGTTGAGGTACTTGTAGAACACCTTCCGGAGGATCAGCGCGAGGATAATAGTTGCAACAAGTGAGGGGAGTTGCTGGAGGATATGATGGTAATAGGACGGCATTTTGTACTCGACTTAGTTAATGTTGAGGAAAGTGTTTTCGGGGTTGTGTGTTGATCTTTAATGCCGTGTTGATCGAATGTGCAAGATGAAGATACCCGGTCGAGCACTTGCTTTTGTAGTTGCCATCTCATCAGTATCGCTTGCTCACCGTAAGCTAAAACATTGTTTGAGATTGTCTCGACATGTCGCAAAGCCAGCTGGCCATGTATGGGTCGAGAAGCGGCAAGAGGTAAGACATGCCTCATCCCACACACTCCTCCTCCCCCCAACTACCCATCCTCATGAATCCATCTCCCCACGATCCCCATCCCCCTCTCCGGCGGCATCGTCGCCATCGCCATGCACATGTTCAAAGCCCTGTACACCTCCCCCAGCTCCGCCCGCAACATTCTCACATCCCAAATCCCCTTTATAACAACAAACAAGATGAGGCCGTATATAAAGGGGCACCAGACGGCTCTCGGCTTCACACGGCGTTTGCTGCAGTCGCTGATAAGGGCCTTGCAATAGCGACAAAAGACCGACGTGAGGACGAGGACAACGAAGATGGTGATGGTGTCGGTGTCTATAGACAACTGGGGTGTTGCTTGGTAGAGTATTCTTTGCAGGATGGGCTGATCTGGTGGGGGCGGGGGGTTGTGTTCGATGAGGAGAGGGCCTCGTCCGGGGGGTAGGTATTGAGCTGAGGGAAACTCGTCGGAGAAGTCGTAGTCGGTAGCCATGGTGACTTGTGTTGGTGCTGGCGGTGGTCGCTGAGGGTGATGAGTGTACCTGGGTCGGTTGGGGTGGAAGCTATAACGTGGCAGGAGTTTGCGTGGGAGCAAATGAAGTGGTGTGAGTGCTTGTCCCGGACTGTATTGGAATGACCGAGAAAGCTGGATATCTTTGGCGAAGAACGTGCGAGAAAGACGTCCCAGTCACACATCCCGAAAAGTCCATCAAACCCCTACCTCCGCAACTTAACCTTCCCCTTCGCCAGCGCACCCAAATGATACTGACACCCCATCCCCAGCGGCCTCCCCTCCCACTCCTCCCTCCAAAACCTATCCACGCTCCCCAACAGCGGATCACCCCGATCAAACAGCGTCGTCTCCCTCATCAAATCCCAATGCTCCGCCTTCTTCCACCTCAGCAACATCGGCTTCAGCAGCCTCCCCGTAATATTCTTATTCCGACACGTCGTCGCAAAGTCTTCGATCTGGCCGTCGAACCACTCGAGCGACGGATCAGCAGGCTGCCAGACGGACATGGATTCTAGAGCTGGCCAGAAGTCGAGGAGGGAGAGGGAGGCTTGGAACATGTAGGATACGTCCATGCGGGCGTTCATCAGGCACTGCGCTTCCTGTTTTGACTCTTCGAATGTGAGGCCGTTGGGTAGGATGGAGGAGTCGAAGGGGAAGGGAAGTTGGGCGTGCGAGAGATCTGGGCGTAGTGTGAGGTGGCGTAGGTTTGGCGGGAACAGGGGATAAATATCCTTGGTGATGGAGAAGTCGACGTCGCCAGTGAGGAAGGGGAAGGCGACCTCAAGGGTATGTAGTTCGGTAAAGTCCGTGAGATCAAGAAAGCCGCAGAGTCTATCGCCGATGCGGGGTTGGGTAAAATAGAAGGCGTCGGGGTCGGAGTATTCTGCGCAGAGGACTAGGACTTCCAGGGTGGATTGCAGTGGCCTGAGGTGCTCATTCCAAGCGTCGACCATGAGCAGATCTCCTCGCTGGGTAGTCTGTGCCTGGGCGTTGAAGTAGGAGTCGTATGTAAGAGACCGTAGCTTTGGCGTGCACTGGAACAACGACTTCAGGCCCCGGTTAAAGGCACCCGAGTGTCGGAAGACCAACGTCGTGATGTTGGTAGCTGTCGGAAATGCTATCAGTGAGTGTGATATAGCCACACCATGTGCATGCGACTGCCCGCCTAGATTGAAAAGTTCGAGTTTCTCAATGCCCGGGATATTCAGAAAGTGGCCGATTGGATTGCGGTTGTTATCTCCTGGATACCAAACCCCAGTTTTGCGGTCGACCATGAGGGAAACTTCTTTGATGGATGAAAGGCGGTCCAGAAGAACTCGCGATGGATAGCGCCGGTTCCACAAAGTTCCGGGGTCGAGATTGCGGAGGACATTGTGGAGGTGGTCGAAGGTGGCCTGTTTGTAGTCTGCTACGTCGAGTCGACGGAGTTTGGGGAGGACGAGAAGGGCGAGCGCTGCATAGGCAGAGTACTCGCGCATGTAGATGGCGTCTCTCAGATAGTCTCCGGCAGCTACCAACGTCTCATCGCTCAACGCGATCATCGCTTTTCGAAACATCTGCTTGTCGTCGAAAGTCTTATCTGGTGCCAGCCACCGCTGACCCTGTTTAACATCCTCGTTTGGGGATAGTCCCAGGCGGACTGACTCGACATTGTTGGCTTTGCGGCTGTCGCTGATGATGTTTAGGCAGAAACGATCGATCCTGGGGAGTTTGTTGCCAGGTGGTATGAAGAGATCAACATGGCGGTACAGGAATGGTATGGCTAGATTTGAAAGGCTCTTGTTGATTCGACAAACAGCGTAAATGTCGTGTTGAGCGAGATAGGATACGATGTACTCCACGAGCTCGGTGGGGAGGAGGGAGAAGGTCGCCATGATAGTGGCGATGTCATGGAGAGGTGTCACAAAGTGGCTGGATGCTCGGAAGAGCCAGCAAAATCCAAGGAAAGTAGTCGCAAGAAAATCGGTAGAGAAGTCAGAAGGGTGCTGGTGATAGTTGCGCCACGCAAAGGGTTGCCTGATAGAGGGGAGATGAGGTCCGTGCACAAGGCTGACAAGACTGATTGGTTGCCTGGGGAGCACATGGCAGAAGCAGTTGGATCGCCATGACGCTCGTGTACAGCGAGATGGTTCTGGTTCTGAGAGGCTGATGAGTATCTGTCGTGCGGGCGATGTGCCGAGGGCTATGCTTAAACTATCTGCCGGCTGTGATCACAGAGTCTACACATGGCTACGTCACAAGCGGCTCTACAACACGTGACAATGCTATGCCGATCATATGCGTTCGCACATGTCAACGGAGGTGTGAGCATCTGCGCCATCAAGAGTGCTGTGTCACTCTTTATGCGATATCCAAATCTGGGGAAGACGGGCTAATTCTCGGACTACCCCGCGTTCTGGTGGGTATGGATAGACATGACGAGGGTTAGCTCAACCGTCGTGCGTCGTATGAGATGCGAGATGTTGCAAAGCGCATGTTCCTCGTGGGTGTTCCGGGCTATCGGAACCACTCGGAGCTGATTTAAGATGCGTGGGCGTTGTTCATACCTCTAAGAGAATGCGGCAGGTAATAGCCGGCGACACAGCAGGGCATCGCGATCGCATATCGAGCATGACGGCCCACTACTGGGTTTTACTTGATGGTGCACGATGATTTGCCTCGATAAGGCCAAGCGGGATAACGGCATGCGAACGAGTTCTGGCGATGTGCGTGGTTGGCGGCGTAGGTGGCCGTTGCGATGTGGGCGGCCATTCAGCGGCCGTGGATCTGTCAGAGCTGCACACCATGGCGAAGCGAGACCCAGACAGCCAGGCCAAACAGCGCATCGTGGGTGAAGTCGATGGCTCCGCTATCTTGGAATGGTGGTTGTTAGTAAGGTAGGTACTGGGGATGGCCTCGGGTCAGGTGCGTCGCGGGTTCCGACATGTTCCTCTCCAGCAACGGTCCGATGCGCCAAACCTGCCAAACCTCCTTCCCCCCGCCATTTCCCCAGTCCTCTATAAACACAGTCGCCGCCTACCCCGCTGACATCAACGGCACCGCATACCCTCACATATAGACGCGTAGACGCCCACCCCAGCTGCAGCTCGCCTACGTCACACGCACATTTGCGCCGATAATCGCCAACCATCACCAACCATCACTCACGACCCGCCCCTGTTCCGCGGCTCCCCCTTGGATCAGCGCATGGAATAGAAAACGTCGCAGAGCCCGAGCTTGACGGCGCAGTCGGAGCGCCGCCTGTGCTGTTGTTATTTGGTCGCTGCACGAAACGCCGTTGCGGAGCCGCCAACACAACACACACCTCTACACCGCCGCTAGTATTCGACGTTTATAGACGCCATCTTATGCCCCAGAGCCACCAGCGACCCTCACCAGATCAGACACCCTCCACCACCACCATGACCACCAACCGCCCCTTCTTCGGTGGCTTCCTCGCCGCCTTCCGCGCGCAACAGCCCAGCCTCCAGAAGACCACGGCCTCGCAAGCAGCGTCTGTGGCCTCGTACTCCCAAAACACCACCTCACAGCAAAACAACACCGTCGACACAACAGCCGCGTCGTCACGGACCATCACCACAAAGACGCGTTCACCGTCGCCTGGTGCGACAACCGTATCCGTCCAGGCGACTGGCCACTTTCAACCCACGCGACAACACACCGCCCCCTACAACCGCTCCACATCACCCAAAGCCCAAGCCTTCCCAATACCAGGCGCGTCGCGTCGAGGCAGGCGGGGCTCCGATAGCTCATCTGAAGGCTTCCACGAAGCCATGGGCGCCGAGAAGTGGTACATCGGCGGGCGAACAGCGACGGGCGAGGAGAAGTTCTACAAGCTGGGCATGGTCAAGCGACACAGAAGCGCCGACCGTCTGAGTCTAGACAAGCTCAGCATATGAGCTGGGAGAGGGTTATTTTGCTTGAAAAGCGCAACTGCATCATCGGCGTTCAGGACACGGGATCTCACCGCAAGATCCACGTTTGGGTTATCTAGAATCTTTCACCGTACAAATTTGGCCTGTCGCATGGCTTACGAATACACGTATATATTTGCGGGCTCTTCGCCTGAGCTCACTCGAGATGGCCATCTGCAGCATGCATGTGAAAGTCTGGTGCGCCAAGGAGTCATGTGCCGAGGTCAGTATTGGCTAGCACTCATAAGGCGTGCACTATCTTACAACTACTCCAGTAGTGTATCGACATCTTCGAGAACATACTTGGTACGCGAATGCAACCTGCTTCGGAGCATTTCCATCGACGGCGGCAAAGTTTCCGACCGGACATTCTTAGCCCGATACCCATGTCGGCTACTCCACTCACCGGATATAACCTCTCGACACGATGTAGGCGAAAATCTTCACGGAAAAGACGCTCCTTGGGCAGCGACAAGTCTCCACCCGCGGATATGAAGCCGTTGCAGGAGCGCTAATGCACAAAGATAGCCCAACATGTACTCTAATCGTGAACATATCTAACGTCTCTCGTCACTTGCTCTCTCTTCTCTCCATTCTCCAACAAATTCGGATGTCGCTGCAAACACTCTAACCACTCGCACGAGTCCCTTCCAGACTCTTTAACCCACATCGACTGATATTCTACCATCTCGCCTTCTATGAGTACACAAAATGGCACCCTCTTCCACATCCTCCTCAGCACCCGCTGGCCAACAACTCCCCCCCAACACCTCCTTTGCCGAACCTGAAAAGACAACCGAATACGCATCCATCATCCCCCAACCACGCAGCAATGAAACCGACCAAGACCGTCTCCAACTCCAACGCACAGTCTCTTCCGTCAGCCAACACCATGACATGGCCAACGTCCAATACATCGCCACCGGCGACAACGACGTCATCTACAACAAATTCACCGAGCGCCGCAAGATGGTCATCGTAGCCGTAGTCTCTTTTTGCAGTTTCTTGGCCCCAATTTCCTCGACCACGGTGCTTTCTGCTGTTCCTGAGGTTGCGGAGACGTTTGATACGGATGGTAGTATTATTAATGTGTCGAACGCTTTGTACATGCTTTTTATGGGCTTGTCGCCTTGTTTCTACGGTCCGTATGGGAATATCTATGGTAGGAAGTGGGTTAGTGTTGTGAGCGCTGGGTTGTTTACTGCGTTTTCGATTGGGACGGCGTTGGCTCCCAACCTGGCTTCTTTCTTCGTATTCAGGATCCTCACTGCTTTTCAAGGCACGGCTTTCCTTGTAATTGGTAGTGCGGTTATTGGGGATATATATAAACCGGTATGTATGCCATTTCCTGAACATGGATGGCGACTTCCAGGTCGACTTGGAGAGTTGCGTATGATACGTCCAGATCACAGCTCTCACCCCCATCACCATCCCTACTAACACCCACCCCAGACCGAGCGCGCAACAGCCCTAGGCTGGTTCCTCAGCGGCACCCTCATCGGCCCCGCTCTCGGCCCCTTCATCGGCGGCATAATCGTAACATTCCGTTCCTGGCGCGACATCTTCTGGCTGCAAACCGCCCTCGCCGGTGCCGCAACCCTCTTCTGCTTCTTCCTGCAACCCGAAACCATCCACGCCAAACGCGCCGACGAACTCGTCGGCCTCCCCACTGCACAACGCGCCCACAAAATGTGGCAGTGGCTCAACCCGTTCCGCGTCGTAAAACTATACCGTTACCCCAACATCCTCTTAACGGCACTGGCGAGTAGTAGTCTCGTGTGGAACATGTATAGTCTTTTGACGCCGATTCGGTATGTGCTTAACCCACGCTTCAACCTCCAATCCCCCCTCCAATCCGGCCTCTTCTACATCGCGCCCGGCTGCGGCTACCTCCTCGGCACCTTCTTCGGCGGCCGCTACGCCGACCACATCGTCAAAAAGTACATCCAGCGCCGCGGCCACCGCGTTTCCGAAGACAGACTCCGCTCCTGCGTCTTCTTCCTCGGCGGCGTGATTCCCGCTTGCATGCTCGTCTACGGGTGGAGCGTCGAGAAGCGTGTGGGAGGCATCGCGCTGCCTGTTGTAATGATGTTTCTGCAGGGTGTGGCTCAGTTGTTTTGTTTTCCCAGTTTGAATACGTATTGTCTTGATGTTATGCAGGGGCGGAGTGCGGAGGTTGTGGCGGGGAATTATTTTATGCGGTATATGTTTGCTGCTGCGGGGTCGGCTGCTTGTCTTCCTGCTGTCAGAGCGATTGGTGTGGGGTGGTTTAGTACGATTAGTGCGGGATTTCTGGTGGCGGGGGCGGGCGCGACGTGGTTGACGGCGGTTAAGGGGAGGGAGTGGAGGGAGGGGATTGAGGAGGCGAAGGCGAGGAGGAAGGAGGAGGCGTTGGCGTAAGGGGTGGTAGTGGTGCATTGGAGGTAGAGTAGTGATCATGATGTATCCTGTTCAATCCTCATCACGACAGGATGTTCATTTGCTAGTATTTGGCGTGATTCAGAAGAGAGATGTTTGAATATGGCTAACTATGCGATTCGGATACGGGATATCAAATACGAGAATCGGCAGATGAGGTTAGTTCTGGCCCGACTGAAGGATTCAGCCGCATTCGTTTACCTGCCCCTACAAACAACAACCCGCGATAGACCTACACGCGACACCGCCTTCCCACCAAAGCCACCACCCAGCACTCATTATGCGCCTCACTCTCCCACTACCAGCAATATCAGTTCTTCTCGCCTGCATCGGCGTCGCATCAGCGCAAACATGCGACAACGGCGGTACGGCATGCGGCTACGCCGCCCAACTGTGCTGTACCGGCGACGAAATTTGCATGACCAACGAGAATAATCAGGCACTTTGCTCTGTTCCTGATTCCAACTCCATCAATTCAACACTGACGTTGGTGGTCAGCATGCAGTCCGTCCCAGTAACGCCAACGCCAATGCCGACGCCGACGCAGATTACAGTCCTGGGAAGCTCGTCGTCTGAGGCGGATGGTGGAGACGCGAGTGGAACTACCGTGTTGACTGGCATGTTGTCTTCTAGCATTACGCAGGGTTCTGATGCGAGTGTTGCGGAGGAGACGGCATCGACTACTAGCGCGGAGTCGACGGCTGAATCTGATGCGAGTATTGCGGAGGAGACGGCATCGACTACCAGCGCACGGTCAACGGCGTCGACGGCGTCGACTAATGCATCTGATGCGCCGGCTTCGACGACGACGGGTGAGGGTGGAAGGGTAGAGAGGAGTTGGTATGGGGTTGTGGGAGTTGGTGTTATTGTCGCGACCGCTTGGATGTTTTGAGTCATGGAGAAGTTAGTGGGCGGAACATAAAGAACAGTACAAGAGGAACAACGTCACAAGATATGAGTGGTTTGAACAGTTCGCCAAGCGCGCGGAGAAGCTCTCGAGAGCTTCGATATGCCACCCGTCCGCCCGCCATAATATGAACATCTCCTCAGCCTTGCCTCAGCCTTGAGGTGCCAAGTTGGCAGGTATGCAAGACATAGCTCGACACAGAGTAGCGCATCTCAGCCTTGAGCGATATCTATCGAGGCCGCTCGTCGAAGGCTTCGAACCTCTTCTTGACCCTTTATCGGCACCCAAATGCTCAGTCGACACTTCCGATTGCTGAGTTGAATGGTAAGAAAGCAGGGTGAGAGGTTGTATACGCTCACATGCCAGTATGCGCGCGCTTAGCTAAGAGTGCCGTCACGTTTTCTAGAAAGTCTGCGCGACTAAAACTTGTTCCCATGTGGGGAGAAATGTCAGTAGGATACATCCTAGTAAGGAAGCTCGCGATAGCACCTCATGGTCGATGATTTACAATCGACCGTGGTTAGCGAATGCATGCTTGCACCTCCCCCGATGCTTGCTCAGATCCCCACCAATAGCCGGTCGCTATACGAACGTCATTGCGATTTAGCAGCGACTGTAGCTTCCCATACACATAAAACATTGTGCGCGAATGCCCAGACGGAACGAAGCTTCTCAACATATCATGTAAGCTGCGTCGCACAAATGGTCCGTCATTCCTGCCTCGTAGGGCGCGGCTGCAGAACAAGCCCGCCACCAGGCCGCCGATACCCGAGGCGCAAAACCCAGTCATACCCGGGCTTCCGCCCACCACCAATTCCTGCGCCATCCGTTGTACCACCCTATCATCTATAACTCTTATCCCATTACCATGGACGACTCCGCTACTGGCACAGGCCAACAAGATGCCAATTCGGCGTCTGCAAGCAAAAAGCGGACCCACCCCGAGGACTTCAAGCGCGCGTACAAGGCTTGCATCAACTGCCGGCAACGCAAGGCTAAGTGCATCTTGGGAACCGGGCCAGATGGAGGTGAACTAAAGCCACCATGTCAGCGATGCAAGCGCGAGATGCGCGAGTGTGTGTTTCGCTCCGAGAGAAGCTGGGTTAAGAGACGTAAACCGGGGGAAGCGGCGCGCGAGGGCGAGGAAGACGATGAGGCTGTTCATGATCGCCCTCAGTCAAATCCTGCGCCAAACGTGCAGCCCTCGCCAGCTCATAGGTCGTCCATATCGACGCATGGTTTCACGCCGGGGACTAGTCCGCATGTCAACGGCACGAATCGCGCTGAGTTTCAGTCACCTCATGGGCATCTTCGCAGGATCTCGTCGAGCCAGCCGGATCTTGCGCATTCGGTTATGCGGACCGTGGTGTCGAGTGGGAGCGATGCGTTGAATTTGCTATTTGAAGCGGCGCACCATCGCGATGCTATCGATAGCCAGGAACAGTCGGGCTCGCAAGCCTATGAGACTCCTAGGTCGGGGCCATCGGGCTATGAGGGTGTTCCGTCGTCGCCGTTCCATACCTTCAGAGCGCAGCCGGTGCAGATGTCCACCCCGTCACCAGAGACGCTGAAGACGTGGACGTCGTGTCGGTTCGTGCAGATGGGCTGGTTCTCCGCGCACGAGGCGGTCACCTACGTTGATCTATTCTTCAAGAACTGCTCGCCATTGTCGCCGATACTGGGA
The DNA here is from genome assembly GCA_023758125.1 of Alternaria sp. Ai002NY15. Taxonomy (NCBI): domain Eukaryota; kingdom Fungi; phylum Ascomycota; class Dothideomycetes; order Pleosporales; family Pleosporaceae; genus Alternaria; species Alternaria sp. Ai002NY15. The sequence goes on along the minus strand of JAFVLO010000023.1, from coordinate 509,246 downwards.
GAATTTTACTCTCATCATGAGAATCACTACACGCTCATTGCGTTGGATCCATTCTTGTGCACTACCATACTTATGATTTCATCTAGGTACAACATTCTTCCTGGTGTAGGTGGCGCATCCAGAGGTTACTTCGTGCACGACAGGCTTTGGGAGCAATGCCAGCGCTTCATCATGAAGATCATGCTCGGACAGGTTAAGCCATCCAAAGCGCAGAGTCGGACGATCGGATCCATAGAGGCGCTTCTCTTGCTATCCGAATGGCACCCTCGCGCGCTGCATTTCCCCACTGCCGCTGATGGCTGGGATTGCGAGCTCATGATTGGCGCGAACAACACCACGGAAGAAGGCGCGAAGCTGTTGGAAGGAGATGTGACATCCAACCGATGGCTTGAAGATGTCATTGAGCCCGCAAAGCGTTCCGACCGTATGTCATGGATGTTGATGGGCTGCGCGCTGTCACTAGCACAAGAGCTGGGTCTCTTCGAAGACAACGCTAGAATCGACAAGGACCAAGTGTCTTATCCAAAGTTCACCACTGAGTACCTCATCTTACGAAGGATCAGAGCTCGGAAGCTACTATATGTTCTGCTCGAACAGCTTTCATGGAGGCTCGGTTGCACATCGATGATCCCGCAGAGTCTTAATCATGCTCTGATGGAGAAGATACCAGTCGACTCCGCAACCGGTGCAGTCGAGCAGTGGCAGTCCTTCATGAGCGCCTGGGTTGAACTCACCAAGCTCGCGCGCTCGATCTCAGACACCATCTACCCGAACACCGCCACAACACGAAGCTTACTACGTACTGGTCGATACATTGGGCTGCTGGAGCACTTCCAGCCACTACTCGTATCATGGCGGAAGAAGTATCTCGACCCCTGCAAGCTCAAAGTTGGTCTCCACGACATGCTCCACATCGAATACCAATACGTCCGCATCTACACCAATTCGCTTGGTATGCAAGCTGTCGTCGAGCGTACACTCGCTGAAACCGATCCCGATGTGCCACAGGAAGACAACCTCCCCTTCAATCTGGAGCCGCGAGACTACGACTTCATCCAAGAAGTCGTCGACGGAAGCTGTCAGATCCTGCAAAAGGTTTGCCAGCTTTCTGAAACCGGGGCGCTACGGTACTCGCCTGTCAGGATCTTCTTGCGGATAACAACTAGCTCGATCTACTTGATCAAGGGATTGAGCTTGGGGAGTCGGAATGCGAAGTTGCAGAGCTGTTTGGATATCCTGGATGCCGCGATTAGAGCTCTTCGTGCTAGTAAGTCTACCTTTTTATTTCATTTTTTGAAAACGCACATCTCGCTCTGCGGTCACTGACACGGCATCCCAGGTACCCTCGATGACATGCACCTCGCATCCCGCTACGCCACCCTCCTCGACCTCCACGTCGCCCGCCTCCGCGAATCCTTCGTCGTGTCATCCCGCCCACCCCGCCTGCCCTCGCGCGCAACATCCACCCCCCACAATACCTCACATAATACTTCACACGCCGCCTCCGCCTCCGCAACAGAAGGCATGGCGTTCCTGAACAACCATAATGCGGGCCAGTCTAGTTTGTCCAGCTTAGCGGAGAATGTAACGGGGCTTATGCCTGATATGCCGGATGATGATTGGTTGGCGCTGCCTTTTGATCCGGCGATGGCGCCGTTTGGGTTGGATGGGGGACTGCAGGGTGGGTTTCAGGGGTTTGATGATGGGACGTTGGATTTTATTTGGAATTTGCCTATGTAGGGGTGGTGGGTGAGGTGGATGGGGTGGGGGTGTGGAGAAGTACACAGGTGTAGAGACCATGCACGGAGATTCTTCTCGGTCTCACTAGAAGAGATTATGTTGGCAATATTCAGAAAGGAAGCAGCAAACTTGAGATCACAGCAACATACATAACATGCCATTATGATGCCTTCAAAAGCCAACAACCCATCAGAGCGACCCACACGAAAACATGCTTTCATACCCCACGCTCGACTTTTCGCTACTGGCGTTGGCCTGCTCCGGTCTCGTTCTACTGCGTATCCGCAAACCTTTCAAGATCATAGGACTTCTTGCCTTCATGTCCATCTACCATATGGGCGTCGATAATCATGATTGCTGCGTGAGAAACGCGCTTCAAGCATGCGATTACATTGTTCCTCATTGCGCTGCAAAGACGGAAACGTGCGAAGAGTTTCATGGATGGAATGGGTTGGTCGATGAGGAGGGGTATGCGGCGGATTGCGAGAGCGAGTGTCCGTGACCGCGATATACAATCTATCCCTGAGTCATCCATCAATCCCTCTTGATCTCGTTTTCGCCTTGTCTGGCCCATCTCGCACCGACTTTAGATCAACACGCATCGTCCCGAACCACTTGCGCTTCCCAAAGACTGCTTTTCGATGTTGTCTTCTCTACTTCCGCTCTCGAGACTGACATCGTCGATACCATGGTCAACGCCGAAGAAGTGGAACCGCTTCGCCTCCTCATCACCCAAATCCATGTCGTTCTTCAGTAGATTGATATCGAATCATCCCATTTGCCCCTCCTCGCGCTTTCTCACATCCTCAACCACGGACTTTGGGTTCGCGTGTTCCTCCTCGGCTCTTATCTTTCCGCCGCACATTGTAGCGCATATCAACATTACTCCGTAGGCTACTACACATAGTACAACGGAGTTTAAAAATGCGAGGCGTGCGCGATATTGGGTCTTCTTATCGATGTAGGTGACGTCGTCGATTTGGAGCATGTGGGTACCGTTTACCACGACGTAGACGAGAAAGAGCGGTGCCATGCAGGTGACGAACATGTATATGACAGTTTTGAGGGACATATTGCCTGGGTAGACATGCAAAAATGATATAGTGTGTTGTATGGTAGTGATTGGGGGATGTTTGTAGATCGCGGATGCGCGCAGATAGAGTTCTATCGGTTAAGATTCGCAAAACCGTGCCGCATCACATACATAGATAAGAACGATGTTTGCTCGGAGAGACATGTCCCAGCCGCTTTTCGGTAGCCGAACGCCAGGGCGCGAAAGAGGTCTACTTCTCCGCGGAGGCGAACAATGAAGGCCGATGGACCAAGTTCCTCTTATAGCAAACCACACCATGTGGCGCAGCGAGTGTATCACACAGCCGTATATCTTATTCCATCCTATCAACCCGACGCATTCATGCCCATCTCCTCTCTCAGCGCATCCCTCACAATAACCCCACACATCTTCTTATACGGATTCGTCCTCACACTCATCTCCCTCGCCACTTCATCGCCATACCTTGCCGCAGCCGCAAAATCTTTACTCGCCTGCTCCTCCAACTCCGACTTCGTCATACCATATAACCGTACTTCTGATTCCACAGCTTTGAGATACAGATACGCGCGGTGCGAATATGCCGTCCGTAGGATCTTCGCGGCATGCGGCGACACGGCTGGTGTTGATGTCGAAGCTGTGGAGGAAAGCTTGATCGCTTGCGCGAGATCAGAGAACACAGCCTCAGTGTCTGATTCTGATGTCTCGGTTGTAGTCGCGAAGATAGTCTTCCCTTCTTCCAAAGTAGCCTCAAGCTTCATTCGCCGTACCATGGCACGGTTCGCCCACGCACCCGCATACGCCGGCCACTGCTCTACCACCGCATTCAATTCTTCGATCGCAGAGTCTATGTCGCTGACGCTTGATGTGCTGGATATGCGGCCTATGATTTCGCTTTGTTGGCGCTCGAGTGCGGTGAGCTGCGTGTCTGGAACACTGGGATGGGCGGGTAGTGATGGGTCAATTGATGAGGATATGTCTTTTTGTTGGCCAACAGAGGAAGGAAGGGTTTCTGGGTCGAAAAGTGCGTTGAGAATGCGTGCGTCGTTTGCGGATAGGGACGTGTTGGGGAGGGTGACTGCCATGGCTGTGTTGGGGTTGGTCGTGGGATAGATGGCTTTCTTGGAGCAATGGTTTGGCTATGTAGGTACTGAAATCTTTTTGAAGTGGTTGAAGAAGGTTGGCATATGGACTCAGCGAGGGGAGGATGGAAGTCGTTCCACGTGAAAGCCAGTTTGATCATCGCGATGTTGCATGTCACGTTCTTTCACTCGGCTTAAGCTGCGGAATTCCACGGCAAAGTTCAGGTAGGCTGCGGAAGGCGGAGCGCGCAAGGCTGTCTGGCTCGGCCTATGCGCGGAGGGACGGGAACACCATCTCATGACTCTCCATGCCCATGTAGAATTCTTGAGTTCGGAAAAAGCTGAAGCTTAGAGCTGCTAAAGCGCATCAAGTCAGGTTAAAAATGGTTATAGTATACTTGGTGGTGGTGAAGTCGCATGGTTGTGAATTCAGTGAGGGCAGCCTCGCCAGGGAATTGCCGGCTGGCCCGTAAAGCCGCAACAACGTCGCGACCACCACTCTTCCTTCACGCAACATCGTACATCACAACCACACAGCCTCGTTTCCAGCTTATGCGCAACTAGTCGCAAACATCATAATCGCGATCTGACGCAAATCGCTCGCCGAGAGCTTGCTACAACCACACGACTGCGACGCGTCGTTCATACGGCGGATGCAGGCGGATCAACCATTGGCGGAAAGCGGCGGACATCGCTTGCTTTCTTCTGGCGGCCAGTGCACGTGAGCTCGGCATAACCAAGTAAATGACGCTACCTGGATTGAATATGGTAATTGCTAGCAAGAGTGATCGGATATCGGTTCGAGAAGGGAAGTGGATGCAGAACGGTAGAAGATAAAGAATGGCTGCGCATCGGTGCCTAGTGGGCAGTTCACTACACTTCGCAACACTGCTTTATTACTTCCTAGCCAGAGATCTGAGTACTTTCAACTATACCTGAGTTACTCAACTGTTCATTCCTGTTCTCAAATCACTTTCACAATGGCGCCCGCTGCTATCTCCCCACCGGCATCGCCACGACAATCCGCTGCCACCCCTTCAGACGTTTCTTCATACCAAGGCTACCACCATGTACACTGGTATGTCGGTAACGCCAAACAAGCAGCTTCGTTCTACGTATCACGTATGGGCTTCGAGCGTGTCGCATACCGCGGACTGGAGACTGGATCACGAACCACTGCATCCCATGTCATCCGGAACGGCAAGGTGACTTTCATCCTCACATCGCCCTTGAGGTGCCTAGAGCAGGGCTCAAGATTCAGCAAAGAAGATGAGCAGCTTCTGCGAGAGATCCATGAGCACCAAGAGCGCCACGGTGATGCCGTCAAAGGTAGGATAGCATCCCCTGTAGTCGCACAGCATCCTTACTGACTTATCAACCCAGATGTCGCCTTCGAAGTCGACAACGTAGATGCCATATACTCCGCGGCCGTCTCATCAGGCGCCGCCACCATCTCAGCCCCCCACGACATCTCCGACAGCCACGGCACCGTCCGCCTGGCCACCATCCGCACATACGGCGACACAACGCACACGCTCATCCAAAAGAACAACTACGCCGGCATCTTCCTGCCCGGCTACCGCCCCGAATCCACATCCGCCGACCCCCTCCAAAAGTACCTACCCCAAGTCAAGCTCGAAGCCATCGACCACTGCGTCGGCAACCAAGACTGGGACGAGATGGAAAGCGCGTGCGAGTACTACGAGAAGGTGCTTGGTTTCCACCGCTTCTGGAGCGTCGACGACAAGGATATTTGCACTGAGTACTCGGCGCTTAAGAGTATTGTCATGAGCTCGCCGAATGATGTGGTCAAGATGCCTATCAATGAGCCCGCCAAGGGCAAGAAGCAGAGCCAGATTGAGGAGTATGTTGACTTCTACGGTGGCCCTGGTGTTCAGCATATCGCGCTACGGACGGACAATATCGTTCGCGACATTACCAATCTGAAAGCTCGGGGTGTGGAGTTCATCAAGGTGCCCGAGACGTACTACGATTCCATGAAGATGCGGCTCAAGAAGTCGGGTCTCAAGCTGAATGAGGACTTTGAGGTGCTGAAGAGCTTGGATATCTTGATTGACTTCGATGAGGGTGGTTACCTGCTGCAGCTTTTCACGAAGCATTTGATGGATCGGCCGACGGTGTTCATCGAGATTATCCAGAGGAACAACTTTGATGGGTTTGGCGCGGGCAACTTCAAGAGCCTGTTCGAGGCGATTGAGCGGGAGCAGGATGCTCGGGGTAACTTGGTTTGAGCGGCGCGTCGTGTCGATGGTGGGTCGTAGCATTTCCAGGCGTTCATCTCGTTCCTAGCGATCCGGTCTCTGGCCGTTCTTCGGGCTCTTAGCACATTCTCAGTCAAATACATACCACATTCCACATCGCAAAGTCCCGTCGCCCTTACTAACCCACACTGACCCACACTGCTCATCCCGTCTCACCCTGCAACGCCACGCGCCCCAACGTCTCGAGACGCGTTTCACCCCCTGCCCCCCCATCATCGTCAACACCACCACGCATCGAAACGCACATCCACGCATATCACACCGCAGCCAAGCATATCCGCCATCGAAAATCCGGCCGAAAGCGCGCTTGCCCAGTGCAGCTCACACCTTGCCGCAACGTCTTGACCCAGCCAAGCCACACGCGCATTACAGGGCGAGCAAACCGCCAACAACGCCATTGCAAATCCCGTGACAAACATACCTTCGGTCTTTGCGGATTCCGGTCGCAAATGATGTGTCGCTGCTTCGGCAAGTGCGTTTTCTGCCTGCATGATTAGTATGCTGAGGCCGTGGAATCCGTGGAGATTGCGTATAAAGCGATAGGTCATCGCACTGTTGTAGGGCACAATGAGAGTAGCGCCGACTTCTGCTTTCTGAAGCTGACGGCGAAGCTCTGTCGGATTCCCCGATTTCGAAAGGAACCTCTGCTTCGACACTCTTTTCCTCATCAGAGGCGGACCTCTGCCGATTCGGCTCGTCGCGAGCAAATGCGCATAGAAGTCGCCGCGCCCTTTATCCCTGGATTCAAATGTTCAGCGAAGTCAGCGAAGGCAGCGAGAGGACGTCACGAGATTTGTTGGGCATAGCTCTCATGAAGGACCTCCTTAGGGTTTCAGCGCGAACCAGATCACCATAGATCGCATGCACGCAAGATCTCTAGCTTAGCGCTTTATCAGAGTCATGAATTCGTGATATCTATAGTCTAGCAACACATTGGGATCTACCGACAAAGATACATTGAGATGATGATGATGATAGGCAACGGGTGAACATGACATTATGCACTAAAAAGAAGAGATGACCACGTAAAGAATGAATGGCTGCCCCATTTAAGTAATTCTTGTTTCAGTTTAAACATGTGCCGTCATATACGTTATGACGCCTAGTGTTGTTCCCATACTCGTACAGTTGATCGTTCTGCCAGGCTGTTGTAGCAGATCTTGTCTAGACATGAAGGAAAAGCGTCGCGCGTAGTGCAGTAAAGCTTGGCGACGCTGAAGGCCGATGGGTACTTCGAAAGAGTGACCCATGACGAGCGCGCTTAGGCAAAGGCTCCGACAATGGACATACCAGCTGCGCCCATAAGGACATAGATGAATGCATAAGTCTTGGTGCTGCCGGTCATTGTGTGCTGTGCCTCCTCGGAAAGGAAGTCCTCGGCCAACAGATCGACGAGCGCAGCATAGATCAGAAGACCGGACGAAATTGCGTTGAACACTCCGACAATAATCAGACCAAATGCCGAGTTGGGGTCGTAAGATCCACGAGTAATGAGTCCGATAGCCTGGCCAATGGGCGCGGTGGTACCGAAAGCAACAACGAGAGCCCAGGGCTTCCAGCTGTTCTTGGGGTAAGGAACATCCGCAATACGTGTGCCGAGACCGAGACCCTCGAACATCTGATGGAAGACGATGGCGATGAGCAGGATGATGAAACCCTCGGCTGTGATGGAAATGGTCATGCCGACGAAGACGGAGTGGAACAGGATACCACCCTCAATGAGTGTGATCTGCATAGACTGCTTCTTGAGGACAAGAGGGTCGACAGCCGCCTCGACGTCGTCGTCAAAGTACGAGTTGGCCTCCGGTTGATGGGGAGCCTGTTGCTGCTGGTAGGATGGCATAGGAGGCATGGCGCGGTTGATCGTGGCAAGCATCTCGTCGCGCTGGCGCACGTATTGCTCGTAGAAGACGATGAACCATGGGGGCATCTCGGACTTGGCCTCGAGCTCGTCGCTGCCGCTCTTGGGGAACGGGAAGTTGTCCACGGGGTAAGTTGACTCCTCGACCCATCCTCGCTTCTCGTCGCGCTGAGCAAGCATTGTCTTCTGCGAATCGTAGCTCTCGACTCGTCGGATGGGGTTGTTGAAGGCTGCCTGGATGCCAGTGGTGGAGGGGTGGGCGTGTTGTGCGCCGTTGAATGCCTCTCCTGTCGCGCCACCGTGGCTATGACCGCCAGTCTTCGCGTGGAGCCACATCTCGATCGTGAAGAGAATGAAGAGCGAACCCATCATGATAACACCTGGCAGAGCAGGGTAATCGTCGGTGAATAGATCCGGTAGGCATGGGTCGTTGAGCGACGCAAAGGCAGTCGGCAGTAGATGGACGAAGGCAGTAGCGATTAGAACACCAGTACCAAAGTGCTTGCAGAAGAAGAAGACCTTCGGTGGTATCTTCATCCACTTGACCTTCTTTGCCACTACTGGAAATCCAGCACCGAAGATGGAAGCGAAGAACACAATGACTAAGTTGACGTTAGTGGTGTACTATGATCGGCTTGGGTGTACTTACAAACTGCAGCAACGTGCAGAGGAAAGTCATAGACGGCAGCATCCGCCTCGCTGCCGCACTGAGGCTTCTCCGTGTCGGCCATTGCGAAGATTACAAAGAATGTATGTTTAGTTCAAGGAATGTGTGGAATAATCCCAGACTTGCCAGCAGTCCCGTCGCCGGCGACGATGAACAAGAAGAAAGAGACGAAGAAAGAAAGGAAGTCAACACACTCTCTCAAAGAGTAACAAGAACTGAAAACGCACAGAAGTGATGTTGTGAATATGGGCAGCAGGCTCGGCACTCCAGACTATGTATTGCTTTAAGGGCCAGTAGGATAAGAGACACTAACCGCATCATGCAGATCTGCACGTCTCCAGAACACCTGAAGACGATAGTGGGACCTCGATACAGTGGCCTGTGCCTCAGCTATCGCCTGCAGTGATAGGTGCTCCAAGCAGCAAACGCGGAGGTCCAGACGGTGTCAGGACCAGCCAGCCTTGCGCCGAAGACGAAAGAAGCATTGCCATGAGGTTTCCAGGCAGGAACTGGAATTGCCTGCGCCCAGCCTTCGAAGCTCATTGGAGACGGCTGTCATGCGCGTAGATGCTTGGCAGGCACGCTCGATCTGCGAAGGGGTGGGGATGTGATGCGGCTCAAGTCTCGTTTCCGGCGAGTGGGCCAAGCGAGTGGGACAGCTGACGAAGTGTGGAGGTGCGAAGCATTAGGGGTGAGGCTTGACTGCTGCCATCTGGTGCAGATGGAGTTCGAAGTGGCTCAGCATGCCGATGTCGTTGGCCAATGGGCCGTTTCGCGATTGCGTTGACGTGTGTGGGCCAAGCTCGGCTTAGTTTCGTGCCGTCGTGATAAGCTTGGCATGGGCCGACTCGGTGAGTTTTGAAACCTGGAGATGTAAAAGAAAGTCGTCGTGGGGATATAGATGGCGTCCACTATGGCCCCACGCTGTAGCCGATGCAATCCTGCCGCGGCGATCACTGCGTTCCAAGGCTGCGCTATCTGTCAGGCGTGTGACGATTTTAGCCGGAGGGAAAGAATAGCCAACCCTGGAGAACTTGCGACGCGTCTTCCGAGTCATCAAACCACCGCACCAACAACAATTCCATCAAGCCCACCTCAAGAATGGAGATGGGTGTGTGGGGACGCGTTCGTCCACAGATGACAAGCTTTTCAACGCGTCTTAGCATCATAAAAGTTCCGGTCAGTTTAGATCGCCGCTAACATCTCCACGCTGTACACGCGTGCGCGGGCATTTTCACCACGCCTCCGCGCATGCAGACAGCCAAGCCTTATAAGGTATCAAGATAAGGCCAAGCTCATCAAGTCATACCGTAACAGGTATCACGGCTAACCCACCACGTACTAGCGAGCCGTTGGAAATGCTTAGCGAGTTTCATGCTCCGTGCCCAGCATTCCTACACCTGCACCAACGCGCAGTATTCACACAATGTGGCACCGAGTAAACGATCTGGCCATTCCACTATGACTTCAGGGTTCAGAGAAAGAAACTCGTGCGGAGGAGGGCGGGAAATACGCCGCGGTGGCGTTCGCAGCGGTGCTTTATTACATTGCATGCCCTGAGCTGAGGCATATATCACCCACTTCGTAACTCGCACACCGTAGCAGATCCTAGAGATCGCCCATACACACACATACGCGTCCCTCAGCCCATTGTCCGGACACCATGACTTCCGATCTTCACAGTATGTCTCAGGCAACCCAAGCCCGTGGTTCTCTTGTCTGACTGTCCGTCTAGCTTCACCTAATGGCCCATCACACGACCAAGCTGCTGGGCAAACAAGCGCTCCAGTAGGCTCTGGCACTACGCCTTCGTCAAACCAGGCCAATGTCGGCGCCGAGCATAGGACAGATGCCATTGAGCGGCTGTCATCTGTTGACAATGCATCGTCGCGGGGAGCCAAGGACGATGTCACCATCACCGTCCACAACGATCCACTCGATCTCCGCAAACACATGCGCGACGATGTGACCCAGAAACAGATGAAGAGTGACTATCCACTCGCCAAGCCCAGGCACATGAAGAAGTTCTACACAAGACAGAATGCCTTGATCGATCAGTTCCTTCAGAGCGGAGATGAAGAGCGCTTGGCTGCTCTTGACATGGTCGAGAATGGACCCAAGGTCCGCTTCGCCGTGAACGCTTCGTTCATCGTCAACTTCTGCTTGTTCATCATCCAGATGTATGCGGCCATCTCCACGGGTTCGTTGTCGCTGTTTGCGACAGCTGCGGACGCCTTCATGGACTTGGTCTCGTCGGTGGTCATGCTCATCACATCGCGCATGGCAGCACGGCCAAGCGTTTACAAGTACCCCGTGGGGCGGACGCGTATCGAGACGATCGGCATCATCATGTTCTGCTGTTTGATGACCACAGTAGCCATCCAGCTCATCGTAAGTACTCCTTCCCGTGTGGCCGGCTCAGCTATTGACATGTAACAAGATCGAATCTGGGCGTTCCTTGGCTGGCGGTGCCACGGAATCGGAGGAGCTCCACATCATCCCCATTGCCTTCGTTGCGACAGCTATCTTCTGCAAAGGCTCCCTGTGCGTCTACTGCTTCATCTATCGGCGTTACCCCGCTGTCCACGTCTTCTTCATCGACCATCGCAATGATATTGTCGTCAATGCCTTTGGTCTTGCCATGTCGATCGTCGGAAGCCGCGTCGTCTGGTATGTCGACCCTATCGGTGCTATTCTCATCGGTCTCTTGATCTTGGTTTCTTGGGCTGCCAATGCTTTCGACCACGTCTGGCTGCTCGTTGGCAAGTCCGCACCCAAGGACTACATCAGCAAATTGATCTACATGGTTGTTACACACGACGACAGGATTCAGAGAGTGGATACTTGCCGCGCGTACCACGCTGGACAGAACTACTACGTCGAGGTGGACATTGTCATGGATGAGGGTCTGCCGCTGAAGGTCACTCACGACGTCTCGCAGACCCTGCAAAGGAAGCTCGAAGGTATGTCTTCACCATATACCCACATTCACTACACGACACTAACACGTGACAGGTCTTGCCGACGTTGAGCGAGCCTACGTGCACGTCGACTACGAAAGCGAACACGACATCTTCGAGGAGCACAAGCCCCTCTACGAAGTTACGCAGTCGAAGACCATCAAGGAGCGCGTCAAAGCTTTGCGCTACTTGTTCAAGAAGAACGAGAAGGGTGCTTGAGCATCGACACCTGTACGCTATGTATTTTTACGATGCCACTGGCATCAAAAGTTCACGTTCTCCTTTACCTCATTTATACCCCGGCGCAGCAATATACAAAGCCGCTGTTATTACTGTTACTGTTAATGCGAATGTTATTGTTAATGAGACACATTGTCTTAACCCGCGACCCAGATCTTCTGCATAGCGCCTCTCGTTCTTTGTCGTTCTTCGTCTCAGGCTTTGACACGCAACAATGTTACTGAAACCACTGTTAGACAGCCACTACCTCTCTCTCTCAACTTTTTGTCTCTTCTCATCATTGACCTTACCAGTAAAACCTCCACCTTCTTCTAGAAATCTCACACCCACATCCCCCGCTTCCTAATTCACATATCCATCTCCGCATCTTGATATCCTAGCAACCCACGACGATATGTCTCAGCCTGCACTCTCTCCCAGTCTAACACTTCTAGACTCCGAACCCACTCATGAACAACCAGAATCACCAGCAACAGCCCCATCCGATCACTCCGATGACACTGAAAGCACCCAAGAAGAAGCATCATCATCAGTGACAGCCGCATCAGACCACTCCGATGACACCGACGATACCGCAAGTACTCAAGAAGAACCATTATCACCAGTAACAGCCCCTTCCGAAGATTCAGATGACGCCGCTACCTCTGCTGACTCCGCTGACTCAAAAGTCTGTCCCACCAAAGACGAAGTAAAAGAACGCAGACCTTTGAGCAAAGTCCAAGAGCTAGCAGCTTGGTATGATTCACAAGCGAACGGGAACTTGAGACTACAAGTTCTGACGTGGGATGGGAGGGCGGTAGATGCGCCTAAAAACGAGACTAAGAAGTCTAAGAAGACGCCGCAAGCGGAGGAGGGGTTTATGTAGCGAGGCGCGGTAGATGGTTTCGTTGGTGGAGTAGGAAATGCGAGGGGATGGGCGGGTCAGATGGGTGTCTGGTTGTTTGAAGAATGATGGACGTTGGATTAGTGTGTATAGCGATGAACCATTATTTTATCAGCTTGATGTCGTGGCAGTACCTATATTCTCCTCACGCATAAAACGCTCTCTTCATCCCAACCTTGGCAAACGCACTATCACAATGTTGTACTGTTCAGGCGTGTCACGAAGAGACTAACAGGCAGGGATATACCGCTGAGCGTTCTGGATTCAAGTTGGGATTGTATGGAGGTTTTCAGGGCTTGTGCTGAGGAGTTGCGCGGTAGGTGAGGGAGGGAAGTAGAAAGGTGGGTTGGATTCGCTTGAATTCCCTGAAGAAGGTTCAATTCCGTTATGGTGTTTTTGAAGTACATGATTTCTCCGAGCTAAGCCAGCGGCTCACATGCTGAGCAGGTAGACGAAGGACAGGAATGTGGGCGTTCAACCTTCCACTCATCGCCTCCATCATGCCTTGCGATTTTGGTCTGCTGAACATCGAGTTGTGCTCGTGCCGCGCCAAGCGAACAACCCTCACAATCAAGTCGTTTCACCGGCCTTCTTGTGCCCAACCCAATGCGACATGAGGACAGTTTCACCGTACTCACTCGTTTCCGCAAGAACTTCACAGCACCACGCTTCTTTTGCGAGGATACCCCACGCGCCTGTGGACCAGAGCGAGTCATTCAGAGCCCCAGCGCGGCTGTCGTGAAGGCGGACATCTTCCTTGTCGAAATTGATGTAGACCTTGACGGCGCCATCATCGAAGGGCAGCCATGCACCTCCATCGCAACGAGCGGCTTCGGAGCGGGCCTCGCGGTTGACGAAGAAGTGTGTAGGGTAGCCTCGGCTTGTATTGACGTAGAAACCATCTTGGCTCCTGAAAAGGGTGACATTGTTCTCTATGCAATCGAATATCCAGACGAGAGAGTCCTTGCGAGGACGCTCCTCATACTGATCTTGAAGTGCGATAGCCCAAATATTGACTCGAATCTCGGCAGGCAGGCGGGAGAAAGGATGGAAAGTGGGCTTTAGGCGAAGTTCTTTGGCTTCGATTGATAGTTTTGGGTCGATAGGAATGGAGGTGAACCGCTGCATCCAATTCGCTATGGCACTCATTGTGAGGCGGGGCTCAGAATTGATGGTCGTACCTGATCTTCGCAAGCGATCGGAGCGGTGGAGAAGTGTTGATGGAAATGCGCGTGGAGACAGTCGAGCCAGTCCGCTATAGATTAAATATCGTCGCGCTGTTGAAGCAGCGATGGTGTAGACAAAAAGCTCGCAAAGAGTGAGAGGGCGCAGGATTTTCCGTGTAGCGAGACCGCCCATCACCAAAGGTGAAGGCAAGAGCGTTTGTTGATCCACGTGACGCCAAGCCCAGCGTCGTCATGACGTGATGAGGCACAGTCTCGCGACTTCCTCACATCCACCTGGCTGCGCAAGTTCTCACTACTCACTTGGACCAGCTCTCCATCAGCGGCACCACGCCAGTTCTCGGACACTGGCCATAATGCGCGAACTTTTTCGGGATAACGACCGGCCCGTCCATGAGAGTAACCCCAATGATAAGCACAAGGGTCCAAGTAGTCGTAGCTGGAACCATGTTCGCCGACGTGCCACCGTTTTTGTTACTCCAAAATGAGTCGGTGGTCTTTTCGACTAGGCAGACGTGTATCTTGATCCAATGCCGGGAACGTGGTGTGATGACCAACACACAGATTGGCGTTCGGCTTACAGCTCAAGCTCGCGAGCGCGGGTACTCAGGTATGTATCGTCTTTGCTGGATACTTGCTGAATGGGTTAGCCAGTCCGAAATGGTTACTGAAGAGACCTACGAGTCTGATAACTCTATCACTCTGCAAAGAGACGACGAGCGATGTCCTTTCAACAACCTCAGCTTTAGTGGCCTGAGCATAGCATAACAGCTATCTCGACGATCCTGACTGGCCAATCTTCCATGATTTCTGATAATCTTGATCCAAACAGCAGCCATGCATGACTACACAGGCGGACTCGGATACTGAGCAGCCGGGTTATCCGGCGAAGACCTATGGCCCGCATTCGACGACGCCGGACCTGTCGCCGCCAGCGCAAAGTACGGATTATCCGGCATAGACATGCGCTTCGGCATAATACTCGCCAAGCTTGGCAACGTAATCTGAACCCTCGTCTCCGGCTTCGGGTTGAGCTGGATGAGCAAATCCGCCTCTTTAATCTCCCTCAACACATCCTCAACATCACGCCCTTTCCTGACCCTCCTCAGCAGCTCATACGACTCGCTATCCGGGCTCGTCCGGATCAGCTTGAACAGTTCTACGTACGCTTCGTTTTCGGCTTCCAAGGCATCGTATTTGCGTTTTAGGGCTTGGCCCTGGGTTTCCGACGACCGGGTAGCGTAGTGGCAGGATGTTGTCCGCTTGACGCATTCGATACAAACAGGTCGCTCGCCGTTACATTTGATCTTCCTCGCGCGACATTGGTCGCAAGCGGACGCGACGCGATCACGAGGTAAAGGCGGGAGAGGTTCGTTGCGCGGGCGAACAGCAGACGGGAGGAGTGGTCTGAGTGGACGCATAGCGCTCGATCGAAAACGAAAAAGCCAGCAGCAGCAGGACGTGCTCAAACAGAACAAAAAGTCGTAAAAACGAAGGCTAGAAACTGATGATAAATACGGTCATGGTGGGGCCCAGAAACGTGGTCTCCTTCCCATCTTTTAAGGGATGGAATTTGTCGAATATCGATGCTGCTCAAAAAAGACCCAGGCCTCCGGGATCTCGATGGTAATTGGAACGCGGCAAGTTTGCCCGCCAATCGGAAGCTAGAGAGATGCGGATTGCGTGCGTCGCCGAACTTCATCTTTTGCGGCAGCAGTCTTTTACACAATACGCGTGTTTGGAATGCGAACCCGGCAATTGCCGTTACGTATCGTCATCTTGGTGTTGTTTTAATACGCATCTTGGTATTGCGGTTTGCGCAAGATGCCCACGTTTCCGCCGGAAGCACTCCAGCACTGCCATGGCATGATGTCGTTATTTGGAAAAACGTACCACACCGTGATTGGCGACGGTACAATAACTCCGTGTGCATTTCTCATTCGCCAACAAGACATATACTAGAAAGAGATTTGATGGTGTACTGTAGCAGATGCAATGGTCGTTCCACATTCGTCCTACTAACGGTGCACCTGCAGCTGTGCAAGCAGGGCTTTACTCCGGTTAGCCGCATCGAGATCTCTGCGGCTGCATCTGCATAGACAGCAGATTGTCTGTCTCCACCGTAATAGTCTTGGTCTCGTATCGTGACAGTCCTCGAAAAGCTACGGCCGCGGTCTGCATTATACCGATGGTTTAGGCTGGAATTACCTCCTTGGGGTAATCCAGACGTCAACGCAGACACCAGATGGGGTATGCCTTAGCGTATGCTAGTGTGTGTCGGACCTGTACTTTGAAAGGTGAGGGCTGCATGCTACCGATGAGGAAATGCGTCGCACCGGAGCGTCGTCCGCGGCTCAATTGGTTGTTGTCAGCAAGCGTACGGCGGATGGAGCGTGCGACACGTAGTGGCATCGCTCGGAGACAGAGGCACGCGCTCCAGATGAGGTTGGTAAGCTGGGAGTGCGCGCCATTGGCTGGGAACTCTTCCCGCAGACCCTGATCTACGAGCGCTTGAATACCGTCATTGTTGTTTACGCTGCTGTGATTTCATATCTCACGACATCTTGACGATGATGAGTCGAGAAGATGAGACAGTGCCTCGTGGTCTCTACGTTGGAAACGGCTCGAACCGATACAGCGAATGAAGCAATCGGGATAGTTTCTCGTTCCATCGCCTGCAATTTGTGGCTTGGGTTATTATGGAGCGAACGCTACGTTATTCGGCCCGCACATGCTCATCGGTGAAGAAGGCCGTTCCAGTCGTGTCTTTTCCGTGACCCTCTGGTTGAGAGATGTTGCATGTAGAGGATGAGTCAAGCAGATGTACCATGAAACTCTGTCGGAGTATACCCCGAGTTCACCTGGGTACGGTAGCACGTGGATAGCTATACCAGCACACCTCCAAAAGGCGTGATGTCATGACTCGCAAAAGTGAGGTTTTGGTTCGATGTTTACTTTTGCTCGTCGGCTGTCGTCTGCGCTACAGATAACCGAGATCTCAGGGCTGAACAGGTTGGGGAACAACGTTGTTGATCTTAGGGCGGCCGGCTCCGTACCCGTACTGCCAAGGGCCGCGGTACCCGAGGGTGTTGACGAGGCTTTGATTGAGCTTCTTGGAATGAGTCGACCGAGGTGTTGAAGTTGGGGTTACGTTGCATCATTGTCATCAACCCAAAGCATCGTTCTAGCGGGGTTCTTTTTCTCGAATGTCCTACGGCTTACCAATACGATTTCATGCCTTTGCCATGCATTGTGTAGTATCACTCCAATGTTGCCAAATATCTGATCATCAAGGTATCCACCCAAACGTCATCGCGAGAACACAGGTCGAATTCGAGCGCGATAGGTTGAAGGGTATCGTGTTACTCACGCACTTTCTTGACGCACCAGGCGTGCCTGGGAACGACATCAAAGCTGTCGCAATCCTACCGTGTACCATATTCTTTCTCGATGACTAACCTTACTGAAGATCAGGCACAAGTATGAGTCAATCCAGACTCATCATTCGTGATCCGCAATTCTTCATTCACATCACCACTCCCCCTTACAAAACCTCAAAACTCAACTCCGTTTCTTCCTCCCACTGTCTCGCAAACTCCCTCAGCATCTCAGTCCTCTTCCTCGCCATCTGCTTACCCGTCTCCGTCTTCATCATTCCCTCCAACTTCAACAACTTCTCCTCGAAATGATCAATCGCTCTGTCCATAGGCTCCCCCGGCATCTTAGCCGCTCCAAACGAGAAGCACCGTCCTATTCCCACTGCGCCAATAGCATCAAGACGATCTGCATCCTGTACGATTGCCAGTTCAGGATACGCTGCTAAGACACCCGCGGTAATTATAGGCTCGCGTATCTCGTGTGAATAGGATACGTGATTAACGATATTGTCTACCACCACAGCCAGTTCGTAGTTTGAACCATGGTCCTTCAAGATATCCAAAATTTGCCTCTCAGCTTTTTGGCCTGGTCTGACGTATTTATGGTCGCCTACGTCGTGTAGAAGGGCGGCTAGGAAGAGGGCTGTGGTGTCGTAGCTGACGGAGGGGTCGCGAACGAGCTCAGCTTGAAGAATGCGGTTTGCGTTTGAGACGACGCGGAGAATGTGGTTGTAGTCGTGGGAGTTGTCGTATTTTGACATGTAATTGTGGACGAAGGCGTTGATGGAAGCGAAGAGGGGTTTGTACTCTTCGTGTATTGGGACTTGAGGCACTGGAATGGACTTTGCGGCCTGGGAAGCCATGGTGAGAGAGCAGAGGGTGGGTAGTGGGAGCTTTGTATAACTGATACCAATCTACCACGGTGTTCGTACGGGTAAACTAGGAGGGGACTGCCGTAAGAGCACCTGGGTACTCCAGATTCCAAGATGGTTCAAAGAACACAGCTTTGCAATGCTTGAACGACGAGTGTTTGGGTACTTTGAAGAGCGGAGGGACGCGTAACGCGTTTTTCTGCCTACGCGGAGTCACATGTTTAGCGACTGTACTCCTGGAGACGAGCGTCGCCGACACCTCCTTAGACACTCCGAACACATCAACCACCTCTCTGGTTTACTCGAGATGCGACCAAAGTGACGTACTGTCAGTTTGAACGAAAAGGGACAAATAGGAGTTCACTCATGTCTGCAGGTGGAGACGAACATCCGGGGTAGCTGAGCCGCAGCAGCCTCGGTACTTGGCCGGTTGGTAGCGCACGCGATAATGGAGCCATGATCTCACCCTCGCCCATTGCTCCTATCTACACACACGTGCACTCGGACACGACCACATCCACGTCGCGCAATCGCATCATCTCGGCGCGTCAGCTGGGGCGACTGCAGACATGTACAGGCAGGCGACGCAGAAAACGGGCGAGGTGCTGTCCATGCCGTCGCAGTGGCTGGGCATGTACTCCGACTTCATCACCAAGAACAGCAGCGCCGTCACCCAGATTGAATCCGCACTGCGGTCACTGACATATATCATTCCTGGTACGCAGGGTTGGAATTCATATTTGCGCATCTCGCTAATCACGAACAGGCCGCTTCCGGGAATCTGAAGTCGCATCCGAATCCAGTAGGTCGCGTCCGGCTATCGCGCATTCGTCCCGACTAACACGACCCAGTACACAGCGGCGTCCAAGTCCTCTCCCTATATCATGACTCTCTACTCTCCAAAGCCATGGCACAAATGCCCGGAACGCGGCGGCAGCCCCTCACCCCGCATCATCGATACACCAAGTTCTGGACGCAGAACTCGCCCACATACAAGCGCATCGCGCTAGTGCTCCAGATGATCCAGTACACAGAACTGCTATGGGAGATGGCAGCGAAGCGGAAGGGCGAGAAGGTGCGATGGCGTGTGGTCGTGTTGCTGGAGATTGTCAAGGCAGTATGTCGGTTGCTGCTGCTTCGATTGACCAACTCGAGACCACTCCTGTCGCCGCCGCTTCCACAACGAGAGATCGATCCAAGCTCGTTGGAGGAGTCTTCGGCATCGGCTGATGGCATGGACACACCGCCGAGTGAGCGCTCATTCGAGGCAGAGAACTGGGCAATGCCTAGGACAGGTCTCTCCATGCCCAGCCTACCGGACTCTTCGGATATCTCAAGCTACCTCCTCTCCAAGGTTCTGACTGCGGACGACATCAAGCCACCCAAGGCGCTGCTCCACCGCGTGAGCGGAAAGGGCGAGCTGGCCGAAGCACTATACATTCTCCGACCGGTTGTCTACGCCCTGGCTATGCAACATTTCAGTGGCGATAGGAAGAGCTGGAGGCCATGGTTGATCGGTGTCAGCATGGAGTATGGCGCAAGACAACTGGCCAAGAAGGACTTCCAAGAGCGACTCGCTGGAGGCCTTCGCGGCTTGACTGGACTGGAGAAGGAAGAGCTGCGCAAGCGGGGCTGGTCCCTGGGATGGTGGGCCATGCGCGGCGCTTTCTACGAGAACATCACCAAGTAAGTCTCGTCACGCCGACGTCTATCGATCCATGACTAACAGTGAATAGGGCCTGGATCCACAGCATCACCGGATCACTGAAGGGCAAGCCTCTTCTCGACATGGTCGGCGGTGTCATCGAAGACTACGAGTTCCTTTGGGACCAGTACTACTTCCCCACCGCTACTCTATGATTGTTTCTTCGTCACGCACTTTCTGGAATAATGCGATCATGTTTGACCTTCGTTTGGCGTGATCCGATCGCTGGGCTGATCTTGGGTTGTTCCGCGTCTTCGCCTTCGGCTTTTTGTATATTATCCTCTCTTCAGATACCAGACATTTTGCATTGTTATAGTCCGTTGATTCTAATTGACGTATTTATCTACCGTGTTTAGTCGTGCTGAACTATCGCAATTCCCATGTCGCTCACTGACGCACTGCTGGAAGTACTAGCGCGCGAGCTCTGACCCACCCTCACCATGTCCAGTTCCGAAAGCTTCGATGGACACCGCAGAGCCGCATCAACAACAACCACCATCACCGCCCTCCCCCACAATCCCCACCCGTATCGCTGCCAACCTCCCAACATCATCCCCGGCGATACTGAGTCCACATCCCCAAGATGCCCGCCACCACAGCTGAGACGCTGTCACTCGTGACCCGCAACGTCTCCGTCGCGCCTCTCGTCCTCCTCTCGGCAGCCGACCACTACGGCCGCCAAGCAAAGGGAACCAAGAGGAGAGTAGTCGGTGTGCTCCTCGGACAGAACGACGGCAAGAACGTGCGGGTATCCAACAGCTTCGCGGGTGTGTAGCCCCTCTATGGTCTCGTTTGCCGCCTGGACGGTGAACAGGACAAGCGACGTCCCGCCAGCTGACAGACCTGCAGTGCCATTCGAGGAAGACGAGAAGGACCCGTCAGTATGGTTCCTAGACCACAACTACGTCGAGTCGATGAACGACATGTTCAAGAAGGTCAACGCGCGCGAGAAGCTCATCGGCTGGTATCACACAGGGCCTAAGTTGAGGGCATCGGATTTGGAGGTCAACGAGTTGTTCAAGCGATACACACCGAACCCGCTACTTGTCATTATTGATGTGCAGCCAAAGGAGGTGGGCGTACCCACAGACGCCTACTTTGCGGTGGAGGAGATCAAGGATGTAAGTGCACAGCAGGCTCAGTGGCGGCGACACCAACACAGTCGCCGCTCTCTCACCCTATAGAATCAATGCTAACGAACCCAGGACGGCACAACCACCTCCAAGACCTTCGTCCACACACCCTCAATAATCGAAGCCGAAGAGGCCGAGGAAATCGGAGTCGAGCACCTCCTCCGCGACATCCGCGACGTCGCCGTCGGCACCCTCTCCACACGCATAACCTCACAACTGCAATCGCTCCAAGGCCTGCACCTGCGGTTACGAGACATAGGCCAATACCTGCAAAAGGTGCTCGACGAAGACCTGCCCGTCAACCACGCCATCCTCGGCAACCTGCAAGACGTCTTCAACCTGCTGCCCAACCTCTCCACACCCAAGGCCGCACCCGTCGGTGGCGCAACAAACGGTGTTGGATCTGCTGCGGGCCAGGCAGGCGCGGTTGATAACGGCGAGTTGGCACGTGCTATGAGCGTCAAGACAAACGACCAGCTCATGGCTATCTACCTGTCCAGTTTGATCCGCGCAATCACCGCCTTCCACGACCTGATCGAGAATAAGATACAAAACAAGCAGCAAGCAGAGGACAAGGAGGCGAAGAAGGATGAGGGTAAAGAGGGTGACAAGGAGAAGAAGGAGGGAGAGAAGAATGGTGAGGTCAAGGAGGGGGAGAAGGGTAAAGAGAAGGGCAAGGAGGAGACGAAGAAGAAATAAGCAAGGAGCTGAGAAGCGTTTGAGAGGGATGCAGGGCAAAGACATGTGTATTATACTATCTCGGAGCCGATGAGAAGAAGGTAGGGTCGGAAATGGCTTTGGGGCTAAGCGACCTGGGCATGTGGAAAGACATGTTATGGATAATGGCCTATAGATGTGATATGATGAAAGAACATGACATCAAGTCGTCTGAGATCATTGTGGTGCTATCTTCTTCTCTATACAAGCCGTGCTGCAGCGGCGTTGGGTATCTTAAACAGCGTCCCCGGCCTCATCCCCTCCCTGCGATAAACATATAAATCTACGCGACAGCCCCAGAACATCAGCCCAGTAGACGTGAATTGTTATTGAAATCACTTCAATCCCCCCACCCAGCAGCCCACCCCGCCGCCTCCTCAACACTAACATCCCTCTCCTCTACAAAACCCCCAAACAATCCTTTACACCTCTCCGCCAACACACATGCGAGCAGGTGTTTACACACCGGTGG
The DNA here is from genome assembly GCA_023758125.1 of Alternaria sp. Ai002NY15. NCBI lineage: Eukaryota > Fungi > Ascomycota > Dothideomycetes > Pleosporales > Pleosporaceae > Alternaria > Alternaria sp. Ai002NY15. The sequence continues at coordinate 487,020 of JAFVLO010000023.1, read as the reverse complement.
CATACCATCTCCTAGACTTATACCGCCGAATATCCACTCCATACCCTTATTCCCCGTTCTGTCCTTATTTCGCTGCGCTGGACATGTTGGCGTGTCGAGATGAACAGGAGCAGGAGAAGAGGTATGTCCAGCAGGAAAAGCAGCGAACGCAAAAGCAGGACAAGAGCAATTCCAGCCCAGAAGGCGGACTTGGTATGTTGCTAGCGTGTCGTAGGAGGTGGAGAAGCGGGAGGGGCGGTGTTGGGCGGAGCGGACGTAGTATATTGTGGTGAGGTTGGAGGGTTCCGATGGTGTGGTGGTGGCGGTGTGGTTTGATGGTTTGTCTGGAGCTGTAGACTCGGAGTTGGCGGGGATGTCTGGATGGGTATGCGTCTCTGTATCTCTCTTCTCGGGTGCACTTGATTGTGGTTGTGGCGGTACTGGGAGTGTCTCCGTATCTTGCATTTGGATATCCTGCCCGATCGCTGCATCTCTTTGCTCGGCAGCCTTCGCCTGCGCAGCAAATTCGTCTCCATCGCAGATACGAAACCGCGTCACGAGCCGTCGATCGAGCAGGTCCAACGCGGGTACGAACTCGTTCGGGAAGAGTACTTGCAGCGAAAGTAGTTGTTTCTTCGTCGCGTCTGATACATTGTTGAGCGGATTGGTGTTGGCATTGGCATTTGCGTTCACAGCAGCTTGGTCAACCGACAGCGGGGCGGCCAGCGAATCGAGTAATTGCGTTACGAAGTGGCGACTGGTAGGCAATGGCGATATTGGCGATGCCATTGTAACGCGCAATGGTATGAGGGCATGGTGTTGTGTCGAATTGAAGATGACGTATGTGGGGAATTTCGATGGATTGGTGGATTGAGTCAAGGCTGAGGCAGTCGCGACGGGAGCGCGGGAAAGCGCGGGGCGAGGTCCACGAGGGCACGTGAAACCGTCAACCCATGGATGTCATGCTCTGTAACGCGCTTCTCTTACTCCTAGAGCTTGACTTGATGAATGCAATAATAATATCTCGATCTCATGCGTACGTGTCGAAGCGGTGAAGCAAATACAGTTTGCGTCATTACTGCTCTACTTGCCCTCAGCCCTGCTTACGCCGACAGCAAGATTGTTGGTCAATTCAACTACCAAGTCTAATGTGCCTGCAGCTGACAGTGGGCGAGACAGTCTATTTCCGGCAGCCTCGCATTTGTTTTGATGCAGGGCGGACCTGGCAGCAAGCACCCATGACGCCATTTCGCAACGTGGTAATCAAAGGACGGCGCAGCCTTCACTTTTGGCAAAGCCATGAAACAAGGTCCTGCAGCTCGCCATTGTTGTCGTTTGAATGGGTGGCAGGTTACCAGCATTACAGATGCAGGGTCCCCCATGGTGCTGGCGTAGTGGGAACTCGCAAGACGGGGCAGCAAGTCATCTGCTCGCATTGTCCTATCGGCTGACCAGATTCGGGCTGGCACCTTGATGCGCAGATCTACCCGCAGAAGGCGCGGCCAGGCTTCTAGACGGACTGCCAGTGTCTGTGGTGTCTGGTGTCGCGATTCAAGGCTATTGATTGAGTTGTGCAAAGCGCGCCATGATCGAGAAGTTCAAAGTCTATTGAGTCAAGATCACATTGCTTTGTCCGCGGAACCTACTCGGCATCGGTCTGGGCCGCGCTCGTCGGCGCAAATGGTGAGGGGTACAGCGGAAGCGATATCCTGGGAGATTGACATGGCTGGCTTTCAAGGCAAGAGACGGTATCAGGCGGCTGAGGTCAGATGGCAAGCCTGGCGGTAACAGCGCCGTCGAGAGATGAGGGTTGAGGGGTTTCTGGCATACCCCTCCCCCACAGCACGATAACGACGATAAGACACCCCGGGTTTCCGAAGGATGACCTCGACCATTCAGAAGATGGTGTGAAGCCTCATTGCCCCGTGAGCGACGGTGTGCGGAGAGCGTGGGAGGTGTTCAGGTGGACAGGCGTCATGGTGTAGATGACCTAGTTATTTGACCAGCTGAGCACGGGGCTCACTTTCACATGCTAAGACAAGTGGTAATCGATAACATGGCGGGAACGAACCGCAGTGGGCTAACGACGCACACATCGCATTTTACCCGCTGCGAGACATGAGCTGCCCTGAGTGAACCTTCTAGTCGGCGCTGGTCCTTTGCAGCTCCACGCCAGTGGCGTCGACTACAGCCGCTTGATGGTGTCCATGTCACAAGACCATGAACGGGAACCGCCATTCCACAGAACTCGGTGAGCAGCCTGTCTTCGGTAGCCGCCGCTGACGGAGGGGGGGTTAGATCCATGCAGATGAGCACTCAATTCGGCCGCCACTGGCCGCGAAAGGCAGTTGAGGTGAATTGGGCTCTGGCAGGTCAAGCGCAGGTCAAGCGCAGGGTCAAGCATACTCGATTGGCGCGATGGGTCAATTGCTGGAATGTGGAGCATGTGGGATAGTCATCTCTGCATATCGACGGCGGTCAGACTGCACAATAGCGTAGTACGAGGAACGATGACGGAAGCGGTGACTCGGACACTGTCCACCGGAAGCGATCTGTAGAGGGAATGGGGATTGGGCGCTGCGGTGACACGCTGGCGGGAGGACTGGGAATTGACTGGAATTGGGTGCCAATGACATACTACCAGGCCTCAGTCGCTGCATCCAGGGCGCAATGAGGGCAGGCAACGTGTATGTAGCCCTGGAGCGCAGTGATGATGTGACGATGGGGACGGTTCATTCGGCCCCGATGGACTAGCCCGGTTTGCTGGGACGGAGCGACAGGTAATCGCCTGTGCAGTGACTCAATCTCTCAGACAGTCAGAGAGCATTGCGCGCTCCCAGCTCCGCCTCACGCGTCGCTGCGCAATTGGCCGCTCTCATTGGAGCCCCCTTCGTCTTCCTTCTATTCACTTCTTGGCCGCCCGCATTCGTCAGCTGCCGGCCGCGCGCAACGGGCGCTCCTCTTATGGATGATGCCTGGCCTGGGAGGATGAGAGCCTGCTGGCACGCGCCAACCGCACACCCTCTTTGTCTGGTTCGCTAGCACATGGGCCGCAGTGTCTCAAAGGACAGTCACACTGGCCTTGTCCATCCTGTAGCCTACTGAAACCCCCGACGCGCCTGGGTGGTGCTTCTTATAACCAACCCGCTCACCCCGTCTGTTTCGGGACGACTAACCTACCACGCAATTCAATCGTCCTAACTCCGCACTGCTTTTTCAATTGTCACGACTGCCTGACTAATTGCCCGCTCGCATAACTGGTATAAGCAGTCGGTCGGACCATTCTGCCGGCTTCCACGGTCACGTTTGCGCCCGGGCACACCTGACAGCATAACTGTGGCGAAGCCGTTCGCTCAACCAAGGCTCCTACCCTCCACTCATACTCTACCATTGATCGCATTACCAACGCACCACGCTCCAGTGGCTGCCTGGACACATTCATATATCGCTACCGCCCCGACGTTGCGCTTTAACCAAAGGACAAACTTTCGCACCGCACCACACCGCAATGGCAAACTTGCACTATAAGACGCCCCCGAGCAATCGGCTCACCGTTTCCTCCCTCCTCTCGCCCCCTGAAATGAAGCGATCAGAGTCGTTTGGCACGTCAATTCCGCCTGCCTACTCTCAATCACCCTTCTCCTCCTTCAATTCAGCACCCTCGCAGTCTGCTGTGAAGACCGACTTCATGGCGATCCAGGCAGCAGCCGCCCACCGCATCGCCTACGCCTCCCCGCCAATCTCCCCATACGACACACAGGCACAGAAGGAGAACATGGAGAGCTTAGAGGAGCAGTGCACACGCGATCCCCAGCTGTTCGTCTCGGCTGATGCAGCGGCACCAATTGCTCACATGCCGCTGTTCCCCGACGAGTCACCCGAGTCAGCCTCGCAAGATGTCATCACCGCGCACATGAAGTCCCAAGACTATGCACAACTACAGAGCAAGCCGAGCCGCGCTGACTACGAATTGGTTGCCAAAGTCCGATCCATTGTCTTCAGAGAGGCCTGCAACAACCCCAAAGCATGGTGGGCTCAAGAACGCGCCTTCGACAAGCAAATCGACGAGGTCCGTAGCGGCCGTGTGCAGAAACGACCAGCCTTGAAGAAGCTCGCCCCCGCGCCATCTTCAAAACTCCGCCAGCCCAAGGTCGCTGTTCCACGGCTGCCTGCTCGCGCCCCTCGTGCCGCACCCAAGGCTAAGCGCACGCCTCTTACTCAGATCCACGACTCATTCGACACCTCCCCCACCACCAAGTCAGCCTCTCCGAAGCCGGCACGACCGGTCACCAACCGCGACGACTCTGACTACACTGCCATTCCCGACTACGCCCCACCCCTGGACACACTGCCCAAGGGCAACACCAAGGCGCTCAAGGCTGAGTGGAAAGGGCAAGCGCTCTCGCTCGCCGACGATCCCGATCGCGAGCTGCTGCACGAGGCTGAGTTGAACCTCGCTGGCACACTCCGCCTCAACTGCGCCACCTACCTCACCAGCAAGCGACGCATCTTCCAGGCCCGCATCGAGGCTCTGAAGATTGGCAAGGAGTTCCGCAAGACAGATGCCCAGCAGGCGTGCAAGATTGACGTCAACAAGGCTAGCAAACTGTGGCAGTCATATGACCGTGTCGGCTGGTTCAACCCCGACTACTTCCGCCAGTACCTCTGAGCCCGCACCGCATAGCCTTTCTCATTCTTTTTACTCTTCTTGGTTACGATGCATCAAGTTGCACTTTGCATCTCGCGGCCCACCCGACTGGGCTCGCTTTCTTTGGATAAGACTGGTATGATTTACAAGGAGTGATGGATGTCCTCCTCCGCATGATATTACGAACGGCGTTTCGATGGGTTTTATGGATACTACTGTTGGCATGAACAGGTGTTCGGGAGTGGATACTGTCCTCCCTCATGGCGTTTTTGGGCTTCTCGACTTTCCTTTTCTTTTATCTAACGGCATGCGATACCCCTCAGCTCCCACCAACGAATGTTGTAGTCCCGTGTGGACATTGTCGCCGCAAATGCAGGCTTTCTATCATATTTAGTACTAGACCAGAATGCACTATCTCACATAACTTGAATGTTCTCCGCAATGCCTTTACGTGACCACCTAAATATGCGTTGATGAATTGATGGCGTACTGCGATGCTGTCGCGATGACGAGTCCGTGATACGTCCGTGAAAGGCTCAGGGTCTCGGGCGGGGATGCGTAAGCTCCACAGGCGTGCAGGCGTGGCGCGGCTGCTCTGTCACTAATTTGGGACAACGGCTTGGCCGACCTCAAACCCGCGCGTTCCCACCACTCCTCCCGCCCGCGACGACTACCTTTCACTCCACCAATCGACTCCGCCGAGTCGCGCGGAACCGCCCATCATGTCGCGCACACAGCAGGTCGAGCATACCGACTCCATCAGCAGCCAGGACCCCAGCCGCGACGAGCCGAAGAAGACCAAGAGCAGGAGGCCGCCGAGTAAGCCTGATATGGGACATGCGCGAGGGAGGACATTGCTGATGGGATACTAGATACTGCGTTCAGGCAGCAGCGCTTGAAGGCATGGCAGTAGGTGGAATCACGGCGGCAGATGGCAATACCCACGACTAACCGCGCATCAGGCCCATCTTAACGCCGAAGACCGTTCTGCCTCTCTTCTTCATCGTCGGAGTTATCTTCGCCCCAATCGGCGGGCTGCTCCTCTATGCTAGCGCGCAGGTCCAGGAGATCTCAATCGACTACACAAACTGCAACAGCACCGCGCCCGAAGTGCCCGTAAACTTCGACCCGAACGCCGAAAACCCGCTCGACCCAATTCCCGGCGGCAGAGTATCCGCGACCTTCAGATCCAAGGAAGATCCGCAGGCGATGTGGGGTTGGGGACGCGAGGACTACACCTTCGAATCCGGCGTCGTGCAAGAGACAAACGTGTGCATCCTCAGCTTCAACATCCCAGAAGATATCAAGCCGCCGATCCTGTTCTACTACCGCCTCACGAACTTCTACCAGAACCACCGCCGCTACGTCAAGTCCGTCGATATCCAACAACTCAAGGGTGATGCCCGCAGCGCCAGCGATCTCAGCTCGGGCGACTGCTCGCCGCTAGACGTAGACTCCGAGACAGGCAAGCCGTACTACCCCTGCGGTCTCATCGCCAACTCCATGTTCAACGACACATTCAGCCAGTTGACGCTCGCCAACCCCGCGGGTGGAACTAATGCCGGTGGCCAGAACTACACCATGACTGTGGAGGGAACTTCGTGGAGCCACGAGGGTGATCTCTACGGCGAGACAAAGTACAAGCCAGAGGATGTTGTCCCACCGCCGAATTGGCAGGAACAATACGAGAATGGGCGTTACGGCGATAAGCTGCCGAACTTGCATACCTGGGAGCAATTCCAGGTCTGGATGAGGACCGCGGGTCTGCCTACGTTCAGTAAATTGTACCAGCGTAACGACAAGGATGTTTTGACTGCTGGTACCTACCGTCTTAAGATCTATGACCGTACGTTCTCCCCATCGCTCTTCCCTTTCCCCCTTCCCCTCCATCCCTTTCCCCTCTCCCCTCTCCTCCACTTCATCCTACTAACACCCCCCAGGCTACCCCGTCGACAAATACAGCGGCACAAAATCCATCCTCATCTCCACGCGCACCGTCATGGGCGGCAAGAACCCCTTCCTCGGCATCGCATACCTCGTTGTCGGCGGAATTTGCATCTTGCTCGGAGCGGTTTTCCTGGCTACGCATCTGATCAAGCCGCGCAAGTTGGGGGATCATACGTATTTGACTTGGAATAATGATCAGCCTAGTAGTGCTACGACTACGGGACGGGCTGGTGGTGCGTAAATGACGGTAGTAGGACGAGTAGGATGTCTTGTACATGTTGTTTGGGCTGGTATCGTACTGTACGTATATCATAAGCTTTTCGATTGGGCGATTCTGGGCGTTTGGGTGTTTTGAGAGCGTAGGGACTAGAGTATAGTCGTGTTTATTGACATTATCCAATTTCATCATGTTCAATACTCTGATGTTTCGTGCACTTGTGGCGTTTTCGTAATGCCACCATCAACTACCGGTTAACAAATCACATCAGATATCTCGCTGACCAGCTCCTTGATACCCTTTGTCAATTGGGCTTTGCGGCATTCTCAGCCTGTGATGGTTAGTTGCTGGCACGTGACGAGCCTTGGCAAGTGTCTGTCCCCGTGTACTCTCCAGCGGGCAGGAAAGCGCGAATACTTCACTAGTAACCTTGAACACACCGGCTCGCGCATCGTACTATCCACACTTCTCAACCGCGCGCTCTCATTCCTCTTGTCCTGCAATATGACGCTGTCGTACGATGATGTTATTTCAGCCTTGCCCCGCCCTTCTCATTGGACGTCGCCTGCATGCTGCAGGCCGGCTGTGCCTCCTGCTTTGGGTGGGTGGTGAGGATGCGGCCTGCCCCAAGGATCAGTGGCGGGGCTGTCAACCTGACATCTATTCTGACTGAACAAGCTCTTGTTATTACCACGGATAATCAATTATCGGCGTCTTCACATCTTTCGCGAGAGCAACATCCTGCACACTGTTCCCCGCACGCGTACACGTGCATCTAGGATGCGATGCGGTTACTGTACAGCACAGGCGATGGCAACTTCAAATTTACCAAGGATATCATTCGTATCGACGAGATCCCTCCTTATGCGATCCTCTCGCACACCTGGGGCGACCAAGAGGTGGTCCTCGAAGATGTGAAAACATCGAATATGAAAGAGATCCAGACGGAGAAAAAAGGCGGTTGGGAGAAGATTCGCTTCTGTGCACGGCAGGCGAAGCCTGACGGCCTGGAACACTTCTGGGTCGACACTTGCTGCATAGACAAAACAAACAACACGGAGCTTTCGGAAGCGATCAACTCTATGTTCCGCTGGTATCAGAACGCGAAAAAGTGTTACGTCTACCTCCCAGACGTCGAATGCCAGATTGTACACGGGACTCAAAAACCAAGACCCGGATGGGAGGCGGCCTTCAGGACAAGCAGATGGTTCAGCCGAGGTTGGACACTCCAAGAGCTTATAGCCCCACGCTCCGTTGAGTTCTTCTCTAGGAATGGGATACGGCTAGGTGACAAAATGTCAGTCAGTCAGATCATACACGAGGTCACAAAGATACCTGCCAAAGCTTTGTCAGGCGACGACATATCGAAGTTCGACGTCTTCGAGCGTTTCTCTTGGGCACAAAATCGTCAGACAATGCGTGAAGAAGACGGTGCCTACTGTCTCTTAGGCATTGTGGGCTGCTATTTACCCTTGATCTATGGCGAAGGCAAAGATAGCGCGTTGAAGCGACTGAGGACAGAGATGCAGGGAGGAGAGAGGCTCAGCCAGATACGCAACTGGCTTTCCGCACCCGATCCATACATAAATTACCTCAAAGCGCATAAGCAGCGGCAAGCAGGAACTGGGTTATGGTTGCTACGAAACGAAAAGTTCAAGAAATGGAAGGAAGACGCGGCGTCGCGACTATGGCTCCATGGGATACCAGGATGCGGAAAGACTATTCTAAGCTCAGCTGTTGTCGAGAATTTGCAGCACCACTGCGATGGGGACAAACTTAAGGTGACAGTGTACTTCTACTTCGACTTCAATGATGTACAGAAGCGACTTCCAGAGCCCATGCTCCGCTCAATACTCCGCCAGCTCCTGCAGCATTCCATAACGATACCTGAGGGCGTCGACGCGTTATTCTCGTCCTGCAGAAACGGAGAACAACAGCCATCGCTGCCAGCACTTCTAACAGTGGCGCCACAGGTAATGCGACAATTTGCACACGTTTACATCGTTCTTGATGCGCTCGATGAGTCTACGAAACGCGCAGAGCTGATGGACATGCTCGAAACCTTGGCTGGATGGCAGCTTGACAATTCACATCTGCTCATGACCAGCCGGAAAGAGCGGGATATTGAGATGTCCTTGGAAACATTTGTGGCGGAAGATAACATGATTTGTCTTCAAAGAGACGTAGTAGATGAAGACATATTGCGATTCGTTCAACAAAAGCTGCGTGACGATAAGCGGCTGGCGAAATGGCACAAGAACGCCCAAGTCAGGCAAGAGATCGAAACAGCGCTAATGCGAGGGGCTCAAGGAATGTAGGTGTATATTCGTAGCTTTGACAGAGCTCAGATTGATAACGGTGTAGGTTCCGATGGGCTGTATGTCAGCTTGACATGATAACAGAGTGTCGCAATCTGGCGATGTTACGGAAGTCTCTCGCTACTTTGCCGCAAACGCTAGACCAGACATACGACCGCATTCTCACGGCCATCAACGAGAAGGACCGCATGTACACATCCCGGATTCTGCAGTGGCTGGTCTTTTCCGCCAGGCCGCTCTCTCTTGAGGAAGTTGCCGAAGTTGTCGCCATCGATTTTGCGCGTGAGCCAGCGTTCGACCCTGAGGAAGTGCTAATGGATCCTTTAGAAGCGTTGGAAATTTGCTCCAGTCTAGTCACTATCGTCACGAAGAAGTCGTTCCGGTCTGACCAGCGTGACAAGCGGATAGTGGCTCTAGCACACTACTCGGTCCAAGAGTATCTTGTATCAGAAAGGATCAGTCAAGGGCCAGCAAATCATTACAGCATGGAAGCCACCGAATGTCACAAAAGAATGACGATAGGCTGTTTGGGCTACCTAAATCAGTTCCAATACCCATTGACTCCTTCGCTCCGCAACGATGCAGCGCTCGCAGATTACTCGGCCCAATCCTGGTATGACCATCTCCGCAAGACAGGACAATGGGAGGAGGAAGTAAGTCGGCTAGCCATGAATTTTATGTCGACGGACAATCCCGCATTTGCCAATTCGATCCGAATTTATCAACCAGATTATAATATGTTGGAACAACCCATGATAGGAGAGATAGCAACACCCCTATACTACGCAGCATTTTGGGGCTTGAAAACGATCACGAAGCTACTTCTGGACCAAGGCGTCGATGTTAACGCACGAAGTGGAAGTGGAGTTCACAGTGACGCTCTACACGCAGCTGTAGCTGAAGGACACTTTGCGGTGGCTGAACTATTAGTCAATGCGAAAGCCGACGTCAACGCTCGAGACAACAAAGACCGCAATACGCTACAAATAGCTTCACACAGAGGCGACGAGGCAATGGTAAGGCTGCTATTAGACGCAGGCGCAGATGTGAAGGCCCCTGGTACCCTATGGTTCGAGAGTACAAACAGGGTAGCTTCAGATTGGCGTCAATCGGAATTGGATGAGTCGCTGCTCAATATGACCGGCGAGGTCCAGACTCATGAACACAAAAGATTCAATGCGCTACAGAGAGCTTCAGCTAATGGCCACACCGCAGTGATCAAGTTGCTGCTGGACGCAGGCGCCAACATCAATGGTGAGGGAGAAAGCAGTGCACTTCATATCGCGTTCAGAAACGCACATGAGACAACGGCTATGTTGTTGCTTGAAAGAGGTGCCAATGTCGGTCGGGATTCGTGCCTGAGAGGCGCCTTGCATTATCTTCTCGACGGGGAATGGTGTCCACCTTCGCTGGCCAATGTGTTACAGCGACGTGGCGCTCCTATCAACACGATCGATGTTTTCAATATGACTCCACTGCATTATTGTGTAAAGTGGCAGCACGACGCCATCGCGAAGCAACTCATCGACGCGGGAGTACAGACTGATTCGAGAGTTTGTCGGCAAACATGGCCCATACGAATGGGCAAATCAAGAGATAGTGGTGTGAATACTACACGTACGGTTCCAACATCTACAGCTGTCGGCCTAACTCCCCTACATTTCGCCGCCCTAGACGGGCGGGCCAGGATGGCCAAGTTTCTTCTGGAGTATGGCGCCGACCCTAATGCTCTCTCTGAGTATGGTGAAACTCCTCTACATTTTGCGCTGCGTGGAAAGATGCTCGGAAGAAAATACCTAGACGGCTGGAACAAGGTGGCCCAGGGTACTTCTGAGGGACGTGAAGAGGTACTCAATGCACTGTTGGAAGATCCTCGGACTTCCCTTACAACAGCGGATGACAACGGCGAAAGCTCTCTACATTGCCTTGACTATGGGCCCAGGGCAGGCACGTTCTGGGTCCAAAGGCTGATCTCTAGAGGAGCTGACCCAAGCTTGGTCAATTCGAGCCAACATAGCCCACTACATCTCGCCGCTCAAGCTGGGCATACTGAATTAGTCAAAGCTCTGATCGGTATGGGTGCGAACGTGTCGTTGCCCGACAAAAATGGCCTCAATCCACTTCACTACGCTGCTCGACATCGCCACCACAAGACTGTAGTGGCTATTCTTGAGAGTGAACAGGCAAGAGCAGTCAAGCTTGTGACATCAAAGGATGGAAATGGGCGAAATGTACTCCACCATGCATTGATCACGTCTTCCATACAGGGAGAGACAACTACACCAGACTGTACTGTACAATGGCTGCTTGATCATGGAGCCAACGGTGCAGTTCCCGACAATTTCGGAATTTCCCCTCTGGCAGGCTACATCATGAGTCCAACCAATGGGACCGATATGGATATCATCAGGGCCCTCCTCAAGTCTGCGACCAACAGATCATTTGTCGACCATCGCGGACAAACTCTTGGGCATATGTACGCGAAGACTTTCGGGTTCGACTTGTCTATGCTGCAAGTTTTCAATGAGTATGGTGTTGACTTGACAAGAAGAGATCGTGATGGAAGGACCGTACTACATTGCGCTGTTATGTGCGGCTCCCTTACTGAGGAGATATTGGACTTCCTTGTCAACGTTGTCGGCCTTGACACAGATGAGCAGGACGTACATGGCCGTACTGCCTTGCAATGCGCTATCAAAAACGTCGAAGAGAATCCACGTTTCTACGAAGATACAGAAACAGGATGGGAAAGAACCAGAGATATCCTGCAATTGCACGCAACTTCTAGGTCTCGACTGGGTCAAGTTTCTTGATTCTAGCACCACCCCTTCCCAAGGAAAAGAGGAGGATTGAACATCTACTACAGTAGACATTGCAGCGAACAACTTAGAACGTTTCGTTTCATTACAGTCTTGTTTAACTCTCGTTCATACATTGATGTTGGCTGCGGCACACCCATCGCACTATTGAGTTCCACATGTAGGGTAATCTGACCTTTCAGTAGCGACGCAGCCATACGTTCGAGGCTTTGGAGTTGCAGTTGCAAGTAGCCATCCAACTGGTGGAATCCCACCTCGTGCAGATACACACGTCGTGAAATTAGTGCTCCGTGCATTGCGCCGGCACCACGCATAACGCCGAACCACGGGACGAGCTGAACCGCGCATTACGCCGTACCTACTGTGTACAGCCTAGACTATCTCGCTTGCAGCGATCTCTCGAGTTGCCATTGAACTGCCATTGGGTGAAGCTCCGAGCTTTTATATTGCGCGGACAGAATGTTGGTTGATGGAGCGAAGGTCGAAGCATGGGAAACGGCGGTGAAGTCGAAATCGAGGAGACAGGGCCAATACATCAGCAATGCGCATGCGAAAGCGAAAGAGAAGTTCGTGAAGTGTAGGAATAAAGCTTCCGCAGCGATGCCAAGTGTGGAGAAATCATGAGCTTGTTTGGTTTCCACGCCGTCGTCAAACATGCGGAGGTTGGTTCAAAACAGGGGTCCGGCCCGACAGCACGTTCAAAGATCCGAGAAAGACCTGAACATCTTCGTGCATCCGCGCTCGTCTGGTGATGTTCTGGACTCGCTACCTGATCTTTTCATTTACATGAGGGCTAAAGGCGATCAGTAAGAGGCAGACATGGCTAATATTGACTCGCTCGACGGTGATAAGAAGAGCGCATCTCTTCTATTCCCAGCACCACCCACCACCTGAACATCTCCAAAACACTCAACATCCAATTCTCCCACACCCCTCAATATCACGATGCAGATCTCCGCCCTCATCCTCCTCTTCACAGCCACGGCCTCCGTCTCCGCCTGGGTAAGTACCCATCAATCTTCCCAACCAGCCCAACTCAAGACTACGCCCCCGTCCTAGTCGAACTCGCATTTCCCCCATCATGAAAAGCATCTCCATCTCCCAAACTAACACACCCACCCCCCCCCAGCAATGTTTCGACCACGACGAACACTTCACCACAAACCACGCCCAACTAGCCGAAGGCAGCGACCCCAATAACCAATGGGGATACTGCCCATCCAAGACAGGGTGCTGCGCAGATGGTAAAACGTGGTATGCGTGCAAGAACGTAAGTTTCGCTTCTCTTGTACTATACCGGGTGCGAGCAGTATGCTGATGATGAATGGATAGGTATGCAAGGGTGGTGCTGCATGCAGTGTGTCTGGCGGCAAGACATCTTGCTAGAGCGGTGATGGACTAGGAAGATGGTTTGTGAGGTGAAGGATATGTGTATATAAGTGTTGCTTGGCAATGACACGCTGTCAACCTGAGTTCAGGGAGAAGAATATTGTCCCAAGGCTAGATGCCGCTCTGACTTGTAACTACCATCTCACATCTCATATTCCATCTCACGGTCAGCCACATCTCACGGTTCGCCACGTCTTAGATCTCATATCTCATATTTCGTCTCACGGTTCGCCACATCTCACGGTTCGCCACATCTCACGGTGCGCCCCATCTCACGGTGCGCCTCATCTCACGGTTCGCCACGTCTCAGATCTCAGATCTCATATCTCATATCTCATCTCACGGTGCGCCACATCTCACGGTGCGCCTCATCTCACGGTGCGCCCTATCTCACGGTGCGCCTCATCTCACGGTTCGCCACGTCTCAGATCTCAGATCTCATATCTCATATTTCATATTTCATCTCACGGTGCGCCACATCTCACAGTGCGCCTTATCTCACGGTGCGCCTCATCTCACGGTGCGCCTCATCTCACGGTTCGCCATGTCTCAGATCTCATATTTCATATTCCATCTCACAGTCAGCTACGTCTCAAATCTCAAATCCCAAACCTCACATCTCACGGTGAGCTACCACTCCATCAAAGCTACCGCAATTACACCGTATACCAAAGTACAATCTCAACAACAAGCCCGAACAAGACTAGACAGCAGTCTAAATTGCACACTCTATTCTTTCGGCCAGCTATGTCGCATATCTCATCTCGCATCTTCTCTCGCCGCTAGCCATCTTTTTCTGCCTCTCGTGCTCGAGCCCAAGTAGTCTTCTCGCAAGCGACTTTAGTTCAATACAAGAACACCGCAGTTAGTTATATCTTAGAGCTTATGTTTTACGTCTTGTCGCACCTTTAGCAACATCTCACATAGCAGATATCACGGTTAGCCACGTCTCATATTTCACATCTCACCTTGCGCCACATCTCACATAGCATATCTCACGGTCAGCAACATCTTACATCTTGTATCTCACCTTGCGCCACATCTCATATCTTATATCTCACGCTTAGCCACATCTCACGGTTATATCTCACGGTCAGCCACATCTCACGGTGATATCTCACGGTGATATCTCACGGTGATATCTCACGGTGAGCCGCATCTCACGACCTCAACCCCGACTCTAATCCAGCCACCGCCTACGTAGACAATGCGCACAATGTTTGTATATCATCAAAACACCCGTTTCCGTTCATGCCCATATCCCCTTGTGACGTGCTACTGCGACGTCTCGCACTCAACCAAGGCGTTAAGTGTGAGACGCGACAGTAGCACATCACACGACGACACAAACAAGATACGTATCCTTGGTGCAAACATTACATTAAAAGGATCTAGGACTTTTAGGTTCGTAATAATACACTTAACATCCCAGTCTTCCACGTTGCCACCAGTCCAGATTACCGTCAATCAATCTAGCTAACCAGCATGAACAGCCCAAGAGCAGGGTAAGTCATCTGGAACCAATTTATGTCGAGCCCGTTGATCGAATCGACCTGGTAACTAACCCGTTGACCAGCTTCACAGGGAAAGCTAGCGACGTTGTATTGATGAGCAGGCTCGATGAGTTGTACAACACCGACGAGACTTGAGTTGCCGACACTCTGCATGGAAACAGTATCGGGGACTTGGTTGGCCAGGCGAGATACGCTGATACCACCCGGGGTGCGAATTTGAACTGGTGCTGTTTCGGGGATGGGAAAGGGCGGGGGCATGTGTAGAGCCAAAGTGCAAGTCTTGCCGGCGAAGTCAGGACGTATGTCGTACACGAAGACAGTTGATATGGTAGGTGATAGCTGGGCAGTGTATCCGTTGCCGATCACCTTGGTAGGGTCGGCCTTATCAATGGGGATGAGCTGGTGGGGGTATTCGAATGGTCCTTGAAGAGGGGTAAAAGTTGGTTGCGGCAGGCCTTCGATATTCTCAAGACCGATTCCAGTGGACGAAGCGGAAAGCGGTGCTGAACTCTGAACTGTTAGGGTCGGCCGATCGAAACTGATCACCGGAATGGTGACGATTGTGGGCTGGGATGTCGGAGCATTTACTGAGAGACATTAGCTTCTGACTATGTGGTTTGAGAATCCCTCAGCCCTCTTACTTGACGACTCAGTGCCCGATGACATCCCAATACTGCTGCTACTGCTCGAAGGCTCCTTCCCATAGCCATTAGTCCGTGCAACCCCGTATGGGGAAGGAACGGAACAAAGGCAATTGCAAGAAACCGACAAGAGCGCAGACAATGTATACAGGAACGACGACAGGATAGGTGACAAGAGGAACATTGGAAGGTACTAGCTTACCTTGGTGCAAGTGCCCGATCCGCTCTGGCAACCGGTACCGCAGTGTCCGGCAGTGTTTCCGCACCATCCGTACTGCGAGCAGCAGTTACCGAATGGCGAGCCAGCGCAAGTAGCACCTCCCTGGGATCCGCAAGTACCGTCGGTGGAGACCTTCTTGGATGGGTTGCTGGGTGCGGAACCAGCAGGGCAAGAAAGGTCAAACAGAGGCTTCACCTGCATCAGGTCACCCGCAGGCTTGATGCCGAACGAGGGGACGGGGTTGCCGTACTGGACATCTTGGAGGATGTAGTACCACAGGTTGACATTGTCCTTGACGAGCTGGCAGGTAACGTCCTCCCAGTAGATGCGGGCATTATCCGCACTGGGCTTACCCTGGTTGAGTGTCTCGCCGCTAACGGGCCATCCGGTCTCGGTAACCCAGACGGGCTTGCCCTTGGCAGCGGCAACAGTCTGGTGGTAGGCGTCGAAGAAGAGCTGGCTGCCGGATCCGACGTTGTTGTTCATGGTGGTCTGGAAGTAGGGGTAGGCGTCCATGCCGATGAAGTCAACGGCCTCAATGACGGGGTTGTTGGTAGCGTTGACATAGACTGTCCAGGTGTCGACGTGACCAATGGGCTTGCCCTGGAGAGGAGTGCCGCGGATGGCATCACGGGTCTGCTTGATGTAGTTGACGAGCTCCTGGGGCTGAGCACCGGCGCCGGATTTGTTCTCGATACCAGTGGGGGTGACACGGTAGAGATCCTCACTGCCGACGGAGATACCCTCAACGAGGTCAGTGAAGGCAGTGCCGTAACGAGCAATGGCGGCCTTGAGAGCAGTAATCTCGTTGTTGAAGTTGGCCTGACCGGCGGAGGCCCACATGCCGAGGAGAAGACCGGTCTTGGTGTTGATAGCAGCCTGGATGGCTTCAATGACGTCGGTCTGGGTGCCGTGCTGGATCATGGTGTACAGACGGGCGCTGGTCCATCCATTGGTGCCAGGAAGCTGCTTGGCGGCGTTGAATTCATATTCAAAGTCGGCCTGCACCTTGGCCTGGTTGTTGTTGAAGTTGGCGCCGTAGTTGAAGCCCTTGATGGCAGCGTTGGCTGAGGTCAAGAGGCCTGCAGCGGCGAGGATGGTGGAGGAGACGCGCATGGTGGTGGTATTAGGAGGAAGAAGACGATATTAAAAGCGTAGAATGAAGTCTTGAGAAGTGAGAAGGGTGCGAGAGAGCGGCGTGGGCTAGGAATGGTGAGCAGGACACAGGGAAGTATTTATTCGCCGGTGACGTTTTGCTGGATCTAGACGTCGCTGCCGTCTGAAGGCTATTCATCGGACGTGCATTAGCCGCACGGTCACAGCTAATTAGTGCCTTCTCGAACGAGCAGGCACGCAGGAACGCGGATGCCGGCGGCGATCCCGACCCTGAAGCCTGGTCAAGCAATCTCGGCATGCAGGCTCTTCATTAACAGCCTATTCATACCATCCCAGCATTTGCATCCCTCAATTGTTGCTGCTTTCATCGCAGTCGTCGACGGTTGAAGCTCACCAAGCATTCTAGAAGGCCCGATGCGGCAAGACAGGGAACGACCCTTTCGCCCCGTCCTCGCTAATCATTGGCCCATGTGGAGAAGCAATACTCAACGGCCAGACAGCGACGTCAAGCCCCGGTATAGGGTCGTATCCGGATAAAAATAACCCAGCATCGACATCATCCCCGCCGCGGGAGATGAGCTGCACATCTCATGATGGGCGTGCGACATGGCACACGCGGATTTATCGAAAATCGTCGGCATCTGTGTGGCTGATCAGGTCAATAGTTTGTCCATTAACACGAGTGCGACACCCTCATGCGTGTATATGGTAGACACATGTTCCCGTGTCATCCGTTGGCGTTGCGCACTACCGTGGTTGTGAGCTCGTTGTTGACAGCACCGGATGCACCATCCATCATGGTCGCAGGCCGAGATTCCAGAATCTGGTGACGTGGATAGCGCTGCTGGTCCGAACTCAGGAGAAACGGTGCCGACGCCAGGCACGTTCGATCCGAGCTATGACGCGCATCATCGGCTTTCGATCCGCGGATGCGAGAGGCAAGAATTTGAAGTTCAGGCAAAGAAGCGAAGTTGATGTTGGAAAGGTAGAGGATGCGGAGAATTACTCCAGCGGTTTGGTGTCTTGGAAGGCGTTTCGAAACGTCCCGGCGCCATGCGCCAATGTCACGGATCGGTACGCTAAGCTTTACCCTACCACAGCTTCGATATGTCGATGGAAGCTTGGTTAATAGATGAGGCACTCGGAGCACTCTGCGATGTCAACGAGGTTTGAAAATAACGGGTGGATATCGTGGCTGTGTGGTCGCTTGCAAATATCCCTGTGTTCTATCGGGAATCTAGCCACGCGCATGGTACCCAGCGCAAAGCTCCCGAGATTATGGACGATATGATTCTGGCATGAGCAGTTACATGCGTTGACGTTAAGCCGAGTATCAGCATAGCCACTTGACCTTTACCTGGCTGTACGATTGGTACTGAGATACCTCCCTATCTTACCTTCTGGCGCGTACGGCCAAGAGTACTCCGATAAAGCAGACAGCATAAATTTGGTGAGACTGGACTGCGATACACATGGTTCAGTCATGTGTAGCACCACGAGTACTACATCAACTCTGGAGCTCAGCAGCACCTGCGTACTACAATTGTGATACTCCATGAATATCGCTAAAAGATGCGCAGAGAGCGGTAGCGAATTGATCGTTCGAATGCGAGGACGCTTCCGGAAATAGAGGCCTTTCTTAACGATACCTCGTGCGCAATATCACTTCGTGACAGAAAAGCATGAGCTACTTTTTGAGTATTTACTTCAAGTTGGCGGCAAACAATGTCGCGATAGAGCGCAGTCGATGGGAGCGATTGCAAAGCTCCGTCATCGCTTATCGACTGTCAGCTTTCTGAGACCTAGCCAACATTGTGACTGTAAATTTCGATGTATCAGGTAGTTGTATTAAGAAAGTGATAACGCTGAACGCGGAGTTAATTGTCAGATGGAAGTCTTGGCATCCCGCCCGTGCGCGATGTCGCGGCTCATGTTGCCTGAAGCTCTGCATAGCTAGAGAAACATCCAAGTCGCCAACACAACTCCGCAACACCTCACCGCCGCCTATACGCCCCCGATCTCGACTTCCCTGTTCGAGACGCACTTGGATATCTCCCCGCACCTCTCAACTACACTTCCGCACAAACAGCCGCCATGGTACGCCTCATTGAACCCCGCTGGAGCTCTTGTACTAACATGAGCAGTTCATAGCACGAAGCGAATATGGTAAGCTTCCCAGAGCAATTATACAGTATAATCTATACTAACTGAACTTACTAGACCGTGGTATCAAGTTCGTCCACCCCGCGCCTCCCACTACCAGACCGCCCGCTCACAAACCCACAGCACCTTCTCGCCCGAAGGCCGTCTCTTCCAAGTCGAATACTCGCTCGAAGCCATCAAGCTCGGTTCAACGGCGATAGGCGTACGTCCACTCCTCCCACCACCAAGTTTCACAAACTTACACCCCACAGGTCGCAACAGGCGAAGGCGTAATCCTCGGCGTAGAGAAGCGCGTCACCTCCACGCTGCTCGAAACCAGCTCCGTAGAGAAGATTGTCGAAATCGACCGCCACATCGGATGTGCCATGTCGGGACTGCAAGCCGATGCCCGCAGCATGATCGAGCACGCTCGTGTCGAGAGCCAGAACCACGCTTTCAACTACGCCGAGCCACTTCGCGTTGAGAGCTGCACGCAGGCGATATGTGATCTGGCGCTGAGGTTTGGTGAGGGTGCTGAGGGTGAGGAGAGCATCATGAGTCGGCCGTTTGGTGTCGCGCTGCTGATTGCGGGTTATGATGAGGATGGTCCGAGTCTGTATGTCACATCCTACAACATCCCCAGCTCTAGAACCGGAATTGGAATTACAAACTAACAACACACACAGCTACCACGCCGAACCCTCAGGCACATTCTACCGCTACGACGCCAAAGCCATCGGCTCCGGCTCCGAGGGCGCGCAGGCCGAACTCCAGAACGAATTCCACAAGTCGCTCACGCTCCCCGAGGCCGAGGTGCTCACGCTCAAGACGCTCAAGCAGGTCATGGAGGAGAAGCTGGATAGCAAGAATGTGCAGTTGGCTAGTGTGACCAAGGACAAGGGCTTCAGGATCTACACTGATGAGGAGATGGCTGAGGTTGTTGGAAGGCTGCCGACGAACTAAGCGATTGGTGGGGGGAATGAGGATGGCTGAGGGAAGTGGTATATGGAATGGCATATGATAGCATCTTGATAGATGTGCGAGTCACGCGAAAATGAAGCAATGACCAAATATGTTGGAGCTCTGAGTGGCGAATTGTCATACGGTATCAACGAGCTCGTGGTGACGTTTTGCAAATGACCAGATCGTGGATCAAGATACGATAAACCACGTATCAAGCCTTCAACATATTCAAGCCAAAAGCACACCACATCACAAACACAGTCACCCCAAGCAATGTGATAACAAAGACAAAAGCGGTCTATTTCCCTGTCTGCAATACCAATTGTCCCCATATTATACACTCCAGTCCATGCCAGTCCATGCTTCTTCGTAAACAGAGAGCTCAGAAAGGGTTATCCTCAGGCGGTATCTCAACCGTGAAGAACTTGTCCAGGATAGGAATCTTCTTCATGATGTCGTCGCGCACCTTGGGGACTTCGGCGAAGAAGAAGAGGGCGAAGAATCCGGCTACACCGCCGAAACCGGCGGCGAGGCCACCGCTGTGGGGGTGTTAGTGGGTGTGTTTGTTGGATAGGTGGAGGAGAGGAGGAATGAGGAGAGACGTACTATTTCACGGCTTGCTTGAGGGTGAGGCCGTGGTAGTTCTTCGGGATGGTGTATCTGTGGTTGTATGTTAGCTTCTGGAGCTTCGAGGATGCGATGGGCGTGGACGGTATAGGTGGTGGCGGCGCGGGTGTAGGTTGGGTTGATCCTCCTCTTTTCCGTGCATGCTTCTGTCATGTGCGTGGCATCCAATTGCCCATACCGCCGTCCATCGAGGCGTCGCAAGCCATCCTCCTCTTCCCACACATCCCCAACCCAGTCCCAATCCGCCCGCCACCTATTCCGCGCCCAAATCGATATCGGAAAATACATACTGAGGACCAAAAGGACTCCTGTAAGCCTTGTACGGGCTGCGCATGCTCTATTCCCAATCGTTAGCTTCTTCCTTCTTCTTTCGTCATCGCCTCCAATTCCCCATTGCACGGGACTCGACTTACGACAGCAGCGGGCGTCTTGCCGTGGTGGCCGAAGGATGAGACAGACATCTTTGGCGAGTTCGTTGGGGTTTAAACGCGGGTGGGAGGGTGAAGTCTGGCGTGATGTCTGGTGAGGTTGTTGCGGCAGAGAAAGCGCGGGAATGCTGGGCTTGGCGGCGCTGGGAAAAGGTGGACGAATCAGGAGCCGCGGGATTTTGCGGGTGGGTGCGTCAGCAGGGTTGGGGAGACGGCAACACCACTATTTCTTCACTTCATGGTTGGGATGCACAGCTTCTTTGAGCTCAATGTTTCTTGCCTCGATCTGACGGCATGGTCTGCGAGGCACGAGTACTTATTGAGCTGCTCTTGGGGCCTCAGTTGCGACACTTTACTACAGGTGAGGCACTCAGGAAGCTCATAATCAATTGACCCTGATGGCCAATTCAAGAAGCTAGGCAGTCATCCTGACTTAAGCACTGAGGCGTTTTCATTTCCCATGCCCTTGCCGATGATTTAGACTCGTCTGTGCTACGCAGAGGCGTACTGGAAGGCCCGTGGTTGATATCTAGGTAAGGCTTGGCATCACGTCAATACCCAGCAAACGCGACTGCCTTCGCCCTTGGTAGTCAACTGTCTCACTACACGAGCTTTCGCGTTTTCTACAGATTTTTGCATTCACGTTGTCTTCGCTACAAGGCAACCCACAAACAAAGTCACAGCTGAACGGATTACCTTAGCTACTCCTACCCGCCTTCCCAACGACACTTCTCTGCACACACCATGTCGACGCAGAACGGCGCTGAGAGCGATTCGGATGAGGATGCAGGAGTGGAGCTAGAACGATTCCGTTGGCCATGGTTCGAATGGCAGAGCGAACTCGATACACATGTGGAGGCCAACAGCAAGCCGACTTTCCACCCTTTCCCACGTCTGCCCGCCGAACTTCGCGCCAGGGTATGGGCTATCGCGCTAAACGACCAGATCAAATACTTTCGCAGCAATCAAGTCGATGTTCCCAACGAAATACACATCCACGAGGAGAAAGGCACGATCACCGCTCACGCGATCCGTGGCTATCCTACGCTCTTCTTTGTCAACCGAGAAGCTCGCTACGAAGCGGCGAAGATCGATGGAGGCACGTGGTACACATTGAAGCCTGGCGTAGAGATCTACGTGAACTCCGCCAAAGAAAAGGTTCGCGTTTTCACTTGCTACCAAGGCCCAAAACTCGGGGACTCTCCTTTTGAGAGATGCGTCAAATGGTTCTGTGATGGCTGGCACTTCCAATGTTGTTACGGAAACCCGTATCTTCCTTAGGTACGAAAATTTTGGCCCGATTGTGTCTCAGTGATGAGAGAGGGGGACTCGGTACGGCCAGATTAAGGATGTTCAACAACACGACCGATGCAGCTTAGAATCTTTCCAAGCCCTTTGTTTCAACACGATACCAGCGGTGGAGGCGGCGGTGGAACCCCGGGAAGGCATGTAACAAATCGACGATGACCAAATATCTCATGATCAGGCAGCGTAATAGAAGCGTCTCCATCACTCCACGACCATGCTCATTGATGCGTTTCTGATGTTCTTTCAAAGACTTCCGAATTCTTCTTTCTCTATTGCTCGCCCCCATTGTCGTTCTTCCAAGTCCCAGCATAATGATGCGTAACCAACTTCGGCGGCAAAAGTTCTTCTTCTTCCTCTTTATACGTATTCGCAGACGCCGCAAACGACCTCCCCGGCATAACCAAGACATCGCCCACCAGCTTCGGCTGCACAAGCTCCATCATATCGCGCGCATCAATCTTCCTATCAAGTATCTTCCCCAAGCTCGTATACACACTGCGCGTCAAGCGCCGGGGACCCGTAAAATCAACAACATCCCCCATGATATCCATTGTCGCGTTCTGGATCGGGATGTTATGCTCCGCCGTCTTGTCGCGCAGTGTCTGGAGTATATCTTCGATGACCTGCATCATGTGTGGCGATCGCGGTTTGGCCATTATCGTCCAGCTGGCGAATTCGCGGACATATTCGCCGGGCCAGCCTTGATCGAACTCCCAGCCTACGACTAGCGAAGCGATGCCCTGGTATGCGGCTGGCACCCATTCATCCATGGATACGCCTTCTTCGCAGGATACGTCTAGGTCAGACCAGATTCCACCTTCGTTCCACAGCAAGACATAGCGCAGCATGTCGGCTTTGTAGATAGGGACGGGTAACGCGAGGTAGGCGTCGACGATATCCGGTCGGGATTCCGCAAAGGTCTTACGAACGTACTCATCGCCGTCGTCGTCCGTCAAGAAATGTGCTTCGTAGTCAGGATTGCTATTCACACAGCTATCGGTCCATGCTCGTGTCTCTTCAGAAAGGCCATTAGGGCCCAACTTGTACCAAATGCGTTTAGGAAATCCGCCGTTTTGCGGTGGTGGCTGCGCTATTGCGGGCGTACCCGGCGCACGGACAGTGAAGTGGTCTTGGATGGAGAGAAAGTGGTAAACCAACGCTAATGTGCATAGCGCGATTAATGTGTAATGATTGAAGACTTTGGGTAGCGACAGTGACATGGTGGGAAAACGCTAACAAAGGGGAAAAGACAAAGAGGAGGGCACGAGATCGCAAAGCGCCACGGAGGGGCGATCCTTATACAAATGGTGGGCGAACGCCGCAGTGAGACCGGTACCTGCAGCTCACAGACTTTAGGGGCGGCTGCACGCATTCTATTTTATTCACGGAGCGCTGGGTGTGGCGCTTAACTTTCTGTTATCACATCTCGCTTGATGTGGCACGGTAGCGCTGATACATGGGTCTGTTGGGGTTGATGATCTAAGATCACGGCTAATGTTGGGGACCCTTTCGACTGTTGGACCCCCGTGCGAACATCTGTCCGCCCCGGAACGCACTCACTTGTACTTCTCGTATTCATACTCCAGTATCCCATGGCTTGCCTTCAGTTATTATGCCGGCTGCATCAAGTTGACCCTAGGCTGACACCCAAAACCGATGAGTACAAAGAAGTTTCATCACGAGGGGCGCATCGTGGCAAGGCGCTGTTGCACCCTACGCCTCTCGCTGCTGGAACAAGAGGAATGAGAGGAGCGGAGTCTGAGCCATGATACTACATGCGATTGCTTCGCACAGTTGTCAGCTCCTGATCTCGTTCAACGTACCTTCCTCGCCACTCGCTGTTTGCCATCACTCGTTCCACTCAAGTACTGCTACGCAATCATCAGTCTCACAATCATCTAATCATTGGCAACGATACAGTTCGACATGACAATGCTATCAGCATACGCTTTACTAGCCATACTAGCCCCCCGCGTATCCAGTCTCGGCATCCAATTCATCAACCCCCCAACCCACGGCACAGACGGCGGCCTAAGCAACCCCCCAACCTACAAGCAAGACTACACCATAAACATCCAATGGTATCCCGGCGACGAAACAGGGCCCTACGACCTAGTCTTGCACCAAGTCAAAACACTCGGCCAAGACCAGACCGGCGACGGCGAATTCATCATGCGTAAGTCCCATCATGCGCAGGAAGGACAGCTCCGTTCCGTGGCTTCCAAGCTTATCCACAGAAGAAAGCTAACATGTGAACCCCAGCGAGTATCGTGAATAGAACGAGTTATCTGTGGAACGTCAAGACGAATGCGAGGCTGGAAGAGTCAACGCTGTTCTTTCTTAGTGTTTTTTCGGTCGATGGGGATTCGGATACTAGTCAGTATTTTAATATTGTGGATGGGTTTATCGCGGGGAGTGGTAAGTCGTCTGAGGCGGTGGCTTCTTCTACTTCGTCGACGCGGTCGTTTTGGTCACCAGAAGGATTGTCAACTGCAGCTTCGGCATCAGCTTCAACGTCGGCCTCAAGAGTATCCGGCACGCCAGGTACGGAATCGGGTACAGGTTCAGCGAGCACACCAACAAGCACTACCGCAAACACTCCAACAAGCACCATCGCAGACCCGTCGAACCCTCACGACCAAGAGGTTCACCAGCACATGCACAACGACCTCCAAACAAGCCACAAAATCGGTCTCGGTATAGCCATACCTGCCACGCTCGCCCTCGGAATAGCAGCCGGCTGGCTACTCTTTCGCCGTCTCCAGAAAAAGAGAAGAAGAATATCACACGAGATCCTCGCTACGGAAACTGCACAGTATGAGCCCGACAGAGACGGCGATCGTACTTACGATGGCGTCTACGAAGCGCCGTCGAATACTATACTGGAGATGGGTCAGCCGCGTGGAGAAGGGTTTGAACAATTGGGAGGTGAGCTGGAAGATAAGCCTGCGATTGTGCCTGAGGTTTTAGGTTTGAGATACGAGATGGAAGCGAATACTGTGCATGAGCTTCATGATCAGCCGGTTAAAGCGGAGGAATCTGTGGTCAAGACGGGGGATTGATGCAGCGGTCTCACTTTTGAATATCCATGGATTCACAACTTCTGAAATCCACATGCACCCATACAATCAGGTCCTCTCGAAAAGAGAAGTATCGTCAAATCAGGAGTTTTGATATCCATGAAGGGGAAAATGGACGTGATCTTGAATGTTGCAATAGTATCATTACTAAAACCAACCATAATCGTATACATAACCCAATATGCATGAGGAGCTCTTCCCATGCAAAAACGCCCAAACACCCATCAACCCATCCATCAACCCATCCATCAACCACCCCATCTCCTACGCACCAATAGCCTGAGGATTCCAGAACACACTCTTCGGATCAACCTTTTGCTTCAGCGCCGCCAACCTATCGTACACAGCATCGCCATAATACAGCTTATGCGCCGTCGCAGCATCATAACTAGGATCAACATAGTTGAGGTACGCGCCAAACGACGTCTGCGGCTGCGCATCGATAATAGCACTATTAATGCCATTAATAAACTCCATCGAGTCACCCCCGTAACCATAGTTCTGCAACACCCACAGACTATCCCTATCGCTGTAGGCAGCGAACTCAGTGTCTTTGCTGTTGATAGCGGAGCCGGGGCCGCCGTAGAGGTTGATGATGATGTAGTATTCCGTTCCGTCGGCTGTCTGTAGGTAATCCCACAGCGCATCCAGAGCGTTGGAAGTGAGACCCGTAGATTCAGGGACGGTGACGGACTTGGCGAAGAAGTCCTCGTGCTCGTCGTACCCGGTTAGAGGCTCTTTGATGCTGGTCTTGCCGGATACTTTGACCATGTAGTCGTACCAGGCCATGGACTGGACGGTGGCGGTGGGGTTGGGGAGACTGCGGAGGAGCTCGGGCTTGACTTGTGTGTTGAAATCAGAGACGCTGCCGAAGAAGGCGCCGCTGAGGCTGTAGCCGCCGTAGTTGTCGAGGTAGATGCCGAAGGAGACGCGGTTGTCGACGACGGAGGCGTTCTTGGCGACGTCCTGGATGTGCATGAAGGTGTTTGTCCATACGCTCTTGGAGTCGTGGATGCCGGTGAAGCCGAACTCGAAGTACGTGATGCTGGCGGGTGCGGCGTGGGTCTGGAGGTAGAACTTTGTGACGACACCGAAGGACTCGGCTGCGCCCTTGATGGCCCAGAAGATGTCGGGAGACTCCGTGGATGAGGCCTTGATGAGGGATCCATCGGCGAGGACGACGTCGGCTCCAACAACTTGATCCATGGCTAATCCCCAGTGGCGGGAAGTGTGGCCGTAGCCGCCGTGGGTGTAGTGGCCTCCGATACCGACACCGGGGCAGGTACCTTGGGCTACGGCAGCATTGCCTTGAGTGTAGATACCGTCACCTAGGTTGCCCAGGCGAACACCTCCTCCGACTGTCGCAATACCAGAGGTTTTGTCGAGTTGGATGGTCTGGAAAGACTGGAGGTTGATCTGCATAGCGCCGTCCTTACCACCGGAGCTGAAGCTTGCGTAAGAGTGACCGCCGGACTTGGCCTGAACCTTGAGACCAGCTTGAGCAGCGCACACTACGGCATCTTGAACGTGCTGGTTGGTGGTGGGAAGAACAATGACGGCTGGCTTGAAAGGTACGCGCAGGTTGTAGGGCTCGGAAAGCTCAGAGTACTCAGCATCCGAGGTCATCTTGTACGGCACATCCTTTCCGTTCAAGCATTGGAGAGCAGTTCCAGATGGTGTTGACGATGGTGCCGCTGAAGAAGTCTTGCTGGTGGTAGATCCTGATCCGGTGTTGCTGCCACAGTTTCCGAAGCCAGACTGGCATCCAGTTCCACACTACCAAAATCAGTATATAGTCGTCAAAAAGCGTGTGTGAGTACTCACGTATGCCGATGTCGAGCCGCACCATCCACTCGCGCTGCAGCAGTTGCCTTCAGCAAAACCCAGGCATGTGTAACCCTTGGTGCCACCACATGTCGCGTCCGGTGAGACCTTCTTAGTCGGTGTTGACGCCGGCGGTGGGGCCTGTGTCGACGAAGTCTTGACCGTTACTGGAGTTGCTTTTGATGTCGTGCTGCCAGTGCATGTGCCGAATGCTGAGTTGCAGCTAGCACCGCAATGATCCGCGGATTTTCCGCACCATCCATACTGAGAGCAGCAGTCGCCGTACGAAGAACCCTTGCAAGTAAAGCCCTTTGCTCCTCCGCAGCTTCCGTCGGTGGAAACAGCTCTCTTGTTCAGCGGCGCAGCTGGCGAGGCGGATGCCAAACCAATAGACAGCAGACCTGCCGTAAGAGAAACGAGGAACCTCATAGCGACGTTGAAGACAACAACTCGAGTTCAGTCGACGAAGTTAACCAGGAAAGAGCGTTGTATACCCCAAACCACCGAAAGAAGAAGGACCAAACGAACGGACCGACAAGGTAAGCTTACCCTAATAAACGAGCGTGGAAAAGCAGAGACCAAGACCAAGGCCTGTAGAGTAAAGTGAGGCCTATACACAAGGGCAAATTGACCCTCTTAAGACCACAACCAATACGAGAACATTCGCCTCCTTCGCTGCACATCCTCCCGTACCTGCAGCAGCCGCACGGCCTCAACACCACTAACACGACCTCGCACCGCTCCACTCAACACGAACGAAAACTCATTCTACGCTCTAAGATCCACTCGACAGTGTACCCTGGTGTCGATCTTAGGACAGCTGTGTGCCCGGTCGGTCCTAATACGAGCTTACTACGCAGAGGCCTAAACGGCGGGCGCTCGTGACGAAAAGCAATTTCGCCGCTCAACGGGTCCTTGGATTTCGTACGAGAGGCATGTGCGCGGCAGTGTGGCATCGCGGAAACCTGCAACAATGGGAAAGTTAATGGGATTGCGCGGTAAAGAAAGAAAAGGTTGCGTTGGTCGCGTTGGAAGGGGTATCCCATCTCTGAAGCTCCGGTCAGACCGCATAAAGAAATGACGTCTGTGTCCCCTGTCACCACCCTCGCGCATCTCCATCCCTCGCCCCCAAAACACATACTAATCGACCAACACCTCCCGTATTTCCGGCAACACCCCCCGATCAGGCCTTCCAAAGCATGACTTTCGTGTTATTGCGGTGGGGTAGCAGTAAGCTCTTTGTGGGTTGCCGCTGCGGCCCTAACGGCTGGAAGCGACGCTGGGCGGCCCTGCGCGCATGCTATTTTTGGCAGTAAGAGATCTGAGTAAGGGAGATGCGGCATGCGAGGAATACGGGATGCTGCATGGCTTTGACAACATTGCGATGGGGTGGAAGGGGCTTGGCGATGCGGTTTGGGGGATGTGTCGGGGGTTTTACACGGATGAGAGTGCTGTTGGGTTTGGCTTTGGTGTTAGAAAATGGAGCTTGGCTGATGGGGTTGTGCATGCTGTAGCAGCTAGCAAGACGATGACAGGCTCGCTGGAATGAGGTGTCTGGACTTTTCGAATAGAGAATTGAGTTTGGTAAGCTTCCATTCAGATCTGTACCCTTCATCAAGCATGCAGACAGAACCAGATAAATAATCATTTTCACGCACGACTTCTCCCACCCACACGACATCGCCGTCGGGTACCGCCTGCTCATCTTCAAAACCTCTGTAGAATACTTTCCGCGGGGGAGAGATTTCGACTGCGGAAATAAAGGCGATAGAGTAGGGTTAGCAGCGGCGGCAGCTGGCAATGTCGAGCTGGTGAGGTATTGTCTGGGGGAGCTGGGGCGTGTAGCTGATGAGGGAAGGTAGCTTGGCGTTCCGATTCTGGATCTGATAGAGAGGGGAGCTTGTAGAGTGCTGGAGGAGAAAGGAGAGGTGGGCGGGTTGTTCAAGGCGCGTGGGGCGATGGCGAAGGGGACGTTTGACAAGGTGGAGAGAGAGGAGGATGTGGAGGGGGGAGAAGGGCGTGAAGAGGGAAGAGAGGGTGGGATTGTGGAGTCAGATTGCAAGGTTGTTCACGCGCAAGAAGAAGACTAAACAGGAGAACAGTCAGGAGAGGAGTCTCATTGCCGCGAAAAGTCAGGACTATCTTGCTCCTTCAAAGAAGAAGTAATCCATGCATCCCCGTGTATACCACTAGAACCACCACATATCCAGCACTACCTGAATCCTCGCCCCGTCACAACAGAGCCCACATCATTCTCAGCATCCCACCCATTCAGAAACTTGTGTGTCGTCCACATATACCGCTTGTGCGCCATTTCCGCTCCGGTCTCTGTCGTCATCCGCTCAACATACTGCCCGCCGTGCATGTGCCGCAGACAACTGACATCAAAACCAACCCCAGGCTCCCTGTACCCTTCATCCATACCATGGAAATAGAAATACCGAGCCACGCCCACAGCGCCCAGTCGTTGGAGGTGATATGCATCACGTAGGATGCGGTGGATGGGCTGCTCGTGAGAGAAGTTGGTAACGGTGAACCGTTGCTCATCAAATTGAATACTACTCGAGAGGCGGGCAGCAAGACAAGACGCCTGCCAAATGATGTTGGGCGGGCATTTCGCTGCCCTCAAGAACTCGCGGACGATTTGCCATTGATTACGCTTCTCGTCTGAGGAGAGATACCATGCGTCACTCATGTCGTGGGTGATGTCGTGCGTCATGCATAATACCCACAGGAGTGTGGAATCAATATCCCGAGCCCATTGATGCGTCCTCTGTTCTTTCCGCAGAATCCACTCGGCGTCGGCGACGACACGCAGGGTGTGTTGGTAGTCATGCAAAACGAGACGCGGGGTGCAGTCGGGATGTGACAGGTAGACTCTGTTCCTGTGGGTACGGACAGCGACGTTGAGGGCCGTGAACCATGCGAAATCTGCGTCTTTGATTTCGAGGCACTTCGCGCTGAAGAACGGAAGTGGCTTCCTGAACGGAAGTGTCTTGGTGAACGGGTTGAATGCGAAACCATCAAGTGCTTTGTTGGATGTACTGAAGTTGCGATACCGAGGGCCTCCAGCGTGGGCGTCAATGTTGAGATTCGCGCCAGGCCTTGTCATAAAGCCATTGGAAGTGCTTGAGAGCTTTCGGGTCGCTGTGATACCGGCGAAGCGGCGGGACGCAACATTGCTGAGCAACCTCATGTTGGGATTGGAACTGAAGAAGCTGGTGTAGAATAGCAGGGTTGATGAGACAGCCGTTGCGTACGACAACGGGGAAGTCGCGCTCAAGGCAAAGGCGTGATCGAAACGGCGTGGAGGCCTTGCGCTAGTCCATTCGCAGTTTCCCAGTCAAGATCCGAGTGAAGACCAGATCCGAGTGACGCGTTTACCTGTCCCCGTTTCTTCCGCATCCCTCGGTTGCAAGTGTCGTTATCATTAACCGCCCACCGTCTTACTCTTATCGACAACCTCAACCTTGTCCTCAACGTCTTCCCTCTGTCCCATTCCATCCACTGCCTCCGCACTCTCCGCACTCTCCCCCTCTTCACCACCCCCATTGCCCTCCTTGCCCCCCGCCAACGCCCTATACTTCCGCCTAGCCTTCTTCCCACTACTCGCCTTCTTCTTCGCCTTCTCCCTCGCCTTCACCTTCGTCCGCGCCCCCTCCCCCAACTCCATCTCCTCAATCCTTTCCTGCAGTATCCTTCTCGCCATCTTCCGGTTTATCTCTCTTGATCGCGTGTCCTGGTATTTCACTACGATGCCAGTGGGAATGTGTTTGAGTTGTACGGCAGAAGAGGTTTTGTTGATCTTCTGACCGCCGGGCCCGGAGCCTTTGAGGAAGTTTTCGATTAGGTCCGCGTCGAGGAGGGGGGTGCGTGGGGGGAGGGATTTGCCATTGTTGAGGGATGGAGAGGTGGAGAGGGAAGCGGTTTGGAGGCGTGGGACATTGGGGCGGAGGCGGAGGCGGAGGAGGGAGGGGAGGAGACGCATTGTTGGGTGTGTGTTAGGGAGGGAGACGGCATGGCGGAGGCATTGCAACAGCATTAGCATCGCTGGTCCTGTGTAGAAACTTCTCGCACGCGTGTTCGTTGATGATGCCATGCAGCTCACGCGCTAGACCACCCGCTCCCGATCTTAATCAGGCAATCGCACCATCCCTGCTCCGAATCCGCCGTCCCTGAACCCTTCAATCTCCCCCGTCATCCACCGCTCCTAACATTTGCGCCCAGACACATTAACCCTCGAATTCCACCTTCATATACACCTTTCGCACGCGCAAACACGACGACACCATACCGAAAGGTTCTATGGTTGACACAACGACGCTATCCGCCATCCTCCTAGCCAGCGCATCCACGCTCCTCGTCGCCGCAATGCTGTACCCATCCGCCCTCCTCCGCTGGTTCCAGCGCAAGCGCTATCAATACGAAGTCACCTTCTCGCTGTACATGTTGACGTCGACTGAGAAGTTTATTTTCAGTACGTCTACTCCACTTTGCTATTCTGCGTTGAACCCCATCCTCATCCTGGTTCCTTGAGATGAGCCACCGCCCCTATCCGGGTCGCTCTCCTCCCCCACCGACCTTTGGTACTACTTTAAGACAGTCGCTAACGATATGGTCTTTTGCAGACTCCGTACTCTTCCTCCTCCTCTCCCTCCTCATAATCGCCGCATCGCTGTACCTACCCGAGCACCTGACTATCATCGCGAACCGCATGTTCTACTACCTATCGGGCAACCACGATTCGCTTTCGAGTAACTCGGTACCTAAAACCGGGGGTATCGATACAGGGATTACGCCGAATGGGCCGCTGGGTGCGGGTGCGGGTGCTATGAACAATGGGCGGGGGATGATGGAGTTATAGGGATACACACGAAATGGATTAGAAAGGATACGCTGGAGGTGATGGGGTCTGGTGAGGGGCGTTGAAGCGATGCTTTAACTGAATGCCCTGGGAACATGGTCGCCTATTGGAGGGCATGAAGTCTTCGGCTTGTTGCGCCCCGACGGAGTCAGGCTTCTACCGCCCACTCTGAGACGACAGTACGGACTCCAGACACACAACAGTCCCAAACACATGCATAAGGCAAGGCGCAAGAAGGAGTTCCCATTCGCCAACTCAGGCATACCTATTCCCCAACGACTATAGACGTACGATAACCACAGTAATGTTAATACCAAACCACCACCTCATTCTCTCTACGCCCCGCAGACGCATCGCATATATCTCAAGTAATCCTTCCAAGAGCGTGCACACAGCACGTCACATTCAGCCCACACATCTCGACCCTAGCCAGCACCTCACGTGAACGTCGCAGCATGCGCTGTGACATACTTCGTATATGCATCATGCATGTCTGCCAGCATATGTCACATTCCAACTGCATGATACATGGGCGGTTATGCTCGACGCCGAGATCGGACGACTTGTCTGTATGTGTACGCACGCTCTGCGATGTGATGTGACGTGACGTGACGTGACGTGGCTCAAGTACCGCAGCGATAGACTCCCGACACTTTGGAATTAAGTATGTTAAAGATTATATTAGCACAGGTGAAGACGGTAAGCACTAGGACTAGACCGTTCCGGCTCAACGGCATCGTAAGTAATGATTGCAGTTAGTCATGGAGATTCATAAACAAAAGGTAAGGCTCTATTCCCTATTAGAGCACCACCAAGGCACATGATCCATACCCATTTCCATATCCGAAATCAACCCCTCAGCCCCCAGACTCTCCAACCAAGCATTCATACACTCCCTCAACTTAATCTTCATCTCCGCCTCATCGCCCACACCAGCCAACATCGGCGGTGTATCCCCCAGGCCATCATCAGCTCGATTGAGGAACGCAGGCCAAAAGTGTTTGTTCGCTCTCGCAACAGCACGGTACAGCCTTCTGACCTGGTCTTCCACCGTTTGGATAAGCGGTATCCAATCTTCTTTCTCGCGACTGTCTATGATGGAGAGGATGATGGTGCTCTTGCTATCTTTCACCTCGGTGGACGTTTTACCGTGTTTCTGGAATTTCATCTCGTAGACCATGCGGAGTTTGACTAGTAAGATGGCGAGGAGGAACGTGAACGACTCGGATGCAGGAGCCGTGGACCCGGGTTCTCTAATCCGCTCAAAAACTTGAGCCGATTCAAACGCGTCTTCGCCGGTAAGAGGTAGATGTTCGGATGTCCAGTCGTGTTCTTCGTCGGTCCCTTTTGTGACCCACCATTTGCAGAAGTCGTAGCAGTCTTGGTCGCGTTTTAGGCGGAGGAGCAGCCAGGGTACGAGGCAACGCATTTGTAGGTGGTCCTTGAAGTCCAGCCTTAAAAGGGCAAATGCTTCGTCTAAAGCTTGCTGGACCGCTGCTGTAGTATTAACACTATAAAGCTCATACAGCAGATCTCTCCTCCGGTACATATACTCCCTCGTCGCTTCATACTCCCAAAACCTGCCACCCACAGTCCTAAACGGGTCTTTAGGACTACCCGTATCTCCCGAGTCCCGTTTCAGCGCAACTTCGGAATCAGCGATGAGGCCGTGAAGTTTTTGGATTCTGTCGCACAAGGGCTGGTGGCTTGCCTTGTCGAGGGCTTGATGATCGGAGCTGCAGTAAAACATGGCATTGCAGTCGCTGCATAGGATGAGATTCTCCTTTTTGAAACAGTTTCTGCATCGGCCCATGAGACCGTAGGATTTGTTGTAGGGCAATGGCGCGTAGTGTTCGATCACGTGGTGCGTACGCGGCGGCGCGGGATCGGGGTTGGACGCTTTGCGTTTGCGTGGTTTTGGAATTGCGTTGTGTTCGTCCATTTGGGCTCGTTCTCAAAGGTAATTAAACCAAGTATCGCGAGTGTTGAAGTGCTGATGCGGATGAGATGCGTTGAAATGAAAGACGGTGAGGGTGGCTAGGTGGTGTTGCTAAAAAAGTAGCGGTCGGTCGAGAAAAAACGAAGTCGCATGCGCGACAACGATTGGCCGAAATAAGCAGAACCGCGATTAGAAGAGGTCAAGGATATGCTTGGGGTATGTTCAAAATTTTGTTGGCGCTACGCGTGTCGTAGTGTTCCGAGTTTGGACATTGAGGCACCATGACCATCAGACCGAGCACTAGGCGAATACTTACAATTCGTACGACCTCTTTGATCTATATAATTGGTGTGTACTAGGCCGTACCCTTCAAATTGATTACGGTAGCGAACATCAAATCCCTGATCCCACCCAAACCCCTCTCAGTCAGCCACTGCAGCACCATAACCTTATACCCATCTGCGCCCTCCCAATCAACGCTCACACCACCTTTGTTCTTGAGTGCCTCCAGACTCTTCTCCGTAACAGGCCCGTCGTGATACCGAGTAACATTCTGCTCACCCGCTTTCCCAACCTCCCTCTTCTCGACCGCGCGCCATGCCGCAGCAGACAGCGAAGCCAACCACGCATTATACGACAACGTAAACGCAGCCCCAATAGTATATCCTCGATCCACTCTCCGTAGATACTCGTTAAGTGTACCCCTCAGTATCGTATCGCAATACAACCCCTTGCTCTTCTGATCTTGAACGAGAAGACCACGAGAGACCCACACCAGATTGTACATGTCGCGCAGACACCAATTGAAAGCATCGGTAACTTCTGCGGGATAGTATGTTTTGACCGGCTTGGGATGCGCATCGAAAGCTAGCTTGTAGGAGCCGATGATGCCGCAGATGCGGGCAAGTGTTGTTGGGGAAGCGTCCTGGGAGAGTAGGTAGACGAGATGCATCGGTGGGAGATGTATTGGGATGATGTGTGGTTTCGAGGAGGTGCTGAGGAGTTCGTAGAACGAGAGGATCGATGATGTGAGGGTGGTACTGGAACCTGGGGGGATGGAGACGAGAGCGGAAGTGAACAAGGTGGCTACATGCTCGATTAGGTCGCTTAGGACTTCTTGTTTCGTCTCTCTTTCGTCGGCAGCTCCGGACGCTGTCTGGGTTATTTGGTGCTGCAGTAGAGACGTGTAAAAGTCGACGAGCTTTGTGTATGCAGTAAGGCCATGAGATGCTAGAGCTCGTTCGACAGGGGACAGGTAGGTCGTATGGGCGTCTTCAAACACTTCAATCGGGATGTAAGAGACCAGTCCTAACAGAGAATCGAGATCTTGCTGACCATCCCATATCGGTAGGTACGCGCGAAGGAACGCCAATACTGTAGGATGCAGTGACTTTGATCAATCAGCCGGCTGCACGTGAGACATGCTAACGTACTTACCTTCATGTACCGAGCGTACCTGAGAAGCCCATCCAGAATCTCAGATAGATACTTATCGTTTGCAGCGCCTTGCCGGTACTCCTCGAACTGCTCTTCTAGGCACGTCGCAAGCCAATTTCCTAATCGACTGGCTGTGATTGGTGATGGCTTCAGATCGATGTACTTCTGTAGCAACGGGTCCACGAGGAGCGCTATCAGCTGGCCCGGTGGCTCTATCCTGTCGAGCTTCTCCACAAAATCGTCCACACTATCAATGCCCTCAAGGGTTGCTGAGCTCTGTCACACAACATTAGTACCCGCCAGAATGATGAACAGAGATGTTCGCCCACCTCGGTCGCATGGTAGGTATGCACGTCCGGAATCGCCGATCCTTTGCTGCCCTTGAGTCTTCTTCGTAGCACCTTGAAACCGTTCTGCCCGTCTACATTCGAGTCGTCTTCCGCAACACTAGCCTCTTGGATGGCAACGATCTTGGCTTGCCATTCGGCATCAGGTCGCTATCGAGTTAGCTTGCATTCGGCAGTGCCACAAGGAGATGCGGGGAAGGAGCGTGGGGGATCTGAGGTTGCATTTGTGGTGATACGAGAGACGGATACTCACCGGAGCGAACGACTTCCGGCTTGTGGAAGTGCTCCCGAGTATTATATCGGGATAGTAATCCTTGTAGACACGGAGGAGACCTTGGAGCGCAGGCTCGTTGCCGAGGCCGCGAGACAGCTCTAGTCTGGAGTAAGATCAGTTATCGGTATCTACATCGTATTGATGCTCAAAACCCTGTACATACAGCTGTTGAATCCGGAATGGTTTAACGTGTTTCCTGCGGGTGATCAAGGACAGCAGATGGCACAAAGATGTCCTGCTAAATTTAGCACTTATGTTCTTGGTGACAGGCCGAAGTAACACACCTGATACTGATCATGTCGAGCATACCAAACAGCACACCATATAGTCGAGACAAGACGCTCGAATCTTCCACGACCTCATGGATTGCGATGAGCCATTTCACAAGACTGTCTTGTGTACCGGGCGAAGGCTTGCCCTTGCCCTGCCCTAGCGCACCAACGATCGTAATGACAACATCGCCTGGAACTTTTTGAGACGGGTACAAGTTCTTGATCAAAGTCGTGATGGTGGTTTGGTCTAGCAGGGTCTTCACCGACGCGAGCTGCACTATGTCTCGCAGCGCATCCTGGTCAAGGCCATCTTCCGAGGCGTAACGGCAGATGACATCGACTATGCTGGAGACCTTGACGGTCCGTTGCTTTGCAGTTGTTCTAGATGCTGCAGGCCGGTGTAAGCACTGATCCTGACCGGGCTCGTTGCCGCATATCGACACCTACCTTGATGCAGTAAGTTTAGCGTCTCCTGCAGCGTGGGCCGCTCTTCTGCTGAATCCATCAGTAGCTGGCTTGGAGCGAAGTCGATGTGGGGTTACCGGCGACCGATGGCATCACAATGCCAATGCAACGCGCATACAGTAAGACAGTTGTCAGCTGTTGTTGTATGAGCCGTTGATGGTGCAGACGCGTCGCGGTGGTGGTTGTTGACAGCCTGATCGCGCCTTCCCCGTTTCGATGGGCTACGAACAAGCGAGCAGCCCCGCTAACACATCGCGGTCGGCACACCCCTTCCACGGTTCACTCTGCTCGCACCAAATTGCTTCAGCGATGCCATCGATATATCACCAGCCCCGACATCATCGCCAATATTCATGCGTGGGCACACAGCATCGCGGCTGCCGGTCTGGCCATCCGCGGCTCGTTCACGCTACTCGTGCTTGATTCAATCAATCGTGCAGATGTCACCCGCATGGCCGTGTCATCACTGGAGCATGCATCGCAGCTCTCGCCATCGCCACATCGAGGTCAACCCTTTGTGTTACACAGCAAGCATCGAAATGTAATGATTGCGGCTTGCGCAACTGCTACTGGCCCGCTATGGGCGGTGAGCTTGCGGGTCAGCCATCAACTCAAGCACGCCTCCTGCAACCTTGACTCGAATTGTACTGACCCCCGCGCGTTGTACGCCTTGCCCGCTATGACAAGCACGCGTCGGGTATCGACCTTCATTGTCAACCTGGCTGTTGGTCCTTGCTTTGGAATGAGTGGCCGGCTTTGCTTGGATCATCATCCTCTATCAGGACGGCCGACTGGCCTCTAGGACTGCCCTTCATCTACAGTAGGCTGACACACGCATCCCAAGGCCTACAAGGTGATCAATGTGGAGCCTTGGATCTGCGATTGGACGTGGCGTCATCTATTCTCGATACACGATCCTGCTGCTACCCGATGCAACCGTCGCCGTGCACTTATACGCCCGTTGTGCTCCTTACTGACATGCGCGAGCACGCTACGGCAACGCTTCTGTCGTGTCAGTCATGGCTACGAATGGGAAAACGTCATCCAATCGGTAAGATCTCCGCCCACTACGGTAGTGGATGCACTTCTTTATCTGCACCGGAGAGTGCCTGGCCGCGGTCATGTACTACTCTCTTCGTTCTTTATCTGGTACCACCCCAAGTATTACTATCTATCGTATTGACATACATCTTCAGGAGCTTCATTATAATTGAACAGGGTGGGAGGAGCTTCAGCTACTATTAACAAGGTCACGGTCCACTTAGCGATCCACAAACATTCGACATCAGCACCTCATTTGACGATTTCTGGGGTGGCTACTGGCAACCTTGCATAGCTGCTTTTTGTACTCCTGAGTCCCATAGCCGGGACCGCCTACCTTGCCATCCAGCATAACATCTTACGCCCGTTGCCGGCTGGCTTCGGCTTCTAACGTCAACCGGCACAGTGTTTCAACGGTGTTTCTTCCCCGCAAAAGCAAGAGTCGATTCGCTATGGGAACTTGAGTCTGGGTGATCAAAATATAAGACCTGCGCTTTTGCAAACAATGCCCAAAGCAATCTCAAATTTTCCTCTCGGCTGGCTCACCTAGGACCTTTTGGTACTTCTCTACCGTCACCATAGTAACATCCGCAGCCGCGTAGTGATGGGTGAACGAAAGAGTCAACCGTCTTCAGAGAGCAACACACATCGACCCAAGATGACTTCGGCATCTAGCAAGTCGACCGCAACGCAAAATCCATCTTCCGCAGCCGCCAAAATTGTACGATGTCCAACGCAAACTCTCGAACGATTGCGGCGCCTGAACGAAGCAGAAATCATCACCTTGTTCACCCCCTTCGTACCTCATCCGCCATCGACAACACTGGCGAAAGACATGGACCCTTTCGAGCCTCTCGGTCGCGCTCTACCAAGACAAGTACGACACGTCCCATACCGTCTCGACTCTGGCATGACAGAGATGCACGCCGATTTCCTGCCAACCAGCGGAGCAGTCATCATCGTCATATGCGCAACCTCGAACGTCATCAGCAATCATGCGCAGGCTTTTGAACGGCAATTAAAGTTCGCACGAAGCATCTCGAAAAAGATACCGAAAAGCGATACTATACCAGGACTTCCAATGATCCTCATTCTCATTGACGATGGAGCTGCGGGCCAATCCTA
The DNA here is from genome assembly GCA_023758125.1 of Alternaria sp. Ai002NY15. Lineage (NCBI taxonomy): Eukaryota > Fungi > Ascomycota > Dothideomycetes > Pleosporales > Pleosporaceae > Alternaria > Alternaria sp. Ai002NY15. Next base: position 448,076 of record JAFVLO010000023.1, on the reverse strand, counting down.
TGCCAACGCGGCATACGACTTCCCAGCACTTACCACTGTCAACGGCTACACTACCGCAGCACTTGTGAATGCGGTAGACGTTCTGTTTGGCAACTGAAAGTCACATTCTTTCCGTACGACATCACCTGGCGGTTCCACTTTCCAACGCAAGAAACGAGCATTGTTATGAACAGCTCGGAAGTGCGGTTCGAACAAAACGGTCAAATTACAATCCTATCGACTACGTTCAACTCTATAATACGACATCACTACAGCGATGAATCAAATGCAGTCCCGAGCCTACAACATACATCGCTCGTTCTTATCTATCACCGTTTTCATACGTTATACACTATGTAAACATAGCATTCCCGGTGGCGCGAAGTCGCTTCAACTATTCCATCATCATCCGTGGATAGGTCTTGTCTGTTCTGAGGCATTTCTTCTGGTGCATTTAGTTCGCAATATATCAATACATCGACTTCTTCTCTTCAATTGTCGTTAATGTCAGGAAGGACAAAGCTCGTTCCACGGATGCGCCCAAAAACCAAGACTATACACCAACACAGATGGTAGCAGAGACCAAGACATGGCATGGAGAGTACATCGCCCCAACTTGACTCTTACAAGCTAAGAACAACGTACATTTATTGCATAGCTAATTTGTCAGTATTAGTCTAGTGTCAAGATTTGATGTTCGTGGTGCTTTGGCGCCAAATCTCACGACACCACGGCGCACGGTGCACCGTAACATGTTGCCAACATATTGGGAACACGTTGGAATCGATTCAGAACCGATCCAAATTGTTCGCCGAACATCAAACTTCCAGCTCCCTGGGTTTGGGCTCGGATATAGTCTCGCATATATGCATAAAGCAGCAGTGTTCGTGCTCGCTATGTTATCTGCCTCGCTCTTATTCTCAACCTTATCCTCAACCTTATACTCAACCTTATACTCAACCTTGCCAAGACTTGATCTGAAGTAGGCTGCAGAGACGCCTGAAGCCTTCATCCTCCACGACACCATTGTCAGAATGCCCTATCGACTCCTATCCAAAATTAGCAATTGACCTAAAGTTGGGTTAGCGCCGGTAAAGACTGAGTTAAATCTCAGTCTTTACTCAGTCTTTACTGAGTCTTTACCCACGCTAACCCGAAATTTCTTGCCCCCCATGCCCGACAGACAATCCACGAGGCAGTGAACCCATGGCATTGCAGCATGTCAACACCACGTACCCAATCTGTAGACATTCGAATAGCGTTCCAAAAGCATTCGAATTGCAATCTCATGTTCTCGGGCGACCTCGGCTGTCCTCCGCTTCGCAAATGAAGTTCATGAAGCTCGGCTGTCCCTGAAACAGGCTCCGATGTGTTGAGCTGACCTTCGATCTGAGCTCGGCTGACCTCCGCAGTTAGCTCGGCTGACCTCGAGAATACCTCCGAGCGATGTTGAGCTGTCCCTCGCTTGAGGCTCAGCTGTCCCTCGCTTCGCATGCAAGTGCAAGTGTGGTTTCGTTCGGCTGACCTTCAAAAATCCCCCGACTTTGTGTTCGCCGTCTTTCATCCTATCTCATTCCATCTCACCTCAACCCATCACGACCTCAACGCGCCGCATCTCGTCGTCATCACAACATGGACCCTGAACGTGAGCAGCAGCGCCAGCAATTGCGCGAGATGGGTCTTCTGGATATAATCGAGCAGCGCGAGAAAGAAGGTAAGCCCCATCTCCCCGTTCCACATCTCCGATACTAACATCCTCGTCTCCAAGACCGAGCAGCGATGGAAGAATACAACGCCGCTCGCAACACCGATCGAACACCGGGCGAGCGCCCTGCACCCGACACCGATGCTCAGCCGCCCCAACCCGGATTCAATCCAAACAACTACGGCATGATAATGCCGTTCGACGTATCCGAAAACCTCATCACAGGCTGCAACATCTGTCCCCAACAAACCAACCTCAGCCGCTGCAGCGCCTGCAAAGTAGTCCACTACTGCAGCCCTGAGCACCAACGCGCCGACCGCCCCGCACACAAGGTGTGGTGCAAATCCATCAAAAAGATCACATTCGTCCTCGACAAAGATGAAGCCGCCCTCCGAGCCCACAAGGGCGATATGGACACACCACCCAACGCTTTCGAAACCGCCATCGGCGACTTCTGGCGTTACAGCGGAACGAGGAATTACATGCGATCACGCAACGAGCTCTTGAGAGAACTGCCTAGGTTGAATACCAAAGCGGCTGTGGAGGCTGCACTGGACCACGCGCTTGGGTTGATGCGGTTGAATCTGCAGGATCCGATGTGTGTGAGGAGTATCACGCCGGCGTTTTTCTTGCGCCTGGGACAGGATCAGGAGGCCTATGATTTCTGCAAGTGGTGGGTTACTAAGGGGAGTAGCTTGAGTTGTGACTGGAAGAACGTTAGGCAGCTGCCGCATGAGATGTGCAATGGTGAGGATGCGTGGGAGAGTGTGGAAGTGTTTGAACGGGTTAGGAACTTTGGGGATGGGGGTGGGGATAGCTTTGCTGTACCCAGTTTCTCCGATTTGTCGCATCTTGTTGCGGTTACGCTGGTCAAAGTACGCATGCTTCTCGACGTCCGGGTGCTTATCGATGGTATTCGGCCACAGGACTTTGGCGACGTGAGCAGCAGCAGCATTGTGTTGCGCGACGTGGGAGAGGGAGATATTGGAGAGTTTGAGCTCACACTCGAAAGAGTAAAGGATCAGGTCGTGCGGTTGTACCACGCAGTACACAGAGCCAACCAGCACTTCTGGCCTAGAGTGGTAGAGCCCCGGGCCCATCTATTGATGAACCCCCTTAACATCGGTATGGGCGACGAGACGGAGATGCACAAGGTCTTGCCGGAATACTACTGTGCATGGAGTGAGACACCGGGCGCGATTGAGGTTATCGAGGATATATTGGAGGGACGTGAGATTTCCTTTTCACGCTCGACCGGAAGGGGGCTTTTTAAGAAGTAGCCGATATTCTCGAATTCCATCATCAAGTTGGGTGTATACATCGCCCCAAAGATTCTCTAGTCGTGAGGATTCAATAGCATGTATGCGACACGCGTTGAACTCACCCCTCGTGGTGCCGTACAATGTCTCGATCTACTAGCGTCTAACCCACATTTCTTTGATGATAGCCACCGACCCCGGTGTCTCATGCCAAGCAGTGTAGCATCCCTGCACCGTGATCTCTGCTTCTGTCTCAGTACCCGCTACAAATTCACGTCGCTTGAATCCCCGTCGTTGCGGCGGGTAAGAGCGCGTTAACATCGGCCAAAAGTATTTGTTGACTCCGCGTATCGCTCCAAACAGTATGTTTACCTGTTCCCAAAGCGCTTCAAAAAGCTCCATCTCCTCTCTCATGTAGAAGCCTTCCGGCGTGCCTCTTCGATACCGCGCAGCCACAACGCTGCTAACGTGTCGCTGCAGATAGGTTTCCGGCTCGAAGTCGTTTCGTAGTAACTGCAGATCTATGTGGATACGGATCTTGACCAGCATGATGGCGACGAGTAGTGAGAGATCAGCGGGACTTTGCAACCTAGTTCGGTCGAAATCTCTGTCGGTGAAGGTCCTGGCGTAGTCATAGTCGCCGAGATGCTCAAACGCGTCTTCCGTCTTGAACAGATCAACCGGTCGCTCAAGCGCCAGTAGCGGTCCGTCGCCTGCCCAGTCATGATGCGTATCATTGCCTTTGGTAAGCCACCATTTACAAAACCAGTAGCAGCGCTCGTCGAGGTCGAGACGGAGGAGTAGTATCGGTATAATGCTACGGACGCAGAGGGCGTCTCTAGGATCAAGTCTCAGGATATCTGTGGCGTGCTCTAGTGCCGTTTCCACGGCAATCAGGGTATCGACCTCACGTATCGCATTCACGAGCTCCAGGCGTGCTTTCAGATACGGTCTTAGTCCCTTGTATTTCCAGAACCTTCCCTTCGCTGTGTGGAAGGCGTTGCGTGGGGTGTTGGCGTCTCCATCATGGGCGCGGATTGCTTGATCTTCCTTTTCCACATCGCCCATTGCTTTCTTGATTGACGTGCAGGCTTTTTTGTGGTTGGACTAGTCGTCGGCATGATGATCAGTACTACAGTACTTTATCACTTTGCAGCTAGTGCAAAGAACGGTGGGCTGTCGACCACAGCGAATGCATCCGTGGTCGAAATGAGGTGTCCGGTTACAGTGGACTGGCTTGGAATGGGTCTCGCTAATCTTTCCAGGGAAACGGCGTCGCATGGAGTCGGGGAACCGCTCGTCGAGGTCTGCTTCGGAAGCCAGGTACTCATCGACTGATGCGGTAATTAGTAGCGCTGAGGCAGGACGTCGAATTTAGACTTACGTTTTCTCTTCATTCGCTCGTGGTAGGCCGGAAGATCCATGGCGGGCGATGACAGGGCGAAACAGCTTTCGTGGACGATGAGATGAGATGAGAGAGGATGGGAGCGGTGTGCTGGAGAAGGAACGACCGAAGAACGCGACGACGTTGTGCGCGGCATTAATTAGCCGAGGTAAAGAAAATCAAGATCAGATCGAACGCGATAACGATGTGTTCGATAGGAGTTGAGGTTGAGTATCAACTGAGACTAATCTCAGATTCTGAAGTAGCTTGCCGGCGGGTTGAGATCACCTAGGTAGTCTACATACGGTCTGAGACCCTGGCACCTAGCAAATGGATTATCATAGTCAAGCTAATACGATCCTGGGCTCTACATTCACACGTTACAGTATCGCGGGATCTGTCGTAGTATGGGTTCTGAGTTGAGTTATGCGGTGGTGGAGCTGACCTGCGGGATCACTAAGAACACCAACCCAGCACCAATCCTGGAGATTTAGGCACGGTCCAACAACAAGGACTCCAGTAAAGACGAACGTCAACAACTCAGGTATACCAGGGCAACATCCTAACAGCTGCGAAGGTGCGCCGTAAGAATCACCGAGCGTTGGAGTTGGGACGAGGCAGGGCCAGACTTGGGCCTCGGACACTAATGTCGGGACGTGAAGATGCGTGGGTCTTCCTAGCGGGAATGACTCGCGGCGGCAGATGTTGTTGTGAGATTGTTGACGAAGAGTATCTCTATGCATTCCTGTGGATTGTAGTGAAGCTGTGTTGAGTCGCATGAATTGAAGTACAGTGCGGACATATATTCCAGTGAATATAACGCTGAGTCCTTCGTGTGAAGAGAGCTGGGATGAAAGCGGAGCTGCAGCTATGACGCTCGCGGGACGCGAAACACGTGCGCCCAAAGTTCCTGGGCATTGGCTGCGCGCAGCTCCCCACCAGCTAAACCCAGCTGCATTGCTTCATTCCCAATCCTCCATGCAGAGCTTTCCGGCGCCGGCAATTCTTATATCCTGACTATTGCTACTGCGCGTCGCGACTGCTGGAGCTTCCACTTTCCTGCAATCAACTACACACGCTCGTTAAGCCATGAAGTTCGGCACGACACTGCGCAAGAGCGTGTATGCGCCGTGGAAGGACAAGTACATCGACTACGACAAGCTCAAGAAGCTGCTCAAGGACAACGAGGATGACGATTCCTGGACCGCCGACGACGAGAGCGCGTTTGTTGACGAGCTGGCCAATGTGCAGTTGGAGAAGGTGCACAACTTCATCACGGACATTTCGCAGAAGCTGCGCGACCGCACGACGGCATGCGAGAAGAAGCTGGAGCCATTGGCCATAGGCATCCAGGCGGAGGGCAAGGAAGAGGCCAAGGATGACAAGGAGAAGAAGGAGAGCAATGGTGAGGGCTTGTTCGGCGACGCGTCAGGCGATGCATCCAAGAAACCCGAGCCCAGCCAGCAGGAGAGGGACAAGATCCTCAAGGAAGTCCTGCGTGAGCTGGACAACATCACCAAGGAGACCAAGGAGCTCGAGAGCTTTAGCCGCATCAACTTCACCGCCGTCATCAAGGCCACCAAGAAGCACGACAAGATCCGCGGCAGCTCCTACCGCCTGCGACCCTTTATCGATGCGCGCATTGCCCGCCACCCGCTGCACACCGAGGATGCCTCGCCGCTGCTGTACAGGCTGTCGGCGCTGTACTCTTTCGTCCGACAGAGCCTCGAGGGCAAGTCCAAGGAGGCTTTGTCCTTTGGCGAGACCAGCACGGATGGCGAGGGCTTTACCTCTCACAAATGTAGGCACACCATACATCATTGGCAAATATAAGCTAACACACACAGTCTGGGTCCACATGGACAACCTCTTCGAGGTCAAGACCGTCATCCTCCGCCGTCTCCCTGTCCTCGTCTACAACCCCATGTCGTCCAAGGTCGCCGAGGGTACCCAGCGCGACCCTACCATCACGTCCATTTACTTCGACAACCCCAACTTCTCCCTCTACTCGGACAAGGTCAACGGCAAGCCCGATGCCTCCTCTCTGCGCCTCAGATGGTATGGACAGCTCGGTGAGAAGCCCGAGATCATGTTCGAGAAGAAGGTCATCAAGGACGGTAACGCTGCCGAAGAAGTCCGCTTCCCGATCAAGGCCAAATACGTACAGTCTTTCCTCGAGGACAAGTACCACATGGAGAAGAGCATCGAGAAGATGGAATACCGCCCCAACAAGAACCAGGAGGAGGTGGACAACTTCAAGAAGGCTGTAACAGACATCCAGAGCTTTGTCAAGGAGCAGAAGCTGCAGCCAATGCTGCGCGCCAACTACACCCGCACCGCGTTCCAGATTCCTGGCGACAACCGCGTGCGCATCTCCCTAGACACCAACCTCGCCCTGATCCGCGAAGACGCCCTCGACGACGACAGGCCCTGCCGCGACCCCGAAGACTGGCACAGGCGCGACATCGACAACGGGCAGATGGAGTTCCCCTTCAAGGCCCTCAAGAAGGGCGAGCTCCACAAGTTCCCATATGCTCTGCTTGAGATCAAAGTCAAGGGCCTGAAGAAGTACGAATGGATCGAAGACCTGATGCACTCGCACCTAGTCAAAGAATCCCCCCGCTTCTCCAAGTTCGTCCACGGCGTAGCCAAGCTCTTCGAAGACAACGTCAACACCTTCCCCTTCTGGCTCAGCGAAGTCGACAACGACATCCGCAAAGAACCCGAAGCCGCCTTCGACCAGGAACAAGAAAAGAAGCGCAAAGCAGCCGAGGACGAATTCGCCGTCGGCTCCCTCTTCGGCGCCCGCGCAAGCCCCAGCTACCGCGCTTCCATCGCCTCGCCCGTCGGCTCACCAGCCGCAACAAGGTCGTCCGTCCCCAAGAGCGCCTCCGCAGCCGCCCACTCCATGCCCGTCACCAAACCCCCCTTCCCCACAATCGGATCCCACCTCTCCCAGCGCTCGCACCGCGACACAGCAGACACAACCAACACACGCATAAACGAAGAACCCGATTCCGACGACGAAAACACCCTCCTCCTCGCCGGTGGTTCCAACGGAAAACAGCCCAAGACCAGCAGCAGCAGCGGTCTCGCCTCCCTCTTCCCCTCCTTCTCCACCTCAAAATACGCCCGCAAACAACAACGCGCCATCCAACTCCCGCCCGGCATCCGCGACCCAGGCGTCTGGATCAAAGACCAAGGTCCCGTGCGTGTAGAAGCCAAAGTCTGGCTCGCGAACCAACGTACGTTTATCAAGTGGCAGCATGTTAGCGTCTTGCTCGCCTCGTTGTCCCTGGGTTTGTATAATGCGGCTGGTGAGGCCAATGATATCGCCCGCGCGCTTGCGGTTGTGTATACGTGCATTGCGGCTTTTACGCTTGCGTGGGGGTATGCGATGTATATTTACCGCGCGCGGCTTATTAGGGAGAGGAGTGGGAAGGATTTCGATGCGGTTACGGGGCCGCTTGTGGTTTGTGTGGGGTTGGCGGTTGCACTGTGTTTGAATTTTGGGTTTAAGGTATGTTTCTCCCCACTTCCCGTTGCTGTCTCATTCATACGTACATCATGGATTATGATGTGTAGAGAGAACATTTGAGATGGCATTGCTAACGTATGATGACAGTACAACGCCCTCGTCAAGGAAAGACAACACCATCTCCACCACCATCACGGCGCTGGTAGTGTTGTTAATGCTAGTTTTGGGGCTGAACAGATGGAACTTAGGGTGTAAGAACGCGTTCGTTTAGTCATGGTGTTGTTGTTTGAGAGAAGAGAAAAAGGGGACTTGGGTTGAGTTGCGTTGGTTTGAGTTGGGCGTCGCTGCATGTATCTTTGTACAACATCAGATGACAGTAATAGTGATGATACGGATTGTTGAATGGTACATCGTTCTTCATTCCTCTGTGTTTTTGATCACGCACTCGTGAATTGTGGTTTGAAAGGCTCTACATGGCACAGTGCAAGTGCGTGTTGCAAGGGTAAAGTAGGCGCCACGAATAGCTCTTAAGATATTTTGCTAACTTGTTACTAGTATGTAGCCCCCTTGCTATGCTTTGCTAACGCAGTTTAGAGACATCTTCTTATTTTTGCTAAAAGCTTGATAGGTATCAGCCGGTAGGTAGACTAGATAGAGAATCGGGTACATGTCAGCGCTATTGTGGTTTAGTGTCCATGTGAGGAGACACGGTTCAGGGGCTGTGCGATAATACAGGTTGTACGGGTTAGTGACTGGGTACGTCAGGTGGTTGTGTGTGACATTGTGACATGGTCATCACCGGATGCCGCTAAATGTAAATCGTACTTGTTGAACGTGATCAATTGATTGGATTGGATGTTGTGTGTTATATATAGGAATGTCTGTTCAGGCTGATTGCAGCTAAGGCTCATAGTTGACATGTGCTGCGATGTTGTGATGAATATGGGTTTGATATAAATTTTGCGCACGAGGATTCTATGTGATGGTAGAGAAGAAGGACGTGTGTTTTGTGTAATGTTGTCGCTACGTTGGGTGGACGTATACGGTAGCTCAGACTTCATCTGCTGAGCTGGAAGTTGATGGCGGTGCGTATGCGGCAAAGCTGCATGTTACTGGTCATGTTCTGGAGGTTTTGACACACATCCGGGCTTCGCCGAAGATGGGACCTGGCGGAGGAAGTCACGCAAGTCTGCCTCGTCCCGTTCCTTCCACATGTTTGCTAAACATAGCGATGGATCAACAGTTCGTCAGTTGGTGGAGTTGGTGGTAAAAAGGGATGCCTCAAAAGGTACTTGGCGACACAGCCCATCACCAACAGATACGTGCGACGAGCATGCGACATGTGCGTCGTGGGACAGAACGTCCGCTGTTTTCTTGTTGTTGCGTGCAACAGGTGTTGTGCCGTCTATTAATATTCAGCGAGAAGAAGCATCGACGAGAGGCATGGGCGAAAAGTGGTGGTGGCTGGTGCGTCGTGATGGGGCTGGTAGCTGGCAGGTGCATTAGTTTTGTGTTTCGCTGCTCAAGCTTTGTGGCTGGTGCTTCCGTTGGACTGGAACCGGGATGCTGAGTGCTTGACACATCGACGTGCTTCCACGAGGTTTGTCGACTGCTTTGCTTCGAGCATCCACCTGCTATTGCCATCAGCGGCCTCGTAGTCAATAGCGTTCTCTGAAAAATCAGCAAAACAGGCGTTCAACGACGCCATCGTGCTGTAGTTGAACCAAACTTTTGCGTAGCGGCAGCCGATGCTAGTGGCACGGGTAGCCGAAGAGAATGCGACGTCTTGATTCGGCGTAGCACAGGCCCTCGTGCGAGGCCAAAAAGGCAAGTTGCTCAGGCTACCACAAGGAAACGTGAAACGTGCCACACGCGACCTGACCAACACCGACATCGCAGGCATGTGGGAGGCCCACAGACCGGGCGCCGAACGGTTTTCTTGATTGCAGATCACAGTCGTCGTACGCCAACAACTGAAGTGTGAAACTTTGCAATCAAAATCTGTCTGGCAAAGAAGGCTCCGGCTGTCGAACCGCGTCGGAGAAACACATTTCGAGCTGTCATTCTCCCGGACGCCGCTTAGAGCGGAGGTGGCGAGGCTGAAATGGCTCCACTATGTTGATCGTGTCCAAGGGGCGCATGACTTTGGTAATAAATTGGACTTTACCAGCCGGTCCCAATTTACGGCGGATCGTACAGCAAGGGCACGTACAGCCTCAATACCCAGGAGGAACCACGTAGCACAACAACAGCGAGGAGCTGTGCTTTCGCGATGGAAGAATGGTGTGCTGAATGGTCACAACAGCAGCGCAGTCGTGTCGTTAGGCGGACGATGAGGTGGTCTTGCATTGGGGCGTTGGAGGAGTGGAGCGAGTGGCTAGGATGGCGCCTTGACGATCTGCAGGCACAGACTGCCAAGACTCCGCTTTGGACCACAACCAACCCGTCAGTCCCGCTGTCATGACATCGTAACAAACGCCAGAAAACGTCTTCGGGTGGCCTTACTCGCGGCCTTATCGTGTCTTATCGAACGGCGAGCGTTGGCAGCATGTCTAACAACAACGATGTATGTCCTCAGATGGTTTGAAGACGAACAGCTCACCGAACGGACCCTGGATCAAAAACTGTTAATACTTTTTGCCTGCATATAGGCTACGGCCTTAGCTCAACTGCGGCTCTCTGCTGCACTTGCTGCACACCATCTAAACGATGATTGTCCTATGGATCCCGGGAAAAGCCCCGACGTGCGGCAAAAAAAGTGTGAATGTGATTGGTGTCACAGCCTCGAATATGCACGTTTGTTACCCAGTTTGCGGGTTAGTGCACGTTCAAGGCAGAACCGACCGGCCTGTCAGTATTTGTAGCCTGGCGGATCCCTCCTGCGTCACTTTTCCCCAGTATATCACCAGCCTCCTAGTGGCGCGTGTAGATTTTCCCTTTCTTAAAGAGGAACCGTGTGGGCTTGTTTCCCGTCTCTTACCATCCCAAATCCCTCCCCCTCGCCAGGAACGACTTATCTTTCGCCCAGAAACCAGCGAAAGTGGGAGCCTGGAGTTATTTGCTCGCCCGGCCGTTTGCTGTCCACCCAGGTGCGCTTTCCCGGACTAGAGCCTGCACGTGACCGTTTGCCCTCGCGTTCACCGTGCGTACATCGCCTCATTGCGTTTAGAGCAGGCGCGTTCGATTACCCCACCTACCGCCAAACAATACTCGCTCGAAGCCTCCTTCCCCCCTCCCATCAACTACACTCGCTCTCGCTGGTTCAGCAATTTCATTCGTTTCAACTTCATCCCACCCTCTCCACGGTAGATAGCTTCATTACTCCCTCGCCATGAAGACTTCCGCTCTGCTCGCCGCCATTGGCGCAGCGTCACTGGCCGTCGCCTCTCCCGTCCTTCCCTCCCGGACTCAGCCCGAGGTCAAGGCCCGCCAGGCCGATGGTACCACTCCCCCGTGTGCCAAGGTCTCCAACTACGTCTACGGTAATGGAACACTACCCGCCAAGCTCAGTATGCCTGCTCAGTTGGCCTGGGACTGCATCAACACCGTTCCCTTCAACGCCTCATCAGCAAAGCGGCTCATTGGAGCGATGCGTCCTTACATTGAGTGGCAGAGCACCCTCTCTGAGCTCAAGAACCCGCCTGCCGAGTACGCCGAGAAGGTGCAGCCTCCCGTCGACATCTTCGGTGGCCTCGATAAGATCGAGGGCGACATTGACGCCGGCAACTTCAAGAGCGAGTACGACTTTGGCTGGACTCTCTACAACCTTATTCTTTCTGCCCACGATGGTCACTTCTCCTATATCCCTGACTCCGTGGGCGCTATCTTCACCTGGGGCCGCCCTGTCCCCCTTGTCTCTGTCTCTGCAGATGGAGACCAGCTGCCGGCTGTCTTCGTCTTCTCTGACGTACTCGGTATGCAATACAAGAACATCTCCTACACGCCCTCGCCTGTTGTTCAGATTGACGGCAAGGACGCGGCCGAGTTCCTCGAGGACCTCAGTCAGTACGGCTCCCTCCAGGATCGCGACGCTCTCTACAACAACGTCTTTTACGAGCTTGCCCAAGTCAGCCTTGGTACCTCGGGTAGTGGAACTGGTGTCTTCACTGGAGGTGGTCGTGGACGATGGGTTTACCCCGGCGCCACCACAACCCTGACCTTCGCCAACGGCACATCCTACACCATGGAGAACTACGCCCGCCCAACCATTCCTTTCCGCGAGATTGCCACAGGTGAAGACCTGGCTAGGAAGTGGTTCAGCTTCGATTCCGCAGGTACTTCATTCGCCGATACCCGTGTCCAGTCGGAGGAAGAGGAGGTATCTACCCTCGCTGCTGGTGCCGCTACTCCTGGTTTCCCTGCTCCTGTCGCCGCTGGCCCCCAGGGCCTCATCAATGGCTTCTACATCGACGCCGCTGGTTATGAAGACGTTGCGGTATTGCAGGTGCCCAATTTTGTCGGAAACGTCCGCGCAGAGGTGCCTTTCCAGGAGCTCACCCAGAACTTCATCCCCAAGGCTCTCGCGGACGGAAAGACCAAGCTCATCATCGATCTTCAAGCCAACGGTGGTGGTACCATTCTCCAAGGCTACGATATGTTCAAGCAGTTGTTCCCTGACGTCGAGCCTCTCGGTACTAACCGCTGGAGGGCGCATCAGGCCATGGACCTTGTCGGACAGTCTCTCAGCAAATTTGCAAGCCAATTCCCCAGGGAGCTCGGCAACAACAATACGATCAGTTTTGCCCAATCTTCCTACTTCGACTACCACATGGACATGAAGGCCGACGGTACTCCGTTCTCCTCCTGGGACGAGAAGATTGGTCCTAAGGAGGTCCATGGAGAGTTTTACACCACAGAGGCTCGATGGAACCTGTCTGATGTATACGTTCCCTACGTATCTGGTGGCATCAATGTCACTGGCTACGGACCCTTGTCGGGCGTTACCGGACCACCAAAGTTCGCACCCGAGAACATCGTCATCGTGACCGACGGCTACTGTGCCTCAACCTGCACTATATTCAGTGAATTGATGAAGCAACAGGGCGGTGTCAAGACCATCGCGATGGGTGGCCGCAGCAACAAGAACCCCATCCAGGCCATCGGCGGTGTCAAGGGCGTCAACAACTTCGCTTTCGGCTACATCCAACAGACCGTCCAGTACGCTGTCCGATTCGACCCTGCCCTCAACTCCTCCATCTTGAGGGAAGACTACTACAGCGACCTCGTCTACGCCCGCAGCGTCGGTGGAGGCGGAGCCGTCAACACCCGCGACGGCCTCCGCGCCAACGACACGTCCGGTGTCTCCCTCCAATTCCAATACGAGGAGGCTGACTGCCGTCTCTACTTCACCCCAGAGATGACCGTCGACATCACCGCCCTGTGGAAGGCCGCCGCGGACGCCCAGTGGAGCAACAACGGCAAATGCGTCAACGGCGCCCGTTACGCCGACGCCGACGAGAAGCGCGCCCTCCCCAAGCCCAACATGAAGGTCACAACCAAGCTCAGCCCCCCAGTCCAACGCGTCCGCGTCGCAGACAACGACAACCGCATGCGCGCATTCGAGAAGAGTTTCGAGCTGGAGACGGAGTGCAAGCTCAAGGGTAACGGTTTCATGGAGCCGTAGGCGCGTCCATCGTACGTGCGAGGCTTCTGTAGGGTCTGCTTTTCATCATACGGTTGTTATGTCAATCCAGCGTGGAGTTTTTGGCGCCGAAAAAGGGACGTCCTTAGTTGTTCCTGTAATGTGTATTGTTTTGGAATGGATGAGATGGAAAGGTAACGCTACTACTGAGAGGTACATAGCTTGTCTGTGAGACACTGAGAGGTGTGAATGAATATACCCCCCTATGATTCGATGGTTTTGTGGTTGTCTTTAAGGGATGCGATGTGATGTTGTCTCTGTTATAAGATATGATGAGGATGTGTGCTGGCTATATTGCGATACCGATTCTACTAGAACGGATGATGACTATCTGTGCAGACTACGTTGCAACACCACGCCTACCTCGCCGCATGAGAAAACGTTATGTATTCCTCGATACCTCGCCCAAGAAGCGCTTATCTTCTCTCTTTCCGCCATGTAGATGTCGTGGTAAGTTTTGAGCGGCGTGTTGTGGTGGATATGTAGCAGCGAAAACGGCAAGTTGGTCATAGTCTGCAAGAGAATCGCGTTTTGGTACGTTCATTCGCCACTTGTTTCGTTCATTTTGGTTCTTGCTCAGCGAGCAAGCAGTCATGAGTATGGACAGTGTGCGGTTTGAAGCGAGACAAAGACATGTCGTAGTTACTCCTGTCTTTTTTTCGATAATGCGGACTTGTCGTCTCCACCATGTGATTGACGCTGACGGATTTTGGAAGTCGGCTGAATGCGGGAACCATATACTGTTTCAGCTGAAGATTTAGAGTGAGAAGACGCGAAAGGCAGGCAGCACATGGTCCGAAACGTGTGTGAGTTTTGGCGATCATTTTTGATGAACTGATCGGGTTCGCGGCAGACATACGAGATCGTACTGGTATTTTTGGGAAAGGAGCGAGGAGCCACTCGAACATCAATTTAATCGTAGTGGCTTTTGGAGAAAAGAAGCAGACCATTACGTTCGTATCCAATAGTTTTGGTACTCCGTAGATAGAGTGTGGGATAAGAAAGAGAAGGTACACGGCAGGAAGAGAAGGTTTTATATGTCGCACGCCTGCTAAGGATGAGAGCCGCCATGCAAGAGTATTGTAGGATTTTTGACGGCCGGAAGTGTTCGACATCGGTACATCGCGGGGATCTTTTTGGGTGGTCTCGCACATGCGATGAAATTGTACAAGTTTTGGAGGAGAGAAGAGAAAGACATCAGCCGTGTCATCTACTATTTTGGTTCCTTGGAAGAAGGAAGTGTATGTGAGAAGAGAAGGTATGTCAAGAGGTGCTTTTATACATCGCATGCCAAGCAAGGCCGAGAGTCCACATGATACATGTATCGCAGGCTTTTGGAAAGGGCAGACGCACTCGACATGAAGCGGTTGTTTACAAAATTCTGGCTGGTCTCGCACATTTGGGGAGATCGTATGAAATTTGGAAGAGAACATGTGCGCCTCGGTCTGCCTTTTAGAAAGAAGAAGTGTGTAGGTGGGAAGGGAAGGGACTGCAGAAGGAGGCTTTTATACATCGCGCGCCCAGCAAGGACGAGAGTCGCCATGACCATGACGGCGCACGCTTTTTTACGGGCAGATCCACTCGACATGTGTACGTATTGGGTTCTTTTCGACTGGTCTCGCACATGGCGCAACATTCTCTTTCTTTTTTGCAGGAGGGAGGAGAAAGACATGCATTCTTCAGCTTGAAATTTGGAAAAGAGAAGTGTGGATGTGAGGAGTGGAAGTACACAAGAAGACGAGGCTTTGATACATCGCTCGCGGCCAGCTAGTGAAACGTCATGCAACTACTGCGCTTGATTTTCGTGTTCCGCAGAAGACTCTCGTCATGGTGGAGTGGTTTGGTCTTTTTTGAGGAGACGCACGCACATGACGTGCTGATTGCTGCCTTTTTGAAAGCAGAGATAAGAACATGACTATAACCACTAGGTTTTTGGTTTTGGAAAGATGAAGTGTGTGTGACGAAAGATCAGGTACGCGAGAAGGCGAGGCTTTTATGCACTGCTCGCAGCTGGCTGGCGAGACGCCATGGCTTCGTTGGTCGCGGCTTTTTTGGCTGACAGAAGGCGCTCAACGTAGCCACATTCTCGGGAAATCTTGTCGCAAGACTCGAACACATTGAGTCGTGAAGATGCGTTTTTGGAAGCAGAGAAGAAGAACATGGACATCAGCGATTGTAATTTTGGAAATAGTGAAGAGGTGTGTGAGGAAGAAGAAAGGCACACGAGAAGGCGAGGCTTTTATACGTCGCTCGCGCTGGGCTAGAGAGTCGTCACGTGCTCTCTGATGTTAGCATTTCTGTCGAGCTGACTCCGCACAGCATAGAGTGCGATTGTCATAGTTTTGTGGTGAGACGAGCACATGTAGCAACACGATCAGTCTTTCGAGAAGCAGAGAGGAGGAGAACATCAGCATGAACGAGCTTAGTTTCTGATTTTGAAAATAATGAACTGCATGGAAAGAGAGCAAAGGGGGAGAAGGCGAGGCTTTAATCTAGCACTCACGGCGGGCTAGAGCCGACATTTTCTTGCCTCATGTGTCTTTGTCTCGGGCAGAGGCCGCACAGCATAGAATGCAATTGCGATGTTTTTGTGGTGAGACGCGCACATGTAGCGACACGAAGAACGATTTAAAAAGATGAGAAGAGGAGAACATTGACAACAAGTCATGGATCTTTGGTTTTTTGAAATGGAGAAGATTCCAGGTTGTATATGATAAGAGAGCGGAGAAGGTCAGGTGGAGATCTACACATCATTTGTGCAGTGAGCTCTAAAGCACACATACCCGCTTTCGGTCGCTGTTTCGATAGACAGGCTCAACATGATACTGCGCCTCGTTGCTTTCGATCGCATCTCGCACATCATTTGTGCGTAATAGGGTTTTGGGAGAAGGAACACCACATAGTGAGGGACACAGTCGGATTTTGGAGTAAGAAACTGAACTTGTGTGATAAGAAGAGAGAAGATGGACGAGAAGGGGCGGGTTTATATACGCCGCGCGCAAGGCGCTAGTCTGACCTGTTCATGAACAACACCGCTGTGGAATTTGGAAGACGGGCTCAACATGATACGTGGAGACGGTACTTTCTGTCGAATCTCATAGACCTCTTGATATGACGATTTTGGAAAACCTGAGACAGCCATCGCGCCCTTGTATTGGACTTTTGGTTCCCAAAGCAAAGAGATGGGCATGCAGAGAAGAGAGAAGGCCGAGAAGAGGACATCATGTCATATGCGACACTCGCAGATTCCCGAGCTGGCCATAGAGAACATCCTTAGAGTTTTTGAGAGACTGGTTCGACATGGTATCATCATCTGTTGCCTTTTTGTCGCGACTTTCACATGTTTCCTGAGTTTGTACGTTTTGGAGGGGACGACAGCCATATAATGGAACGTATGCTATTTTTTAGTATTGCCAAACTGAAGAGGCGGATGTTTGAAGAAATAGAAGGGAGAGTGGAAGATGCAGTTATATATGTGTTGCTTGCAGAACGCCAGGCGGGCCATCGCAACCTTCAGTGTCGGTTTTGGAACACTGGGACGACATGATGTCGTGATTGAGAAGTCTTTTGTGACGCGGCGCACATGGTATTGAGGAATATGCCTTTTGAAGCGGAGAACAGCCATAGGTAGCCAGTGTGCACCTTTTGATCTCAAGTAGAGATATGGTGTGAAGAACAGAGAAATTGGAGGAGAAGAGCCGGGTTTATATGCGACGCGCGGAGCGACAGGCTGGTCATGACATGGTTGAAGAGCATTTTCAGAGACTGGCCCAACATAATATAGTGATAGTATATTTTCTTGTCACGTCTCACACATGGCTGCCTTGACATGCCTTTTAGGGCGGAGAACGGCCATAGGGTGCATGTTTATCCTTTTTGGTTTTGGTAAAAGAGGTAAGTGTGTAAAGAAGAGAGATAGAGCTCGAAGAGAGAATCACATATAGCTCTCGCTCACTGATGTAGCAAGAACATAGCTGCGTCAATCGTCATTGCCACATGAGTGCGCTTCGTGAAGTTTTTGGAAAAAGGAGGAGGGACATATGAAGAACCACATGACATTTTGAGTCCGACAGCGGAAGATCATCCATCATTCGCCGATGGTTTTTGGTAAATCGAGAATTGCGAAGTAGTTGGTGGAAAGAAGAGAGCATGTACGAAGAAGAGAGGGACTTTATACATCCCCCAAGGATGCTTAGCGGCGTGGGGGTGATCTTGAGACCGACAGGTTTACTCAATCTCTGCAAGGGAAGCCGAAGACGACGCGTAACCCGAAAAGACGACTGAATTGTAAGTAAGCAGTGACAGTAAGCACTCAAAAGCAAAAGGCACGCACGAATGACGAAATAACAAAAAGGTGTCCTTTTCATTGCTCAAAATAGTCCGCACAGCGTCCATACATACAAGAAAAGGTCTATCGACCAGAATATTTACAAATCGAAGTCTTCGAAAACCCCCTTCATCTTCCATCTTTAAATCATTTCCAAACTCGAATGATCATGTCATTTACCCCAAATGCCACACCCAATGCTTAGAACTTAAGCGTAACACCCGCCGTACCAACAACAGCAGCCTTAACCGCACCCGCCTCAAGCATCTCCTTAGTCTCATAAGGCATCTTAGTCAAAGACCCCTTATCAGCCGTGTTCTCGCTGTCACCAAAGTCGTTACCCTCAGCAACCGCCTTGCCACCATCCTTGCTGTAAAGCGCCTTCTTAGCACCCGACCAAACGTTGTTCTGGACGAGGAGCTCAGCGCCCTGGCGGGTGTTGATGCCGTCGCTGACGTTCTCGTAGTAGTTGTTGTAGAGGTGGCCGGTGCCGAAGCGGAAGGAGGGGCCGCGCGAGTTGATGTTCTTCCAGTAGTTGTTGTTGTAGGTGACGGTGAGGTGGCCCTTGTCTTCGCTGCCGTTGCTGTCGGAGTGGCCGACGAGCGAGCACTTCCAGTGGTCGTGCATGAAGCTGTTGGAGATGGTGACGTAGTCGGCGGCGTGGGTTACGTCGAGGAGACCGTCGTAGTAGTCCTTGTCGTGGTCGAGGTCCGAGGAGAGGTCTACGTGGTCGACCCAGACGTTTTGGGCTTTCTGGATGGCGATGGCGTCGCCGCCGACGACCTTCTCCATGGCGAAGTTGCGGAGGATGACGTTCTTGACGGCCTTGACGGTGAGGGTGAAGTCGGTCAGGACGACGGAGGAGTCTTTGCCGATGACGGACTTGTTGCTGCCGATCTTGACGTTCTCGCCGCTGCCCTTGATGGGGCTGGTGATGAGAACGATGGCGGCGTCGTCGCCCTTGACGGCAGCCTCCAAGTCGCTGAGAGAGCCAACCTCGATGGTCTTGCCTCCCTTTCCTCCAGAGGTACCTCCGTTCTGCGTGGCGAAACCGGTGGTCGCGACATCTTCCAGAGATGCAGCGCGCTTGGTGAGACCGGCACGCTTGGGTGCGATCTGAGATGGCATGGGTGCTGCCAGAGCAGAGACAGCCATGAGGCCGAGAGACATGATTGAGAACTTCATTGTCGAAAGAAGTATGTTGGTCAAGTTGGAAAATGAATGTGAAAGGGGAAAAGCGAAGGACTGGAGTTGTTGTAGAAAAGAATGGAAGAGCTTTGCTGCCGAAGATCGCAGTGGACGGTCACGCACATCCTTATATACTGCGTCTGGTACCCGCTCGCATCGGCTGCTGGCTGTCTAGGTATGGTGTCCCCGCCGTGGACAGGCCCTTACCGACGGCATAGACGCTCGGGGCACAAAAGTTTCAACGTCTTCGCACCAATACGCTCCGCCGAAGGACCCGCCACAATGGAATACCAGGGCTACCGCTCACGATCTCGGGTGAGCACTCTTCCCTCGCTGGGTTCCGTACAGCGGACAAACGTCGCGACATGTCAAACATTCTTGGCAACCATGCGGAAGGATCCTGTTTGAAACGACTAACCCAAACAGGCGCGGGTAACTCCACTTTTCACGATGTGAGATTGCGAAGGACGTCGTTCGAAACAAGGGCACACTTGAACACCGTAACTGCGCACCCGCAGGAACGTCTTGGCTAGAGGGCCTGTGGAGACATGGCGGGCGCTTGCTGGTATCGCTACCGATTCAGTGGTGGAGCGGGCGGCTTGTGTCGTGATTGATCAGTAAACCACATGTATCGAAAGTATTGAAAGTACGGAGATGGTCCTGATGCATATGTTCAATCTTGAAAATATGGATCTGTGGTGCCACGTTCGATCTGGTGTGGGCGGCTGTCGGGCTGCGTGCAGAGCGACCGATATGAGAGGTACTCCGAAGGAGGTATGACGATGTGCAAGTCTTTCGGCCGTACCAATGTGTGCGGTTCGTCGCAGCGTAGAAGCGTGGGCAAATTTTCTTTTCTTGAGAAGGCTCGAAATCTCTTGCTTTACCGAAGCGTCTGGACTTGTTGATCTATCACCATCGGTCCTTTGTGGGACCCAACTCCTGATCAAAGCACACAGCAGCATGCACTTCATGCAATAGCAGATTGGGATGAGCAAACCGGGAGGGAATGGTTAAAGAGAAGGATCGAGGAAGGGACGAAACGGACACGAAGCCGTGAAGCTTCTCTTGACCTGTGAATGTTGTTTCGACTGCGCCGAACAGCCGCTCAGAGGCTTGGCATAGCTACACATCGATATGCATGGGAAAAGGAATAACGACAAAGGAAGAAATTAGTAATCTCAGTGCTGATATGCGTGCATCCGGCCTGTCATGAACAGGATGACAGTCGGGAGTGAGTACCTGTAGTCAAATGTCGTTGCTAGCTGTACTCACACCCAGGCTGCACAAGGGGTCCGAAGCGTGCTAGACTCTGATATCGGAGTGCATGATCATGGGTTTGAATGATATTGGGAGGTGAAGTCGAGCGATAGACCGCAGCGCTGCAGAGGTCGAAAGAAGGTTTCACGTGGTAGATGACATCATCGCCCAAAGCAGCAAGCACCTTCATCTGAACCAAAGAACGCGTCGAAGAGGCCAGCAGAACACAGCACAAGGCAGCAACAAACAGTTTCTACAACGTGTCTATACTTCCAGATCGCCTTCAGAACGTCTACTTCACCGTTCAATAGCTCATGAAGTAACTGCCCGCTTTACCGCGACTACACCCTCCACGATCCTCACCACCTCCACACAAACCACACACAACCCATCCAACACCCCAGATCCTCACAAACCACCCCCAACATGCCCCCAATCCCCATCCACAAAAACGCGCCCATCGCGCCCACCACCGCCGCAAAACCCGACGGCACCACCCCTTCAACCGCCTCCTCAGACCCCGACAACGCCTCCAACCCGCCTCCCACACGCACAACGCCCGCCTACGCCCCCGCTACAACAACACAAGATGCATCGTCGAACCCTCCCGCTCCACAGCCCGGCGCCCGTCCCGCCGTACCAACAGGTTCAATCGGAATGACAGAAGGAAACGACAGATACACACCAGCGGCGCCGCAAGCAGGTGCCGTCCCAACAGCAACGGTTATAACGACGGAGACACGGCAAGCACCGCCACCGCCGCAGTTCAGTCATCCTCCGCCTTCAGACTCCATGTTGGCGGGGAGGTCGACGGTGACGGCTACGACGGCTAGCAAACCTGGTCCTACGACGCTCAACTACGGCCCTGCTGCGTCGCCGTTCCAGACGGCTGATCAAGCGCAGCCTACGAGGACGAGCTTGGAACACCCGCCGGGCTATGTTCAGGCGATGGATAACGCGCCGTATACTGCTGGCGGAGGCATTGGTCAGTCGAGCGGGGCGGGAGACGCTGAGGGCGAGGGTGTCGGGGCACAGGCGTGGAGCATGCTGAACAAGGCGGGTGAGGCACTGAAGAAGGGCGAGGAGAGCGTATGGAGGGCGGTTCAGGGTAAGAATGGCGGTGGGTTCTGAGCACGTGCTTGCTTGTAGAGGGGTTGAATGAGCATAGGCAATCAGGAGAGCAATGCATCACTCATAGTAGAAGCAATTTGTTCATACAAAGAAACCCATGACTTTCTATAGACCACTATTTTCCCCGTTGCACCAAGCGATGAAAAGAGGAAGTACAGCCAGAAACAGATGAAGCATTGCAAGCCGGATATGACGTGTGAATGTATAAAGTACAAGAGTGTGTTACCACCCGGGATCGTGCTTTTCGTAACCAAGAACAACCGTCGGCCCGCAGGGCGTGTTGCCGTTCTCATACACGTACACCCCATCCCCATCTCTCACGTCGCGAATAACTGCTTCCACCACATAAACGCAGGTTGGGGGTATCGTAGAGGGAAGAAAGGCGCTTAACCAGATCCACCCTTGAACTTCTTGCCGAAGAGGATGAGCTGGGCCTGGTCGTAGATGGACAGGACACCGGCACCGGCAACACCACGGAGAATGTTGGCACCAGCACCCTTGAAGAGAGACTTGACACCCTCGGCGGCAACGATCTGGCGAGCGGCGTCCATGGTACCCTTGTACTTGACGGCCTCACCGGAGGTCATCATCATGCGGCGACGGATGGTGTCAAGGGGGTAGGAGGCGATACCGGCACCAGTGGTGACGGCCCAACCAAGAGCGAAAGAGGCCAAGAAGTTACCCTCGAGGGAACCGGTGAGGAGGACGGGCTTGATCGAGTCGTACATACCGAAGTACAGACCACGGTAGACAACGATACCAGCAACGGAGGGCATGAAACCACGGTAGAGACCGCCGATACCGTCGGAGGCGAGGGTCTTCTTGTAGACGTCTACGAGACCGTTGAACTGGCGCTCACCACCCTTCTTGGCCGACTTGGCGTCGTTGGCGAGACGGGTACGGGCGTAGTCGAGGGAGTAGACGAAGAGGAGGGAAGTGGCACCGGCAGCCTGTTATTGTTAGATAATGATTTGCTAGCCATTGAACAGATGTACTTACACCACCGGAGGCCAAGTTACCGGCCATCCACTTGGCGTAACCGTCACGCTCCTTCTTGTAGGCGAACATGGACTTGTAGGTGTCGCGGAAAGCGAAGTTGAGCGCCTGGGTGGGGAAGTAACGGATGACGTTGGCAGTGTTACCACGCCAGAGGGAGAGGACACCCTCGTTCTTAGCGGTACGGCTGAAGCACTCGCCAATGCCATCGTACTTGCGGTCGAGACGACCGGACTTAAGCATCTCATCCTGCGGGGTGGATTAGCGATTGTCGACATGCGGGGGTCGAGGTTGTGATAATGCTTACCTGGTTCTGGATGAGGAGCTTAACACGCTCGATGGGGGCAGCAGCGGTCTTCGAGACGGCGGCGGAAACACCACCCACTGATAAGCTGTTAGTGGCTGTTGCGGGTGCGAAACTTGGTCGACAACGCTCGCATCACATCCAATCGCCAATGGCAGACGGATTGATGGACCTGTCGATGGAGATAAACGTACTCAAGAAGTCCACCACGAAACCTGGCATCCCGAAAAGGGACTTGTCTGCAATCTGGTCAGCGTCGTCTCGTGCAATTCGTACATGTGATACACACCCTGCTGTGCGCCCGACATCTTGGATGATGTATGGAGGGGAGATTGGTTGAAAAAGGTGAGGTTGCAGATGCTGGTGCTGCGTTGAGGGAAGAACGGTGTATTTGTA
Source organism: Alternaria sp. Ai002NY15 (assembly GCA_023758125.1). Taxonomy (NCBI): domain Eukaryota; kingdom Fungi; phylum Ascomycota; class Dothideomycetes; order Pleosporales; family Pleosporaceae; genus Alternaria; species Alternaria sp. Ai002NY15. Next base: position 425,031 of record JAFVLO010000023.1, on the reverse strand, counting down.
GCGAAGCTGCGACAAATTCTGCCAGCAGCGCTAATTCGCACTAAGCCAATCACGTGCTAGTAGCCTTGCCCGCTATCCCGAGCGCACCCTCATCAACACCTCGGAAACGCGGGTTGGGACAAAGGTGAATGAGACAAAGTCCTCACGATGGTCGTCGCATTTCAATTGGCTTCCTGTACATTGCAATTGCTATATATCGACGGCCTGCTCTGCATGCAATTCACGGTACTCTGCCTCTCGATCCCAACGGAACCCCCACAAGCGTTGCCGTAGCAGCCACACAATGCCTATGGCTTGACGAAAGTGCGTCTAAAGGCAGCCCGCAGCCGTCAATTCAACATGGAAAATCCACTGTGGGGATGTACAAGTGTTCACATGCCTCTTCCAGCCCAAGTCTCCCACCCTCTCCTTTCTGCGAGGCACCATTGTCAGGGTCCGCCATTTTTAGGTCGGGTAATCTCGGGGACGGAACCTGGCTCGGGCCAACAACTAGCGGCGAGGGCCCTCAAAGAACGTGGGGCCCGAAACTCCAGGCGGCGAATTTTCCATCGCGCTGCCCGCTATTGGCACAAGAGCCGTGGTTCGCGAAGCCTCGCCTGGCTTCTAGGGCTGCCGAGATGCCTTTCCAAGGCTGCCATGGCTGGATGCGTGACGTTGGTGTTGCAGGACCTTCGTGATGCTGGCTGACACCGTATGTCGGTGTCGGTTGTCGCTGTCTGACGCTCTCCAGTACCCCTCCGACGGCAGCCGTCTCAAGTCGTCCGATCACATCGGGATCTCACAAAGACTTCGCCAGTCATCGGAATGCCAAACCAGTATTGCGTTCACGGAGAATGTTGAACTCGGCGATACTTCAAGTTTTACCACCGCGAGAACCCTTGCGTCATTGCGTCTTGTCATACCGTGTTAGAAGGAGGTGGGACGAGCTACCATCGGTCTTCCACGAACAACTTGTTTTCTCGAAGTCACTCTAGCTCCCTTCTGCACGCTCCTACTGTGCAAACCATGCTTACTTGGTGGTAGTATCGTGGCCGTTATATACAGGTTTGCAGTATACATATATACTCCCTTCCATCTCAAGCCTAGCTCACCTTCTCTTGCAGCATACAAGTCATCTTTCATTGACTCTGAGAAGTATCATTGTAGCCCCAGACGTATACATGGCTCGATTCCAGCACAGTGAGCATCCTTTAGCTGTGTTGTCAGCTGCAGCATAGAATAATGGTTGCGAGACCAAAAGCCTTTGCTTATAGTTCGCCGTCAAGCTGGCACATGACGACCAAATGACTATACGAGACACCGGTCAAGAATTCAATCACTCCGCCTTGAGGGGCATGCTGTGGGCGCCGGCACACCACACGCACCGCACTTAGCCGACAAGCACGATCTGCAATCGGCCGATGCTCACGCCATCTATCAACTCAAGATGAACGTGAACGCTTCGGCATAGTTGTACTGGGTACTGCCCGTTCTTGTCCAAGGCTCTCCGACAATTCCAGAAGACGACGAACCGGAGCCAGTACCCAAGACAGGTTCCAAACCAGTTTGTACTCTGCCAAACTGTACCAAGACCGGAGACAAGTCATGTAAGAACAAGAGGGCTTTGCAAGAGCATGTCGTCACCAAGCACACTGAGTGTTATCCCGCCACGTGCCCAGTTGACGGTTGCCCACGCACCGACTTCGCATCATTTATCCATATCGACAAGTACATGAAAGAAGATCATTTGGAATACGCCATGGCCTTGTACGACCTCGACACGATCATCACATGCCGATTTGAGGGATGCGAAGTCCGCTACAAAGCACACGTCTGCTATCGCATCCACCTACAGAAAGAGCACAGAGTCAACCAGCCAACTGTGCTCGAGCAGGAGAAGCCAAAGGGTCATTCCTGATACGTAGAAGGATGCAACACACCCCACAAGTTTAGCAGTCCATCAGAGTACGACTCTCATCTGATTCAGACCCACGGCCTTCACACCCCAAACCAACGGAGGATCTTCTTGAAGGGCACGGCGTCTCGATGGGTGGAGAACTATGCCCCCTTCATATACAAAGCTCGATTCGCATAAGCACGATGTCTGGCATACTGCAACCATACAGATCTGTTTGTATCGTATCTATAGCATGTATATCCCGGAGTGGTTACACGTCGCTTGTCATCATATCATGCTATCAAAGAAGGTCTTTGAGTCATGGAAATAACGCAATGTGTATAGTATGTAGTTTCGCATACACACAAGCAATATTGTCGAGTTGATATGTACTTCAAAACGGTGCACGATCGAGCGATACTGTCCTGGTATCACCGGGTTCTGCACTGAGACTTGCCCGTCATGGCGTCGTGCCGACTCCGCTTTTCAAGGCTTCATCACCGTACGTTTTCCCTTAACTGCAGTCAATTATCGCATTGCTAACGCTCTGCAGACTATCTCCTGTGCGTGGCAGTGGTCAGTTTCGTAAGCGCTCCCTCGTCCTGCTCTGGTACAGGTCTTAGTATCCATGGACGATGTACAGGATTCACTTCTGGGACATATCACCACAGCATATCGCGTATCCGGTATCGGGGAAGGCAACAGCTTTACTCTCAACGGTTGCCATGCAAGTTGCTCAAGCTAGCAAGACAGGCGGGTGAAGGCGGCTTCACGCTCAACTTTGCCGACATAGATTGACGTCACCTTGTTTTTATGGTCACTCACCTTACACTAAGCAAACTTGAGTCACTGCGACTTCCGCTGCTGCCTAAATAAAAAGACGTCGACGCTTTAACAACCCAATCCGCACCACCACCTCACCACCACCTCACCACCACCTCACCACCACCCGCCCTCCCCTCCAACAATGGCGACTGCGAGAAAAATACGTCTGGGAATGTGAGTACTCGGCAGCAACCTGCTTCCTTGCGCGACCTTCTCAGAATCGTCTTCTCGCAGTCGCCCGACAAGCTTTCGCGCCACCATGCGAGCGCAGCCGATCGAGGCATCAAAACCAACCAACACCCCCCCCAACTTTCTGATTATCCTCGCCACTGATGGTCACCCGAAAGCGACTGCGAGAAATATACGCCTGAGAGTGTGAGTACTTGGTAGCGACCTGCTTCCTTGCGCGACCGTCTCAGAACCGTCTTCTCGCACGCGCTCGACAAGCTTTCGCGCCACCATGCGAGCGCAGCCGATCGAGGCACCTAAACAAACCAACACTCCTATATTTATCCAAACATCACAGTCACTCTCACCTTCACTGGTCTTGCAGAGTCTCTCGACAAGTTATCGCGTCACCATGCGAGCGCAGCCCTTTGAGGCATACAACCCAACCAACACTCCCACATTTTTCAAATGTCACGGTCGCTCTCGCCTCCACCTGCCTTGCAGAGTTTTTCGCCAAAGCGCGCTGTTATCGTTGCCTCTGCAACTTGGGTTCGTGCGCTTTGGCAGGCACTCACCTACAGAGGCAGTCTCTCACAACAACCTCAATCTTACCCTCTACAATCCCTCCCCTCTACTCTTTACTCACCATTGCGACCAACTTCTACTACCCTCATCCGAGTCGCTCGCTCTTCCACTCATTACGGATAGCGCCAACCTCATTATCAATCAAGCGGAGGCCAAGCGCAACTCGTTCGTCAAGCTCTTCAACATCAATGGTCGCGTCTCAATGCTTGTCTCGCTAGAGCAAGAGGCCGACGATGGCGATGGCGATGGCGATGGCAAGCCCAAGTTTGATGACGCTGTTCCGGCCTCTCTCAAGGTAAGTCCCCACTGTACCAGATGCGTAAGACACACACTGACCTTGCACCTCTACAGGAACCCCGCAACTCCTACAGCTTTCACAGTTACGCGGCTTCGATCAGTCTGAAGAGCTTCTCGCAACTCCCATTTCTTGGGCAGGATCGCTCAGCCAGACTGCTACATGATCTCAGGCGCAACGTGCTGGTATCCGCAAAACCGCATGTCTTCGTCTTGATGAGCTGTGTCGAAATATCTGCAAGCGGTCAGTTACTTGTAGTCCCCAAAAGGATTTTGCTCCTTGTCAACTCAGTCAACGCCGCAGCGAAGCTTGGCACTCGCGCGCTGATTGGGAAGGCAGTGGTGATACGTACAACCGCGTCTGTCGCCACGACCCCGAGCTTCAACGTCATCCGTCAATCTCACGCAGTGTTCTTGGAAGAAGCTGGACGCGCCAGCGACGCCGAGATTGCTGGCTTCTTCAGCCACTTCTGGAACGCCTGTCTGCGAATGTTCATCGGCTCCGTAAACCAATTGGGTCCGGCTGCATTCGTTCAGAACAGCGAGAACCCGTTCGCGAAGCAGCTTACTTTATCAACTCTCCTTCGATGGGCTGCCGCGGACCTCGAGATGAAGGAACTCAACCAGACATCTCGATTCAAGAACTCAGCGCTGCTAGAAAAACGTGCCCTTGCGAACAATATGTCACAGCTTCAGGCAGTAGCGGGGTCTTTCGATGACAACTCGCTCCTTACATCCCTTTCCATTCACTCATCAACTGCCAACAATGAGAAGAAACGTCGTCAGCGCCTCCAGAGCCTTTCACTCGGACTGTTGTCTGGGCTCTCACGCCGTTCTTTGGAACCATAACTCGTTGCGCTCCACCAGTGACAAGCGCAACCCACTCAACTCATCTGCCTTGTTGTCACCCCTGACCACACACCAACTTTCAACTCATTCAAGATGACCGAATCATCGGGCCCAGCCAGCTTTTCAAGCCTCCCGGCAGAGATGAAGACCAACATCTTCGCCTCCGTACGCGACAAAGCCACCAATGCAGCCGTTCGTCTCGTCAACCACGAATGGCGAGACATCATCACGCCAATGGCTTTTTCGAACCTTACGATAGCGTCGGATAATTTCACCCCAGAGATGCTGAACACACTCGTCGAGCCTGGGAACGGCGTCATACCCCACGTAAAAAGTATCTACATCGCCCGCGTTGGCACCGAGAAGCTGTACGGCGCATGCGACTATTCCACGCAGATGCTACTCATGACAATCATCAGCGAACTTCCAAAGGGGGCACTATGCGCTCTAGGCGGGGAAGTCAATTTGCCCGCAGGAATGATGTTTCATCTGCTGCAGCATCAGCCGAAGCTGAAGCGGCTCGATGTTCTTTTCAATCTGGGGCTTGGTACTGCCAACGTAAGCTACGCACACGGAGCTCACAAATCGTGGATATCCTCTCGGCTTGCGAGTATCGAGTCGCTCACCGTGATGCCCGATGACATGGGCAGCGAACAATGCAAGGCGGCTGGACTACTCGTGCGCAGCGCTCCGAACCTCAAAGAACTCAGGATTGTGACACGTCCTGGTTGCCTCAGTCTCATGGCGTATCCTGATCGCCCAGATGCACGACCAGACTGGGCCGTCTTTGGAGGGCCGTTTGAAAGTGGCAGTGCGCCCCCTCGACTCAAGTTATCACGGATGAGCCTGGAGCAGGTGGTCTTGGGGCGAAGCGCTGCAGCTCTAGTGCAGGACAACATCGACTTATCCAAACTCAAATGTCTTCAGCTTGTGGATTGCGAGAGCATCGTCGATCTTATGACAGTACTTGCGCCCGTTTGCAACCTCACTGAGTTGAACATTACGATGGCTCGAAATACTTCTCCGTTAGGACACACCATACGAGCTGTCGAAGCACTCCTCAACTCCTTCAACAGCCTGGAAAAGCTTTGGCTCGACATGGCAGACGGACGCATGGTCGATGTATCTTGTATCGCCCGCCACGCCTCCCTCCGCCAACTCGGCATAGACGGCCAGATCACAGACCGCATACCCTTCTATCCCCCGAAGGATCTGGAAAAACTACTAAAATCACTCCCTTATATCGAAGGCCTCGCCGTACACTTCCCCCGCCAATCCCTCCACCCGATCCGAGATCCCAACCCACTCTCTTATTTAGTGCCAGACCGACCCGGCTCCGACATGGTATTCGACCAGAAGACTCTTCTGGTAAGCAACCCTTTTGTTCACCACAACCTTAATGGCGAAAAACTAACAACATGTTCAGACTCATATCGCCGCACACCCACATCTAAAACACCTCCGCCTCCTATCCCCACCGGATATCCACTATACCCGCGACAACTTTCCTCCGCATCGTGAGCCCTGTGCCGTCGGCTTTGCTGCACTGGACGAGATGGTTATGCAGCACTATGCAGCACAGACATTGTATCATCTGAGCAGTTCAGGCTCGCGAGTACAAGTTCTGGGTATTTCACCAGGTGCAAGCCATATCGTGGAGAAAACGGGTTTGGAAGATGGGAATGGGCATTCTTGGCCGGAGTATTGGTATAGAATGGGATGGGCATATGGTGGTGGAGAGACGGGGTCAGTGGACATGATGGCAGGGAAAGAGCCGGTGAAGGAGAGAGAAGGAGATGTGTTGGGGAAGTTGAAGGAGGTTGCTGTGCCGATGAAGATAGGGCCTGGTGTGCTGATTAACACTGTGTTTAAGCAGATGTTTAATGTCGGTGGGGGATTGGGAGGGCCGCCATGATGCAAGCTTCAGGCCCTGGATGTCTAGACACCAACATGTTTGCCGCAGACATGCACTTATGTGGTGTGAGTTTGAGATACAGACATTTCGACATAGCTTATCAAGATGGTATGTAATTGCAGAAAAGTATCAAAGCAGTGACTACTTCTTCAACACGCCCTCCACAACCTTCATGATCTCCACCAACTCCTCATCCATCATACTCTTCCCCATAACCTGTACATGCGTAGGTAGACCCTCGCACTCATCCGCATCATCTGCAACAAGTCAGTCTCCAAAATACCCTCGATTTGCAAAGACCACTTACAAGGCGGTTCGCACACCACGCCCTCCTTCGCAAACTCCGCATCACCCCTCTTCTCCGCCTTCCCAGCCGCCAACACCCCACTCGGCCAATTCAGCAGATTAACCACAACCGTATAAATCGGCAGCCCATAGGTATCATGCTTCGGCGCGACACCCTGATACCCCGGCATCAGAACAGCATCTAACCCCTTCTCCCCTTCTCCCTCTTCCTTCCCCTTCCCAACACCACCACCACCACCACCACCAACCCCCCCAACCATCACCCCATGCCACGTCCTCACAACCCCCGCTTTCTGCACATTCAAATCCCACAGCTCATCCAGACTCGGCACCCAATTTTTCAACTCGGGGAACGAGCATGTTGATAGCGAGGGAACGGGTGGTTCGCCTCCTTGTTTGATATATTGCAGTGGCGTTTTCTTCGGATCCAGCATGAAGAATTTCCACGCGAGTAAGGCGGTTTGGTACAGATCTGGTATCTTCTCATCCAGCAGCACAATCTCATGCCCCTGCGCTTTGAGTTTCATGGCTGTGGTATGCAGTGCGCGAGCGATGGGTGGGTGGAGCGGTCGTTCTTTACAGCCCCTCACGAGACCGAACCGAAGGGGTGTAGGGGAGGGCTGGACAAGGCGCCAGGGGACGTTGAGGCTGTTCTCGTCGTAAAGCCACGGTTTCGCGTCACTCACACACCGTAAAAAGAGTTCGTAGTCGCGGACAGAACGGCCACACGGTCCTATGACCACGGGAACGGAACCGGGACTTCCCAGCCGGCCTACTGCGACGCCGCCTGCAAACGGGACGCGGCCTGCCGTTGGCTTCAGAGACGAGCCGCCGCAGCAGATCGCGGGGATGCGGTTTGAACCTGCTACATCGGTTGCTACGCCCAGGACACTGCCTTTCATAGCGAGGAGGGCGCCTTCGCCGCCTGTGGAGCCGCCGGCTGTGTGGGATAGTTTGAGCGGGTTTAGCGTGCGGCCGAAGATGTTGTTGTGGGAGTCCGCTGTCATCATAGTCTGCGGAAGATTGGTTTTGACGTAGAACACCGCGCCGAGAGAATGCAGGAGAGTGACCAAAGAAGAATTCGAAGCGGCGGGTGGGTGCGCGAGGAAAGATACATAGCCGAGTGTTGCTTGAACGCCTTTTACGTTGAACGAGTCCTTCAAACTTATCGGCAGTCCATGCAACGGTCCCATAACCCTCCCTTCTTTCTTCAGAAAATCATCACATTCCCGAGCCCGAGCAAGCGCTTCCGAGAACATAATCTCTGTTAGGCAACTCACGCACTGTTGCGCTATAGCTGCTCTCTTGCAGAATGCCGTCACGACCTCTGTGCTGCTTAATTGGCCCTCCGCCATCATCTTGACCAGGTCAGTGGCATCGTAGTTTTCAGTAATGTCTAGCTCTTTCTCGGTCAGGATGCCGCATGTGCGTGGGACGTCTAGCACAGATATACTGGAGTCTTCTGTATACTGAGATGTTTGCGAAGAAGGCAGCCGCCAATCTTTCGGTATCTTTGCGTACACGGATTCGCGCTTCGAGGCGGCGAGAGCGCGCCAGTCGGGTATGGATGGTGGTGCTGCGGTCATGGTGTTTGGTGATGGGATGACTGGGGTTAGACGGATGGGATCAGGGTTGTTCAAGTCCGAGTTGTTAAGCAACGAAGAATGGGTATGTAAACGGGGTTTTGAGGTAAGGAAAAGGCAAATCGCAGCGGTGAGGATGCAATAGCGAAGACGCTACTGTGTATCATTGTTACATGCTGATGATGAGGGGTTTGGGGGGCTATGGGGAGCCGGCCGAGGTTGCCGAGTCGGAGGGAGATCCCGAAAGGCGTGCAGCGTGGGGATATGTGGGTTTGGACTGGGGTAGGCAGGTGCGCAAGATGACTTTGTCTGGCATGTAGAGTAGGTTTGTTGTTTGAAGAATTGCCAGATATTTATTTGGGTCGATGTCTGGATGTCCAATGTAAAGATTTCGCTAAAGCTACATTAGCTCTCATGAACGCTTGAACTGGGTGGCACCATACCAGTGAAAATCTAAAGAACGCCCATAGTCTGTAGAACTGCTTTGAGGATATGTTCGCTGTATCTGCTACACTCCTCAATCCCTCCTCCTCTCACTCCTCTCGTGTGGTGACCTGCTTCTCGTGTCCTTTCGCCGTCTCCGGTCTCTCGATAATGACCTCGACCGCTTCACATCGACATCGCGTTCTCGCCTGCGTTCTGTATGTTCGTCTCGTCGCTTATGGTCGCGACTTCGTGATCGGTGTCTGCGCCTGTCATCGCGCACATCGTCTCTCCGCCTGTCGCGCGACCGTGAACGTTCTCGATGTCTGTGGCGTCGCTCTCTGTCCCGCGAACGACTGCGCGATCGATGACGTCTCCGTCGCTCTCCGTCGTCGTCTCTGTGTCTCCGTGAACGCTCCTTCTTCTCCCTCCTCTTCGCCGTGTCGCCGTCGTCCTCCACTTTGGCCTTCTCATCTAGCGTGTCCTTGACATCTGCCTCATGTGCCTTCTGGCCGAGTGGCGTCAGGTTCGCGTTATTGCGCACTGGCACGGGCAGACCCATGGCAGCTAGCATGGCGTCTTCCTCAGCCTCCTTCAGTTTGCGCTTCTCTTCCTTGATGCGCGCGGCTTCGGCTTCCTTGGATTCCTCGTCGCCCTTTGCGTACCAGTTCAGGTCGCGTCCCTGTTGCCAGCGGCCGACGGGGGCCATGAGCGAGTGGCCCAGGTAGTTTTCGCGTTGCGCATCGTTCTTGACGTCTTCCCATTTGAAGTCGGCGCGACCGCCACTGGGACTGTTAGCTGATGCTTTGCATCAATAAATGAGAAAACTTACCGGCTGCCTTCTTTGCGCACTGTCTGTACGAGATCCATGGTGTTGAATGTTGAGTTGTCGTAGTCGTGCACAGAAGACGGCGCAAGTCGATGCGGCCAACACGCGGAGGTGAGAGGCCCGTGCTACCTACCAGTAGCTTCTCCATCACCAACCTCCAAGAGCTGCCAGACAGCCCCAACACTCTTCACTCACAAACTCTACCGCCAACATGCCTCCGACACTCCCACCCCCCGACGAGCAAGAATACGATGCGCCCTCGACCATCGCGACTCTGCCCGGGCAAGACCTGAATGCCGGAAACAACCTCTTCTGGTACTTCACCTCGTCGCCATGGTTCGATGCCGAGGAGTGCATCAACATATCCGTCTTCACTAACCTCAATCTGCATGACCCGGCCAATGCTCAACAAATCATGAATGATCCGACGCTATGGAATCAAAGACTCAACAGTGTACCACAAGGAATACAATACGTTATAGCAGGCGAAGGGCAGGGCGAGGGCCATCCATGGATTCTCCAGCGCCAACACAAGGCAGAGGTCACAGATTACGATGGCAACAAGAAGAACGGCATGTTTGTGGAAGGCAACTGGTACACGCACAACACAAAAGTCCTTATGGCGCCGAGCTTGCTGGACGTTGTGCAGAGTAGACTGCTTACCGTCGCGACGCGCATGGAGCAGATGGCTGAGATATCCAAGAACATGACACACTGGACACCTGCGACGGGATACTCGTACTTCCCCCCTTCGCATGAAGCAGCGAAAGCGGCGACTACGGCGAGTCGAATCGGTAGTCCCACACTGGCGCCAACAGACCCAGACGCGGCGGGCTCGCAGTCACAAGGAGCAGGAGCCACGGCACAGGCGACAGATCCACTTACATCTACCACCGAGTTCTCAGACGCGCTGTTCATGCACTCGCTCAATCTCACAAACGCATACGGAGACGAATACATGGACGAGAACCCGCTGAAGGGCGAGCCAGGCGCGTTCGTCTTCGAGGGCACCAAGACCGCTGTAAATGCGAGGAACAAGGCACAGGAGCAAGCGGCACAAGCCTCACAGTCTACACCTGCTGCAGGGTTGAAGATCGAGACACAGCCGCCGAGCAGAGCACCATCTGCAGTGGGCACACCAAAGGCGGTAGGGACGCCGACGACACTGGAAGCGCAGGGTAAAAAGGGCATTATCGCTCCGGCGCCAAAGAAGAAAAAGGACAGGAGGAAGAGTCAAGGTGGACTGACGAGTCCGACGACACCGAGTGTGCCATAATTCCGTCGTTCGGACTCGTTTTGGTGTAGGAGCAGTCATTTCCTTTCCATGATACCCCGACTATATACAACTCAAATCCAAAGATCGTCAAAAGTCGTCTTCTTCCGATTCACCATGCGCTTATACCCGTAAACTGACGTACGATTACCGATAAGAACACCTGCAGCCAACCGGAATGGAAGGTGAGATGCAACATCTAACGCCTCTGACTTTAGCCCGAACGCCGAAGTAAGCCACAACGAAATGGCCCCCAAACAAGCCGTTGATCAACATCTTGCATGTATAAACAGTCGTTGTTGCCGCATCCTACTCCAACCATCACAACATCACCATCCTACTCACAAACATGGTTCTCAGGAAAGTAGTCATACCAGCCCCTCCCAATCCCCCCTCCACCCACAACACCACCACCAACGCCCCTCATGAAAAACAACCCCACGACTACCTCCCCGTCCCCAACCCCATGCCCAGCTACTGGCTCCAAAACCCGCATCCCTACGCCACCCTCCGCAGCACCCCCTCCCTCCCCTCAACCTGCGACATCGCTGTGATCGGGTCCGGAATGGCCGGCGTCCTAACCCTATACCACATCCTCAAGACTAGCCATCGTGATTTTCTTGAGACGGGAAAACGCATGCCGCGCGTCGTCCTCCTCGACGCCCGCTCCCTCTGCAGCGGCGCCACCGCACGCAACGGCGGGCACTCGAAGATTAAGACGGCGACGCTGGCGGGTATGCAAGACAGCGCGCTGAGGACGGAGATGGCGGAGTACCACCAACGCGTGATTTACGAGCTGAAATCGCTGGTTGAAGACGAGGGGTTAGCTCAAGAATGCGAGTTTGAACTCCGGCGTAGCTTTGATGTTTTTCAAGATAGCGAGGAGTTTGAGAAGGTGAAGAGGGTGTTTGATGATGCGGTGAGGAAAGGGGAGGGTTGGACGAAAAGCAGGAGTGTGGTTGAGGGGGAGTTTGTGGAGGGGGTTACTAGTGTAAAGGGCGCGGTGGGGGCGTTTTCGTGTGAGGTAGCGAGTTTTTGGCCGTATAAGTTGGTTACTGGGGTGTTGGGGGGGTTGGTTGGGAGGTTTGGTGGGAGTGGGGAAGATGGAGATGAGGATGGGGAAGGGGTGTTGAATGTGCAGATGAATACGCCGGTTACGCACCTCACCACCTCCTCTACCTCCTCTACATCCCCCAGAAACACCACAACAACAACCCTCCACACCCCCCGCGGCACTCTCACAGCCACATCCCTCATCCACGCCACAAACGCCTACACCCCCTCCCTCCTCCCCTCCTTCCGTGGCACAATAATCCCCTACAAAGGCATGAACAGCCACCACACCCCCTCCCACCCCATCCATCCCCATTTGTCCAACACCTACAACATATCCTTCGCCCCAACCCCATCCACACCCTCCTCCCCCAGCCACCCAACAGGAACAGACTACCTAAACCCACGCCCAGACTCCAGCATCGTCGTAGGCGGCGGTTCCTGGCTCTACACCCACTCCTCCCCCCACTCCTCCACTCCCCACAAAAAATCCCTATGGTACAACACCGTCGACGACTCCCTCCCCACAGGCCACTTCCCCCCCTCCATCTACTCCCACTGGACATCCTACATGTCTACAACCTTCCTAGGCTGGGAAAACAGCGCCGCCCAACCAGACAGTATCTGGACGGGGATACAGGCGCAGACAACAGATGGGATGCCGCATGTTGGCCGTGTTCCTGGGGTAGAGGAGGGCCAGTGGATGTTGTGTGGGTTTAATGGGGGCGGGATGGGAATTATACCGGTGTGTGCGAGGGCCGTGGCGAAGATGGTGGTTGAAGGGGTGGGGTTTGAGGATGTGGAGGGGGAGTTTGGACTGGTTGGGGGGTTTGCTACGGGGGAGGGGAGGATGGTGTGATGGGAGAGGAAGGAAGGGAAGTGAGCGTATGTACAATGATCAATCCCTTGCACGTTCAATACATGCATGGATGATCCTTGGTGATACTAGTTTTCATCGCGAGAAGCGCGTTCTATGGGTTGGATCTAATTACAATGTACGTACGGGATTAAATCTATAGATATATATACAATCTGAGAAAAAAGCTTAGTTACTTAAACGGTAGGGTAACTACCGTAATGGTTTTTGATTCAAGGAAATCGTCACTGGTTGCAGAAGACGTACTAATGAGTGGGTAAATCCCGGATCCTTTTCGCGACCGATCGACTTTTTGCGAAAACGGTGCCAATGCTAAAGGAATCTCCGACGGATACGAGTCTTGACTAACTAATCATCCCTAAGAAGCGAATTGTGAAAGAGGAGAGATAGGCTCCTCTCGATGCCAACAGAAAAAAACATAAACTCCATCCCAGATGCCGCTTGCTTCCCTTTTCATATTTGAGCATTTGCAGTTTGACGAAAGCCTTCATCAGAACAGTTTCTTTCACCCGCCAACAATGCAAGAGTCCCAGAAGCTAGCCACAAACACACCCGTGAAGTAACAAAGGAGAGATACCAAGCGACAAGATAGAAGCTCGAAATGATGAGGTCGTCGGTGAAGTGGAGTGTACAGGTATAAGGTAGAGAGGAGAGGAGATAGGAAATGGTATCTCTAACGGCTACAATTTGAACGTGGAGGGCTGAGGATTGGGAATCGTAGGACTCTTGCTTCCTGGAAACAACGTATTCCTCGAAATCAAAGCAAAGAAAAAAAGGGATAAGAAAAGTTGTCAAGACTACAAGTGGCAGGTCATAGTGCCTTACCACACCCACTCAAGGTCACCCAGATCGTCCGTGATCTGGGCGTGATCGGTATGAGAGCGCCAATCTTTGCTCTTGTACCAGTTGTCCACCTTCTGCTCCCAGGAGCTGACAGGGTGGTTGTTGTTTTCGTTGTGACTGGAGCCCCAGTGGATCGGTCGGCGGCCAGTGCCAGTCCTGCTCCGCTTCCGGGCGGAGTTCGGAGCTTCGGTGGACTTGGGCGACCTCATTGGCTTTGACGGAGTCTGCTGCTGAACTTGCTGCTGGGCCTGGACGGCAGGGCTGCGTCGACGGTCACCGAGGGCAGCCCATTTGTCGGCGGCAGAGCGCTTGGGGCTGCGAGCAGGTCCTGGGGTACGATGCTCCTCGAAGACGAATCCAGTCGCCGCGCTGACGTGGTCGACCGCAGAGCGAATGTTCTTAGGCGAGCGATCCCTGCTGTTGTGGACCGTGGCAGGGTTCTTCACCTCGGATAAGCCACGAGGGGTCGAGACGCCAGATCCGGCTTCGGAGACAACAGCCTTGGGCTTGGGCTTCTCAGCGCTGAAGGAGTGGCAGTTGTTCTCAAGCTCAGCAAGGAACTGCGCATCGTCGTCCTCCTCATCCCAAAGGTCACTCCAGCTCTTCGAGATCATGTCGCGCTTCTTACCGAAGACGGACGACATGCTGTTGAAGTTCTTGGCAGGGAGCGAGCCAGAGATGGCAACGGGCCGAGATCGAGTGAAGTTCATCGACTTTGGTTCGCTGACGTCAACCGACTTGAAAGATAAGCCTAAGCCAGAGTCCACAAAAGATACGGCAGAAGCGCTATCTGGCTTGACATCGTAGGGAGGACCCGGGAACATGTCGTCCTCGTAGATCTCGTCGTCAGGAATGGCTGAGAGCTGACGGAACTGCTGAGGTGGCGACATGGCCAAAGCCTTCGCCCATGGGAATGAACCATTGTTCTCGAGTTGCGGCGTCGAGATGGAGGGGGTACGGAGGGGCTCACGGTTGGCTCCGACAGCGACGACGTCACGCTCCTCAGTGCAGAAGTCGTCGAGGCTCTCGTCATCGGTGGTGAAGCTGATGACGCGGGCCAAGGCATCCTTGACAGCGTTGAGGTTGCGCCTCTCGGGGTCGATGGCCAAGCACTGCCTGATGACCTCAAAGGTATCCTGCGACATGTTGGGGAACACGTCGAAGAGGCTCTGGCGGTCGAGAGCAAAGTCGGCGTACAGAGGGTCTGAAGTGGATGGGACAGCGAAGGGGTTGCGCTGGAAGAGGATGTTGAGGAGGACGATGCCAATGGCCCAGATGTCTGCCTTCTCAGTAGAGTAGCCAGTGTTGCCAGGGTCGTACTGCTCAGGCGCCATGTAGCGGTCGCTGCCTACAGCAATCTCGTAGGACCACGTGTCGGTAGTTGCAAGACCAAAGTCGCCAAGCTTCATGGAGCCATCCTGGGTGAGGAAGATGTTCTCGGGCTTGATGTCGCGGTGGTAGATACCCTTCGAGTGGATGAACTCGACGGCACCGACAAGCTGCATCATGAAGTCGCGCACGTGCTCGGTCTCGAGGGGGCCCTTGCCAACACGGATGGCCTCGTACAGGTCGCCATTGGAGCAGAACTCGAGGACCAGGTAGATGTGGTTCTGGGTCTCGAAGGACTGGAGGAGGTTGACAACATTGGAGTGGTCGCCGAGGTGCAGGTGAACGCCAAGCTCCTCGGAGCGCTCATCGACTGCGAAAGCAGAAGGGCAGTTGACGGCGGCGGTGCTCTTGGTGATGACCTTGATGGCAACGTTGTCGCCAGTTACGAGGTCCTTGGCCTGGAAGACCATGCCAAAGGAGCCATTGTTGAGAGGGGAGATGGTCTCGTATCGTCCATGTAGCACAACGCCGTCGTGAAGGTGATCGCGCATGCACTCCATTGGAATAGTGTGTAGTGGAACGGGGTGGCTGTCGTGGTGAAGCCGAACAAACAAAGGAACAGGAAGAGGGGAAGCTCGATATACGGATAAACAATGGGCAGACAGCCGAAAGCCCAAAAGCGATGCTCTATCAGACTTTTAGGTGACGGAGTCTTGGGAAGATATCAATAAATGGTTGTAATGGCGGCCGATGGTTATGGGATAGGTCGGACCGGATATGTCGTAAGGCAGCAGCGGGAGGCTGGAGAAACAGAAAGCAGTCGTCGGTGATATGCACAGGAGTCCGTCGACGGAAACAGCAAGGAAATGCTCAAGAGAGTGTGGTTCTCATTTGTCGGTATTAATTGCGTATGGATAGCTCGAGTCAACGAGCTGTCGGGGTGGGTGGAGGAGGGATGGAGTCGTAGACGTCCGGAAAGGAAGAGGTATCGCTGCGTAAAGAGAAGAGAGTCGTAACACGTGGAAGTGGAGGTGTCGTCGGTAGGCAGACAGTAGGGAGGTGTCTGGATGACGCTATTGACGGCGTGAGTCAGATGGCACGGGCTCACGCGGAAGGGGAGCTAGCAGGCTGTCGAAGGTGGTCGAGACGATGCTAGTTGGCGGTTCGCTATGCTGGATTGGATCGAAGGAGCATCAAACGTCTGCCTGGAGAAGCTATTGCGGCGGCGGTCGGGTCGAAGTGAGGTGAGGTGAGAGAGGAGGACGAGCGGGTACTCGGACTAGCTAGCTGTCGGACGGATGTCGGGATGGCCAGCAGCGGACTCTCAATATCACATCAAATCAGACCCGGCGGTGGCAGCTATATGGTCGAGTAGATGCGTGTATAGCGTGGTTGGCGTGGGTGTGTCGGGAGTCGGCGGAGGGCGGAAGGGATGGTGTTGTTGACGCTGTTGACGTCTGAGCTGCGAGCGGTTGCGGCTGCGGAAGGAGCGAGGGAGGAGCGGTGGTAATTAAGGCAGCAACGGACGGTGAGGGTTGTTGTGGTGGTGATGAGGAAGCAACGCTAGAGCTTGCGAACAACGACGAGAGCAAAGTAGGTGGGTACGTGTTATGGAGGCATCGGGAGATGGTGGTGAGGTGATAGCGGGTAAAGGACGGCCAGCTGGGTATTAGAGGGCAGCGCGCCAGGAGCTGCTGCCCTCGGGGGACCCACCAGTGGCAGGGGTCGTGCTTTGGGACTAGCGGGCCTGGCTAGGGATGGCTACGTGGCTTGCATTGGATCAGGTGCTAAAGCAGCACGAAGACCTGGCCAACCGGCGCCGCCACTGGCCTGCCAACTTTCCATGACTTTCTATCGGTTTCCACCGTGGTCGTCACCCGTCGTGCCTGCCATCACTTGCGCCCCGTCCCCGTCGGTCGTCCCTGCTTTGGCAGCCGGTGGGTCCTGCCCATGGCATCATCTCTTGCACAGTCATCGGCTCCACCCTGATCTCTGTGCTGGCGGACGAATGCGCAGAAATTAGCTATGACGAGCGCTGAAACATTGTCCTGGCCGACGCGGACAGGGCGCACTTCCAGACCTCGTCCAGCCTGTCCAGCCTGACCAGCTGTCGTGCGCCAATGCTGGCTTAGCCCCAAGCGCCGCCTCCAGGGCGCTGCTGATCGTAGCCCGTTGCACCGTAGCACCCAACTGCCACCTGGCCTGTAGAAGCCCGCGCCCGCCCTCCACGAGCTGCTCCAACGCGACCGTTATCTCTCGTTTCGTGATGCTTGCCACTTTGTCCCGCATGAGCCTTGCGCTCTCTGCACCCGACATTGGACGTCCTGCTGTCGTGTGCTCAGATTGTCCGCAGTGTATCCGTCGCGCAGTACTGTGCTATCCAGGGGCTGATCTACGCCCCAATACAGCATGACAAGTGTTTCGTCGCTAGCTCGCGGCCATTTGGTACACTATTCGGCTGACTACTGTCTATCGTCCCTCGACATCGGCCTCAAGG
The DNA here is from genome assembly GCA_023758125.1 of Alternaria sp. Ai002NY15. Classification (NCBI taxonomy): domain Eukaryota; kingdom Fungi; phylum Ascomycota; class Dothideomycetes; order Pleosporales; family Pleosporaceae; genus Alternaria; species Alternaria sp. Ai002NY15. The sequence goes on along the minus strand of JAFVLO010000023.1, from coordinate 407,506 downwards.
GTCGGGCGGGTCGCGGCAAACATTAGAAATCTGGGGAAAGCTCATGCTGCGATGCGACGCGATGCCATTGCGACTGCCATATGATCCTGACAGGCTCAGGTGGCATCCATCCCGCTGCTTCATAGTCGGGGTTCATGCCACTGCTCTACCTGAGACAAAGCCGTGTATGCGCTCACGCCGCAATAGCCTCGCGCGTCCATCCCGCCTCGAATCCTCTGTTTGTTGTCTTGCTGCGCAGGATCCGGAGTAAGCTTCCCACTGCACCCTAAAGGAGGGCTCGCAGTAGCTTGCAGTAACTTGCAGCCTCCTGCATCCACAGCCACCCAGAGAGCGTGTTGGACAGGCACTCGGCGGGCTACTGCAGGTGACATGCACCGGGCCATTTCTTTGTACCCACTCGCTGTACCTGTCCCTGGGCTACCCATGAGCGGTGTAGAGAAACAAAGACAACACACTCTCCCCCAGCCTATAGCATTTTCAACTTTTTGCGTTGAGCCGGGAGGATTTGCGTGACAGGCGGACGTACAGTGGGTCGGCTGCGGAAGCTATGTGGAAATCTTGCGACATCGAGCATCGACATGGCCGGGTTAGCCAGGAACACCCGTCCATCTCGCCATGTCGCGAGTGAAGGTGTGGATATTCTGGGGCTCGCATGACGGTGTGCGCCTCAACGACCAGCCTCATCACGATCATTGCCACGAGCATGTACGATCATTGCAAGGAAGTCGTCGGGGAAGAGCCATCGTGACTGTACGCGACTGCCAACCTTCAACCCCCGATGCCCGATGACTCCTATGCTTTTGAAAATTTTCTTCTCGACAGCACGTTCACGGCTGTCAGGCCTCATCCAGCATCGTCAAGGAATATTCAAGGAACTTGTTTACACATGTCAATAATACACAACTTGCCGTGGTAACCTCACCGCCATGTTTTGAAGTTCCCGTCCGCAAGCCTCGCACCAGTTAGCTGCCAGTCCAGACACACAACTACAGTTCGCAGTATAGAGGCGCTATAGCAGAGATTTTCTTCTCACCGCCGTTCACCGCCCTGCACTCAACAACAACAAGGAAACAATGTCGCCCGCGTCCCTCGACACCGCGCGCTGGAGCCAAGCAGAGGTAGTGTTGCTCGACATTGGTAAGTCGCTTGCCATTCTCGAGTCCCGCATGGCTAGTCGAGAACGACTGCAATCAGCCTCCACCAACCTCGCGATGCATGCAGCTGTCTAGTCAGCAACTTCCCGATGGCGATGCCTGCCACCGACAGCACCTTGCACTGTCTGTGTTGCTGCGCTCTCCCGGGCGCTACCCCAGCTTTTGCCTGCGCCACCAGCTTCGCCTTCCAATGCGTTGACTGGCCTAAACATCTCAGGAGGCTGACTGCTGCCAGAGGGCACTATTTCCAGCATCTCATTCGTCAAAGATGTCATGGTAAGCCTTCATGTTTCTATTCTCGCGTCTCACTGCCCAGCGCTTCCACCTTCCCTCGCTGTCAGTCTGTTCGTCTCGAGGCGCATCTTCCCCGCATTCGGAATCGTGATCACCACCACCAACCTCTGTCGAGAATCACGCCGGCCCGCCCTCCCATGCCAGCCTGGTGTCACCCGGCAATGATGAAGCCACTCATGGCTCCCCTCGCCTCTTTCGCCTCCCCTGAGTTCTAGATGCTTTTCCGACCTGCACCTGCCACTCCAACGATGATCTCGCGCTTCCAACCTCCGTCATCTGTCACGCGACGCTCGCCAGTGGGGTTTCCTCTTCGCGCCGTCTCGCTCACAATAGCCGCAGTACCCGTATGCACTAGACAGTCTCACAAGACTAGCACGCAATTCGTGGTCGGATGCCGACTTCCAAACCCTCATCGCATCGTTCCCAGACGACGCCAAACGCAGCGCCGATGCGCTACTCGCCCACGTACAAGACCTTACGCGGCGCGATGTCAAGGCTGTGTACTTGAAGCAACTACAAGGTGGGTAACAAATTGAGTGTTTCAACATGGACGACGCATCCCGGGCCTCCCATGTTTAGCCAAATGATTGCCAACACCAAGCGCCGACACCGCGCCGCTCTAAAGCGGCTAGCTCGATCGAAACAGAGTAGTGATTCGATCGGCCAGTCACCACCGGCAGCATTATCGCGATAGTCGCCGCCTGTCGCAGCGACCCTTGGGGGTGCCAAACCCTCTTCCTGTCAGCTCGACGCCGCTCCAATACCCCATTCCGTCCATCGCACCATCAGCGTGGCGATCAGTCCATTCTAAACGCTGCTTGCGTACTACCATCACCACACATGCACATTGCCTTTATCGATCTTATCAATCATCGGCCAATACACATAGTTGCACCGCAAAACTAACCCCTTTGCTCGCAGGCCACCTATGGACAACCGGGTTCCGCAACGGTGATCTCAAAACCCCGCTCTTCAGCGATGTAATCCCCCAACTCGAGCAGTGGAAAGCAGCCGGCAAAACACTGGCCATCTTCTCCTCCGGCAGCGTGCAGGCTCAGCTCCAGTTCTTTACCTACGTCACAGACAAGGACGGTCCGAATACGCGGGACATTAAACCCCTGTTCGCCGCTCACTACGACACGGTGAACGCCGGTCCTAAAATGGAAAAGACGTCCTACGAGAAGATATGCCGTGAGCTGGGCAAGGACGTCAAGAATGTCGCTTTCTTGACTGATAATGTAAAAGGTATGTGGTATTTTCGTGAGGCTGTTACGGCGAATGGTGATTTGAAACAACACACCACCGCCTTCTCACCGCCCTTACATCTGCACCCCACCACCGCATCTTTCAACCCACTCTTTGTCTCGCTTTCCGAATTCGTTACTTACCTATCATCCCACCATCACACGTCTTTCGTCACGCCGCATATTCTCGTCTCTCGTCTACTGCCCCTCTCGTCCACATCCGCGTGTCTCGTTCCACATAAGTCTTTCCCATCACGCGACCCCACCATGTTTCACATCGACACATCGATACATCTTTACCATCGCACGTGGCTAGCTCCATATGCACACTTCATGTACAGTGACTAACATGTTTTGTGATTTGAATAGAAGCTGAAGCGGCGATGGATGCGGGTGTCTATGCTGTCGTCGTGGACAGACCGGGTAACGCGCCATTGTCGGATGAGTCGAGGGAGAGGTTTGCTGTCATTGAGACATTGGATGCGTTGCCGTGAGCGGATCGACGAGGAATGGGGATGTTGTCGCTTGGAGCGCTGCGGGGAGGGCTTCATACGTGGTAGTCGTGGTTGCCACACATGTATCGAGACTTGATAACAGGTCGGTTCACTAGATGCGCAATATCAATATGAGCTCTTACCTTCATTGAAGTACATTTCCAAAGTAACGAAACTCTCGTCATATCTACTCTTCATGTGATCTATCGGTGATGCGACAAGAACCCAACGTCTGATCGTCAACATAGCTCAACCCAACATGGCGAATTATCGCCATCACTATAAACTCATCAACAATTATCTGAAGTGAACTAGTAGTTCAGATTCTTTCCATCGTCCAGACTATGCAGCTGAACAAAAAATGTTGGGGGAAAATTTGAAGGGTATCTACTCGTAGTGTTCCAACTTCGGACTGTACACCAAAGCGCGAAAACAATTCCTCTACATCGCAAAACCCCCAACATTTCACGCAACTTGTCAGCCTCACATATCCCCATAGTTCCTCATAATGCTGGAAGTTCCTGATACAGAAAAGCGTTATTGCAATTGTTTTCCCTTCTCCATCCCTTCCACCCAACCCCGATGTCCTACAACCCATGCATCCACTCATCCACTCATCCACCTTTCCAGCCATATACCGAACCCACAAATTTGGGTAAACACACAATACTATACAGCACGCGATCCTGCCAACGAATAAAATTGGCACCATCGCGTGGTATATAGTATCCTCCATCCACCCAACCCCATACCAAACCCCCAAAAAAGCCAGCCAACAAATCGCACAATCCTTCCCGTACCGTACGCCATCACAACTTCCCGTGTCGGTAACCAGGACAGAGCAGACGTTCTGATTCGATCCGCATGGATCTCTCGCTCCGAAGATTCTAAATTGAATCAAGTCCAAGAGACGTATCATAGCAGATCAAATCAGAACCCCTCCTTTGTCCTGGCCTACCTCTGACTGATATCACGCCAATCTTTAAGATTTTGTAAGTTGAAGGCTGCTACAGCAATCTTCAGCTTACGAAATCTAAAAGATTGGGGTAATGGTTAAGGTGTGAAAGGTGTGCGGGATGCTTACACTATCTATTCCGGGCTTGGAGATTATATTAGTGGAAATACTGTATGCTAGGATAGCCATCTATTCAGCATTGATGGATATCCTACCATACAGTATTTCCACTGATATAATTGACGAGACTGGGGGAGGGGAGGAATTCCGATACGGAAAGTGTGCGCCCGTTGGTTTGGTTACTCCATCGTGCGGTCGTCGGAAAGATGATGCGCGAGGAGTTGTTGGATGGCCGGTAGGCCTATTCAGGGTGTAGAGAGTGTGGCAGAGGAATTTTTCGTGTGCGCATCGCGTAGAAAAATTATCGTCCAGACCGACTGTCAATATCCGTTAATCTCATGGAAGCTTCTTCTCCACCATAACGCGAAGCTTGGTATGGTGGAGCAGAAGCACCCATGAGATCAACGAAATCCGCCGACGTTTGGTCACCAACAACCAACAGATTAGTCGAAAGCTCGAGAAAACCATCGATTAAGGCCGCTCGTGGCCGTAGCGTTTCAAGTCGACTGTCAATGTCCGTTGATTTTATGAATTCTTGGAAAAAAACGCGGCACAGATTCATAGACCGCCTCTGCAGGAATTCGTAAAATCAACGACATACACAGATCATGATTTCGCATATGATTGTGTCAGTGATCTATGCCCGAAGCATCGCGTGTTTCGCTCGATGGAAATACGCGGTGCTTTGGACATAGATCACTGGCATGATCATCAATCATACTGCAGATATCATCGCCGACGTGCGGTCACGAACGGCTTAGCCGGAAGCCTGGGACCATCGCTTAAGTTGATTGTTGACTACATGCTGGCGAGAGCTTGCTGGTTCCGTGGATCGTTCGCTGGGGTTGTTGTCTCGGTCGGAGCATGCGCTCCTCGTTCAAAGGCTTGGGGATTGATACCGACGTGTATGGGACAGTTGCTCACAGATCGGGGAAGAATAAGCGTGGAAACGGCTGCAAGACACCGCAATCCAATAACTCAGCTCCAAACCCAGACCTTTTGGAAACCTGATCCCCTCTCGCATTCCACCTCTTCACAAATCCTCCCCAGCGATCCTCCTAACCCACTCAACCGTCTCTTGCACACGACTCAAAAAAGGACTATGCCCACACCCCAACCTAGTCACCTGCACCTCCCCACCCTCCGCCCTTGCCATCTCAATCATCTTATCCTGCGCAACGACCGGCATACTCCTATCCTCCTCACAAACCAAATAAGCACTAGGAGTATTCTTCCACGCCGCCCCCGTCGTCTTCGCATAAGCGCTCGCCAGCGAATGCGGTTGGATTTGCGAAAACCAGTACGTCTGTTCGTCGAGAGGAAGGTCGGAGTAGAAGACATGTGGGTCGAGAGCGTGGATGTAAGGTCCGGAGATTTCAGTCCAGGGAGGGAAGGTGTGGTTTACCGAGTCCATTAGGCTGATGCCTTCGGGTAGCATGCTGGCAGCGATGTATCCACATCTCACCACTCCACCTCTTTTCCCTTGGGCTTCTCGCTCGGTTTTTCCGAAGCCGACGAGAGCGCTGCTGGCGACGATGCCGCCCCAACTGTGGGCTAGTACGACGACGTCGTTGCAGGACGGGCCGATAGCGGTGTTGATCATGGACTGAACAATTGCAATGTCGGCTGAGAGGTCAGTGGTAGGTGTTGTGCCGCCGACGGAGGCGAGTTGGCGTGCGTGCGTTGTGTACCCAAGAGCGTGCAGCTCGGCGATTAGAAGGGAGAAGGCGGAGGGTGTGTGCCAGGCGCCAGGGATGAGGACGAGCTGCGGTTTAGTCATTGTTGTGGTGTTTGGAAAGCTCGTTGGAGGGATTGTGTCACTGATGCGTCGATGGGAAGGAAGAATGCCAACAGGTCTGCTTAAAAACCTGCAAAGTAGGTAACCTAATGTCGGTGTAGGCTCCGGGACATTTAGCTGTTTCCTAGGTCGGCCGAGAACGAACGAAATGGTCAACCACGACCAGTACTAGCAAGTTTATCGCGCACTCCGAATGCGCCTGCCTTCGTGAATGACAGTCATACAGTCCAACGTAGTAGTTCCCAGACGTGGAAGTTTATCGCGCAATTATCCCAATAAAGCTATCCCGCACGACAAAGGCTATGGCCCGGGGTCCTTGGGCACCGGAACTCCGAAGCTAGGTCGTCACGGATGTGAATGGATATGGGATCGGCGGCATGCCTCGTCCATATGGTCCCCCGAAATACGGCCATATGTCCACTCTCTTTGCTCGAAGTAGGCATGTATTCCTCTTGACCCGATCTTTCCATCGTATCTTGACAGTCTTTCTTCCCGTGCTTCCTACAAGCCACGGGGCCATTGGCACTAGCTGGCTTCATTGTTTCCGAATGGAGAGAAAGGACAGTTGGTCTGGACCGTATAGTCCGGTCAAGAGTCCCAGCCTGCTCCTATAGCCCCAAATTCTCTCTCCCTCCTCTTACAAACCACCCCCCTCATATCTGATCATTCCGTCATGGTGTCGATACCGGCACGTGCGTCCGACTTCGGTGCGGTGTTCACATCGTGTGCGTCGTATTGCCCGATGGCATAGTATTGTCCGTATGCGTCCTGTCCACTGTCGTCCACTGCGGTATCCGTCGAAGTGTGTGCTGCACTGGCAAAAGGAAAAAAGAGATGCAAATCGAAATTGGTAGTGTGGAGTGGGGCAGACATGGTGTGAAGGATTAGCGAGGTATGTAGTGCTCACGACAATGCTTCCAGCCAATCAGAGCTAGAGACTTGGGAGGGTATCCTTGTCTTCTCGACAGCGCAATCATTCACATCGTGGAACCAGGGTTGTATGAAGACTTGTATACGAAAAGCTGGAGCTTGGGTATTGTTGTGTATCTTTCGCCGTTTTTCGGCAATGTATGCGCCTCTAACGCCGACGGTGCCCAGAAGCCTTCCTTGGTACAAACTGAACGTACCGACTCGCTGCATGTGTCTAAAAGAATCTCCACCAGATGAAGACGATGATGATGAAGGCTAGTCCGCCGATGGGTCCATACTGCGCATTGTTAGCATTCCAAGTTTATGACCGTGGCGTGCGTCTGCCCGTTACTCACCTGCTTCAACAACAACTCCCAGTTGATGCGCACAGCAGCCTTCTTGTACTTCCTACTGTCCTCCCTTAACCGGCTCGAGATATCGCCCATCCTCTCCAGACTGTCTCCTCGATACAGCAGATCCTCAATGTTCTTGGTCATGACCTTTGTGACATCCTTCAGCTCATCGTTCAGCTTGTCCAAATTCTGTGTCGCCCTCGAATCCTGGTATGTCTTCTTTGTGCTCTGAATGAACTGATCGAACCCGACGAATTCGTACGGTCGGCATGTGGGTGAGAGGTACTGTTGTGGTTGGTATGTAGTGGTGAATTCGCGTTGAAGGTCGGAGAGGTATGTGAAGGCGAGTTTGCGCGGGTAGGAACGGTCGCATATGCAGAGGAAGCAGAGGTCGCCTTCGATGATGTAGCTGGTGGTTGCGTTAGCATGTGATCGCGAATGCTGTGCCCAGAGATGAAGGGTAGAGCATACTGGAATGTATAGTTTCCGCTCTCTATACTTGCTTGTTGTTCGGCGTTACGGTTTAGGCGTCGCTGTAACATCTTTACTTTGTTCGTGGCCTCGATGAACTCGGCGTCATTCTAGAAAATGTGAGTCCCATGTTTAGGCTATGTGAACAGCTCGAGAGGCGCCGTTACCTGGTTATTGTCGACCGACGCTACCAAATGAAGGCCTAGACATGTATCAGCACGTGTGCAGGCTTCAATATGGCTGAGTTACTGACCATCGAGGCGCGATATTATGGTGTGTTTGATCATGGTGGCGGTTGAGGGTGCGGAGAATCACAGCCGGTGAGTGTACAACTTCGCCAAGTATTATGTCGAGCGCAAAGTTAGGCCCGAGGATGTATAGTCGCGTGGTAGGGGATACGTGTCGGGCTGATGATACCAGATCGCAAAGATGACGATGCGGAAAGGTCGCGCGGGAAAGCGCACGGACGCGCCAACGGCCATCACAGCACAACCAGCATGCCGTGACCCTTCAATGCACTGTCCTTCGTGTCGCTACGGACGATTTAATCGGAATAACAAGGCCAGATAGACTGTCTGGATCAATATCGGTGTCCTTGTGACGGAACATCTGGTACAACCTCAACTCAACGCCCCAGCCACCATGCGGAGCCGAGCTGCTGTCTTCGCGTACCCCTTCAGCACCTTCACTCTATCCATTGAGTGGCGGACGCGCTTTCAGCCCTGATTTAAGTCGCTCGATGCTCAAGCTTCCCAATGGAACACGACCTTAGCCATTGGTAGATCAGCCTTGCCGAACGCGATAGCTACTGCCTCAACGCAAACGACACCCACCGACATTTTGCCAGCTGCTGTTCATCTCAACCTACCCAGGTAGTCGCCTGCACTTACGACGTCTTTAAAGAAACACCTGCTCAAGTTCACATCAAACTCCTGCATTCAGTCCGAACGACAAAATGTCGTTACCAGTAAGGTGCGTTCCCATTCTTCACTACACCATGTACCGTGCGGCGTCTTCACGACTTGTCTGCCAAGCGAATGACTACCATTGTGCAACTGCTCAATACGACCTCCACATTCACTTCGCGCGCCGACATTCTTCTTTTCACACGTGACTATCGCTTGGTCCAGTAGCCTATTGTTCGCCTGTATCCACTGTCCGACAATAGAAAGCTCAACGCGCATTGGCAACCCATATGTCGTCTCTCTCAGCTTCGATTGACAACCATAGACCTTCGTCCGCCACCCGACTCACCTCTCCACACGACTATCAACCGACACCTGTTTCGCCCGCAAAAAATTCAGAGCGAACCACTGCACCACCTCCAACGACACCAAACAAACGAGCCAAGATGCACCACTCTGACCCAGACTCCTCACCCCTCTCTTCACCGCCCTCTTCTCCATCTGAGCAGGTCTCACCCATCCCCTCCAGTCCGTCGAGCCAAGTCCCAGATTCTGCCATCTCAACAACAGAAAACGATTCGTCCATCATGCCATCGATCGAGTCTCCATCCCTACCACAGCAGGCGCTGGCGCCTGCATCTACTACTATGCCGACATCTAACATGGGCGCTAAACGCGTGTCCAAGCAGAGCCCGAAGAGGTCTCACGAAGAAGTTGATGATGACGACGAAGAGCCCGCCTTCGGTACACCGCCTCCCAAACGCGCAGCCAGAAGTACAAGCTCAGCAACAAAAGCCAAGACCACAAAAAAGAAGACGCCTGCTCCAAAGAAGCCTGCGCCCAAAAAGCCGGCCCCGAAGAAATCAGCAGCCAAGAAACCCGCTCCAGCAGCAACACCCAGCTCACGTCCCTCGCGCAACCGCAAAGCACCAGAGCGGTTCGAGGAGTTTGAGGAAAAGCCTACGCCCAAAGCTGTCCCGACGAAGAAAGGGTCAAGCAAAGTTTTCGATCCCGTCTACATAACGACCAACTCCTCCAGCCGCTTAGTCAAAGCCGACATCTACGTAAGTCTTCGTCGCAATCTACTCATCACCCACACGTCAAAGAGCTCACACATCGCAGCACATGCTTCTTGAAGGACCAGCCTGGACCAACCTCAGCGCAGAGCAGCAAACTACACTCATCTCCATGCTCCCCGAGAACACCACGCACCAAGCTCTGCTTGCCAAGATCAGCGCCGGCAACACAGAAGACACACGGCCTTCAGCCTTCACGCTGGCGAACAATTGTTTCCGTACCGATGTCGCCAAGTTCCAGGAAGATCTCAAGAACGGTCATTTGGCGAAGACGTGGCAGGCGGCTGCTGAGCAGGCTGTAATTGAGCGTGCGGCGGGGGAGTATGATGAGTGGAAAGCGGCGGAGGCGGAGTCGTGGTGGGGGCAGAAGAGCAAGTGAGGACCTTGAAGGAAAGTGTTGAGCTTATGACGATGGCTCAGACGGAATTTCTGGTGCGCGCGCCTCGTGCGGCGTCAAACGGGGCTCTGGAGTGCGAGTTTGGGGGAACTTGGTGGGCAACCCCGAGGTTCAGTTGCTACATCTAGTACGTATCTTCCTTTCTAGATATCATTTCTACAAAAAGTACGTGTACAAGGCGCCTCTCCTCCGTATTCTGTGTGTATTCTCGAGCCCAGCTATGACTGTGTCCCTTTCCCTTTGTTCCTTTGTTTGGCCACCGATCGCATCAGTGAAAGACCAAAACTTTCAACAACGTGACTTTTCCGTTACGTCAGCGCACACTATTGCGACTTAGCGAGTGTAAACAAGAGTTTTTCTGTTTCCTTGCATTCATTGAGTCGCGACCCTGCTACCCCTCTACCTTGGATATTCTCAGCCTACTGCGACGACACGACAACGAGCCCGCATCCGCCCGCTACCACTGTGAGATCGAAGACGCTGAGGTACAGAGAAACGGCCGAAAGGAACTACATCGCAACCAAACAACCGAACACCTGCGCGACACGGTCTCTACCGCAGTCACGCTATCAGCGTAAGTCCAAACCCCGCCTCATCATTCCACCCACACGATCACTAACACACCCTTCAGCGCTGTGACAAGTAGCGAAGATTTTCCTGTCCACTACCCCTTTACATACTGCGCCATAGAAATCCGATCTCCGGCAAGGCGTCAGTACCAACTTCGCGACCGTCGCCAGGACCACCGCCGCCACCGCTGCAGTGACCGCGACAAAGACCATCAAGAAGACCACAAACACAAGATCAACAGTCATCGCTTCCGCCACCTCCAACAACACAGCCGCAAAAATGAACTCTATCGTCTCGCCAACTCTGTTCAGGATCGTAAGCGCCGGCTACACTATCATGAACAAGGCCAATTCCGCTCTCGAATATCGCGCACTCGAATACGCATTGTACTCCGCCATGACCGTTCGGGGCACTGTAAGTGTGATGAGGATCTGGAAAGGCGCAAGGACTCCACCAGGAGTCGACCATAACACATGGAAGGCTATCACTTGGCGCGTTATTAACTGGCTTCATATTAAGCTTAAGACGAATGTTGGTCTACGGAAAGAGCTGGAAGTTGCGAAGAAGCAGCAGAAGGAGTCTGAGATGAGGGAGAAGGCGAGCTCTGATCGAGCGCGTCGGACTACACAGGTCGACGAGGTTCCAGACTTTGCGACGCCTGTGCGCGAAGAGCCTACACAAACACCAGAAGTGGTCCGCAAGTTACAGGAGGCACTCAAGGACACGACCGAGCGCTTGAAACGCAGCAATGCGCTGGTCAAAGAGCTCCAGCAGTCTACGAGCAAGCCTGCGCACCCGAGTAGAATGTCCACCTCGTCTCTCAACTCCTCAACTCCAAAGCGAGATGCACTGGAGGACATGGGACATCAACTTCGGGCGGCGCGGCAAAAGGCTGTAGACGCCAAGATGGAAGCTGCTTCCAAGGACGAGCAACTGCGGCTGCTGCAAGAAGAGGCCGATGGGGCTAAAGCTAAAGTCGCTTCGCTACTGGCTTCTCATGGTAAAGAGCCTCAGGCAGTACCGGAAGAAGTTGAGGCGGTTGAAGCTCAAGTAGCTTCCCTGGAGGCCGAGCTAGAAGCCGCACGACAAGAAACGCAGACGGCTAACGTGGAGCTCCTCTCAGTCAAGGAGCAACTGGGTTGTGCGAACGAAGCCATTAAGACCGCTGGATCTGGCTTGGCCCAGGTGAAAGAACTCGTGGGAAAAGTCCAAGAAGAGAAGGAAGAGGCTGAGGCCAACGCAGCTTCTCTGACCATGCAGTTGCAAGCATCCCGAGAAGAAGAAGAGAAGGGCAGGACCAATGCAGCTTCGATGGAGAGAGACTTCCACGAGGTGCGACTACGACATAGCAAGGAAGTCACCGCGCTCAAAGAGCAGGTCAAGGAGTGGGAAGGCATTGCTGCGGAGGCGAATCAGATCAGCGATCAAGTGCAAGCCGCGCTTAATGACGAGAATGAGGAGCTCAAAGAGCAGCTGAAGAAAGAGGCTGCTCGTCGCGAGACACTGGAGATGGAAGTGAAGAAGCTGAAGTCGCAGACCGACGGTGCGAAAGCTACAGAGATGGCTGTCACTGCTGCGAAGGCGCTCACTCGATCTGAGACACAGAAGCCACCGAGCGCGATCTCTTCCAACCATTCTATCGATGATCAGCCACGTCTTGTCTCCGTCGCCGGGGTTACAAGCCCATCTACGCCCATCCCTACCGCATTATCAGGCCCTACAACTACTCCCGATACCTCGACGCCAAAGGACCACAAAAAACTCACCGCAGACTGGAATGCTAGGACGATCACACTCCCAGCATATATCGAAGGCTTGGATGCGTTGAAGCGAAAGTCTGACGACGCTGGAGAGACACCCAGACCGATCAAACAGCTTCGGCTTAGCGGCGAGAACACAGAGCTTCCAGTCGCAAACTTACTCACGCCTGGTGGTGGACCGGCATTCAAGCTTCCGAGACAAGAGGAAAGCGTTGAGGAAGAAGTTGAGGAAGACTTTGTGGAAGACGATGGTGACGCGTCTGAAAGTATCGACCTATTCTGGGATTCTTTCGAGGGCGACGCAGACAACTCAGGCACTTTCACATACGGCTTGGGCGACGAAGTTGGCGCGGAGGCAGCAGCTCTTCCCGAGCAAGACGCAGATAAGGGCGAGACAAACGCCGTTGGCGATACTCTCGTCATCGACGGCGATACCATCATCGATGAAAGCGACCACAGCAACGACGACCTCTACGCCATGCCTTCGCCGAGTCCAAACAAGCAGCCGCCTCCGGTTGTCAGCGATGTCCCCGATATCGACATCCCTGCTATCGAGCTGACTCCAGCTACCAAGCGGAAGATCAACGATGACAACGACAAAGGTTCACCTAGGCCATCTCAGGTCCCGAGGACTGAGGAAGACCTTGGTGGTGAGCAGACGCTGGCGCTGGAGGACATGACTCCGATTGCTGTTACTCGCAAGCCCGCTATCGTTCTGACTCCTGCTACGAAGCGGCTCTTGACAGAAGATGACGGTGAGGAGCCGCCGAGGTCGTCACAAATGCCACGTAGGTTGTTGCAGCGACCGCCTAGATTATCAAAGACGCCGAGGACGACGGTTGATCTGGGTGATGAGCAGACTCCGACTTTAGAGGAGATGACGACAGACGATATTGCTGGTGCATCTCGTGAAGGGGACGAGGCGACTGAAGCCAGCGGTACAGCCCCATCTTCCACGGAGAATAGAGACATCCTCCCAGAGACACATCCCGCGTCGACCTCGCCAGCAGGCCCAAACAACAACACCACCACAACCCCCAACACCTCCGCAACAAACGTATCCAGCACCGCTCATCTCGCGCCCCCGGCTCCACCCCAGGCACCCAACCACAGAAGCACGCGCAATGCCGGCAAGCCTGTCGGTTCTCTGAACGAGAATGTGTTGAGTAAGATGGCGGCGTCGCCGATGAAGGGTGCAGGTGACAAAGAGACAGATGCGGAGAAGGCGAATGGAAGGGGTAAGTCTCCCGTCAAGTCGACAAAGTCGCCAGCAAAGAAGGCGGTCAAGTCGCCAGCCAAGGCACCGGCAAAGGCACCGGAGAGGTCGCGAGTGAGTAGGAGCCCGTCTAAGGGAAAGGCGGATAGGCGATAGGTTCACACGACGCCATCGATGACGAGGAGGACGAGGACGACAACGGAGAATGGGAACGGAGAACGAGAACAAAAACGACACTCCCGCAACAACGATCAACATCGCAAAGAGACGACTGGATCCCGAGACTGCATTCGCGAGGCTCGTGTATATGACACGAGGATACGAAGCGATGCAGTCTCTCAAAGAAACAAAACGCTCACAAGACTGATGGCGATAGGGTGCTGATCGGATGTTGAGCAGAAGAGAAAGAGCAGGAGACTATACCAATCAGTGCGACACCACTAATCTGGGTGTTGGCATTGATGGCGAGGTATAGGACGGATTTGGTGTGATGATGTGATGGAAGGGATGGAAGGGATGGAAGGGATGGAAACGATGGTTCTGGTGGGGGTTTTCTTTGATGGGTTTGCGATGGTGTTGGTGGTGGTGGAGGGATGAAGGGATTGATGTTTTGTAGCACAGCGTGGTTTGGAAAAGGGGACGATCGGAAAGAGAAAAGATAGATATGGCTGAGGGGCAGGATGCTTGTTACAGTTGAAAGAAAGAGATAAACATTTGGAAAGTTGTGGAATGGAGAGCGCTGAATATTACTGTCAAACAGAGATGGGGGGCGACAAGGATAGAAAGGAAAAGTTGAGCAATCTCCAAAGAGGCGATGAACATGAAAAAGAGTGGAAAAGGGAGCCGCTGCTATCTCCAAAGGGAACTGGTGTAAGGAATACAAGAGAAAATGATGGATGGAGACGCGGCGAGTGTGGTCAAGCCGTGGAAAGATCGATAGAAAGAAGTGTTCACTCATCAGATTGAGTAGCACGTTGCCAGACAGACGTCTGAGTTGAATATTGCAAAGGTGCGCTTGCAGCGATTCCCGGTGTGCTGTGTGCGCTATTCTTTTCTTTGACGAAGATGGTAAACACATGTATTCACGTCCATATTGAATCCATGGTTACTGTCGATGTAGAATTGGTCATTCGTTCCCAGTAATTTCCCATTGGTATATCTCGTCGCAGCATTACATGACTGCCAAAAACCATGCCTTCAGTATCCGAGCGACCTTCACTGCGCTAATCACTACCACTCCTTCCTGCCTACCAGTGGTAGTCCACCTTGGGAATAGCCTCTGGCCGAGAAGCACCACCGGGAGAGTCTGGACGACCGCGACCGCGACCGCGACTACCTCCTCGTGACTGACTGCTTGCCCATCCAAGAGACCTGCTTCCTGCGCCAAACTGACCACGACCGTCCATCTGACCATGTCCACGAGAGCCGAAATCCGAGTACCCATCATACTGCGGGATAGCCTTCGTCATGGGCTGTGCTGGCTTCGGTACGAGAACAGACGCAAGGGGTACAGGTACGCCGCCGTCTCCAGTCGCTTCATGATCGCTCCAGCCCTCGGCATCGTCCTTCACCCTCTGTTCGGCATCCTCAAGAGCAGCCTGGAGTTTAGCACTTTTCTCGTTCTCTCGCAGGTCGTCCAACTCTGGTGAGCCGCGGAGTGTAGCCTCCTTCACGCAGATGGCTAGCATAGCCCACACGGTATATACAGCGTCGTTGCCTGCGTTATGAAGAAACCACGCGGGGACATTGAAAGCGTTCATGATCCGGCCTAAGCTGGTAGGCTGCTGCTCCCGACGCCAGACTTTGTACATGGTCGCGGTGTCCATGGCCTCGAGGATGTTCTCTACCTTCATTGGGTCGTATCCAAGCTGCTGGAGATAGCGTACATCGCCAAGAGTGTCGTGACCGAGGAAGACAATGTTACGTTTCTCAGTGGGATCAAAGTGGCTGAGGAAGTCATCGCCATTTTCAGCTGCGAAAGGTGCGTGGAAACAGGCCGCGACATGACTCGCAGCTTCTTTGAGTGAAATAAAGGTTGAATGACCGAACTTGAAGCTGTCAGGATGTCCAGCAACGAACTCGGAATTGACCAGGTGGCGATGTTCCTTGATGCGAAAGTGACGCGCACGAATCTTCTCTCTCCAGGCCTCGCCGTCCTTGCCAGGCGGAACACCTACCAGCTCACGTGTGTCCAAGGTCGCGACACCGACTTCAGTGATCTTGTGATGAGCCCTCTCGTACGACTCAACATCAACACAGACGAAGACGACAGACTGGTCGAAAGAGAATGGAGCTGGCTGGGATGGGTCGACTGCAGGAGACAAGGTGGACGATGTCGGATCCTGGACAGAATCGCGTAGACCGAGATACCTGGACGCGCGTTTGAACTGATCCGTCATTGACTTGTTCTTGCCCAGTCGCTCTTGCTGCTTCTTTGCTTTGTTCGCCTTGTTCTTCGCCTTCTGTGCTTCAGCCAGGTTCTCCATCAGTTGCTTGAAGTCCTCCAGAGTAGGTTGTTCAAGTGGTGGATGGGAAGATTCGCCTGCCGCGCGGAAGTGCTCGCTGGGGGCGTTCTCGGCCATGCTGTCGACGTCCTCGCGTGAGTGCGATCGCCCAAGGTATCGAGGCAAGCAGCGGGGATGATCAGGGAACTGCACGAGTAGGCCCTGGAGACAAATTTCAGTCTAACTCTTCCCGCAGTACGTATGAGCGGGCAATGTTACCTCCTCACGCTGCTGGTCGCTGATTCTCAAAGAGAGATCGAGGTGCTTATTGATCTCACCAAGCAGGGCTAGAACTTGACTCTCACGAACAAGTACGAAAGGCTTGGAAGTCTCTTCGATATCCCAGACGTAGTACCTGGTGAGGTTAGCAAGTGATTGGTGAGAGTCGTCGCGATGCGGTGATATCCTTCAGAGTAACCATGTGAGGTGAACTTACAGGTCCCACTCTCGCTGCCAAAACTTTCCTTGATCGAAGAAGGCAGATGCAATGTCTTGCATATGACTCTTATCGCAGTACTTGTAAGGGTACTTGGACAGGGCCTGGATGGGTGTGAAGTGATGGCGAGGTGAGGCTAGGTCGCCACGTTGCAGATCGGTAGCCGGAAGACCAGCGGCATCAGTTCCAGGAGCTGGGGCTGAGGCGGTGGATAGGCGCATCGAGTCCAGGTTTGGGTTGAAGGAGCTATCGGCGTCTTTGACCCAGACGTATCGGCGCTCGGTGTTCTCGACGGCAGGCGGTGCCTTTATGGACGTATCGATCTTACTAGTCGAGTCTTGTTTGCTAGCAGGCGCATTCGGCGGTGCGTTCTCGAGCAATACACCGCCAGTGGAGTTGTCGTAGCTGGCATGGTCAGGTTTGGGTTCTGGGTTGGGCTCAGGTTGTGGAGACACGGGGCGGTCAGGAAGAGCATCAAGGTCTGTTTGAACGAACCTGCGAAGACTCTGTAGCCGTGCCGACGCCATGGTGTTTGTTTGACGAATGGAACTGGAGGAGATTGTTTGCGATAGAAAGCGCGAAGACATATGCGGGGATCGCGCTTGGACAGACGGATGAGGGAGGAGCAAACGGCAGGCGCGGTGAGCGAGAGCCTCACCCAGACATCTGAGAGAACTAGAAAGAGAGTTTTGACTAATAATGATCTTTACAAAGGAGATGTATCAAATGAAAGCGCACGGTGTAGATTTGAGAAGACGTGTGTTTGAAGGTGCATCATCACGAAAGGTGCACCTCATGCCATCTAGATGTCCGTGGAATTACATACCGACTCAGGCAGGTGCAGATGCAAAGCCTTCCCAGGCACAAGGTCAGCGTGACACATTTTCTTGCCAGTAAGGTGACGCACGAGAGTGAAGGACGATACAGTTGCTAAGCACAGATGAGGTGTGCGGGGCGGGCGGGAGTTGCGAGCCGGCAGCTGGGCAAACTCGCAAGCGCATGGGCGTTCCTGAGAGATCGACAAGAGGCGCGCCCAAAGCGGCTAGCACGAACTCCCTCCGCGAACCTCAGTGCGACCAGCTCCCATCAGCCGCCCTATCTTGTCAGCGCATATCGCAACTCGCGCCCTCACGATCGCGCTGATTCTCCTCAATACTCTAGTTGACGCGTGGCTGGAGAGTCTGACGCGTGCGTCGCAACCCTCCATCTACTCTGCCTCCCCGCGATGCGCCATGTCTGAAGCCGACGATGCGCCAGAAATGGCCCAACCCGCCCCGAACCCGGACGCCCAGACGACGGTCAACGACTTCCTCGACTACACCGAATTCTTCCCGTCGGACCTGGTGCGCTCGCTGACGCTGATTGCCGACCTCGACTCGACCTACTCGGACGCCGTCCAGCAGGTCCACGAGCTGACGGTCCAGTACGGCAAGCTGCCCGCCCTCCCCGAGCAAGAGCGCCCCGATCCGGTATTACTACGCAAGAACATCGCCCAGCATCTTCAAAAGGCCATCAATCAGCGAGAGTTTGCCTACACCGAAGCGTCGCGGCTGTATGAGGTCACGGTCCGCCACTGCCAGCGCTCATCAGTCATCAAGCGGAAACTCCAAGCCCAGCCACAGCCGCCCTCACGCGACCCGACGCCCCCGCCAGTCTCTCCCAGCGCCCACCGACCCGTAAACCGCGACTACATACGTCCCGCCCATCTGCGCCTCACCTTCGATGGCGGCCGACATGGCGCCAACACCTCACGACCCCGAGACAGGCACAGGAAGACCGCCATTCCCCTGCCACGCGGACGTGGGCGTCGCGGTGCAACATACTCGTCAGACTCCGATGGTGGTTCAGGCATCGATGTGGCATCACCCAGGAAGCGCAAGGACAACCGGGACAGACATTCAAGGGCAACTGGCGGCAGGTCGCGCGCTGCTGGCGTACTCGGTACCAACGTGCACAGCTCCATCGCCGGCATATCCACCAGCAATGCGCTCGCACAATTGGCCCCACCACCAGCCGACGCGAAACCCGGTAGCAAATGGGCGCCCTGGAAGAAGTTGACCGAATACGAAATGGCCGTCCTGCGCAAGCAGATGAAGAAGAACGCTGTGTGGACTCCTAGTCAGACCATGATGATACGCGAGCTGGAGAAGAAGCACCGCACAGAGGCCGACTACGAGAGGGAGAAGGCTCGCTGCGAGGCGACAGGTGAACACTTCCTGGACGAGGAGCCCGAGACGCTGCAACAGATTATGACAGCTTCTGGCCTGGGCCTTTTGGCACCGCATGGCCCGCAGGCAGCAAATCCACCCCCACCCATCGAGTCTGTCGAGGAAGACTCCAGGGAAGAATCCGGTCCAGTCAGCATCCGCCTCAAGCCTGTCGCGGCAAAAGAAGGCAGAAAGCTCGACCGCATGTCACAGCGCCAAAAGGCTATGCACGACGCCCAGGAGCTCATTGGCGCTTCTGAGAAGGTAAAAGAAGCTGCTAAGGAGCTTACGGAGCTCAACTTCAGCTCTAGTGTTGCAACTGCGAATCAGAAGAAGAAAACCCCGCTCAGGCTATCGAACAAGAGGAAGCGCGATGCATCCCCTCCACCCACCACCGACGGCGCCATCGAGACCACCAGAGAAGCATCGGTAGCAACACAAGACAGCGCGTCCAGGCCGCCAGAACCCAAGCGCGCACGTCTACAGCTCATTGCTCCAGCACCAAGCTCGGTCGCCTCCCCGATACCGACCCCCAACTCGACCGTGTCAACCCCTCGCGATCGGACGGCGTCTGTTGTGCCCTCTCCAAGAGTAAGCACACCGGTACCAGTCCCAGAGCCTGCAAAGCCATCGACGAATGGGATCACCGTGCAAGTGCCGCTTGCGCCAGCAGGTCCAAGCACACCGAAAGTCAACAAGGCCGTTTCGAAAGAGGCAAGCCCTGAGCTCACACCCATTACAACATCGCCAGTACCGCCAGAGGAGTCACCTGCTGTGGCACAGGCTCCGCAATCACCAGTACCTGTTAAAGCCCCAACTCCTCCAGCTTCAGTCTCAGTCTCAGTCTCAGCACCAACAGCAGCTTCGACCAGGCCCAAACGCGAATCCGTTGCTCCGAAAGCTCCCACCCCGCCCGTGGCCACTCTCCCGCCAACCAAGTCCTCAAAGACACCTACACCAGTGCCTGAGCCCCGCCCAGAGACGCCTGCAGCACCGACCCTACGCCCTCGCTCTGCACGCGGCCACGTCCCCACACCCAAGGCGCAAAGCGAAGAGCCCAAGCCGAACGAAGAAGGTAGGATAACTCGCGAAACCCGTCGTCATAGTGTCTTTAGCCAACCCGCAACCACGCTCACAGTACCTGCACCCCCACCCCCACCTACCCGCACTAGTAGCCGACGGAAGCCTCCTCCAAAGGGTGAAGTCACAAATGCAGAAGACGGCCAAAAGACAGTCACAAACGTCAAACGCGCTCAAGGCAGCAAGAACAAGAGGAAGAAGAAAGCAGAAGAAGAGGCGGAGCAAGCAGACGACATCGATCCCAATGAGCCCCGATACTGTATCTGCGACGATGTTAGTTACGGGCAAATGATATCGTGTGATAATAACGTAAGCTGCCCCCTTTATCCACATATTCCACAAAACTCCTCCCCCCTTTTCAGCAACGAAACTAACAACCATCCCCACCCACAGTGCGATAAGGAGTGGTTCCATCTCCCCTGCATGGACATGACCGAAGACGACATCCCTTCCCGCCGCGCCAAATGGTACTGTCCAGACTGTCGCGTTACACTGGGCACAGATGCTTATGGAAACCCGTTGGTGCCGCCTCCGCTGCCGGGTCGCCGCGGTAATCGGTAGGTTCTTCACCCTTTTCTCGTCTTCACGGGCCCGACGGCAAGATGTTAATGTTTGTTTGAGGGGATGGAGTACTTAGTATGGTTGATAGGTCGTCGGCTTGAGCGGAAAGGAAGGATAGGATAGGATATCGGTGTCCAGAGGATGGGTCTTGGGTCTGGGGTTTGGTGGGCGTTGGGGATGGGATGGATTGGTATGGGATGGGATGGTATGGTATTCTTCACCCCCAAGGGAGGGCGAAGGTGTATCAAACATAGGGTTATGGGTGTTCGCTGGTATTCCTCTATTTACTGGCATGGTGTCTGGAGTTGACAGCCGTATTTTTGTCTACGGACAGCTGTCTCTTGGGTATGAATATACCCAGCTAGTTTATCGGATCACCATGCATCTTTGGAATCGAAAGGGCTTTATGTGCCCATCATTATTGTTGGTTCATGCATTTGAAAATGGGAGAATGATAAGTTTTCGTCCACTGTGTTTGCCTTGCAGCTTCCTAGGTTGGAGCTGGAAGGTTTACTGACTAATGCGCACGGATGGTGGCGATGACGCGCGTGTTGATAGGGAAGGAACCCCCGAACCATCACAAGCACACAGCCTCCAGCGACGTTCTCGTAGTCATCATCCTTCGTGAGAATCTGACATTCACTGGGCTGCTTTCCAGATCTTGCATCAAGTCACTTCACGTCACTCTTCTTGCCTTCACAATGGGCTACTGTAACGCATTCACCTGCAGTTCTCGCTGCCTGCAGAAGTATGGCCGTTGCTCGCCTGCCTCTTCCTGCCTTGCACCTTCCTCCTATCTGTACCCGGATCACCGTACAGTCTCCCCTAACGCTCAACTGTACCTCACTTTGCGATCCTCAACTCCCGCACCACAGTCATTCGCTCGACGATAGCGCGTCATTCCGAGATTATGTCATCTGAAAGCGCACTGCTACAACTCCCGGAGGACATCTTCCACGACATAATTGTCAATTATGTACACACTGTTCGTGTCAGTGAAGCTTCGGCTACTCGTGCAGTCTGTAGTAAGATATACATCGGCATCATGATATCAATGCTTATGCGCTAACGTTCTGTAGAGGTATTCGACCAAAACATCCGCCATCAGATCGCCAATCACTTGCATTTTGGCTACTTCGACTATGAATACGAATCTTTTCAGGAAAATCTCAGAGATTGCGAAGCTGATAAGAGAGTTCTACATCACATGCTCCCCGAAATCCTACAAAGCACTGTTCGAAAAGCCTTTAACGATCCGCTTGTCACCTCTATCGAGGCACGCGCTGAAGCGGTCCTCAAGATTGAAGGCCATCCCTATGATGAGAAAACCAAGACTCAATACGTCGAGTACATCTTGCAGTATCTGACCCGAGGAGGCAAGCTAGCAGCTATCGAGAGGGTGCTTCGCAGCAACGATCCGCTTTCTAGTTCCACAGAACGGGCCGACCTGACTAGCGCTGCCGCTGTAGGTAGCCTGTGTGCAGTGAAGGAACTCCTCGAGGAGAACGAATCAGACTGGCCCTCATGGCCATACTTCCGACAGCATGCGACCAACGACAACGTCTACATAGATCCTCTTCGAGCAGCATCGTCTAATGGGCACATCGAAGTCGTACAGCATCTACTCAAGGCGCTTAAAGACTTCGGAGGTGCAGAAAAGTGGACCGACACTTTCAAGCACAGATTCCAGTGCATCCTTAACGCGGCCATTCAATCCAGGCACCGCCAAACAATCCTTACGTTGGCAGTAGTTGCTAGGAAGAATGGAATCTGTGAATCCAGCTTGACTCACGTGGGTCTAAGCTGTGCTGAACTATGGATCAGGACTGCTATCACGACCGGCTGCATGGATACTTTCAAAACTACTATGGCGGTAGTTGGCAGTACTGCCCCCATATCCGCAAAGACACTCGTGGCATATGCGATGCTCTTCGCGTGCGAGTACGGCCAAGTGGATATCCTTCGTCACCTCATCGCCCATAACCCCACCTGCTTCCAGCGGGAGGGTCCTGTAGCAGGTTCGGACATAGCCCGTCGGTACAAGACTAAAGTCGAACAGACCTTGGGTATCTCATGCATGCAAACCGCTGCCCAGTACCTCCAACGCCACATCATCGACGTACTCCTCGAACACGGCGTCTCCATCAACACAGGCTCTCCAATCATACGCGCCATCGAGTTCGAAAACATCTCCATCGTCAAGTACATGCTCGATCACGGCGCGGATTACAATCGGCATATACATAAGGAATGTCTTACGCAGCTGGGTCCTAGTGCCAACAGAGCATTGAGCGAGTTCAAGGAGACGGATATGTTGCCCGTTATCTTCTATCTCGTGGCTAAGCATATGGGGAAGCCGCGGTATTCGTTTCGTAAGAACGGGGTGGAACAACGCCTTATGAGCTTTGTTGAGGATATTGAGGGTAGTGAGTTTTGGAGGGGCAAGGTTGAGGCTGTACTTGGGAAGGAGATGTTCAATGAGCCGAGATGCATGGAGTATCAAAGGTTCGTCATGAATGACTCGTGGGAGTGCTTTCGGCGGAGAATATAGATGGTGTTTGCGAGATCATGTTTAGCGTTTACAAACACCTCGTCACATACTTGATGGTGCAGTACGTACATGTGGCGCAAGTACTGTGATAGGCCGATACGAGACTTGGTGGCGACGTCAAAGATGGCAAGCTCTAGACTGTGAAGCTGAAGGCAATGCGTAGTCTTCGGCCAGTCCAGACTCCAACTATTTTCCAACGATCTCCTGAGCTCGCAAATCGAAAAAGAGCCATTTTCCAAAGAGATGAATAAGGTGCAGCTGGAGTCGAGAATCTCGCAACAACCCCACATTCCGATTCGTCCTTAGCGCCTGCCTCCAGGGCTAGCGCAAGCTTCATTGGTGCATCTATCGTCGTCATTCTCCGCGGGATTCGTCCTGCTAACACCTCACTCATCAATATTGCTCAGCCACAACGCCTTGATGTCTAGTCCGTATCTGCCGCAACGCCGTTGTGCCGACACATCATGACTTGCGACGATTGGCAGATGGATTGCAACGATTGGCGGTCGGGCCTCCCGTGCCTGGAGACCGGATGATGACCGGTGGGCGGAAATCGTCAGCTACATGGGTGGGTGGGGGAGGTGGAGGGGAGGCGGAGGGGAGGAGGCGGGGTGGAGGTGGAAGAAAATGGTCACTGGCAGTCATTTGGTATGTGAATGCGATAGGTGCTTGCCAATGTTGGCGCAGGAGGATAAGATGATTAGGGTAGGAATGTTGTGGATTGCGACGATTGGCAGCCGGGCCTCCCGTGCCTGGAAAACGACTGATCACCGGTGGCCGGAGAACGTCAGCTACACCCTGTTCCCACGTTTGCGCATTCGCGCAGTGGGTCTGACTGCTTGTGACAGCCATCAGGCATCCTTCAAGACTGCCACAATGTCTTCGAGTCTTCACAACGTTGCCCTCTCCTTCTGCTCACACCCTGCTTTACTCTGTCAACTGCGAACACGAGCATTCCCCCAGGACGCCTCTAACAACTTTGCGCAATGTTCGCCATGGCATCATGTAGCTATGCGCAAGCCGGCCTACCAAGATTGAGCACAAGCAAGCGAATATGTAGAAGGGATTCGTTGTCTTCTTCCAGGACCCGTGATTCGGGCTACAATAGCGACCCTGATTCTCTCTCACCCTTGGATGCGGGAACGTTGGATCAGGGTATTGCCTACTACAATTTCTAGCAGGAGCTCAGATCGCTAACGGCGCAGCAGACATATTTTTCGGACATCCTCCCTGTGTGCCGAGCATTCTTGTCAACGACAAGGCTACCTTTCTCAAGAGATGCAACATCGATAGGTCAGGGTTGGCTCGACAGAACAACATCACCAGCAACCCTGCAGAAGCCGTTACCAACCAGACATTCCTCGACACCACGCCTCCAGAAGCTCCAAAAATAGGATCTGTCAAGAGTCTTGTTGATTGTGCACGTAAGGACAGCCCTAAAGACAGGCCAGCATCGGAAGACGAAGATATAGAGAGGTGGATCGACGACAATCTTCCATCAGCCAAGCGTCCCAGAGAAAGAGTAACATCCATCGTCTCCATCTCATCCACCAGCTCTTGCGACATGCATACCAACACGGACGTCAGCGAAGACGAAATGGAGCATGACGTTCGGCCAATACAATCATCTCCAGCACCCATGCAGAAAATCACCGAGCTCATCCTGCGCAAGGTCGAAATCAGCCTCCGCAATGCAGCTTACAAGCAATGTACTGGACGCAGCGCCGCGCACAGCCAAGCTAGATCTACGCTGCCTTCGGGTCAGAGTAGCCGCAAGACGTCTGTGAGCTCAGGATCAAAGCGCAAGTCCCGTTTGGAGGGCAGCCCACCGCCAGAGGATGATGACGAAGACGGCTCAAGCAAGCGACGTCGTGGATCAACGACGACTACCGATGAGTCCGAGACCGGTGCGAGGTTCGCATGTCCTTTTTACAAACACGACCCGGAACGGCATCGCAACAGGAGGACCTGTCCCGGGCCTGGCTGGCCAACCGTTCATCGAATGAAAGAACATCTCTACCGGTCACATTCTCAACCGATATTTTGTCCAATCTGCTACGCGACCTTCAAGTCAGACAAGGAGCAATCAAGTCACGTGCGTCTGCAGCAATGTGAGAGGTCGTTACCTCAACAGATCGAAGGGATCGACCGCGAGACTGTCTGGACGCTGCGGAAGCGCACCACTGCGCTGAGACTGGAGGAAGACAAATGGAGAGATGTATATCAGGTTCTCTTCCCAGATGTGTCTGCCGCCGAAATACCCAGTCCATGTAAGTCATCGCGCTATGATGGATCTTCGACCGCTAACTTATGTCAGTCTACGATTGCGACTCGCCTAGCGAAACTTCGCGACGCTTCCGCAGAGACCTTCTGCGCCGCGTACAAGAAGAACTTCTCCTTGAATCCGGACAAGTCCCCACTCCAGTCGAGCAACAGCTCCTACAACGCGTGGCTCAAATAGTGCGCCGTTGCGAGCACGATCTCCTGAATCAAGCGCAGCCGCCATCCACGCCATCCTTCAACCCAAACCGACGTGCAAGTGCCAGCTCTATAAATAGCTCGTACCAAGCCACGCCCCTACCCGCAGCCACTCCGGCCTTCCAGAGGCCATCCCTAGCTGTACCAACGAATGTGACTGGCCGGGAACATAGATATGATTCTCTTGTTGAAGCAGATGCTGCGCCGTACATACCAGAGCCTACAATGGAGTTTGGTGATGTGGTTTGGAATGATCCGCCATATGTTTTTGGCACGGGGATTAATTGGGAGGCTGTGTTTCCGCCTGCGTCTGAGACGCAGTATTTGGGGAGTGAGGAGGTGGGGACGAATTTTTCGGTGCCGATGTGGACGTAGGCGGTATTATCGTTTAGGGGTAGAGACAATGTTCATGGAGTGAACAGGATGGATGCTTTAGTGCATTTGGTGAACTTGAAGATTTCGTAGATACGGTCGCGGTATATACAATCGGCTCTCCATAATGGTGTTGCTCGATAAGTCATGACAAGGCAGACGGGACTTTAGTACCCAGAAATGCACGTGTTAGTTTCGGCATGCCAAGTGATTGTTGCTGCGACGTCATGAACCAAAAGATCATAGCGCGGCCCGAGTCAGGTGTCGCGTCTTTCGTCTCGCACAGGGTCTATACAAACTCTCACCGCGCCACCATGGCACCCAGAATGCGCATACCCACTGTCGAATTCCGATCGCTCCTTCTACCGCCCGTACGAATCCCGATACGCGCCCTCCATACACTGTACCGCCCGCAATGCGCCCCTCAGGTACCGCGCCCCGCCTGTCCCACGCAGCGCCTCGAGCAGCGCCGCGCGCTCAACCTCTACAAAACGGCCAAGGCCAAGACAGTCCTCGGACAGCACAAAGTTCTCAACTTCAGTTCGTGGGAGATTGAAATTCTAGCACCACTGCAAAGTGTCGAGCACCGAGTTAAACTATGGCAGACAGACAAGAAGGCTAAGAAGCTGTCCGTAATAGCGGAGAGCGCCTCCTTCGAAGAACTCCTCACACAACACGTCGGCCCCGGGAAAATGCTCTACTGCCTCGGCGAGATCAAGAAAGGAATGGCAAAGACACACATCGACGACCCAGAGCGGCCAATACCCGAAGAGTTACAAGACTTCGCCATCCACAACGCCTACACCTACCGAGCCCCAAAGACCGCAGGGCAAAAAGGCAAACAAATCGGCGGCCTAAAAAACATCATCCTCAACGAGTCCAGCCCCGTCGAATACTTCAGGATGTGCATGGACCGCGCCTACCAGTTCATCGAAGCCGGACACGCAGTCGAATTCCGGCTGCGCCTGCAGGGCAAGATGCTCTTGAAAGAAGAGCGCATCAAGCCCGCAGGACCAGAGCGCTGGCTATGGATGCACACGCACTTCCCGCACCTGCGCCCCGAAATCATAATGAAGAGCATGCCCGAAGACACGCGCTACCTCATCAACCCCGTGTCCGACGGCCGCCTCGTCCAATGGGTCGCCGTCGCAGGCCACAAAGCCGAACCAGCTATCAACCTCGACAAACGGCTTTTCCGCATCAAGGACTCTGTGACCTCGTCCATTCAATCGGGGAACCAGGCCATGTTGCCTAGGATTATGCGGCAGCAGTTGAGGAATCAGGGGTTGGAGGATTATAGTATTAATACGGGGTTGCCGAGGGAGCAGGCGAGGGCGAAGCATGGGAAGGGGGGCAAGAGGGTGCTGAGTGGTGAGGAGAAGAAGTGGCTTAAGAGGGATGAGGAGACGGATGGGTTTTTGGTGCCGGATCCGGATGCGGGGTTGCCGATTAGGAGGCTGGATGATAGGAGGGATAAGAGGGGTGAGGGGCAGAGGTGGGAGCAGAGGGGGTATATTGGGAATAAGAATAGTCCTAAGTACTAAGGGGATATGGGATTGTGGGGGAGAGGGCGTGTGGGAGGCTATGGGGTCGAAAGGTTGGAAAGCAATATACATGTTTCAATGTTCAACAACACGCCTTGGAAGGGGAAAAGCATCAAACTTTCCAAAGTGTATAAGAAGTACCACTCGAAGAGTTGTCAAATGTAGACAGTACTCGGCTCTGTATAAAGATATCAAAAAGTTGTTGGAAAGAGGAAAAAGAAACCAGAACACTTCCCCATTAACCCGACGCGTTTGTTTCACCAACGTCCTGCGTATAACAGAGTTGTGGTGTTGGTGTTGTGTTGGTGACGGCTTGGCAGGCAACATTGGGCAGTGACCACATCTCTGGGCCGGACATGGATACGGCCGATCATGTTTATCCACCCAAGCCACTCCTTATTCCGCGACCGTCCGTTGCACATGCGTGCGTGCTAGTGAAGGACCTGCCGCACGAATAATGCCGCTGGGTGGGTGGGGGAGGCGGCGGGGAGGAGGTGGGGTGGAGGAGGAGGTCAAGAGCAGCTTCATTATTTTTACTATGAGTAGCTTGATTGAAGAATTTCAGCTTTGATACTAGATGCAAATGGTGGTTGTTAGGCGCAAACCCCAGAAGTGGAAATGCCCCTAGTCCGCTCCCTGACCCGCGATCGTCCGTTGCACGCACATGCCTGCGGCTAGTGAACAACTGTTGCTGCACGAATAATGCCGCGACCCTGAGTCCTCCCGCCGCCCATTGATTCCACTTCCAACTATCCTAATCCATCCCTCGCCCAAACCTCCCCCGCCGTTCGTCATCGCCGCCGCCGCTGCCGCCAAAAACGATTTCGCGTTCGCATTCCGAATCCCAGTCAATCGCTGCCGCTTACCTCGATCGAACCCGCAACGTCACCACCCTGAGCCTCGATGAACGCAGCGCGGCAGGCGTGTCGCCCCAAGCACCAGGTCCTGGTCCTAAAATGCTACCCCAAGGTGCAGAAGAGCGATGCCGAGGCCAAGGCCAATTCGAGCGAGTTGAGCTACCTGCTCTTCTACGCCAGCACGCGCCGCAGTAAGCTGCAAAAGGTTGTCGACTTTCTGGACAAGAGGGCGACCAAGGATGTGTGGAAGGTCCGGACGGGCAATGTGCAGGTCACCATGCAGATCATCAAGGCGCTGATTGAGAAGTGCCCGCGCGACCTTCCCCTCTATGCCACCGCTGTCTTGCATATCCTGCGCACTATCCTGAATTCCAACGACGTTACTATGGTCGAGGAGTCAGTGCCGACCTTCGAAGCTCTATGCGCGCATCAGGACCCCGCCGCCCTCGCAGCCGACCAGGACTACATCAAGAAGTACGAGGAGATTGTACAACTATACGCCCAATTCGCGTCCAAGGAGACGGTCAAGACTGGCAAGGCACCAGTCAGCTGGCCGGTCGCGATCAGATACCGGAAGGCTGGGCTGCAGGCGCTGAAGGCCATTGCCTCGTCTGAGTCACTGGGGTCTGAGACCGGGCGTCAATTGGGTGCTGTCATACCAGTTATCCTCCTCAACATACACTCGGAGAGCGGCGCGTATCTCAAGCGGTTGGAGACGCGGGAAGCCACCAAGGGCGAACATGAGAAGGAGCTGGCATTGCGACGGCGGCAGAGTGTGTCCACCGCGCGGACCGACGACGACGACGGCGACCCAATCGCGGCATCTGGTACAACGGAGGATGCGGATAAGCTTGCGGAAGAGGAGGTGGGGGTACTCGCGCTCCAGGCCCTGAGGAGCATATTCCAGGGCGTGAACAGAGGACAGCTCCGGCTCGCGACGTCCGCTGTGCTCAAGTTCATCGGATCGCATGTCAAGAGCCTGCAAGAAGCTGCACCGAACGAAAGCAGCCATTGGGCGACTACACTCATGGCTATGATCTGCGCATGGGTCCCCGTACAAGACCGATACACAATTCTAGTAGGCGCAGTGGAAGCCCTGGTCCGCAGTCCAATCGTAGAAGACGACCTCGAACGGCAGCTGACTCTGGCGACGATCATCGACTACCTTCTAGCCTCGACGATCAACTTCATCGGACTGAGTGTCATGGATGTACTGGTTGGGCTTATTTCTCACTCATTGCTACTCCTCCAGCTTGGCGGGCCGGGATCAAACATCGTACCGCATCATCAGCAGACAAAGTCTGTCGTATCGGAGAAGGAGGGTAGCAATGAATCGTCGACGGCCAATCTGGATAGCGTCGTTATGGAAGTCGTCAAGAAGCCTTCTGATGCGAGGATGCAGCTTCTGGATACAGTGCAGAGATGCATGGCAGATCTCGCGACACATGTATACTACACCGATCAGATATCCGATATGGTGGAAGCGATACTGAGCCGACTCAAGCCCTCGCGGCTTTCGAGCGTTTCCTCCACCACCGAAGCGATACAGAACCCTGAAGGTGCGATAGATGCTGTAGCTGATTCCATCAGTATGCAGGAGAAGACGCACGTGGATCGATTCTTCTCTTTCGAAACAGCACGCATTACTGCTCTTGATGCTGTCAAGGCCATCATCAAGACGGCGAACACCCGAAGGCCAGATGGCTCATCTGCTTCAGTATCGCGGAGCAAAGTCGGCGTGAGTGTTTGGGAAGGTACACAATGGCTTCTGCGCGACCCGAGTGGCCAAGTCAGGAAAGCATACGTCGATGCGCTGATCACCTGGCTGAACACAGAGAAGGACAAGGAAGATTTGAAGATTGTGGACAACTACAGGCGGAAGGAGAAGGAAAATGAAAAGAACGCGCTGGCTAGACGTGCGGTCTCGAATGCTTCGAACAGGGAGAGGGTGTCGAAACGTGGTAGGGACACGTTTTTGCCATTGCTCCATCTGGCGGTATACGAGAATGCGCTCCACTATGTCGACTCCGAGGCGGACTACCTGCTCCTCCATCTACTGCTCACTACTCTGGTGACCAGACTCGGAGTGAATGCAGCGAGGAGTGGACTGCCAATGATCATGCGGCTGCAAGAGGACATCGTTACCATCGAAGATCCCGGTGCTAAGCTGCGCCTGGGAAGCTTGGTACACGGCTACCTCTGGGCACTCAGCATGACCTTGGACTTTGAGGTTTCTTCGGTCGGTCGCGCCCTTCACAACGAGATCACGCGCAGAAGCAGCAAGGGTCTTTGGATGAAGAGCATACGCGTCCCGCCAATGCCGATTGAGCTGATAGAAACACCTCACCCCACACCTGTCGCTATTCCGTCAGAGATTGTCGAGAACGAAGCGCTCAAGCCCTTTGACAACCGCGAGGCATTGGTCGAGAAAATATCGGAAGGTTATTCGACTTCCCTATACTCGCCGCCTTCATCGCCACCGGGATCACCTGGCCGTACGGTGTCTGCGTCTATTCCTACCATTCATCAACCGACACAACCCGTGAGTCAGCAGAGTGCACCGGAACTTTCGTTCAAGGTTCGAGAAGATCTTTTGGCGAACTGGAGTCGCGAAGACTGCTTGTCTTCTCACACGAAGGATTCGTCATCTGCTTCAATCTCTGGTTCAAAGACAGGCACACATTACACTGCCGCCACACAGAAGAACAACTTCCTCGGTGTCAACATCCCCAATGGCAACCTCGATAGCAATGGTAGCTCGCCAGCCCAAAGCCCGCGACGCGCACACAGCAGACCTCCATCCGCAGCATACGGTCTAGTAGGCCGTCTCTCCTCACCAAACCGCAGCCGCAGTCCAGGCGACACACCCAACAGCTCCTCCTCCCTGCGCTCCACAGTCCGCGTCGACGACCTCCGCCGCGCACTCTCCACATCCGGTGGCGGCGCCCCTCGAACAGGCTATTCCCACCGCGCCCCCTCACACCGACACCGCAAATCCTCTTCCGATCATGCGTCTTCAGCGAGTGACTCGCTCGTTAGTGTGCATTCTCTGTCGGATGCTTCTTTCATAACAACACACCCTCCAACCACCGAGTCCCAACAACAGCTTCAAAATCCTGAGAGTCCGACTACACCTGCTGCGACGCTTACGCCTCGCCCGGAAAATACTACGGGCATGAACTTTGACACGAATAACAATCAAAATGGAGGTGTTGGTGGTGCAGCGAACCCAAGAGAAAGCACTTACACAATGACAAACCTCCCCCCTGTCCCTCCCATCCCAGAAGAACTCCGCACTTCTCCAAACGGCCACGGCCACGGTCAAAACAGTCAAAGCGATACCCGCGATTTCGCAACCAGACCCAAGACAGCGCCCAATGGAAGTAAAGCTGGGCGTAGTAGGAGTGTGAAGAGTGGGGTTAGCAGGGGAAGGAGTGGTGAGAGAACGGCGAGAAGGGGCACTGGAGGTACTGTTGGTGGAGGCAGTAAACCGGATTTTACGGGGTTTTTGGACAGTATTGGGGTTGAGGATGGGGATGAGGAGGGGGATGGGAGTGTGAGTGGCAGTGTGGTGGAGAGTGTTGGCACTGGGGGCGGGGTGGGGAGGGCGCCTTATTAGTATGGGGTTGGAGCTTGAGGGGGGGAGATGTTGGTAGAGGTGGTGATGGAAGAGGGAGAGCTGAGGTTTGGTGTGTGTATTCTTTTCTCCTTATCTTTGAGGTTCAACACTGTTTTCGAAGTTGTTGATTCTGGCTGTGTATATCTTGTCTCTTTTGTCTCGACTCGAGTCTTGTTTCCTGTGTTATAGAGATAGGAAGAAGGATGGGACAAAAGAAAACGGAAGAAGAGGGCGGGAGAAGAGGAGAGAAGTAGAAGATCCGGCTTCGGCCTACGATAATACCATTTGTGTTTACTGTGTCCAAAGACGTCGAGTTTATTGTGCGGGTAGTGTGCCTGTGTTGTGCTGCGCTGTTCTGCTCCACTGATTGCGACAGCGAGGTAGGTGGGAAACTAGCAGGCGGAGAGAGGGGCATGCCTAGGTAGGAAGAAGTTGGTGTGTTTGGGTGGATGGTAGTTGGAGTGTTGAAAGGGCGTGGGGGAGAGGGAGAAGAACGAGGATGGGAGGGTGTGAGGATGGTGGGTGAGTGAATGGGGCTGGGTGGGAAGAATTGACGCCTTTCTCATCCCTCCCATCATCATCTGATAGGCCTAGGTTATGAAGGGACGGTGCGTTACACAGTCGGAGAGTTGATGAAGCTTCTTCAATTTCTGGAAACTTGTGATCAGCATGATATGCACATTCTGCACGTCTTGATACTACCTAGTAATTCATGTATTCAATCACAGTGTCCATTCCATCGTCGAGGCTATATCAAGTTTTCCCGACGTGACAACTCAAACTTGACGTTGACATATCCGCGTGGTGCAAACGGAGTATGGCTGTCGAGCGTACATAAATACTCCCTTGACCCCTCTTTACTTATCTACATTAACACAACAACTGCCACGTCAGATCACGAAGCAAATAAAGATTACAGACCAACAACCAAGACAAGCATCCCAGATTACCAATACCTAACAATGCACTTCTTCACACTCCCCACTCTCCTCAGCGGCTTCGTCTTGACTTCCGCCATGCCCCTCATACCCCAGAACCACCATGGAATAAGCCCGTACCTCGCGCCCTCCCAATCCCCCGAGCACTGCTCCGCGCCACCCCCAAACCCCAGCGTAAAATGGTGCCTGTGGCCCGCGTTTACAAAGGAGTGCCACTCGCGCGCCTTCGAGCAAGAGCCGTGGTGCGAGAATTTCGGCGAATATAAAGATAGACCTCGCTCCATCGGTCCCGATATGGGTAAGTTGTTTACTTTAAGTTGTTTCCCTATCTGGACGATATGTGCATTTCGTATTATGGGCATTTGCTGATTTTTGGGATTTGTTGATTAGGCGGCCACTGCAGGTTGTACAAAGAGATGAACTGCAAGGACGAGGACGCAGTGGAGATTTGGGAGGGGAAGGGGGCGGAGCCGCTTCAGTGTCCGGGCTTGTCG
This sequence comes from Alternaria sp. Ai002NY15, assembly GCA_023758125.1. Taxonomy (NCBI): domain Eukaryota; kingdom Fungi; phylum Ascomycota; class Dothideomycetes; order Pleosporales; family Pleosporaceae; genus Alternaria; species Alternaria sp. Ai002NY15. The sequence goes on along the minus strand of JAFVLO010000023.1, from coordinate 374,149 downwards.
GCTGTGGGGAACCCGATTTGGTTTAAGAGTATGAAGTGTAGGAAGGATTAGACGGTGGTGTGGGGGGGTTTTCTTTTTTTCTTACGGCGTGTTGGGTTCTTATTCTTGCTTTCTTTGATGGTGGGAGCAGGTTTGTATGGATTGGTTGGATGCAGATAGATGGATTGTTATTGGTTTGGCATTGAGTTGAAACTGGTGGATACTGGCTTAGCTATCCGCGGGGTTTATGTCTTTGATGTGTTTGGTGCTACTTCTTTGGACTGAGTTCGTAACTTTTATACAATATGTCAATTAAGAGAGGTGTCAATTCAGTGGTTCATTCCATACAAACGTAATACAGTAGATGAGCTAAACGTCAAGCAAGCACAACCTGGCGGAAACACACCGCGCCCCAAATTTCCCATCTACCTCCTCCCTCCACGAACAACCCCGAATAACCACTCAAGCCAACCTGGGGGGAACCCTCCCCGGATAATTATCACCCCCCGCACTACCCTGCCATTCCCCTCCACTAGATCCATCCGAGTTCTCCGTCCCCTCATTCTCCGTCCTACACCTCATGCTACCAAACCAATCCGGCATCCCAGCATCACTCATACCGGGACACTCCAACTTCGTCCTCGTATCATCCTTCCAGATCCAGACCGGATCACCCCCACATTTGTTGTCCTTGAACATCTCACAGTACCCACCGTGCTGAGGGCGGATGGAAAGGGGGCGCCTTTCTGGGTTTGCATCGAAAGCTAGACACAAGTCTCGGTCGGGGTAATAGGCGTGCCATTCGCAAGGCCCGTTGAAGTTTGTGGACAGGCAGTAGGTTACGCCGGCTGTGGTGCCTTCGGCTCCGGGGTTGCAGTCTGGTAGGTCTTGGTTGGGTGTATCTGGGCGGGGGCTGACGGCGAAGGGGAGAGCTGTTGCTGCGGTGATGATGAGGGGGAAGAGGGTGAGTGGATGCATTGTGGTGTGAGAGTAATGCGAATTCGTGTTGGTTGTTGCTAATTCTATGGGCGTCGTGCTGTGTTGATGCGAAAGTTCTTGTGCGTTTAATATTGCGTGTCAGGATGAAGGAAGGGGGAAGTTTGCTGTCAGGTCTATTTATGTCTGCTTTTTGCATCGTACAGTGCCGTTCAGTCCCGGAATCTCGACTTTGCTCGGCGCTTTGATGCGGCGTTGTGAAGTTGGGGTGTGATCGAGTGGATTGGAAGGGACGCATCGTGCTGTTCATGTCGTGGTCATTATTGAAAAGAGAGACGCCAATGTACGTGGTATCATCACATTCTCGCCGCCCGAGGAGGATATATTAGGGTTCTGCGTCCGCGTTAGTCTCTTTCTACCTCTTCCACACCATTGAGCCAGCAACCAACAAGAGCCGCTGCTACCTCAAGAATAGGCATCCTTCTTGCTGTCTAAACCCGAATTCAACTGGTCGATATGCTAAACATCTGCCCTACATACTTAATCAGCGTCTTCTTTGCCATCACCGCTTCGACCCCCGTCAATACGCCCACAAGAGATACCATCGTCGTCCAAGTAATCCCAGCCACTGGCGGAGGTTTCAGCGGCAATAACGCCGACCTACACACCTTCACCGATCCAAACTCCCCTGTCTGCGATGTCAAAGTAGGCCGACCGGGCGGCGTCTACATCTGCCCCGGCCCAAACTTCACGCCTTCTGCAACTCAAACATGCAAGTGGTGGCCACCTCCTGCTGCTGCTGACGAAACAGTCTGCATCTCTTACCAAAAAGAGATCGGTCTTGCCCTGAGTCGTCCTCAGTCTATTGGACCTGACCCGGGTGGCTACTGCCTTCTATATCAGGAGCCGGATTGCAAGAATGGAGCGCAAGCTCATATTATAACTAATGGACAAGCGTATAAGTAAGTTGGTCGAGGGGGCGAGGTGATCAGGAAAAGTGCTGACTCTATCAGTACTATTGGGTGTCCTGGGTTGAACGGTGACTTTGGGATTGTGAGTTTGCAGTGTTGGCCGAATACGCGGCGGTGGAAGTGACCTCGGGATGGCGGACTGGCGGAACATTGGACAAATGTTGTGACTTGAACTGTGGCATATTGCGTTTATATATTTGTGGTAGGAGTCAGTTGTAGGCGCGAATAAAAATGTCGAGCTTTGAGTTGAGATCAGCGGGCGTTTCGTGACGGTTTTGAAGTGCGCACGAAATGAGTTGTTTGATGACGTAATCCACACGCACTAAGCGGAGGGAGGTTTTTGATCCTCTATCATCAACCATGCACCAAAGGTCTTGGTCTCACCATCACCTGACGTCGTTGCGGTACTGAGTTCGTAGCCTCGCGCCCACTAGCTAGGTACCAAACCTGGCGTTACCACCTGGGCACTTGACTTCAGCACCACGTCGCTACACCACACCTGTGCAGCCACCTCACTAAAGAACTAACACTTAAGCATCAATGTTCAGAAGGAAACGCGGCCCCAATCATATCTCTAGAAGAATCCATCGAAGTAGCGCGCAAATGCGTCGTGACGGAACCTTGGTTGCTTTCTTTCACTCTGGAGAGGCAGCGCAGCCATCGCTTTGTGGCCCGCCTCATCGATTCACCAAAACAACATTTTCGGTAGCCAGACATCCCAGCCACCCAAATTCATGGTAATACAATTAAAAATGTCGCCCTCAGACACCCCAGCATCGCGACCGAAGCTGCCGGAGTCGGTTCACCAGTATTCATCACGACTAGACGTATCGCAAGGACCTCTGCGCGCAACCTCAGATGGTGTATTGGTTAACGAACAGACTAGCGATTATGTCAATCTCGAACTTCCGCCGCGCAACTGCGACGCCCGTGAGCCTGTTCACACAACGGGTATGGCCACCGCCACGGCTCCCATTATTGAACTCCCAGAAGCTAGTAACGGCGGAAATGGTCTTGAAGATCCACGCAAACGGAAGTCTGTAGGGCAGGTATTCAAAGACATGTGGACGAAGCTTCGGTGATTGCCTGCTGATTAGAGGCGCTTTTACAAGATAGACGATTGAATATGTAGAGTAAAGGGAAGAATATCGTATCTGAAGAAGCTGTGATCGGATTGCGCAGTCAAACAATGTTTGACGTAACTTGGCACTCATCGTTGAATTGCCCCGGAGGTAAGTAACATCCCCCAACAACACTTAATGTGCAATCATCAACCTTACCCATACTTCAGAAGCTGTACGTCGCGAATCCGATGAGTAAATCTGATTTTATGTGAAGCACCAAACACGCTGCGTGCACTCTTCGTATACATCTCCAGATCGCCATTTTCTGTGATACCTCTGATCCCGTCAAGAACAGCACTCCCTTCCAATCACTGCGTAGAGCATTAGCCGAAGAGCAATATCATCACTTAAGCTCCCAATCGATCCTGTTACAATCAAACACACACTGCGAGCAGCACATTGCCACACGCAAGACACCGTGCCACGTGAAAAAGGTGAAGTCGAGTGCCAACACAGTCTAGGCTCTGCAAACTACATGCTTGATCTGCTAGCTATGTGTGAATCTCTACATTATCAAGCGCTCAGTATGTTACAGGCGGACTGTCAGATACGATCAACCTGTTTGTTCGCTGAGAATAGCAGCATGTATATATATTCCGCTGTGCTCCACGTATCTCTCCCCAGAACAACGACAACTATTACACTTACATTTCCATTACACTACACTGCCAACATCTCAGCAATCTACTGCCGGTCAGTAGCTTACTTATATACCCTTTATTTAATCGAGAACTCGAACACCCGAACACGAAGATCTCCCAACGTATACCTAGTCAATCACTGAGATGGCCAACGAACCCAGTGATTATGATATTCGACAGGCAGAAGACAATGCTGGGAAACGGGCTAGGCAAATTCTTACTGAAAATGCTTGGATACAAGGACGGGTCAGGACGGCGTTCATCCAACATTTCAAAATCCACTTAGTTGCCAATTATAAAGACAGGTGGGTTGCGACCTCTAAGAATGGAACAGTCAGAGTGCAAAATTTCTCGGAAGAAGAACTTCACGTTATCATAACGAGAGTTTGCGATGCTGTTTGGAATGGACCACCCCCTCAAGAGATCAACTGTGGAGGCCGTGCTAAGAATGGGCGTGGAGCCTATATCTATCCAACCTCAAGATCTACCCGCCTTTTCACAAACGGACGTCCACTAACCCATATGGATAAAGACTTCATGGCCCAGAACTACGGAATTCATGCATTCGATATTTCCAGCGCCTTCATTGACGAGAAGCAGCGCGCCGACGCAGAGGAAATGGACGCCATGATGAGGGAGCATGCTCGTGAACCCTCTCAAGCTCGTTCTCGTGCAGCTACACCTGCACCCATATCTCGCCCGGCTTCTCAAACAAGCAACAAGAGTAATAAGTTCGAGTATCAAGATTTGTTCAAAGAATTCATCATTTCTAGAACACCCACACCAAATCCAACTGGAATTCCGGGGCCATCAGGGTCTACTCGTACCCATCGCAAATCTCAAGAGCCTAGTCCAGGACCTGGTGATAAACGCGGAAATAGTGCGATTCGTACACCGACGCATGAGCGCTCTATGGAAGTGAGGACAAGCTCGCCATCAAGCGCTGGAAGTAATCCTGCAGCAGGTCGTTCACCCTCGAGATTGCCAGTACCGAAGAGGCCGAGAGCAGGATCATCGACGAGCAATCTTGGTGTCACACAGAATAGAACAACTAGTGTTCCATCAAGTCCTCTTGCACCTACATCATCGAGGAACACCCCAAATCCAGCATCAACGGGCAGTGGCCAACAACAAGGCTACACCGGTAAAGGCAAAGGACGGAGGTTATGAGAGTGATAAAGGTGCATGGCCGGCTTGCATGAAAAGTCTCAGAGCCAGGGTTTTAGTCGATGTACACATGATAGTTAAGCGTTGTGTATTCTTGAAGTTCTTCAGCGGTGTTATATGTACAGTCGGATATGCAGCGGTGTTTCATGGGTTTATACAAGACAAGCGGCTTTGCAAAGGACATTGCGGAGCGGCATAGGTAGCTGGCTAGTCATTACTGATTCTTGGCATGTACCGTAATCTACAACATTCTACATATCTTTTCAATATCGATCCCGACTCTCGTTCTTCGATGCTTGTGTTGCGTAGTTGTTCTTATCTCTCGATCGAAACTTGTCGCACATCCTAGGGAAGTCGCGCAAGTCTTCCCAATACTTCTAAATTTACGCACATATAGCGCGGGTTCTGCACACGCACACTGCCTCGAGACCTTTGTTTGCGAGTATTGTCAATATTTAGATTTTCATGTGAGCTGTGGTTCATACGCCCGAACGGCATGAAGGCCTGCGCATCGCTTGTTTGTGCCTAACAAGCGGAAATACCGGTCTCTCAGCAGCATAACGTGAATCGCACGGCTTTCGACGGCGAACAATCGCGTCACAGACAATAGCCATTGTTCGAGTAGCTCTTCGTGAACTCTGGTATTGTCACGTAATGAGTCAAATATCGAGAGTCACATACAAGAAGTCAAGAGGAGAAAGTCACCAAGATGGAGTCACATGCGATTCATGAAGGCCGAGGGCGTTTGTCACTGCTAGATATAAATAGTTAGACGTGCTGTACTTTTCCTTCTGCAGACCACCAACAACAACTACAACTACTACTTCCACCATTCCAACGTTGTATCAAAGCTCCAACAATCTACTGCCGGCCAGTAGCTTACTCATATACTCTCGAACTAATCGAACACTCGCACGCTCGAACACTCGAACACTCGAACACGAAGATATCCCAACGTATACCTAGTCAATCACTATGTCGACCAACCGCGCCGGCGAACCCTATCCAAGCGATATAAGGAGAGAAACTAAAAACGGAGAAGAACGGGCTGGGGAAATCGTTGCTGCAAATCCTTGGATAGTGGGACAGGTGAAAATGGACTTTATTCGACATTTCGCAACCTTTTGGGTCGCCCTTTGGAGACTCAAGTTCGATTTAGCCCGTGTAAATGGTATCCGAGCGAAAAGAAATACGGAAGCCGAACTTCACACCATGCTCACGAAAACTTGCCACGCGGTTTGGCAAGGGCCACCCCCTGGAGATCTCTACATTCCAGGAGTCGCTAGCTCTAGAGGGAAGGAGCGTGGTGCCTATATTTATCCAACCCCAGCATCTATCCGGCTTTTCACCAATGGAGATCTACTAAGCGAGATGAATCCAGATGTAGTGCGCAGCGTCATGCAAGGTACTACGGGCGGTGTCGGGGCTACGCAATCAGGTACTCTACAAACAAGACAAGCATCGTCAACACAACAGCTTGGGAATCAACATGTAGGGTATTCTACACAACCGCCACCTCAAGGTACTTCTGGTAGGGCCAGTCGCCAGGAAAGCCCTTGGGACCCTGTCGCCGAACTGGCGAAAATTCTCGATGATCCTGAAAATCAACCTCAGCATTATACTCACAATGAAAATTCGGTGAACCCATCATCGAAGTGGTCCGGAACCGCAAAAGCGTGGGGAAAAACACCCGCAAGCGGCCAGAGTAGTGCCTCTTTCAGCTCGTGGAGCGCACTTAACTCAAGAGTAGCCAATAGTGCTCTACAAACTGGATCTCCCCTGCCACAGCCATATCCGCCACATTCTACAGTCCCTCATCATGATAGTTCACGTACACCACGAGTTAATGCACCGGCTCCCACCAGCGGATACCGAGGTATTCCACCAGCACCCACCGGCACACCACAACATACTATAACACCTGCAGCGGGTGGTAGAAACCAAGGTATTCCCCCAGCACCCACCGGTACACCACAACATACTATAGCACCTGCAGCGGGTGGTGGACGAGGCTACGGCCAAGGATCCGCCCATCCTGATCCTGTAAGTAGAGGTAGAGGCGGAAATTCTAGAGGGAGGGGGCGCGGGAGGGGACGCGGTACCTGAGGTTAAGATGCATGGTACGTACACAGTACGTGGAATCGGAGATGGTATAAAGGGATTGCCGGCGGTGTTATTCTTTCTTTGCGTGGGCGTTGTCTCCAGCATAATGTTTCGAGATTCGATTGCTTCTCTGTTTACGGAGCGATGGTTTACGGACGGACACGGTCGTCCGTTCTCTTTTCTTTGCTCATTGCGGTCGGTATATCGGGTAGGCTTTCTGGAAAAGCCTTGTTTATCATTGCGTGCTTATAACGTGGGTGTTTCGGTATCGGGTCGGTGGTTTGCGATGGTTGTGAGTGCGGGTCTTTCTGTAGCGAGTGTGTTTATAATATCGGAGGGTTAATACTGGGACTTGAGAATGCGGACGTGTATATAGCTAGACGAAAATATGAAAATACAAAAAAACGATACATGGGTGTTCATGCGCTGGGACTGATGTGGCGACGATGGCGCCGAGCGCATGGATGGTGGGTGAAGAGTAGAAGGAAAGGCGGCCCGCGCAAAGACCATCGATACGCAATACTAAACTAGTATGTTGGAAACGATACCACCGAGCAGTACGATCCACGCAACGGCGAACAGCACACGCGGTGATGAAGGAAGGAGCACCACGATGGTGGTCGGAGACGTGACGCGTCGATACCACGCTAGGAGCTTACGTCATCATCAACCTCGGTGGTTCCACCATGAGGTCACAACCTCGTTCCGCAACCTCATGCCACACCCTCATCCCTCATTGCACAGCCCTATTCCATAACGAAGGACAGAGTGCACCTTTGACTCACACTGGGGCCTAGTCATGGCTAGACCTCATCACGCAACCCCATTTCACAGGCACGTTCCTCATTCCACAACGAAGGACAGAGCGCGCCTTTGACTCAGATTGCGACCTGGTCATGGCTACACCTCAGCCCGCAATCACGATGCCGATCATCATCGTCGCCACGCGCACCCAACGCGAACACTACCGCCACACCCAGCGCCAACCCATACATTCGCATCCTGATGTTTCGTAGACATGACGCGTTTGTCTCCCATTTTTGAGACACGATGACAGCGTCATGCAGATGGTGTCACGAACCACCGTTACCGAATATCTCCCCCCAACGTACACAATCAAAGTACCCTCGCGAAAAGACCCCTTGGGCTCGAGCGCGAAAGACAGAGAAGATAATGTCACGTGTGTTTGGTGAAGATCAAGAGAATACGCGAGCGCGCAGAAACATAAAGAGTTTCTCAGTCGAATTTGGAACGAAGGCATCATTTTGTGAGCCAGTGGTTTCGGTCACCCACAGCTGCGAGATGATATGGAAGATGGAGAACACGTGAAAGATGATGGGTTTTATACTCGCGCACCGCATCCGACGCTCTCATCGTAATTTTTTTTCGCTGTCGAGGTTTGATGCAGCGCAGACGAGACGCGCAGGACATGGGCCTTTTCGTTTGTGCTTTTGACATCGGAAGAATTGTCCCATCTCCCCGGACGCACACATGTCTACTCCGACCGGAATTTTCTAGAACGCCATGGCTGACAATTGTTGCGATTAAGATGTAAGACCAAGAAGGCAGAGCGAGCGCACACCATGCGGTCTACCGCTCCACTTTTTTGATCGACACATGAACCTGTGCCGTGATTTTTTTCAAGAAGGGAAAGAAAGAAGAGTGTGCGACAACAAACTTCTCACGGCCTCTACCGGAGTTTTATACCCGCCATCAACACCAGCCTCGGCCGTAGAGCCAGCCCAGACAGCGGAGCGCACATCATCATTCTGTAGAAGCGTTTTGGGATAAGTTTTGCATCAACGCGCGGGAAAGTCCGCACAACACATAAGGGCTTCGGACGGCTTTCAGACCCGACATATTCGAGGGCCTCGATTGGTTTTAAATAAAGAAAGAGGGGAAGGCAGCGCACAACATGCCGGGTCTGTATCACAGTTTTGGTCGACCAGTCCAGCGAACCATGGCTTATAGGCTTTAGTATTTTGTTTTCTTGCAATCCAGGGAAAGAAGGAGGTAAGATGACAAGACCACTCTCAAAGTCGACGTAGATATAGGGGGGAGAGAACCAGACGAGCACATTGGAGCTTTGATCTCTATTTTGGGTTTTCGGAACATCCATAATATTGTCATGACGTTTTCGTGTGTTTTCGACAACATACAGCCATCCTTGGTCGCTTTTTTGGTTGCCGGCGTCGGAAAGATTGAGAGGAGAAGATATTTATTCTGCACATACGGGCAAGCTTCCAGGCATTTTGGAAAGAGGAAGAAGACCGAGGGACAGACATACTTGACGGGCCTGGAGTTTTTGGAGAAAGCACCACATGTCTTGGCGCAGTGCGTTCTTGAGAAGAGACCCGGAAAGTAGGTCTGTGATGGAGAAGAAGGCGTAATGGGGAACGAGAGGTTTATATATGCGTCTAGTGGCTGCCGTGTCACGTGCATCAATCTCTTTACCGCGATGACGGGAATGAGTGAATAAGTCCAAATTCCAAATAACAAGGACCCGGAAAAGCATGTTCAGTCTAGCAGCGCGCATGCAAGATATCACGAGTTTACCAAGAGGGTAATGTTTCGAAATGAGTAGATTGCATGCCTCAGCCGCTGCACATTTGGTGCTAAAAGAAATTCCAGATACCCATGTCCGCACGCAAAACCCAACTTTTGAGAAGATGAAAATGATAAGCAGCAAGTCAAAAAGCCAATCGTCCAAGTCATGTTCACGCAGCCGCCTTCCCTGGCACCATCTCATGGGTATATCGCAACGCTTTTTGTTGGCTACCATTTCAGTAAAAAGATCGCAGACAACCCCGCAAAATCCGAAAGCCAAACCCATATCATGATCTGTCGTCCGAGTGGCATGAGCGCGTCATGCAGCGTTCATCGCAGGTATACCAAAAGCCTAGCCATCGTTTCACGCTCTTCTCCAAGAGCTCGTCAAGCGGATATTCAGGGCTCGCCGCCGTGCGCGGCATCCACGCCATGCTCATCCCCACATCCCGCCTAGAGCTTCAATGGCTTCCTGTAGAACGGGCCGCGGTAGTTCTCAAGCCCGCCCTCACAGTCCAGTCCCAGAAACGGGGACCCATAGTCATTTTTCAGGAACCGCCTGTCCTTCTGATCGACATACACCCCCTCTTTCATCGCCGTCTCAGATAGCCGGCCGTTCAGACATGCGATGTCCAACTTCCGCGGACCCAGCTTCTTCAGTATGTTGATGTAGATCTCCTTGAGGCGGAGGACTTCCTCGCGCTGACGACAGTATTTGAAGCCGTAATCGCGCTGCAAACAGGCAGGAGGCTCGTCGTCAACCGGATCCAGGATGAACTGCCGAAGACGCCAGACGGTGGAGCGCTTGGTGAGTGGGGTGGAGAGGAAAGTCTTGAGGTAGGGGAATAGGTCGCGGAAATGGCTGTATTCGTACTGATCGAAGAGTTTGACGATGGAGTTCATTTCCAAGGCAGTCTGCAATTCGCGGAATGCGGCTTCAGGGTCTTGGGCTTCCTTTAGTAGTGCAACGTATAGGCCTACAAGTCGTTTTTCTTGCTCCTCGTCCCTAGCGGTCACGAAGCCAAATGCGTACCATGCGGTTGTATCTGTCGCAAGTAGCCTCTTCCTCAGTATGGTGCCAATCAATTGCGCTGTCTCTTGTTTGGATGCGGGCTGCAGGGAATGAAGAGGGAGATTCCGATCTTGTTGGTTCAGGTAAGGCTGCACCGCGGTCATCAGCGGACCGAGGCTGGTGACAGCTGGCTGAGGAGGAGGAGAAGGAAGAGGAAGATACGGAAGAGTGGGAATTGCAGGTGGCGTTTTAGTCGCTGTCGCTTCGTACTGCTTTATTCGCTTCGACTTCTCCTTCTGAGGTGGTGAGGACGGCTTGACGGTGTTTGGTGGCGTCGCACTCGCCATTGGAGTCGCGAAAGATACGTTCTTTGCCGGTGAGCTGGGCCTCAGGTGAAACGTGACATTCCTAAACGTCTGCGAAGATCTAGCAGCCCGAACCAAGGTGCTGTAGACACGTTCGGGGAAGCCGAGGGCGCAAATGAGGTCGAAAAGCTTGTTGGCGAACTGAGTCTTCTCGAGGATATACCTCAGTCGGTCTTGCAAGTTGAGAAGTACCCTCGTCATAGTTGATGCAAAGTGAACGAGCTTATTCAACTCCTTCATCGAGCCGTCGAACGCGTGGACGTTATGAGATAGCTCGATAATCTTATCGCCGAGATCTCGATCTAGCAGTGAGCCCTTGTTGTCCATGTCGTCGATGCCGAACATTCTTGTAACAAGCTCGTCGAAGGTAGTCTGGTTCTCGTCGAAAGTCTTTTGTATACTTCGTATGACTCTTTCGACTCTATCGTAGTTGGCTATAAGGATAACATCCCACAGTTCTGAGCATGCGCGATCGAGCGGCGGGCCTAAAGGTGTTAGCGAGGAAAGCTTGAAGCTGGGTATAGCCTACCAGAAGAGTGAGTCGCAACAGCGGCCAGCCCATCTTCGAGCTCGCGCACAAATTTCCGTAGTCCTTCATCGAGCGCAATGTTTGGCCGGGGCGACTGTTTGTCTCTCGTCAAGAAGATATCCATGACGTTGCCGTTGGGTGCCTCTCGTATGTTCGCTGCGGTGCCTAGCATCTTCGATAGGCGCCGGAGGAAGCGATCCTTGAGGCTTAATGATATACCTAGTCCTTTAGTTGGTATGATCCCGGTCGAATCATCGATGAGGTCTTCCTCGACGAAGATGCCATAGGGACTTTCTTCGTAAGGTTCATTCCCAGTCGCCGCGCTTCCTGGATGCTGCTGTTGCAAAGCCATATTACCGGGGTAATGGATATGCTTCCGTTGAAGTGAGACGTAGGTTCGAGATAAGGTGAGTTATCGTTGGGAGTAGAGGTTTAGTGTTTGGAGCGGCGCCGTCTTGGTAATGACCTATACCGCCAGTCAGTGCGACTCATTTTCGGGATGCATCAAGATCAAAAGACTCACCGCTCGTATGCGAGGCCTCGTCGAGCGCACAAGCTCTTGTGTTGACGATACTTCTCTTTGTTCGAGAGGACCTGATTGAGCGCACAGCTACGTCGTAGTCGCTATCGCTTCCGTTCAACAATACCTTTCCGCTCGATTGTGGTCGACTTCCCTGCTGAATCGATATATCGTGAGGAGGGTTACTCCATAAGGTTTACCGCAAAGATGTGGGCAATAAGGCTTGCTTTTGAGTCCTTTCCGAGTGTGGTGCAGGAGATACGGAGGTCCAGGCTGAGACGTTGATATAGACGACAGCGGCGAGTTAGGCGACTGCCTTTACCTTTACCTTGCGTTGTCGATGGGAAGCATGACGTAATGCGCTCGCAATGTATTGGTAGGAGAACCGCGAAAGGATAGCGAGAGGTAAGAGGTAAGAGAGCGGTATGGCGAAGGGCCAATCTGGACCACTCTGGATCGATATGGCGCGTTTGGATCCGGAAGGAGCAGGAGCGAACGACGAGAACCAAGATAATGGAACGAGAAGACGGTGTGAGAAAGGAGCGAATGGGGAAGTTGCACATGAAGAGCTTCTTACATCTTCCTTAATCTGAACACAAGGAAACGAAAAAGACGTTGCAAGCGATGCTAGTCAAACAACAACTAAGCCCGCGCCGATGCATGCGATGCTATACAACCATTTCAGCCCTGGCACTCAGACACTGAGGCAAGTACGGGCCGGACTAGACACAAAAGCAGCAATACTACAACCACCACCACCTCTGCACCCTCACCACCATCCCATCTACCCCCCAAACCCAAACACCTCCGCCGTACTCAACATACTCATCCTAGTCCCCCACAGCGCAATAACAATCAACACCACATCCACAACCAACAACACCACAGCCCCAACCATGAACCTAGGACAAAAGATCCTATAAAGCATAAGATGCCTCCTCAGATGCCCCGCCCACATCGTCGTCGCCAGATTAACAGTCGCATAAAACAAAACATGCGTAGCCACCGCCTTCGTAACCACACTAAGCAGGCCCTTCTTCTGGGGCTTCACCTTCCAAAGCACACACGCCGGCACCGCGATAGCACACAGAATCTGTGCGCCGAACGTGTTGAGGATGACGATGATGGGGGTCCATGGGTAGCGTATCTTGGTCAAGGGGATGAAAGCGGATTCCCATTGGATGGAGGAGAGAGTGGCTTGGTGGCCTGTTTTGAAGAAGTGGAAGGAGCCGAGGAGGCCGAGGACGACGGGGCCGATGGCGGATTGACGCAGGTTGTTCGTGTCGATTATTTCGAACAAGGAGAAAAGTTGCCAGACTAAGATGCCGATGGCACCTGCGCCCATGGGTTTCTGCAACACGGCGACGGCGAGGTACCAGATGGTGATGAGGAGGGCGTAGCGCGAGCCGTGGACGTTTGCGAAACCGTGGATGATGACTTCTTCCTTGGGGGCGCCGTTTTCGTCGACGCCGCCGTCTTTGTTGATGATGACGTTGAGGAGGGGCTTGGACCAGTTGTAGATTGAGTAGCCGAAGGCCATGCTGATGGCGAGGACGATCTGGGCGAGGAAGCGCTTGGTGATGCGGATGATGTTTTCCCAGCCTGGGGCCCATTCGCCGTCGTCGGCCGCGTCGAGGGCCCAGTATGCGGCGGACATCATTAGGCCGAAGCGTAGTGCGAGACCTATCCAAAGGGTCGCGTAGTGCTGGTAGCTCTTGGTGCCGTCGTAGTAGCTCTTGATGAACGTGGGGATGAGAATGGCGGCGGCTACGGGAATGGCGAGTTGCCACGGTGCTGATGTAGTGGACAGAGCGGATCCGTAGTATGTGGACTTGCAGTATGGCATCTGCTCTTCTCTGCACAGTCTCGAGAAGCTCGCAACCCTGAGCAAGATGGTGAACAAGATGGAGTGGTAGGCGCCTAGAGTGCGGTCTGAAATACTCTTTCGGCGGAAAGATGAGATAAGCGCAAGAACACCGAAGGTGGTCAGGAAGTACAGGAGAATCTCGTCCTCCCAGATGGTGAATGAGTTGGCTGCAAAGCCGCCAGAGAGCGCAAGTGTGAAAATGACACTCGTCCAGCCCCAGATGCTGTTTGGCATTGGAGGCATGAGGCGGTAACTCAGCGAGTAGAAAGTAGAAGCGCAGCCGACGATTGCAGTGAGAGCAGAGGAGAGGACAAGGACGTGCGACTTGGCGTCCACTGGCATGAAGATAGTAAAGCCAACACCAACGATACCACCGAGGACCAGACCGATGGCGCCTCGGGTGAAGAAGACGGGAGTGACGTCGGCACGATCGCCATGAAGGATCCTAGCGTAGAGTGCGACTACAATCAGACTGGCGGCCAAGACTGTGACACCACTGACCATCCTAGGGACGTCAAATCGAGCCCAAAGGTCGCGGCAGATGCGGAGCGTATCGCGCTGGTAGGCGCCGAAAGCTTCGTACGCCTGGCGCATCTCGTCACTGTTGGCCTTGGACTTTCCGAGCGAGTTCCACGCGTCATTTGCGTTCTTCCAGAGGGCAAGCGAAGAAGCCCTTGCGCTATCAACAATGCCACGAACCTTGGCATACTCATGTTGATAGTTGTGAATTTGCGCCGCTGTCAGGCGGTTGACAGTAGCCAGATTCTTGTAATCAGCGCCGTCCTTGCCGATGAAAGCCTCTTCGATGGGTTTTCCGAGGTTGTTGAAGGGTATGGGCATGCCTAGAAGAAGCGAGAGAGTCGGGACTAGATCGATCTGTCCCACTGGCCGGGTCTTTGCGTTGGCCGGGGGCGCGACATAGGCAGGGTTGCTGCGCCCAAATATACCCTTCTTCGAGTACATCCACAGCGCCGCCTGGATCTCATCATCCGACTCTCCTCCATGGTCACCCTTTGCGTCCATACCGTGATCTCCCATAACGACTAACAGCGTGTGGTCATCGATGGACCTAATCATGCGCTGGAAGACCTTGTCCATCTCGCTCAACTTCGCGGCCATGGCAGGGTGATCGGGTCCGTAACGGTGTCCAGCATGGTCCACGCCGAGATAGTGACCGAATATCACATCCCACTTGTCGGCATTCTCAGCCTGCAGAAGCGGGAAAATGTGCTCACTCACGCCATAGTCAACAGTGTGTAGATCCCAGACGTTGAACGAATCGTATGCGTGCGTGAGATTCGGCTCGAAGTAGTCCGGGAAAAGAGCGTGCCATGTGTCGTCACCAAGGTGAACCATCCTCTTGCCCGCATTCTTCAATTGTCCAACCAAGTTATCCTCAAGAATCTCCTGGCCCGCAAAGTTGCTACCCACGTCGATAAATGTAGGCAGCGTGCCCGTCGTGAGCCCCTTCAACCTCTGCATCGTGGCCGTCGGCGGGTCGGCGATGAAGGGCAAGAGGAACGCGTTCTGAGGCTGGTTCCTCGCCGTCTCGTATAGCACGGGGAAAGCATTGTGGAAATGGCGCGGGGCGATTGGAGGGGCTTGAGACGGGTTCTCGGCTTCGACAGCGAGATCGACAGGTTCGAATTGTTCGGGGAAGGGCACAGTGAAGTCATATCGCAGCGCGTCGACGATGATGACGACTGCTTTGTTGAATGTCTTCGGGTGCCAGCACCCCTTTTCCGCGTCGCCCGGTGTGTACGCGTTCGCAGAGTCGATTGGGGGGAGGGCGCATTCTGACTTGTGGTCGAGCACCAATCGCGTGAGAAGGAAGCCACTCGTGAAGAGGTAGATGCCGAGGATGTGAAGTATTCTGGTAACCGTTAGCGATGCATGTCTTAGGGGAAAGCCCGGAGAGGGCTGCGATGGAGAAACCTACAGTATGAAGGTAAAGAAAGCGACAATGATGCCATGAGCAGCCTTGAAGTGCACCTGCCCAAGCCTCTTCGCCTTATCAGGGTCGTGTACAGCTGTTCGCTGACCTTGCGACGGCTGCTGCTGCTGTGGCTGTTGCGCCGGCTTCTGAACTTTGGGCGCGGTGCTCCGGCCGGCGGTGATGTCGGACAGAGGCGTGAAGACCTCGCCGTTCTCCATGGCGGATAGAGATGGGTGGCCAATTGGCGCTTAGCAAATGCCAAATGGAGATTCAATGGGATTCAAATGGCTGAAGAGGCCTCAAGGAGCGACAGAATCCATGGGGAGAAAGTTGATGCGCTGTTTACAAAAGTGAGGATGTGTCGCAAGCATCCACAAGTGGATCACCCATTTCGCCGAGCCTCCGATGTCATGCATCCGCCATCGAGGTACGCGCCTCGCGCCCGTCGCTAGCTGTGCTTGGGACTTGTAATACGAGCCTTGACATCATGCCTGCATGCTTCCCGTTCGTACCAGAATACCCAAAGACCCTGCATGCGCTGGTTCATTCGCGTCCACTTCACATCACGATCAAATGCACGCGTTTTGTATGTCTTGACAAAGGATTGTATTGGCTCTCATGCTGCTCTGCGCAGTCGCTAGAGAGTGAGTTGTATATCATACATTAGTGAATAAGAGTTATGTAAGAGGTGTAGAAACCTCGTTGAAGAGATGGCCAATCATCAGGGGGTATACAGCAAAATGGCCAGTCAACTCCGAGAATATACATAAATGGTGTGCCCTGCCGGCTATGCCACAGCTTCAGCAGGAACAGAGAAGCTGACAATCAGCGCGGTATAGCCGTCATCAAGGGTAGTCGGTCGTAGCCAAGTGGCTGGGAGGCCCGGGCTGCTAGACTTTCCGTAGCAGCAGTCTAGCCGGGTGTTGAGATTGGTGTCATGAGATTCATGAGTAGTATTTGTCGTCCTTCTCCTTCAGTCCGCCCATGCGATCCAGGTCGAGCGAGTCGAAGCGGTCTGATGCGTCGCGCTGGTAGGCTGGGAGGTCCTCTTGTACAGGCTCCAGTCCGACACTGTGGTCTCCAACGCGAACGACGACAACGCGACCCGATTGTTGCTTGCCGGACTCGTCGACCTCGTCGGGGAAGGTGATGCGGATCTCGGGTACCGGGCTGGTAGGGCTGTCCATGAGGTTCTGCTTTTCGGAGTAGGTGATGACGGATTCCCGGCCCTTGTACGGCATCGCAGTGATAGTCAGGCGGTTGACATTTGATTGGCGCTTCTCGTAGACGGGGAGTTCTGGGTCGGCCTGGGCTTGTTTCCTGCCTCTGCGGACGCTGCGGAGGAACATGAGGCCTCCTATGCACAGCATGCCGAGGAGAACAAGCATCATGAGGGTAACGAGCAGGGCGAGGTGGGTAGAGCTAAGGCTGCCATCCTCGCTGCGCTTGATAAGGTTGATGTTCATCATTATGATATGGGTGGTATTGTGTTTCGTTAGGGCGTGTCGATGGCGTGCAGATAACTCTGGTGTTGGTAGTGTTGATTAAGGAGTGTAGTTGCTGTTTGCATGTTAGTTCTCGCTGTCCGGCTCGCATTGCTTCTGTTTGGTGTTGTGGTTGTACATTCGCGCGGAGGCTTGGCGGAATGTGACGGACGCCAACGGGAACAAGCGGATACGCACCTGATAGCACTGTCGGTTCGCAAGCTGGTGGATTGATAGAGAACGAGAGACACAAGGTGAGAAAGAGCGTACTGCGAAATATCGCTGAAAGAGTGAAGCGATAAGTCGACGAGGGAAGAATGAGTGAAGGTGGGCGAGACCGTGGAGGAGGTGAGCAAGGAGGTCGAGATGGGAACCAACGTTATTTTGAACCGCCTTGCGGTCACCAATGCAAAATGCAGGTACGATGCACTGATAGCGAATCAGCGATCGGCACTAAGGCGCGCACCTTCCTCTTTACCTAGTTTAGGAGAGGAAGCCGCCCACGCTAAGCCGCGTCCGTGAGGCACAATAAGATGACGGTAGCACGCTCATCCTCTCGATCTTATTTTTGGCTTCGCTGGCGCCAGCGATCTCCCCGCCGCTGCCGCACGAGACCACAACAATCAGGGTCGTCCTTCTGCGATGGTTCCCAAACCCGAGCCAAAGTAAAAACGCCGTCGCCGCAAACAGAGCAAAACAAACAACGGTTATAGCGCGTGGAGTATTTTCTGATATGCAAGGGGCGGTAATAACGAATGACGGGGGTAGGATTTAGCCAGAGGTCGAGACTCTCCGGTGTGGATCGCCAGTGGATCGTGGCCAGCACGTACTCCTATTGCGCTCGGTTGAGGCGACCGCCCCAGACTATGTACTGTCACCTTCACGACGCCAATCTGGATGTTGCGTTAAGCTTATCGAGTACGAGACGCGACGTGTTTTAGACTGATTGTGACAACGGCGTGGAGACGAGTTGACAGCGCTGGCTGAGACGAACGTCTTGCCCGAGTGCGGAGCGATGCAGGATTATGCTGGTCGATAGCACATGCCACAGCAACGCGCGTAATGAACGATGGATTTGTGGACCACTTCCAAGGCTGGCGCAGGGAGCACCGTGTGGTGATGGAACTCGAGCCTCCTCAGGCACGTCTCTCTTGCGTTCGACAAAGCCTTGAGGCAGCCCTTCATCACCGCAAAGTTGGCATAAGGCTTCCGCTCCACCTGCAGCGTCGCAGTCGTCAGCAGCGCGCAAGTGACACGAGGGAATTCGTCATGGCCCTACGGATGCAGCCAGGCCGGCACTTGGCTTCTCCACTGCGCCCACTCGGTTCCTGTCCCCGCCGTTAAACATCTCATCGTCAGGCCCTGCGTTTGAGCCTTCGGGACGTTTGATGCCTTCCCGCCTGCCTGACGCCAAGTGACCCCTTGACTCTGGGGCTGTCGCATGTCGTCTTCTAGAAGCGATGAACTGTCTGCGATTGAGGGGAAATGCTGTCACCGGCTCTTCTCAGACAGCTACATGGCACTGGATGGTGTTCCATCGTGACCTCGCGGCGATCAACGGTGGCTTATCGTGTGTAACACCAGTCAACGCAACAAGAGCGGTGTAGATGTGAAGCTCCATGACGAACACAGTCAGAGGAGGAACTTTATCACGAAGAAAGTACTTGGCGATTGCAGCAGTTTGCTCTGCCTGTTGGCCCGCCAGCGCAGCACAGCTATGAACACAGAGCGGAGATGGGAGGCTCACTGGACGCCTCGCATCCGACTTGCAGCCTTGCAGCGCAAACCCGCAGCTAGGAGGCGTTATATTTGCAGGGAGTGTTGGCAGCGAGGACAATCCATGGATGATCTAGGTCACGAGCGTGAGAAGGCTTTTCTTCATCGATCAAACCCACAGCGAGTGCGACCGTGGTTGCCGTGCATCGTCTGCTGTGCCTCCAGGCAATCACGTCGATGAGTTCCTCATGTCCATGCATGTCACTCAGGCTGCATCGAGGTCGACCAATTCGCTTCAAGTAAGCAGACAGAGGTCAATTGGTCATCGCAGAAAAGTCGACGAGGGCAACACATGGTGGGCGAGGGTTGGCTACCGAATTCTTGTGGCTACCAAGAATCTTGTCCCGACGGCAAACACTGGCATGCAGGAGGGTGAGGGCGTAGCAGAGGGTGCGCTTGGACGTGGCGGCAGGGTGGTGGTGAAACACGACGGGCCTGTAGATAATGCTGAGGGTCTCCTATCCATGCATGGGGAGTGTCTCAGGCTGCCATAACGACACCTCGCATCACAGAGGATCGTCCGGATTCCGTTGCCGCATCGTCCCTGACTCGCTCTTGGCACACGCGAGCGCATTGCAGCCGGTGGGCGCAAGAGGAAAGAAAACGGAGGATATTTGTTCTTAGGGAGATCATATCTCAGATTCCAATCGCACCGTCGACCCTCTCCCCAAGCCTGGCCTGCATCCAAGCACCCGAAGACCTCTAGGCGACGCTTTCGGTACAACCTGAGCCTTAGCGTTTCCCCAGTGCTTTAGTTGCCCTTAGTTGCCGATCCTATCCTCCAGGGCAGTCGCATCTTCATCACCAAAAACACATCTTCCGAACCCACAGCTGGCGCAACCCTCTCCCTCAGGCTGCGCCCCGAAACCTCTGCGCCCGCTACCAAACTCGCGCGCCCGGCCTGCCCACACACAGACACCCACCGCCCGCACGCCCGCCCATTATCTATATCCTCCTCCCGCACCGCTGCATTCGTGCCCTGCCTCCCGCCCTTGCACTCCCCGCCGCTGCATTCGGTCATCGCACCCGTATGCGTCCCCCGCCTGGCGCGCAACATCATTGCTTCAAGACTAGCATGAACTGTGCCTAGAAAGACCCCATCACCCACCCGGACCTGCATACCTCGCCCGCACCCACGGCCTCCTCCCTCGGACGTCCGCGACCACCTCTCTTTGTTCGCCGCCGCATCCGTGTGCACCACGCCGCCGCACAATATATTCATAGTCCCTCACTATACCGGCTGGAAAGAGCGTCCGTATTCTCTGCCCCCGCACCTGCCCTGTCTGCGCTGACGCCTGAGCCTAGTCCGACCCTCGCACTCGCGCACGCATAAGCCACCCCGCGCATCCTCCACCGGACTGCACTATATTCTCCGCTGCCTAATAACGTCACACTCGCCTGTAAATGAACAGCACGCCCGGTGATTCCAGCCGTAACATGGCAGTCATGTCCGCCAATGTGGGTAGCCACTTCCCTATGCATGCAGCATGGCGTACTGACACTTGCTCCAGACTCGACCGCGCGACTACTCCAACGGCATCTCGCTCAACGGCACAGACGCCGAGCGCTCGCACGCATCCCCGTGGGGAAAGACTATCTGGAACAACTCCATCGGCTCGTTTGGGCTTGGCTCCGCTGGCAGAGACAACTCGCGTCCCCGAGGTATGCCACTATTGAATTTTGACAAGTGCAACGCTGACCCGCGCCCAGAGAACGGTGCCTCCGCAGATTTGGTCGAAGGCAAGACCGGCTCAGGTTCCCTCCTCGCCAACTCAGAGACCGAATGGAGACCTACCGCCCGACCTGCTTGGGGTGAACACCGATCCGGCAGCATACCGAACGCCAGGAGCTCCGGCGTATCACCAGCCCGGAAGCGATCTGTCGCTCAAGCGCCCGTCCAGCAGTACAGCGACAACTCGCCCTCTTCCTTCTTCCCCTCTGCGAGGGGCTCGCTGGCAGGCCAAGGCTCACACGCGAGACCGGTGAAGCCATTCCTTGACCCCACCACCTCCACCTTCACTTCGCACCAGGTCGACTCACTCAACACTGGTTTCACCAACTTTGGATTCGGTCAGACAGATACCACATCCCAGCGCCCTGATACCGGCGTCACATCGTGGCCAGACACAGGCTCAGTCCACTCACCAAGCGAGGACCGCCGGAGCGTAGCAAACTCAGAGTACTTTGCGTCCTCCAGTGGAGCTGGTTCACAGAACGGAAGTCTGCCTCCGTCCCGGCATGGTGCTGAACCCGCACCCTTCGGTCAGGCAGCAGATGCCTTTTCTAGGCTCTCTCAGCTTCCCCGCCAAGCATCGTCCTTTTCCATGGCCAGTGGCCGTGCCTTCCAAGAACGAAGCGGGTCGATACAAAGCGAGTCGTTTGGCACGTTCGGGAGGCTGAGCCACGAGCAAGAGCAAGACGCGCGCATGGGACCGAATAGGTCGTTTAGTATCAACGCATTCACGCCAGCAGCAACACCCGGGCAGGACATGAACGGTGCGCTCTCCAGAGCAGATGACGGCAACTTCAGCAATGCAGGCACATACACCCCAGATGGTTATCCCAACCACCAGCTCAATTCGCAGCTACGTTCCTCTCAGCTTGACAACAGTCGGAGTGTGCCCAACGGTACTGGCGTTCGTCAGAGTCCGTTCTACTCTCAGATGAGCACACCACCTGTGTACGACCGTCTCAACCCGTACACCAGCGAGCAAATGTTGGCGCATCCCAACAGCGTCACGCAGCTCCAGAACAAACTCGCTGGATTCCAGATGGCGCAACAGGAACGGCGCAACTTCATCTCTCCCAGCCAACTTCACCAGCAACAGTATCAGCACCTCTTTCCCGCAGCTCAGCTACAAAACCCATACCAGTACCAGTATGGTCTCCCCAACGGCCTGCCCCTTTCCGCTATACCACAGCACATGAACGTGCCTTCGATGCAGCCCATGCAGCCTGTCCAACAGCAGCCACCCAGGGGTCCTCGGGAGCAGCAGGTCGGTGATGGGCTCGGCGCTATGAGCATTGAACTGTCCAACTTCAAGAGAGAGCAAAAGCAGAGCAAGCGATGGGAGCTTACCGACATCAAAGGCCATGTGGTGGAGTTTGCCGGAGATCAACATGGCTCCCGCTTCATCCAGCAGAAGCTCGAATCAGCCAACAGCGAAGTCAAGGAGAGCGTCTTCAGGGAGCTCGAAGAGAACGCGCTGCAGCTCATGCAGGACGTTTTTGGCAACTACGTCATCCAGAAGTTCTTTGAGCATGGAGACCAGGTCCAAAAGAAGATTCTTGTTGCAAAGATGAAGGGTCACGTACTTGCGCTTGCCAACCAGATGTACGCTTGCAGAGTAGTTCAAAAGGTATGTCCCTCTTTCCCATGACTCGAGCATAGATACTAACCACACCAGGCGCTTGAGCACGCACTTACCGAGCAGCAAGCCGAGATGGTCAAGGAACTCGAGAAGGACGTTCTCAAGACGGTCAAGGACCAGAACGGCAACCACGTCATCCAGAAGGTCATCGACCGGGTACCAATGCAGTACATTCAGAAGGTGGTCGAGGCTTTCAGAGGCAACGTCGGCGTACTCTCAGTCAACTCGTACGGATGCCGTGTCGTTCAGCGACTACTTGAGAAGGTACCGGAGCCACAACGGAGATTTATCCTGAACGAGCTACACGCAGAGGGACCCAAGCTCATCACCGACCAATACGGCAACTACGTCACTCAGCATGTCATCGAGCACGGCTTGCCTGAAGACCGGGCTAAGATCGTGGCTTTGATCAAGGCGCAGTTCCTCCTGTTCTCGAAGCACAAGTTCGCCAGCAACGTCGTCGAGCAGTGCCTCAAGTGCAGCGACGACGCGCAACGTCGTGAGCTTGTATCGGTCATCCTTGCCAAGAACGAGCGAGGCGAGTCAAACGTCATGAACCTTCTCAGGGACGGCTACGGCAACTATGTCATCCAAAAGATGCTGGACACGCTCAACCGCGATGACTACGAGAAGTTCGTCCAAGCACTCAAGCCTGAGCTTGAAAAGGCCAAGAAGGTCATTCCCGGCAAGCAATGTGTCTCGGTAAGTTGTCGCGTGACCTAGACTTGACTTCAAGACAGGCGACTAACAGATGCCCAGGTCGAGAAGAAGATGTTCCGCTACGATCGCATCGATTCTCCGACCATGCCCACACCCGCTCTCAGCAGCACTGCGCAGTCGCCGCAGAGCAGCTCCCACCCAAGCACGAACAACTCCACCGTCGACGAACCCGTACATAGCGCGCTTGCGAATGGCAAGTACAGCGCCGCCAACGCCACTGGCGGTGTCAGCATCGAGGACACCGTCCTATAGAGCATCCCGCCCTCCAGAGATACCGCACACATAGGCCTCGTAATCCGTGAACGATACCCGTCACTCGCCACACATTCCGTTCTACACATCCATACTTGACTGCCAGGGTCGGCGGCATACCTGCATTCTACTGTCCATATACCATACTTATTACTTTTGCCTTTCATTGTTACATATCACTACGATTACCGTCACGTTCCATCATTGAACGGCCACGAAAATCAACGTATCGCTTTCACACACTTTACCCCCAAAAAGAGCTTGGAGTCTTAATTCGGTTGTTGTCATTGTTGTTTGCTTCTACTGCTCATCTATATCCTCTTGGGAAATATCTGCTTAGGCAAAGGGCATGGCATCGATGGGGTATGGTTACCACTACTGTATTACCTCATGAAATAATGGGTGCTTGACGGGATTTTTTTTTTTTTGGAACGGGCGTACAGGGGGAGATATCTCTGGTTTCTGGTTGGAATACCATGGGAAAGAGGTTACTGATCTCGTAGATGAATGGGTCACTTGGGGAAGATGGATGTGGTGTTGTACTATATACTACACATTCATAACTTCGCATGATGTCTGGTCCAAATTTGCCACGACGTGAACGATGATGGTGATCTACCCGCGGATCCGAATGACAGACGGGTATGAGTGGAGGCTACGGCTGACCCGCAGTTTTTCTTTAGGGCAAACGTCTAGTTGCCGCAGCTCCCGAGGTCATGCAGGCGCAGGTGTGCTGACTAGTTGCTCTAGCTTCGTGGCTATATAAAGCTCCCCTTTTTGCTTCTTCGGCTGATCATCCAACTCTACTTTCTTCTTCAGTGTTACCAAAACCGCGACAACGGTAACCCATGGCGTGTTTCAAACTGATCGACGACTACTTTCATGTTCTCCCGTCGCTCTCCTGGAAAAGTCAAAAAATAACTTCCAACTCTTCACTATGATCTGCTTCGGAAGTCGCTGGGCTGCATACCATGTGAGCGGCTGAGAGGGCTGTGGCAAACTGCAAAACTAAAAACGATTGCCGACGTTGTCGATGAGTGCGCTGCTCTTCCCGGCGCAACGACTATAAAAGCAGTCTCGCGGACCGAGACACCTTTCTGCATCTTCCTCCTCTGCGGTACTCAAAAGACACCTGCCAAACTACTATATGTGGAGTTTCCCAAAAATTCGTTACCCAGGCATGCATGGTTCTCAGTTCGCCTCTCCGCCTTTTGCAAAAACGTCGATCATACCAAACGATGTCGGACTAGAAAGAAAATTGCCAAGTTAGGATGTCTGGAGACCTGAAAGATTTATTCGGCGTTACCATGTCTGTGTGTCCGCTCCTGCGCCTTCTACAAGGATTCCAACAACCTCCTGATGCTGGACCAAAAATGAGTAATAACACCGTGATGTCTGGAGACTCCAGAACTTGACGAGAACCACGCCATGTCAGTCGGTCCGCTTCTGTGCCTTCTGCAGAAAATAGAAAGGATAAGTCAAATGTCCTTCTGCTCCTTCGCCACTCAAACGGGCGTTAGCGGCATTCTGGAATGTATAAAAGCATGTCGTGGTGTGTCTACTTTCCTCGCATTATCTCTACACTATCCTTCTAGAATGCCAAAACAGCTGGAAGAGGATTGCATGTGGCGAGCTCGAAAAGCAGACCCGGATCTTTTGCATGGCTCGCTCGTCTTCCTCCCTTCTTCTATTTATCAAAAAGACCCTTGATGACCTGGATGTCTCTGGGAGAAGACTGTCGCTGCTCGTCTTTCTAAAAGTTCAAACTGACCGCGTCATGTTGGTATGTGTGCGTCGAGAAGTCTGGCCTCGCCGGATACTCAAAATACAACTCCAAACACGCATGATCAGCAAGACGGCTGGTGCAGTCTTAAAACGTACATCATCAGTCATATGTGCGGTTCCAGCCTTCGACTTTCTAAACAACATTCTCGGTATTCTATTCACCAAAACTTAGCACAAGCAACCTCATGTTTGTGAGACTCCGTTTGATAGCGATTCATAAGTGTTGGAGTGCCTGTGTAGTCTACAAAATCGGACTACGTCAAGCCGATGTTGTGTGTGCGAGAAACACACTTAAGGAGTGCGCATGACCTGCGCGAGAGAACTTGCGCGACTTTAACAATCTGATCAAAATCAAAAGTAAAGCGCGAACGACTTATGTTGTTCTGCTCTTCGCTCTTCTTGCATTTTGTCCGCCAGCAAACACATGTTATTACCTGATATGACCGTGCTCTTATACACAACGTTGTGTATAGATACTTCTCTCTCGTCGCTCTGCTCCTCTTCTTCTATCGACATTCTTCCGGTGTGCATTACAAAAATACCACACTCTATACCTATGTGTGCGGCTTCGAGAAAAACAGACTTCAGCAATTTGATGCTGTGTTCTCCTCCGCTTCCCTTCCCGCGGTCTAAAAATTACATCACATTCACTAATGTGCAAGAACTATCGCACCTTCAAACCGCATGGACCGCTTGCTCCTAGCCTGTTGCGACATAAATACCACCAACTTCGTCTCTCTAGAGACTTCTTCCTTCCATTTTCAACTCGCAGGTACGCAGTACCCAAATCAAAAAACACTTCAGTCATAAGTGCGGACTCAAAAGTCAGCGGCACCAAAGCGATGTTCTCCCGCTGCCTCTCTCTTCCTGACTTCAAAAAGGCAGCGCCTCGTACTTATGTCGAGCACGATTATTCCACTCAACCTACAACACCACTCGCCTTGGCCGCCGTATAAAAGCTACCCGGTTCTTCCTTCCCAAAGCTCTCATCTACTATCCTCAAGCCACCAGTTTGCGAAAACAAAACTAACACGCCCTGATCGTGATGAGTGCGGATCCTAAAAATCCGAAACTTCCAGTGCATGGTCGCGCCTGCCCTTCTGCTCGCTGGGCCGGCCGATCTAAAATTCAGATCCAAGCACTTCATGACTAGCTCCAGCTCTCCGGTCTTCCTACTTTACTTTCGTCTCGCAGAAGCGTATAAATCTGATAGCATCTGTCTGGATGATCTCTTCCTCCTTCTCCAAATTATTCGCCCACAAAAGACCAAATTCAAATTCATAAAAGGTTATGTGTGTGAGTGCGAAAGGTCCTAACGCAGCCTATATGTTCTCGCCTGCGTCTCTCTTCCAAATCCAAGACCTATGCAACAATTTCGCATGGCTGGCGAGATTCCGCGCTCTTCTTCGCACGCCACGGCGCGGCACTTGCATATAAATACCTCTGCCCCTCAGAGCTTTCTCGCCTTTCATTCTCCACCGACTACTTCTTGGAGTATACCAAAATTGAAGACGTTCCTGGTGATGAGGGTGCGCCGAAGTACACAAGCATCGACCTCATGTTCTCGCCTGTCGCTCTCTTCCTCGTCCAAAATTCATCAGTCAACCGCATCATGGTCGGCACGATCTTTCGTCCTGCAGACGTGCTTGACACACATCAAAATCGCAGAGGTCCATATTCATGGCCTGAGAGGCAGAGGTGTCTCGCCATGCCATGGCACTGCTGCTGGGTATAAATGCACTCTTTTCACGAGCTTCTGTATCCCTTCCCATTCTTTACCCATCGGTCTGCAATTACGAAACAACGACTATACAGTGACATGGGTGTGCTCCAAAAGCCAACTACCAAGTAACCATGCCCTCTTCGTTCCTTTTCTCTCACGGAGCCAATCTTAAACCTGGGCAGAGGCTCTCCATGGCCTCTCCTGGTCTTTCACAGAAACTTGTTACACCATTACACCACGGCTGAACACCATCATTCTTCAATGGTCGCCTCAGATCGTATACTTCATACCCTCGGCCTGAAGGTCTGTCATACCAAAAGCTCCAAAGGCTCTCGCATATGACTGTGCAACAAAATAACACACTAGGCATACAATGTCTGCGCTTCTCTTCCCGCTTCCAGAATGTATGTAAGTACGTAAAAGCCGCTACACGTGTTTGCTATGGCTGCATAAATAGGTCCCATAATCATGTCATACTGCAACGCTATGGATAGATATAAATACCTTCCGCTTGCCGTTCCAAGTCCTTTACTTCACGCACTCGATCTTTCTGTCCAGATCACACCAAAACCGCTGTCCAAGAGCGTCATGAAGCTCGCTTCAAAATGTATGCAGCCACAACCGATGTCTTTGCCTGCCTGTCTTCCCGTGGAGCGCAAAACACCACACATCAAGACCAATGGTTATCACAACAATCTCACCCTTTGTTATGACTATGAAACTCCAGTCGCTTAAAAATGCCTCTCACTATCGCCGATGTTCTCTTCCTCCGTCAAACTCACCAGCTAGTTTATAACACTAAAAAATACTTCCTGAACACTGCATGACTGTACACTGAAAGTCCGAGCTGACCTCTCTATGTTCGTGCTCGCCTCTCATATCGCGAGGTTTCAAAAGAACAACAGCTTTTGTTTGATGGCCGGCACATGTTTTCAACCTATTTCCATTGATCTAATGTCCCGCTTGCGAAACTGGATATTTAGATTCTCATGTGCTCGCCTGTCCTGTTCTCCAGGGGCCCTAAGACGTGTATTCATACGGCCTGGCGGGTACGAGTTCTCCCGGGTCCTTATATGAAGCTGCTTTTGTTGCTGCGACTGTCGAATTGGTACTGATGTTGGGGTGCAGAGCGATGTGAGCAAGAACATGTATTTAGCTACTGAACGTTGAACACGTGCTCATTCACGTCTGCTATCCATTCGTTTCTCGTTCTCTCTCATTTCTAGTTCTTCATCCCATCATTTACGTCCCAAAATTCGGTGGCTAGTGGTGTCCAAGGCACGCACTTCTTTCCGCTGCAGGTATTGGTCTGGCAAACCCGGCATATCTTATTCGTAGATGTATGCAATAGCGCACAGTACTGCGAAAATATGATCGTCGCGCGACCAGCTACTACCATATTACTTCATCCGTTGGTTCATTCCTAAGCAAGATTGTTTGTTTCGGAAGGTAGCCTGCCATATTCTCCCCCTTGACTGGTACCGCCACGATCTCCGTATGGGTGCGGCCACGGGATGGTAAGGTCATCAGTCCGCGCACGTAGTAGTAATGAGGCCACTGATGACCCTGGAAGTCCTTCGCCACGTCGAGATATCCCGGAGTCACGGTAGGGCTGTTAGCATAAATCTCGATCGGCGAACTTCGCGCTGCTAGGTATTGTAGGACCTCGGTTGCCAACTGGGAGTATTGTACCGCACGTTCAACTGGATTGCCGAATTCAACATTCGACCACGTTGCTAGGAAATGCGTAAGGCGCAAGCTGCGAAGCAAAGGAAAGCGGGCTATTACGTCCAAAGCCTTTGCAAAGTTTTGTTCCTGAGGAAACAGATATGGTACACCACATGTCATAGAGCGGATATCGATAGCAGCGACATGAACACCGAGCTCCTGTATCTTTGGACATCCAACTAGAAGTGTCTCGAGCTCGGTAGCCGTGTAGCAGTGGTTCCTGGCTTCGGATAGCGGAAGGCGACTTGGACGATACAACGGATCCAAGTGGAGAAGTCGTAGAGTTTGCCCGTGTCGACACATCTTCTCCACATTGACATGCTGAGGATTTCGGGTCGCGACAAAGAGCCTCTCCAGGCCTGAAAAGCATCCGATAAACTGATTTAAGAACTTGAATAAATCTGGTTCTTCGAAAGATTGTGTAAAACACAGCGACTTCAAAGCGAAGCTGTCCAGTGCGGAGTATTCGATGCTCAAATGCTCTAAAAAGGATGAGACATTGATACAGTAGCTTATCTCAAGATCTGTAAGAGACTGGAGATCAGTGGTCTTCCCCAGATGGTAAGGGCCGTCGAATAGGTTGAGGTACGACAGGCGAAGGTGTCGAAGCCTCAGAGGTATGAAAGTACTAGGACATTTCCACCTTTTAAGAGAAGCCAAGTCTCGTAATTCGGGATTGGATGGCTTGAACCCGTTGTAGTGTGCAATATTAAGGGTCTCCAAAGCTGGTGTATTGAGAAGCCATGCATTAAAGTCGTCATCTTTGGCGGGTGTAATGGTCAACTTTCGAAGCTTATTCAAGTTGCCTACAAGGAAGCGAGAGTCCGGACGGCTATGCTGCAGTCCAGGGTGCTGATATGTAAGCTCTTCAATCAGATTTTGAGAGCGAATCAAAAGGCCCAAGATCCTGGGGTTCCCAGTCGGTAGCTCCACGGTGCGTAATGTGTTTTGGGCCAGGACAGCGATCAGCTGCAGCACCTTCTCGGAGACATCAAAAGACGTAATCTTAAGATTCTTGACGTTATCGAGAAATCCATTAGGTGGAGATAACAGTAGCGCGTCGAAATCGCGACCTCGTTCCTGGAGATGGGAGCTGAAAGTCTTCCAGAGCACAGTCGAACTAGACTTTCGCCATCGTTTGTTGGCCAGTCCAAGGTTCTTGAGCGCTTGGCCTGGTAACTGCGTCTGCATTAGCATCATGACAGTATTAGATCTTGCTGATAGTTTACCAGCTCGCACACCTGGAGCCGCAGCTCCTGTGGTATCTTTCCAATGTAACCTTGCACACTAGGTACTGGGGCCATGTCGAGTTCGCCCGATGCTTGCGGCATTTTGGTTGATGAATTCGCTGGTTATGGTGCAGTCCAGGGTAAAGTCGTGTGGTCAGTTGATCAGTCGATGAGTAGTAGAGCGGGAGCAGGTAAGGTTCTTATTCGATAGATGCGCGCGTTGGTCCCTGCACCAGCAGGAGCGTGGAATGAGTGAAATTGAAGTCAGCCACCAAAGGCTGCGGCGTGAGCAACGTGAGTAAGTTTCCATTCACTGAAGACCTGAATAATCAGTTGTAGATTGCATACCGAAGTTAGTGAAGGCGATGCAGTCACTGCTTCATGTACCTAGGTAGTTCCAGTCGGGCCCAAGATAAAGCGCGTTCGAAAGACATCATGATGGAAGTGCTTGCCAGCACTAGATCAAGCGACCAATATCTGGTCATATCATTCCTCAATGAGCCCCATGCATAGCTGTTGGAAACACCACGGCCCATCTCCTGGTAGCGTTCGAGGTATGTCAGGTCAACAGGTACGGACGGCTGAACGAGACGCGTCGCAAGATAAAAGGATCACACGACGGTGGTAGACTAAGAGACGCCATATAGATGAGCTAAGACGCGTCCATAGATCTGCGCGATCTGATGAGAGCTGGCGGAGACTGTATGGTGCGAGGTGATGGTAGAAGAACAGGCGTCTCGGGGGCTCGGAGATTGCCTTCAGCAAGCACCCGTGCGCCACGCTATCCACATCTGGAAAAGCATGACGCGTGATGTCATTGCGAGCTGTGCGCCCAAAACTCATCACGATACTTCGCGCATTACGTAGGAGTTGACTCTGGGGGGACTGGACATGGAAGTTGTGGTATTGAAGTGTTTTGGTGCTATTCTCCTAGCTATACGGCATCACGCGGTATCCGCTACACTCTAGAAGCAGACATGATGCGCCCATAATCTCCCGAACACCAGCTGCGCGACAAAGACACGCATGTTTCCTGACAGGTATCAAGCACCCCAGGCCAAAGGATGGATTAACTTCCATCTCGTGGCTTCGCCACCATAACAGACCGTGAACATCCTCTGGCCACCTTGTCTCCAGCCGCTTACTTCCAGAAAAGCATAGCCTCATGTTGGCCTTGTTCTAGCATGGGAACGGCAACAGCGCGCGAAACCTGCTTTCCTCCGCGCATTGCTACTGTCACTATTCCGCGACGGTAGGAGAAGTCGGGAAATGAATGCCCATTCATGTCCATCCAGCCCGCCGACGAGTATGTATCTTCTGGCCAGTAGCCCGGACCAAAGGCAAGAAGCTCGATGGGCGATTCGTGGTCTGCAAAAAACTCCATGATGACATTGGCTACTTGTTGATAGCGGAGTTGATGTCTGTGGATGATGTAGTCATATGTCTCCTCCTGCTCCTCATTTTGTGCTTGAAACAAAGGATAGGTAATACGGAGATTGCGGAGGTTGCGTAGTTGGGTGAGAGGTAGCTATGATGAAGTTAGTGTGACATTCACGACCAACGTTGGCGTCATCGCGAAACACTTACTAAGAGATCGGAAACTTTCACATCCTCCTGTAAACCTCGTCCAGTATCGTGCACATTGAAAGTGTCATATGCAGTATAGTCTCCAAGGTCCCAATCAACAAGATTAAGACTGAGCGCTTCAATGTGCGGACAACTTGCCACGAGCCTCTCAAGCTCTTCAGGCGTATAACGTTCGACGTTTCCCGTATAGAGACCTCCGTAGTCGTGAAGATTGGGGAAGTGATCAATGTGCAGGTAGCGCAGAGATTCTCCATGGCGGCAGATGCTAGCAATAGACGGGCGCATGGCCTTGATTGTGGTGATGCAGAGAGTCTCGAGTGTCGGAACGGCTTCAAGAAAGTATTCGATCTCGGTGTTAAATGGCTTCTCTCTTCCCAGGACGCTCAATTGTCGGAAGATGACTGAGTTGAGTGCGGGCTTGTCGCATCTGAGAAACTCATCGGCGAGGCACTGTACGGTGCGCGGCATATCCGAACAGTTACTCAGAAGCAGACTTTGTAGGCTACTCAGGTTGGTCATACCGCCGAAGCAATCTTCTTGCTTTTCGATGAAAGCAGAGTGGATCTCGATATTGCGTAGATCCAAGAGCACTTCCAGTTTTGGCATACTCCAGGAGTAGGGTCTTCCGTTATGTGCATCTTGAGCCTTGGGTTTGATTGCGAGTCTTCGGAGAACGGGAGTGAAAGCCAAACATTTGGCATCGGCATGGCGATCTGCTTCTTGTGGTAGAAGTGTCAAATCTTCCAGCTTGTCTAGATTTCCTTTGAGTAGCTTGTCGTGCAAAGTCGTTGAAGGAAACGAAAGTTTCGATAGCTGGGATTGAGTTTTGAGTATAAGACCAACCATACGTTCGTCAAAATTTAGCGTGGTCGTGAACGCTCGAAGGCTGTTTCGAGGTAGCGCGCACAGAAGCTCAAGAAAACGAATTGAGATATCCGCAGTGGTGGGGAAATGACCTTCATCATAATTGTGTCCGTGAA
This sequence comes from Alternaria sp. Ai002NY15, assembly GCA_023758125.1. Lineage (NCBI taxonomy): Eukaryota > Fungi > Ascomycota > Dothideomycetes > Pleosporales > Pleosporaceae > Alternaria > Alternaria sp. Ai002NY15. Next base: position 341,817 of record JAFVLO010000023.1, on the reverse strand, counting down.
TATCCAGGTCCTTGATCATGTCTAAGATATCATCCGAACGAAGTAGCGCATCGATCGTGCTGCCCTCCCAGAGATTGGTAGTGAAGGTGTTCCAAAGTACTGTGCCAGCTACAGAACTCCATGCTTTGTTGACCAGACGAGCATGTACTTGATCATCGACCGGGAGCTATAGTTCCATTAGCAACTGCACGTCACATCGCACAAAGATAGGAAGAGTGTATAGCTGCTTACAAGTTCGCAAATCATATGTCTAAGCTCAGTCGGCAGGACCGTCGTATGGTCGAGCATGGCAGGCGCCGTCATCGTAGGAGCTTGATACGCTTGTCGGTTGCGCGATTCGCAAGGAAATGTATGGTTGAAAGTAGCCCAGTTATGTGAGTAGAGATAAGATTAGTGCTCTGAAGGTAAAGAACTCAGAGAAACGAGCAACGCTACTGCTGTATATACAGGTCCGCTTTTACCAGGCAACGGGCGTGCACAGGTCTGCTGTTGAACGCATTGACTTCTCGCTCCGGTGAAAGCAACGAGTCTTGACGGACAACGAAAGCCGCTCTGCAGGAGGGCGCCTGGAGGGCCCTCTGTCCAAGGCGTTGGCCAGGACACTACGCGGCGTTGAAGACTGTACTTCGAGATTCCAGAAGTGACGTTATCAATACTGTCATCTCTCTAATCGCTGTACTTTGTGATCAGCATCAATAGTTATAGACGTTGCCCAGTGTTGAATCGAATGGTGAAAGGAAATATCGACTGGGAGCTGTGTCAACACTTAACGCGCTGGCACTAGGCGCTCACATCACAATCTTCCATCGAAAGTACGGGTCCCAACTGCAGAAGAAACGCGCGCATCGCAGATGCAATGAATCTGTTGATGGAATGACGATTTCCTGATTCGTTCAAAGGTCTTTCCGCATGCTCTTCACTCAAGTCTTGCTGTAAACCAGGAAATGGTCAAACAGCTGTCGGTCGTCAAAGTATCCTCCGTGCGCCGTAGTCGCCGTCGGCGTCACAATCTCGGTAAAGTCATTTCCTAGGAGCGCTTTGACTTGCGCACGAACTTGGTCGAGAAGTTCAATATCCAGTATCTCGCCAGCAAAGTCATCAAGATGGAAGAGCTCAATTTCGAGCGTCTGGAGGTCAGTGCACACCCGGATGAATTGACTGTAGGGGAAATGCACTTTGACACGAAATTTCACCCCGCGGTACTGCATGTCGTCGCGTCTAAAGCCGATACTGGGGATTGCAAGAGCGACTTTGAGCGAGTGGGCTTGCGGTGCATTTCCTACGTGATTAACGAGCAATCGAAGCCACTCTTTCTTATCTATTGCGAATGCAACATATATTATACCATCGTCTCAGTGAATGATGGAGAACGTATGGACTGGACGTTGGAATGGTAGGCGAGCGAATGATATGGAGTTGGCAAATTTGGGGCTCATAATCATCGTGTCTGGTGAATCTAGTTGATGATGGTCAATGTCGTCATAGTCTATTGGCCAGAGGTTCCAATGCGCCTGTTTCCGGAATACATCAATAGCTTCGTCTAGGAATATTTTACTCGTCAACAGCCAGATAGGTAAACAGGCGTGTTGATCTGGACGCCACGGAGGGTCTTCGTATCTGGCTGCGTACCAAGCCTCCCGAGTTGTCAAGTCGCTTTCGTCCAATACCGTTCCATCGTAGTAAGCAAGGATACCAGTCTGACTTTGTGTATGATAGGCTGCGATGCGGTTGTTCATCTTCCAGAGTTCGTCATAGACCATGTTGCGAAGTTCTGGCGGAAGTTCCAAGAACTCCAATATCATATCCGGGCTTGTCGCGCGAGCTCGAGCTTTGAGATTCGCTCTCTTGCCTCTATTCCCTTTGCTCTTCTCCATGTGAGAATACCAGCGGAAGTTGTACTTCGACTGAGGCATGCAAGAACAGGCTACTATTGCGAGGTAATCGCAACCGCTTTATACAGCTCACGGGGGGTTTGGCGTCAACGCAGCAAGCGGACAAACCTTGAAAAGTATAGTCACGAGGACCGCAGGCCGGATGAGATGTTTCTCACACGCTCTGGGCTGTGTCTGTTCCATTGAAATGCTTGCATGTGTTCTCAGTGCGATGTCCACGTTTCGTGACCGAGCGCATTGGATGTCTGAAGCATCGGGCAAGCCATCGACGCAACACCAGGCTGTGTTCTGAAAGCCTTATGTTTGCTCCTCTACTTCTCTTTGTATGTATTGCGGATCGTGAGGCGCAAGTGATCTACGTGGTTGGGGGTCATCGGACTGCGAAGGACGAGTAGAGGGGCCGAGGCTTTCGAGGTTGTACTGCGATGCGACATTAACTTTCACCAATGCAAGCTGCAGTCCCACGCCGCCCGCGAACTATGTTGCTACAAGTCTTCTCCGACCTTCTTGTACGATGCATGTCTTAATTGTGGCGTTCTGCGCGTGGGTATTCAGCCCGTTCCAGGGTTAAGACGACCGGTGTCGTGATGAGCGATAAGGATCCTGGTGGTTGTGTTGCGCGCAGAAAATGGTGCATATTGTCCACGAAGCGTGTACACCACGGTGCGCCGAAATTGTGTAGGCTGCGTGTAGGTGTGAAGTACCTTGGAAGGTTGAGCAAGGGTGTGGCTAGACGTGAGAGATCGCTGGGCGCGCGAGCAGCCCAGGATGTTAAGTGCCAGATTACATAAGACGGGAAGATCGTCATCTCGCAACCTCACTTCTCCCACCAAAGGTTCTTCGTGAGCGCTGCTTACAAGTACTTCAATTCTTCTGGTCTCTTCACAGTAAGATAAAGCGAACACTTTTCGATATACTAACGGGCACGATCAGTCTGTGATAGGGGAATCTCCAGACCTTCTAAGCTCATGCTGAATAAGTCTGCAGACGTTCGTGCGTAATCATCGTACCGATTATGCCCAAAGTCATGCACTCAGTAGTCGGATTCCCACATGTGCGACGAGAACCAAGAGTGGAACCTGGGTCGGTGGTAGATCGCGTACTCTAATGCGTTCCCTGTTAAGCATGTAACCTTGGAATGTTCAGGCTGAGATCAGGGTGTAGCATCATCATCTTCCAAGATACTGCCTAGGTACCGACGATTCGCTGCGCAGCCTTCTCAGATAAGCAAGCGCCCAAATCAACATATCGTTGCATTGGATGTGAGCAATCGCTCCTGCGATTCCAGGAAGAGTTGGATAGCCCCACCAGTAATCTGTTCCGCCACAATCTCGACCCCACTGTCCAAAAATTCTCATTGCAGTGTCCCGCCGGCCACCACCCTCCAACTGCGCTGTCGATTTGAAGGTCTGTTACCTCGCTCGCGTCGCATGACGGCGATATATTTGGGTAAAATGCTCACTCTTTCATCAATACAACAATCTTCAATAGTATAGTGGTCAGTATTTCCGCTTGTCATCTGGGCCTTCTGGCTCTTGACAATTACGCGGGAGACCTGGGTTCAATTCCCAGTTGGAGAGCTTTCAGTCAATTTTCTTTTTGCCTTTTTTTTTTCGCCCATCCTCTTTCACTCTGAACTCGCGGTCAAGACGAAGCTCCATACAGCAGCCATTTCTTTTTGCATAAGTACATGTGATAGACACCTAAAAGACTATGGCTAGGCGGCCACTCCCCCGGCACCGTGCTAACGCTTGGAGCGCGCTCCTGCGCGTCAAGCCCTTTCACCTTGGGATAGTGAAAACCACAACGCCGCTCTCACGGTGATATCGCACTACCGAGCCTTGGCATTACGCTTGGTCGCTCAACCGCCCTCGCCCTTACTGTTGCATACTTTCGATAGGCCACAACATCGCGGACACGTCGCGGTCCACCCAGATTACCGGCGCCCACCGACACCTTCATCAAGGCATAATCCGAACACCCTGGAGCCTACATCGACACCAGATTTTCAGATTTGCTTGTTCTACCCTATTGTAGTCTGCAAACTCTGCCGACATGGCGACAGATCATATTGGCCGACTGCCCGCGGAGCTAAAATGCGCAGTGGTGCGATACCTACCCGCGCTCCAGGACCGAAAGACCATGTCGCTACTCAGCAGAGACTGGGCAGTCGTAGTGGTGCCAATCATGTGGGAGATCTTTACTACCGACCTCCTGGCCAAGACTGGCTCACGAAATGTACTCGGTTTGGCATCCCCATCCTCGAATATCGTCAAGCATGTCCGCAAAATCGACCTTCTGGATCGACCAAACGCTTTTAAAGAAGCGGACCAATTGCCACAATTGCTGGCCGCCATCCCTCGCGGTCAACTATGCGGCTTCAATAGCAGAAGCGGCGTGCCTATCAGTACGCTCGAGCTCCTACTCCAGATACACCCGAAGCTCGAACATTTTATCATCCCTGGTACCCAGATGTCGCAGATATTACAATCGCCGTGGACTGGTTCATCCTTATCAGGCCTCACCGGGATGGTAGTCTCTATAAATACTCTTACCCCACGAGAGTTTCGGGAGCTATGGGTGCGATGTCCTAAGCTGACGCATATCCATATGAGTCAGGGCGAAACTGTCATGTCGACATCAGTGAGCTTGCAGGAGGGTCATTTCGGGGCCGATACAACATCTGCAGTCTCGCAAGGTGGATCAGACACGACCCAGTCGGACATGGTCAGCCTTCAATTAATCGGCCGTTACATCAGTTCCCTCACCCTTCCTGCGACTTTCGGCACCATGTTTCAGCGGATAGACATCATTGCCCTCACTGAGCTCGTCCTTAATTATACTGGACGCGTCGCTGAGTTGCTGGAAGCTATGTGCTCTGAATTCCAGAAGCGAGAACCCTCTCTGAGGAAGCTGCGACTTCTCCTGGTGAATGAAGTCGCGTCAAATGACGTCCTCTCACAACTAAAGTTGTTTCTACTCTCTTTCCACGGACTGCGCCAGCTACATTACCAGTGCGGCAATTGCGTCAAGATCGATGTCGATGGCATCATCAACCACGGGGAGACACTCACGGACTTACTCATCGTCAACGGAGGTGTCCACCGACAAGATGCCACCAAATGTATGAGCGCGGAAGATCTGCGGAAGGTCGCTATCGCATGTCCAAACCTAAAACAACTATGCCTCAACCTATACGAGATCGATCCAGATACTCCAGAAGGTGACTTCCTCAGCCCAAAGTCTACTCTATCTTCAGAATCGACCGAGTTCGAGAACGCTTTGAGCGCTATTGCCAGCATGAAAGCGCTACGGCTGCTACGCTTGACGAACCCGCCCAACTACCGCAAAGCCTACCACCGCCAAGGAGAGTTCATGCGCTTCTTCCGCCGATCACTTGAGAGCGGAGAGCAACGCTACGCGTTCCAGGCCCGAGCGGACAGCATCGTGCGATACATGGGCGATCGCAAATCGAAGATGAGACTTCTCGCATTCTCTCCCATGGAGTCGCTGATACATACCACTGCGGCGGACAAGAACGGCCATGTCTGGCCCCGCTATTTCTACTCCTGCGAGCGGATGAAGGGAAACCGAGGGGCGGAAATTTCCATCGCGAGGGCGGTGAGGGACTGGAAGGCAGAGATGCCGGAGGCTACTATACTAAACGAGGGATGAGTTCGATCATCCTGGAGCCTACATTGGCCTTGATTCGACTATTTTGCATGTTTTCATCTCAGTGCAAGCTGCAGATCTATTCAAGAACTTCCGGGTATGAGGCGATGCAGCGACGAGCTTGCGCATACGTATGCAGTGTACAGTAGTCGTGAGAGACAATTCAAGTCAAATACCTTCGCAATGTCAAATGCGCTCCAATGCATCACAATAGCTATCAGAAACATTGCGCGTCAGTGTATTCCATTCGCCTGTGTTGTACCTCTTCTGATCTGTGGCTGCAGGTGGCGTTGCCTGTTGCCTGATGCCTGGAGTGAAACTGGTCTAGCGTAATGCATAAAGGCAAGTACAACTGCGTAATCCCCAGATGAACATCCCGCCTGCCTGTCCATATTCCCCCACCACCCGGCCACTCGCATTATGGCAAACCTTCTTGCACTTCCAGCAGAAATATTGCGTACGGTTCTGATACACGCTGTCAATATCCGAGGTCTCAAGCGAGGGTTACGATTGAGGCTGGTGAACGGTATGCAACAGCAATTAACGCGCAACTGTAATGCCGCCTGCTAATTCTTCGGCAGAGGAGTTCTCTCAACAAGTAAAGGATGCGCTCCAAGAATCCGAGCTACTGGACGACGTACATGGATATCGCTTTGGCTTCTCCCACTCGCCCGAGTTTGTCGCCTTTTGGCAGACATTCCTCACCAACAAGATCATAGGGAAGAAGTGGGCCCATGTGGAGATATGCGAACGCATATATCGCGCCGCCGAGCGTCTTCGCCGGATTAGCCATCCCCAGGAAACTAACGCGAAAACACTGCACACGGTCTTGCGACAATACATCCATGGCTTCTGTTGCAATCCAGTGCGCATATTGTCGATGGCATGTTCTAAAAACCCAATTCAGTGTCGGATGTACGATCAAGCATGCCTTCTGGAGATGGCCATACTCAACGACTGTCCAGAAGGAGTAAATTTTTTGCTCAATGACCCTATCTTGGACGAGATCATATCGCACTGTCTCACTCCCTGGTCGAATCCGTGCGGGACGCGTGTAAATGGACTAGTTACAATACACTGTCAACAGGACCTTGCCTCTCTTGCCGCTGGGAACGGTAACACGGCGTTACTCGAACAGATTTTCCTGCATCCGAGTTTCCAACAACAGTCAATACATCATCGACATGAAGCCCTTGAGGCTGCATTGAGAGGGGGCCATTTGGACGTAGTGAGGTTCATCATGGAGCCACGTTGGGACTTGCCCGGAAAAGGGTCATATCGCACTTACAGTTTGAATGAGTATGTACTGCTGTCCGGAATCTTCAAAAGTCCATCGGCCGATTTCGTCACTCAGCTCCTTGGCCTGATAGCCTCTCGTCCGATGAAAAGCCATGGTATCGAAGCCGTATATCCTGGACACGACCTTCTCTTGTGCCTCGTCGCACGAAAGAGCCCGCAAAGAGTCGATGTGGCAGAACGACTTCTCGAGCAAGGAGCTTCACTTAAACAGAAGGCGCATGTCAAGAGACGAGGAGCGGAAGCCTCCTACACTGGTTCTGACAGTCCGCTTGAACAAGCCATCAAAGGTGGCAACGAGGGAATCCTTCGTCTGCTTCTGAATCGTGGTGCGGATGCCAGGGTCCTTGACAACGATACTTTGGAAGTAGCTGTTAAACGAGGGCGTCTGGACATAGTGCGCATGTTGGTAGAGAACGGCACGCGTGTCACACCGCGGCTCCCATCGAGTGGTCGCAAGGAGCACTGGAGGTGGACAGAAGACAGGCTGATGGCGCACGCCGTGCTTACGGAGAATGAGGCACTGTGCCGATACCTGGTCGAACGTGGAGCTATCGTCAATGAACATGCCTTGTGGGCGGCTGCCGATGCATCGCTGGTATCCATGGTTCGATTTCTGGTCGACGTCGGGGCCGAGATCAATGAGCAGATGATCGAACGCGCGAAACGTTACAGTCATCCGGACGTTGCGACCATACTGCAAACACATCACAACAGCACCTAAAGTTATCAACCATCCTTCCAGAAGCGCGTTCATCCGCTTCCACTTCCACTTCCAACCACATCTCGCCGCGCCCGTGCCCCCGGCAAATCAACCGACCAAGCGAGAAACGGAAAAACGCACGCCCGCCCCAGGAAACTTCCGCGTGCCAAAGGACCTACATCGGGCGCCGAACCCTGCTAGCGATTCAAAATTTAATAGCCCATTAACAAGACTGTTAAAAACAAATAGAGTGCGCCTTTAACTTAGACTGTAGTCTAGTCCTAGTTTATACTAGTCTTTAAGATAGTACTTTAGTATATAGTATAATTATAATAGCTTTAATATTATTTACTAAAGTATCTAGTATATTACTATAGTACTATAGTTATTAGCAAAGCTAATAATTTAAAAAGATACTATTAGTTACTAAAAAACGCTAGTAACTTCTAAAAAGATATTTCTTAGTTATAATAAGTTAAAGTTTTTAAGTATAATAGTATATAAAGCTTCTATATACTACTAATATTCTTTTCTTTTTTATATAACTTTAAAGCTAAAATAATTCTAACTATTATAATTTTTACTAGTATTAACTTTACTATATTTATACTTAAGCTAAAGTAGAGATTAAATACTACTAAAGCTAAGTAAAAAATTTATAAAGTAAAATTTCTAAAACTATAGTTACTTAGAGTAGTATTAAATTTAGATCTTATAAAGTTAATAATTAAGAACCTCTCTAGTATATATAAGAAGGTGTTACTATTTACTATTTACTACTAATAGTATACTTAAAGTTATTACTACGTTATAAAAGCTTAAGTAATAAGCTAAGCTAAATATAATTACTATACTACGCGTAAAAGTTATTATACTAATTTTTCTTACTCTAGTAAAAGAATAATATTTAAAGTAACTTACTAATATCTAGAAGAAACTAAAGAAAGCGTTAGTAAGTTTTTACGCGTAATAGCTTTATTAGTAAGTACTTATTAAAGATAGGTTATATAATATAAGTTAGGTAGCAAAGCTAAAGGTAGCGTAGATAGTAATAGACTAGTCTCTAGTAAAATTAATATAGTGTATTAAAATATCTTTAAAAACTTTATTAATAAAACTATTAAGATATATTACGCGCACTAAAGTCTTTATATAGCTTATTTAACTTAAAAAGATTTCTTAATATATAACTTTAGTAAAAGAAAGCTATTAAATAATATTTAATTTGTATAGAGTAGTAAGAAGAGAGAAGAGGCACTAAGCGCGTAATGCTTATATCTATATAAATATATAATTATTAGATCTAATATCTTAGCACTAACTATATCTAAGTTAAGAGAACTAAGAAACTACTACTAAGATATGTGCTGTTAGCGAGATTTAAGAAGATATGCAAACATAGAGATATTCTAGTCTACACTAGTAAGCTATATAGTTCTAGTAAGAAAGTAATAATTATAGTTATAAGGCCTAATATAGATTTAATAATATAACGTATCTATAGCGCGCTCTATACTATAGGTATAATAACTATAAAAGCTTTGTAAATTAATAATAAGATTTATTAGCTACTCTTATATAATATAAAGTAAAATACTTAATATATTAAACATAGTTTTACGTTATAAAGAGTTTTAATCTAATGTTAATTCTATTATATAATATAATAGACATTATTTTAATAATATAATAAGCTTATTAGCTAATAACAAGTTAGCATTTACGTATTATATTAAGAATATTATATAGTAATTTAGTTATACATTTCGCTTTATATTATACTAGAATTTATTATAATATATAGTTTTGTATATTATCTAGTATTACAAACACGTTATAGAAAGGCTTACGTAGTGCTTTTATTATAGTTAAGCTATTAATATTATTATATATCTATCTATAAAGTATTTTATATTCTTCTTATAGCTATAATTATAGTGCGTAGTTTTACTATATCTTTATATATTTTGTTATTTACATAGGTTTTATAGGTAGATAGTTTAGCTTAAGTAACTACTTAGATTATTATTTATAGATACTAATACTATAATATATAGTATTAGAAATAAAACACTAGAAAGGCCTTATATTACAAAACTTCTACGCTATTACACGCCTCTTTAGCTATATCTATAGCTAATTTTTAGCTAGTATATTAGTGTATATACTCTACCTCTTAGTAGGCTACTAATATAATATTATAACTAGCCTTCTTATTTTCTTATCTTAGATATCTCTTTACCTATTACCTAGCTCTCTATAAAAACCTTTTGTTAGTTCTTTTTATTTATAGAATAGCGTAAGATATATATTACTTATTATCTATTAATACCTAACGCTAGAAAAGTAGCTAGCTATTTATAATAGTAGCTATTATATAAAATTATATATAACGCGTATTTTATAAGTATAGTGTATAGGCGTTAAAGAATAGTAAAGAGTTAGTTATTATATATAAAGAAACTAATTACTAAGAATTTAGTAATAAGGCTAGAAATAGAGTAGTAGTATTATTAGTTACTATTTACTAGACTACGCGTCTATAGAGAGTAGTATATAGTAAAAGCTCTCTATTAACTAAGAAGCTAAGCGCGCTTTTTATAGAATAGATTAGACTAGAGAATAGGCGCTTTAAGAAGAGAAAGATTTAGTAGTATATAATTTAAGTTATATAATAGGCCTGCGTAGTATAGCTCTAGCTTAGAGTTAGCTTAGAGAACTATAGTTATATTAGTAATATATACTTTATAACCTCTTCTCTTTTAAGTACCTACTTTTAAATATATTACTAACTTTTACTATTATAATCTAAAGGCTAGACGCGTTAATATTACTATTATAACATAATATAGCGTCTTAGCTACCTCTTAATATTATACTTAGCTATTAATAAGCTTTCTCTCTATTACTCTATTCTAAGGTTATATAGATATTAGCTTATATCTATTCTCTATTCTTTCTCTAGCGCCTATAGTAGAAAGACTTAAAGCCTTTCTAAAATATCTAGCTCTTAGTAGTTATCTTACTACGCACTTTCTCTAGTGCCTATAGTAGATAGGCTTAAAGCTCTTTTAAAATATCTAGCTCTTAGTAGTTATCTTACTACGCACTTTCTCTAGTACTTATAGTAGACCTATAGACTTAAAGCCTTTCTAAAATATCTAGCTCTTAGTAGTTATCTTACTACGCACTTTCTCTAGTGCCTATAGTAGATCTATAGACTTAAAGCTCTTCTAAAATATCTAGCTCTTAGTAGTTATCTTACTATACACTTCTTCTAGTTTTTATCTACTATTATTATAGCTAGTCTAGCCTATAAAATAAGGTCTATTCTCTATATCTCTTTCTATAATAACTCTATCTATATAGAAGTACTAATATATATATTAAGCACATACTCTAGCTAGCTATTACTACCTACTACGCCTATTACTACCTACTACGCCTACTACTAGACTAGTGCGTAGTTATCTATTCTTTTTCTCTTTCTACTATTACTAGTTATTAGGCCTAGTGCCTCTATAGTATGTAATAAGATTAATATCTATATCTATTCTTCTCTTCTTTTTACTATTACTAGTTATTAGGCCTAGTGCTTCTAACAAGATTAATATCTATATCTATTCTTCTTCTCTTACTACTATTACTAGTTATTAGGCCTAACGCCTCTATAGTATATAATAAGATTAATATCTATATTCTAGGCTAGTTAGCGCGTAGTAGTAGCTACGTAGTTATCTATTCTCTTTCTCTTTCTACTATTACTAGTTATTAAGTTTAGATTAGGTATTATTAATACTATAGCTATCTCTAACACTAGATTAGCTAGTTAAAAAGCTTAAGCTACTTAATTCTTTGTAATAGTAAAGTGTTATTTCTTATCTACGCTTAATACGTCTCTATTATAATACTATTAGCTCTAGAAAGATATACTTAGGTATAGATATAGTTACTTACCTTCTAACTTATAAGAGCGTATAGTGTTTGTAAGCCCCTCTTATATTACGCGCTTATTATTTACTATAATCTTACTACTTTAGAGCTTAGGCTATAAAGCTACCTACTAGTAAAGATTCTTCTATTATTACTCTATCTCTATCTCTATTACTCTTACTTCTATCTCTATCTCTATTTCTATTCTTTTATCTATTTTAACCTTCTTATCTATAGCTACTATAGTAATAGTATAGCTTCTTACTATTGCGCCTTTTTAATAGCTATTACTAGAAGATTAAGATAGCTAAGACTACTCTAAAGCTTTATTTAGTAGTAGTAGTAGTAGTAGCAGCCTACGCTTAAAGAGACTTTACTTTTTTATAGCTATCTATATAAAGCTTCTACTTAAAACTACTAGCGCTACACTTTTACTTAAAGCTACTAGCGTTATACTTCTACTTCTATAGCTACTCTTATAAAGCTTCTACTTAAAACTACTAGCGCTATACTTTAGCTTAAAGCTACTAGTATTATAGCTTTTAGTAATCTATTATTATTAGTTAAACCTAGATACGTAAATATAACTTACATGTTCTATTACTAATAAAATTCTAAATAGATTCTAATTACACTTTTAATAATATAGTCTATTACTATATATTAATAACCTTCTTAATACTAAGTATCTAATACATCTTTATATATTATATTATTCTCTTTATTACCTTATATAACTATAAAGTACTTTAATATATATATCTACGTTGCATACTATTATTATATACTATTATTATATACTATTATTATATACTATTATTATATACTATTATTATATACTATTATTATATACTATTATTATATACCTTATACTATATACTTAAATATTCTAAGTAATAGTTTTTATAAGAGTAAATATATCTAGACAGAGTTAGAGGTAGCTATATAGAATATAATAAAAGAGATAGCTATCTAGTAGAGTAAGAATATTATCTAATTCTAAAGAATAATAATCTTAGAATAGAGTTAGAGGTAGCTGTATAGAACATAATAAAAGAGATAGATGTCTAGTAGAGTAAGAATATTATCTAGTTCTAAAGAATAATAATCTTAGAATAGAGTTAGAGATAGCTATCTAGAATATAATAAAAGAGGTAGGTATCTAGTAGAGTAAAGATATTATCTAATTCTAAAGAATAATAATCTTAGAATAGAGTTAGAGGTAGCTATCTAGAATATAATAAAAGAGGTAGGTGTCTAGTAGAGTAAGAATATTATTAGTATCTACTACTAGGTTAGTATTCTAAGGTATATATATAGAAGAATAAAAAAGTATAAGATACTAGGCCTAGTAGAGGTATAGAATATTAAGTAATATTTACTAAATTAGTAGAAGTTTAGATCTAAGAGCTATCTAGAGAGCTAAGAGTATTAGTAAATATTAGAATTATATAGCAACTTCTTAGATCTTAGAGATAGTTACTTAGCTTAGGTTAGCCTTAGACATAATAATATTCTAGAATATTCTAACTACTATCTAGATAAGCTTTTAGGTTGCTAGAAGTGTTAGCCTTATAATTTTTAATGCTTATATTCTATACCTAGACGCGTTCTTAGCTATTTTTAACTATATAGTTTTTAATACCTATATTCTATACCTAGACGTATTCTTAGCTATTTTTAACTACTATAATAAGCTATTTCTTTCTAGTATTTAGTGTAAATGTTTCTACTTTAACATTATTATATATCTACTATAGACTAGTTTTAAAAAGTAAAAGCTTAATATTTATCTTTGTATATATTCTTTAGACTAATAAAATAATTATTTTCTTCTACTAAAACCTCTACCTAGCTACTAAATAGACTCTAGATTTAGCCTTTATATACTAGGTAACCTAACTATATAGTATTATTAATAGAGTAGAAGTAAAGAATATATATAAATAGAATAAGTAAAAAAAGAAAAAAGAGTAGTATAAGTATAAGAGGTTAGGTTAGCAAGTAATATAATTAATAGAATCTTAGTATATCTAGATAGTATATAGAATAGCGCAATAAAGCTTAGAAATATAATATAATATCTCTAGTAGCTAATATTACTATATATTAGCCTGTCTAGTATACTAGGTTAGTGTAAGGTAAGACTAGATAGTTATTGCTACTATAATTCTTAGTTAAAAGAAGATGTTTTTTTCTAGCCTAGTATAGTAGTTATAAGTAGAAGAAGTAGAAACTATAAACGTTAGATATGCTAGTAAAGTATATTATATTGCTAGAATATTAGAATAAAAAGATTAATATAGTAGTTTAGGCTACTATAGACTAGATAATCTTTAGCTACTTAGAGTATAAATAGAATACCTGCGTATAGAAATAATAATAGTAGGCTATAGTTAGCTACTCTTACTATTACAGAGTAACCTAACTCTATCTACGCTAGTCTCTACTTTATTATATTATATTATATACTAGCACGTTCTACGCGTTACGCGTTCTCTTACTTAAGATTACTTAGACTACTTAGAATTAAGTTAAATTTTATATAGAGACTTTTGCTTAGGCTTATAGTATTATTTTAGATCTATTATATTAGTTTTAGTAGGCTACACTATATAGTATAAATAAATAGAAGTACTAGAGAACTAAGATAGATGCGCTTAATTACAGAAAGCCTTAAAGCAGCTTTTAGAACTCTAGAGTTAACTATAATTAAAAGAATATATAAAATTATACTAATTAGTTATATATATAATACGTAGCTATAATAGATAAGAAAATTAGTTATAGAATAGTTCTAAAGTCTAACTACGTACTACATTTACCTCTTCTATAGCTAAGATACTTCTAGTAATAGCTTTAAAAGTTAGCTTTGCGCTTATACGTCTTAATTATATTACAAAAGTATAAAGTAGTATAAAAAAAGACTAGTGTAGAATATAAGAATATATAACTCTATAATATATATTTAGATGTCTAGTTTATTATAAATAGATAGAAAACGTAACTAATAGTATACTACTATTAAACTCTTACTACTTTAATTAATATTATATAGATTATATTATAACTCTAAGTTATATAGATAATAATACGCTATCTTAAACTCTTAGTAGAGCTATAAGAATAAGAAGTATAAACGTATATCTATAAGAAGTGTAGCAAAGCAGAGTAGTAACTAGTATAGGTAATATATAAAAAGAGCTTAGAGTTTAAGAAGAGTTAATTCTTTCTATAGTAACTAGAGTAAGACGTAGATTATAGAAAGTATAAGAAGAGAGGCTAAGTTATATAAAGTAAATGTTCTTATTAATAAATATAAACTCTCTATCTCTAAGACTTAGAATAATTTATAGCTTCTTAGCCTATAGCGCTAGTAGACTAAAGATCTAATACTTTTCTATTATAGTAAATACATAGTGCTTTAAAACTTTATTATAAGAGATATTCTACTAAGTAAGAGTTTATATAACTCTCTTAGTTATAAAGTTACTATCTACTATATTAATAATAATAAATAAGTAATAATAATTATAGTGCTTATGTGTAAAGATACTAACTACCTAACTAGCCTTATTATCTAATACTTTAACCTAGTTACTAACTTAGTATAAGAAAGCCTTTTTAGTTATACTATAACTCTATTAATACTTAAATATTACTATATAATATAGAGAGATGTAGCTTATAGATAGAGAAACTTTAACTACTTTACCTATTAGATAGGCTAGCGCTAAAGAGTTGTAATATTTAGTATATTATACTTATTTTAGTATACGTTAAGAAGAAGTAAAATAAATAGGTAATTAATCTCTAATTTATAAAGTAACTAGACACTAAGTAGCGTATCTTATAGTATAAGCTATAAAGTTAGAATAATTACTATTTACGCCTTAGCTTTAAGGTGCGCTGCGTTAGAATTAATTACTTAAGTATTAACCTTCTCTTCTAACTCTTCTAACTTAGAGTTAGTAATAGTTAAGTAGCTAAGAAGAGTTAGGTATTTAGTAGTAACACTATAGAATACGTAAGTAAGCTCTAGATACGTATACTTAAAAGTATTATTAAGAATAAAAGTAATAGTTTAGTAGTAGTATTCTATTTTAAAAAGCGTTTAGGCTACCTTCTAGAAGTTAGTACTATATACCTAGTTCTTAAAGATACTATAGAAGTTAGTATACTATAGATAATAATAATATAGATATAAAGCAAAGAGTATATCTATAATATAGTTAAGTAAGAGTAGAAAGAAAAGAAGAGTTAACTTACTAGTAACAATTCTTACTCTATAATATAACTACGTTAAGAATAGAGATAAACTAAGTAACTATATTATAGAAATAAAGAATTATATAGATATTTAGCGTAGCTAACTTTCTTATTAGCGCTCTAACACGCGTATACTCTTTCTCTACTTTTTTTAGAGTAAGTTACTCTATTAGTATAGTCTTTTCTTCTCTAAACTATAGACTTAGTAATTTATCTATATTAGTTAAGCTTTTATAGCTAATAGCTATAGAAAGGTATAATAATAGGTTGCTAAAGACAAGATTATCTAGATTAAGATTCTTAGAAGATATAACTACTATAATATTAATAAGGTTCTAGTATTACTCTTAGCTTTTAATTACTAAAGTGTAAAGATATCTATAGTTATATTAATAGAGCCGCTAACTAAGAAAGACTATATTAGCTTTAGCTATTATATTAAAGCAATGTATAATAAAATTAACTCTAGTAAAACTACTTTTATCTTTCTACTACTTAAGAAATAGTTAAATAGCACTATTAAACTTTAGCTATATATAGATTAGTAATAGCTAATTCTAGAAAATAATAAAGTTAATTATAGAGGCATAGCTATATTTCTAAATAGAATACAAACTATTATATTTCTTAATATATTAATTATAAGGCTAGCTAGGTAGAAGAGGTAGAGTAGTAAATTTCTTAGCAAATTTATTATAGAATAATAACTTTAGTATATCTTTAAATAATACTATAATTATCTATTAAGCTATTTCTTTCTACTCTAAATAGATAGCGTTAGTAAAGCGTAAATAGAAGAGATTAAGTGTAGGTATAATTATCTAAAGTAAAGATAGAGTAATTACTAGCCTAAGCTTCTAGAAGATCTTATCTCTCTCTTAAGTAGCCTTAGTGTTAGCCTTATTTCTATACTATATTATCTTAAAGTAATAGTAGCTATTTAGTATAGTGTTATAGTTAAGATTTCTGCGTTAGTCTAAATTAATTATATAATACTAGCAGAAATGCTATACTTACTAGCTTTTATAACTAGAGTTAGTTTACTACTATAGTATATCTCTAATATAGGCAAGACATAGCGCGCATATAATAATAGTACTACTATTATTAAGTATTATCTCTAAGCTAGACTTAAGCTCTATAAGATACTTTATAAACTCTATAATATTATTCTAGTTTATAGTAAAAGAGCTAAAGGTAAAAGAGAAGACGTTAATTTAGTAGCGTTACTCTATCTTATCTAGAAAGGTAAATTAGATATATTTACCTATAATAGAGTAATGTATATTATAGTATACGCTAAAAGTATTAATAAACGCTATATATAGAAAGCTCTAAGTCTTCTACCTAGCTATAGACGCTAATAAAAGAATTACCTTTCTTTTATAGATAAGTAGCTTAAGCTTATCTTAATATAGATATAATAGCGTAAGTTAATATATAGTAATACTACTAGCTATACTAAATAAAATAACTCTTTGCACTATATACCTATATAGTAGTAGGTTATAATATAGTGTACTTATACTCTAGTTATAGTTAAGAAATACTTAGTCTTCTAGTTATATAATATAAGATTTATAGATCTTAACTAGTATTATATTCTTAAAGAGAAATAATTCTATACGCTTATTTAAAATAATAGAAAGCGTAGACTCTACTTTATTAGTAACGTCTATATTAATTACGTAGATATTATTAAACGTAGTAATATTACTAATAAAGAGAATTATATCTCTAGTAGTTCTATTTGCAATAGTAGTAGCTCTATAGTCTTTTCTAACTATTAAGATATAACTTAATTAAGTAGAAGATCTAGAGAGCTAATACTATACAAAGTTAGATATTAGTATTATCTTTAGTTACAAACTAGACTAGTTTATTATTATAAACTACCTACTTATTATTCTATTTAACCTGCTCTAAGCCTAAGAATACTAGAACTCTACTAGCTTGTCTACTACCTTAGCTATACTAAAATATCTACGCTTTATTATTAAGTCTAAATAAATTATACGCCTAAATACGTTTTGTATATTAAATATATAGAGATCTTTATTATACTTAGAGTAAGTAGGTAGCTTTACTAGATTAAGACTAAGTTACTACTTATATATTTTTAGTAATAGTAGCTACTAATTAAAGGCTTTTTTAAGTATATTAATACGCTTTAGTAGGCGCTTAATTTCTAGGTAAATAAAGTTAAGAAGAAGAAGAATAGATTAGAGCTTAGAGTACGCTTACTGCGATATATAATACTTTATAAGAAAAGTTATTATTATAAGCTTAAATTCTATTATATTAAAATCTTTAGTAGTGCGTAGCACTTTAGTAGATAGATTATTAGCTAGTAGAGCTAGTAAGAAGAGGCTAACTATAGAATCTTCTTTCTCTTCTATGTTATTATTACTATTAAATAAGCTCTTTGTATAGCTATTATTAGCTATATATTTCTCTTCTAGCTTATCTTTCTAATTATCTTTATCTTCTTAAATATTAGTAGTAATAGATATATCTCTAGATACTTCTAGGTTGTCTGCAGCATCTATTATAATATTATTCTAATTATCTTACGTATATTCTCTTAGTATTATATTTACTAACTTAATTATATTACTAAAAGAGGCTATATTATCTAGAGGCTTATATAGCGCAACGCTTAAGCTTAGAAATTAGTATATAGAACTATTACAGGTGCCTTATAAGTTAGAGCTAGAAGATTATATAGTAGAAAGGTTATTATTACTATTATAAGTATATAATAATATATCTATAATATATAGTATAGCTAGTTACTTATTAGAGACTAGTAGTTAATTTAGATAGAAGCGTCTATAACCTATAATAAAGTGTATCTACTATAACAATCTAAAAGTTAGTATATAAAAACTATTATATACTTAAAAAGCCTTTATAGAGCTAATAAGTAAATTAAAGGCTAGAGTAGATAGTAAGATTAAAATTCTAAAAGAAAAAAGGCTGTAAAACTATAAATAAGAAAAACCTAAGATATAACTAGAGCTAGTTATATAAGGCCTAATATATATACAAAAGCTATAAATTTAGAAGTATATATAAGCTTAGATATAACTAGAGCTAGTTATCTAAAGCCTAATATATATATAAAAGCTATAAATTTAGAGGTACGTATAAGCTTAGACATAACTAGAGCTAGCTATCTAAGGCCTAATATATATAATATATCTCTAATATCTACTCTTAGAAATATATTCTAAGAAACGTACCTAAGTAGACTAGTAGTAGATTTCTAGATATTATAGAATATTAGCTAGATTAAGAAAAGTATAGATCTAAGAGGCTAAAGAGTGTAAAAGAGTATTCTATAATATAGTAGAAGTATCTACACTTCTTAGAATCTAGAGAAAGTAGCTTACTTTAGAATAGATCTAGATATAAAAATATTAGTATATATTCTCTACTATAGCTTAGAACCTTTCTAGCTAGCTAGAGTAAAAAGTTTCTAAGTCTATACTTTAGGTATAGATCTAGACATATAAATTAGCTAAAGCTAAAGTTTTAGAAGTAGTAATAATAAGAGATAGTTAGAGAAGCTCTATATAGTAAAAGCAATTACTTAAAGAACTAAAATACTAATTTAACTAGAAAAGCGCCTAGATATTATTAAATCTACCTTAAATATAATTTTACTAAGTTATAATAGTTAGTAATATCTAATATTATATAGAAGCTAATAGTAATTCTAGTTATATATAAGCACTCTAAAATGCGTATATACATTTAATAGAGCTAAAATATTAATATTTTATAAGCTTAAATATAGTAGAAGTAGAGAAATTCTTTAGTAGAACTAGTAACTAATGTAGACCTAATTCTAGCTCTAATTACTATAAGATATATATATATCTACTATAATAACTTATAGTTAGACTAATACCTTTTCTCTTCTTAGTATAGCTATATTAGTTCTCTAAGTTATAGAAGTAGATATCTAATAGAAGTAAGAAAGTTGCGTATATAAATAGTGTGTAGTAATAGAGATACACTATATAGTACTATATTAGAATATACTTAATTACGTAAATAAATAAATTACTTTAATTTAATAATTTAAAGTGTAATAGAGTTAAGTATATATAGTGTTAATATTTCTATATTTAAAAATATTGCTATATACACTTTCTATACGTAGCTAGCGCCTAGGTAGTAGCTCTACTACTCTACTTTTATAGCCTATCTATTACTACTATTACTATCTATTACTCTATTATTCTAACCTCTAACTCTTACTATTTTACGTTCTTTATTCTTATTTTATATTTTCTTTCTATTACTACGTGCTTTGCGTTTTCTTTTCTTTCTTTATAATAGCTAGTTCTACTACGCGTAAGATTTTATAAAAGAAGAGAGCTACTAGTAAATCTAAAGAGTATATAGCTATTTCTAGCACTAAAGCTAACACTATTAAGCTTTCTAATAATAACTATTACTTAAAAAGAGTTTAAAAAGATAGTAAATAACTCTAGCGCAGTATAGGCAAGAAAGATAAATATAGTAATAACACTAATAGCAATTGCAATATAGAGTGTCTAGTCTCTTACTAAGTTAGCTATCTTAGAGGCTTAGACTTCTCTAACACTTATTAATCTTACTTACCTACTACGCTAACTTATTACGCATTATAAGCTACTAGAGCAAAACTTATAAAGGCTATACTATTAAAACTAAAAGTAGCTTCTATAAAACGTATATCTATATTAGCTTTATAAAAGTCTAGCTAGAAGTCTAGTTAACTAACCTCTACCTTATAGACCTTAAGCGCTCTAATACTTTAAAGCCTAGTAATATCTAATAATAAGTATTTACTAAAGCTTTAAGAATAAGTCTATACTCTAAAACTAAAGAAGAAGAGTAGTATTAAGAATAAGAAGTAGCTAGTAGTGTATATTCTAGAGAAGTAAAATAGTAAGGCTATAAGAGATATAAGTATTAAGATTAAGAATCTATTTTAATCTACTTAAGTTCTAGAGTAGCTATTAGAAGATAATAAAAAGAAAGAGGTAGAGAAGAGTAGTATAGAAGAAGATAACTAAAGTGTTACTAAGAAGCTACCTATAATAGAGAAGATGCTTAAAAAGCTTAGTCTTACCTCTACGTAGTAATTAGTTCTAAGCTTTATAGTTTATAAGTTAGAGAAGTTTAAAAGCGTAAGTATCTTTATCTAGTCTATTATTTATTATACTAATTTAATTTATAGAAAGAAAAGAAAAAGAAGTGTAAACTCTACGTTTATAATAAGACTAAGCTTAACTAGATAGTATTAATTACGTACCTACGTAATTTAGTTCTATTAAACTTTCTTTAGGTAACCTACTTAGTAACTCTTAATATAGAGAAATGCCTACATCTTATCTACTATATTTATTCTAATTACTATAATAGCGCTTAGTACGTATAGGTTATTATAGCTACTAATTTTAAAGTAAGAAATAATACTTTATAGTAGAAGTGCTAGGTAATTAAGAAGATAGAGGTAAGTCTTATTTAGTAGTTATTTATTTTAGAGCTATACTAATAAAGTATTATAGAATTTTGTAAAGAAGTATCTTTAATATAATTCTAATTACGCTCTTACTAACTATAAAACTCTAGATACTCTATAGCGTCTATTTAATAAACGCTTTAGCTTTAAGAAATTTAATACTATATTTACTTAGGTAAAACCTATAATTAACTAGTTAGCTACTACTAAGATAAAGATGCTAGGTAAGCTAATTTCTAAGAGTAAGTAGTAGGCGCGTAGTAAGTTAATAGAGTACTAAATTTATTTTAGATATTCTAACTAATAATCTATAGCTATCTTTAGTAATATTACTACGTAAATAAAGATAGTATTTAATATTATAAACTATAAGTCTAAATTTAGACCTCTATATACGTATAATAGTATAGTTAAGATATTTAATAAGCTACTTAAGAATAATATAATCTACAAGAACTACCTAGATATTAATAACTTTACTACTAAGGTAGACTATCTATATATGTATTTTTACATAAAAGCTACACTAAAGATATTCTTTAATCTAAACACTATAAATCTAATTAGGTATAATTTTTCTTCTAGAGTAATATAGAAAAAAGATAACTACTATAATAATATTAACTTATAAGACAGCACTATTAATAATAATATATAGCTTAGTTTACCTAGCCTACTCTACTACTACTATTACTTTTTCTTATAATACTTATAATATATTTATTTAGTAGTAATAATCTTTACTTTAGCGTTTCTTTATATAGCAAAATTTTAATAGTATAGTATAGCTTCTAGCTATATTTCTTTCTACTTCTGCGCCTTACTAGCTTCTTATCTAAGACTAGTATCTACACCTATTTTATATATATATAGTAATAGATATATATACTACTACTATTTCTACTTATTATCTTCTATAGAAGTTAGAGTTTAGAGTATTAATTTACGTTTATAATACCTATTTTACTAGCTTTTCTATATATTAAATTATAGGTTATATAGTTTATCTCTACTATTTAAATACGTTCTTTAATATCTTTAGTCTACTAGATTCTCTATTTATATAACTTAAAGCGCTTTTATATTTATAGAAGTGTAAACTACTAACGCTATTCTTATATATTATAAAAGGTTATTTATAATAGACGTAGATATATTAAGTAATAAAAAAGACCTAGGCTATTTCTACTTTTGTAATATAGCTGCATCTAATAGATAGTAATTTAGTAATATCTAGTTCTAGTCTATATTAATAGATGTATATCTCTATAAGATATATGTTAAATAGTAGTAGTAGGCGCCTATAGTATACTTTATATAAGTTAGAAGACAATAGCGTCTAAATAGCTAGAAGTAACTATTACAATATTAAGTTTAATATATACCTAGTAGGTAATAGAATTAAAAGTCTCTTACTATAGTACTATATATATTAAGTATTAAACTAGTTATAAGATTTAGATTAATAGCTAATAGTTAAAAAATAAGTTTAAATTTCTTATAAAAGTATATTAAGATTATTATACTTTGCGCGCGTTATTCTTTTAAGTATTAATAGCTAGCTAGATTAAAGCTAATATAGAAGTTAAATAACGTAAATATTCTTTTATATTTAGTAGTATAATAATAACAAAATTATAGTTATATAATAAGAATAATAGCTAATAAGCTTAATAGCGCTATATAGTAGCTTTATATATACTATAGTTTTATAGCTATAATAAGTAAAATATAATAATAATATTATTAGCTAATAAGATAAAAGCTCTAATACAACTATTTTGCGCTTAACATTATAACACTAATAATATTATAACTTTGTAAGTTACAGCCTTAAATACGTAATTATTGTATAGATATCTTAAGATTTAATACGCTATTCTACGCACATTAACATTTAGCATTATTTCGCAACCTAATTATTAGACCCCTCTAGCGCGCTACAGATCTCTTCTTTCGTAGCGCTCAAACCTAGCCGCGCCTTTTCACCTAGCTAACGTACGTAATAGTAACGTTTTCTATCGCGCATTACGCGCTAGACCGCAGGATAAACGTTTACTACCGTAGATAGTCTGTTACGGCTGTTGTTTCTCCTCTAGTTAACGGACCATACACGCGGTATTTTTATCTCCTACCTTCTCTCTCTATGTTCTATAGCATGTCACCTACCTAAATGCACATTATCCTTCTCATCTCTCCTCTTACCCTGTTCTATGCCTTTATAACACCTAAGTAGTTATTAATTCTATCCCTATTTCCTTAGCATAGAGCCCGTTCCGCTTTACGCCCACCTCTGGAGCTAACCAGCGGCTGTTTTATAATTATCCCTAACTAGTACACACACGGCACTAGCAGAAAGAACAGACCTATAATGGTCCCTGCGTCAAATTGATCAATGGAAACTGACTCACGGGCTAACGACGTTTGTTTCGAAACTAGCTAGGGTAAGGCGACAGGCTGTAGCGAGTTTAGTGATGAGTGGGGAATCGAGTGATGGGTGCTGGGTGCTGGGATAAATTGGTAGCTTGGTAAGCTTGGTACTTGGATAACGATGTGGTGATGCGGTGATGGAGGGAGAGGAGAGGAGAGAGGAGAGGAGAGGAGAGGTATCCTTGGGGTGATCATAGAAAAATTGCGATACGATGGTTAATGTTCTCATGCGTGGGTTTTTGCCCGAGATGTTGTGAAGGACGGTGCGTAACTGGACTATTGCTTTCAAGATCATCACCACAATGCGTTGTTCTTGCACGAGATGGATGTTCTGTCCATGTTGACAAGCACCTCCACATCCCGAATCACCCTCATCACCAAGACCCTCAAGATCACCAACTTCACATCTACATATCACATCCATCACACCTGCCAAACCCCCGAAGTCCCTCCGTCTTGTCCTTGTCCCACCTGTCTATCATTGATGCGATTTGCCCGCCAAACGCGGTGTTCGTATAGTCTCGTGACGCCGTATCCTCGCTCAATCCCGCTTTCCTCATCAATCTGTTACATAGGGCTGCATATTCCGATCTCAAGTAGATCTTCGATTTTCCCCTCGTGCAGGCATGTTTGATACAAAAAACAGTGGGGAGAGAGAGAGATCAACATACATCCGCGGAGGAGCAAGTTTGCGATGACGAAATGATGGACAGGAGAGGTGAATATCACAATTCCTCCTCCCACCTCCTAGCATGTTGAGAGGTGTGATGCGCGTCATTGCTATTGTCGCGTGTGTGTGTGTGTTGGGCGGAGAACAGGGGGGTGGAGGCATGATTGGCATTGCATACATACGTGTAGTCTCACGTGTGCGGTGTGAGGTTGAATCCGGTGGTCTTGGTACCTAGGTATACCGGGGGGCTAGACTGTCTCGGTGTCTTTTCTGCGCATTCGTTGTCTGAGGTACATGTATGAAGCACACCGACTTGCGAGACTAGAAAATACGATGTGTTGTCGTCCAATAGAATTTCCGCAGTCTAGTTAGTTGGAACTAAGGTATTGTCGCGTGTCACCAATCAACGCATGCACACCACGTAGTCACGACACCGAAACCATCATAGTTTGTAAAATCGGTGCAAAAATTGAACATTCTTATTGTGGCAGCTAGGGTAAAGTGCGTCACTGTGCGTGAGCGCTACTCCGATTCAACTCTTGTCCTGCCTCTCTGTCTCGCCGATCCACTAGACATTTGCGCGTGCTTTAACAGAATTAACACACAATTCTCAACAAATCGAAAAAGGTATTTCCTCCACATTCGGGATATGCCAAAACAAGAACCAAAAAAAAGATCCACCGCCTCAAAAAGGAGTCTCGGTTTCAGTGGCGAAGTAGAAAGAGAGGGAAAAAAAGGAAAGGAAGAAAAGTGAGAATGGTCATGAGACATGGTGTGTTTCAAGACGGCCTCAGCCACGCATAGCAAAACAGTTGCTTTGCCGAAAATGCCCATCATCCTTGAACTCATATGAACATAATCTCTCCAGAATAGACTCAAACTCAAGGTTTGAGAAGATGGTAAAAGGAAACAACATATGGAAATGGCGGTGCGTGCGTGTGTCTGGGTATAACCCTGCGGGTCTGAAATTAGACCGCTGGCGCTTTTTACAAAGACGTATTGAAATCAAACATTGCGAAGACGAAGGGGTAATAAGTTGCAGTGTTGAAAGCGAACCTGCATGGCTGAAGAATAATAGTGGTAAAGCGAGAGTGATGTTGCGCCGTAAAGATGAGAATAAGTTGCAAGTTTGTCGCTGAAATAGTAATTATCGAGATCAAAGCCGAGGCCGGGTATCATCATGAGTGAAATAGATCCCAAGCTCTTGCGCACAGTCCAATGAATTCTTCCTTCTTCTTGAGTTGAGTTTCTGGTGAGTCCCGTCCGGCTCCGAAGGGGCCGAGACGAGGTTGTTGGCGACCCAGCGGCGGGGTACCGTTGTCTTGTTCGTATTCGTCGCGGCCGCGTCTCCGTGAGCTGCCACTGCGGTGCAGATCAGGCCGCGATGGGTAGGCTGATTGTCCGTTCTTGGGCATTGGCGACGGGGGTGTTGGGGGCTGGTGACCGCCGTAGTGGACTAGACGGGGCAGGAGATCTTCGCGGCCCCCGGATAGTTGTTGAACAGCCTCCTCTGCGGACTTGTACTCGCGGGGCCTTGAGGTTGGGGGCGGCTGTGTAAATTGTGGGGGCGGAAAGCTCGGTGAGGGCATTGGGGGCTGCACGTTGGAATGGGATGAGTGTCCGGGGCTGCCATGGTGGTAGGGGTTGCGCGCTGTTCCGAGGGGCTCTGGAAAGACGTCTGAGATGGGCGGTAACCGGTTGCTGGTCTGCTGTGCGGGGACGTGGTGGATGTGTGATGATTGCGACAGGTTAGATGGGCCATTGGCCAGCTGTCGCGAGGGAGGTGCGTTGCCGCGCAGACCCGTGAAGGTTTGGTTTATCGGCGCCGACTGGATTACACGGTCGCTCGAGAAAGTCTCATGCGAGGGAGGCGCGATGGAGAGACCCGGCGGTGGCCCCTTCCGGCGGGAGGTGGAAGGAGTCTTGATTGTGCGTCCAAAGGCACCAATCTCGGTGTTCCTTGTGTCTTCCATCTGCGGTGGTCCGCCCTTGCCGCCCTTCTGGCGCGCTTCGATGATCTGCCTTTGACGCTCTCTTACATCCAAGCTCCTTTGCAGCTGCTCGCGCATGCCGGGGTCCTGGGTGTGGAAGCCGGGTGAGAGGCAGGCCATGCCGACATCGTGCAGGTTGGCGCTGCCCTGGCCCGAGGGGCGAGCGGTGAGGGCACCGGAGGAGTGCACGATGTTGTGGTTGGCGAGGTTGAGGCGCTGGGGGCGGTGCCGGGTGGTGGCAGGCATGTCTGGCGACGTGGGCTCCTTCTTGACGACGATCTTGGGGGCTGGGCCGCGAGACCTGCGAGAGGAGGGACGGTTAGACATGAGGGACATGATGTCTCTGTGGGGAGGGGACATGGAGGTGGAGGTGGGAGAGGAGGCCGAAGGAGGACGGCATGACGAGGAAGAAGATCGGGAAGAGAGACTAAACGACGTACGAAAAAGGTGAGGGCTTGGTCTCGGCTCTGTGGTGTGCACCTGGACTGGAGGAGGTAGGTGAAGCATCCTGAGGTGGCAGCTGAGAGCGAGACTTGGGCGTCACTTGGTGGGGAGAGAGAGTCGAGGGCGCGATGGGAGCATATGTCCTCGAGGAGCCGACGCCGTCAGCGGGCGCCGGTGCCGCATGCTGGGCAGGGGCCGGGGGATTGGCGACAACGGTGGTCATGGTCGCGTGTGGGCGTCCGTGGGTTGCGGTGGGAGGGGCAGATAGATTGTAGGAGGGTGAGGTGGCAGGGTCTTGTAGGAAGTCCGCTACACGAAGCGTCGAGGGCTGCGGGCAGCCTGGGCGGGTTAGAGGCTGGTGCAACACTAAGCGGGCGCAGCCGGGGGGATGGGCGGGCGCGCGTTATGCACTGGGGCGGAGAGGGTAAAATAATTCGACGTAGGAGCAGCGCGCGCAGTCGGCGGAGAGAAGCAACAGCACAGCGCGCTCTTTTGGGGCGCGGGTGTGGAGGGGATAAAAATGGCCCGCACAGACGTGTGTTTGCACAGGGAGCCTTGGGTACAGCGGCTGGCATGCAGTAGACGACGTGCCTCCAGACGCCAGCCGGGGGGCGGTTGGCGTGGGCCGCCCTATCGCGAGCCTCGATGCCAGGCCCTCCATGCGCTGCAGCAGTTGGGGACGCCTAGGGCGAGCAGATGGTCGCGTCGTCTGCGGGAGCTCGCTGCACCAGACACACGCCACCCACCAACCCACTGTTTCGCATCCGCGGCCTGCCATCCATGGCGCCCACTGTTAAAATCTGCGCTGCTAACCTGCGACCGTCGTTTCCGCGACGATATTGTTGTCCATTCACACTATCCACCTCGTTCACACTATCATGCGCAGTTGTCGAGGCTGACTACTCCACCGCGCCGTCCCAGCTGCCCGTAACTCGTCCTCACCACGACTGGCCAACACCAAATATTGGCAATGGGCCTGTAACGCGCTGCATGGCGCCCCCAGCCAATCGCACCCCCGCCAGCGCATGCCTGCCGACCGGCCCTAGACGAGCCTTCGACTTGTTTCACGCCGGCGCATCAGCGGTTTGACCACGCTCAAAGCAGCTGCCATCGACACGGACCGGAAAAGGATTAATTGGCCAGGAACATCGTTCATGGCCTCGCGTTTCAGCAAGGCCAACTCTCCAATAGCGCTAGCCGATGTTTGTTTCTCACAATCTCGCCCCCTCGCCGTGTCGGGGCTGCCCTTAGTCATTCACCCACAACCAGGGTCTGGCGTCGGCATCTCTCACACGTGGCCGGCAACGTTCGCCCGGTCCTGGGATTGAGCGCTCCTTGCCTGTCACATGTCCTCCAATCCTGGCCTCTCCTGGCTCCAAATGCGCCTTCCTCACCACGGCCTGTCGCTCCTTCCTGACTGACTCATCTCTCACAAAAAGCCCACTCACCAGAGCCGCAACTCTGAAACATACACTCTCCGTTGCCACAGCTCCCACGCCCACCACCGGAGTCACATCCTACAAAGTATTCTCCGACCGTTGCGCAGAAACTGCCTCAATGCCGTGTCTATCTAGACCCTCGATTCTGCCGCTATCCTCCAGCCATGCTTCGGCTAGCACTGTCCGTCGCGTTTCGTCGCCGACCACCACATTCCCGTGAAATGCCAATCATTTCTTTGTTCTCCATCACGGCAAGACCCTGATATATCGCCAAGTGCATTACACATGCTCATCTCATCAGTGACACTCTTTCCTCTCGCTACTGTCCGCTCCGCTCAGCCGCCGGTCTTTCTGAATTCTTCCACATCCCCAGTCGATAGGTCGATCAGGTACCGACTCGACACCCCTCCAGGATAATTTCCAGCAGTCCATCCGCATCCGGTAATCACACCATCGCTTCTCCAATATGGAACCAGTGGGGCTTAACACCTGCTGCATCCAACCGAGCGACCGGGATAGGGCTGTCTGTCGCACTCCGTCCAATCAAGCAAAGGATCGCCCAAGGCTCTATTTTGGGCAGTGATCGTATTACCTCCAGCCATGCTGCACTCTAGCACGCGTGCCATTACCCTACCCTTGGGAATGAGCAATTACTGCCATCTGTTGGGACAAGTCTCACATAAACGCTCTTGGCACCCTGTCCAAAGGTACTTGATTCACGCTCGGGAATGAAGCCGACGCTTTATTCTTGTGGCGTAGAGCAGTGAACAGGTCGACTGAAGTGACAGTACCTTCGGCAAATGACATGCTTCACGGCCCGCACACAACGTGTACAGCCTGCAAACTGCATGCGGCACAGAAACCTTGCCAGCGCACCTTCGCCCCTTGCTATTTCTCTCATCACAATGCCCGACTACGCTTCCCCAGATGCAACCCGCACGACAATACCCGTGTGCGACCTTCTTCGCTGGGTAATTGCGTCAACGCAGATCTGCCGTCCCACGTTTCCACTTCACGTTCACGCACCCGCTTCAAGCCGAATGCACCCGTTGCGGCGAGCATCTGTCGTTGTACCAATACTTGGTCGGCTTCCGTAGTCGTACCGAGGTGGGCAGCGCTATGCAGCTCGACGGTTTTGGATGCAATCGCAGGAGCATCACCGTGTGGGTGGCTTGGTAGATGGGTGTTTGATCTGCGGCGTAGATCATGTTCTGTCGTGCGCCTTGAACAAAAGCAACATCGACAAGGCTTACCACTGAGTCACTGACAGTGACTCACTATCACAATGGCGATCAGGGTCTTTGGCGTTCGCCAGAGTCTATTCCCAACTGGCTGTTTCATCGGAGGCAGATCGCGCGAGAACTTAGATCACCCTTTTGATGACTACGCGCGCACGAACGACATGACTTCGGAGATTTTGCTTCGAACGGTTATTGTGCGACGGTAACATGTCACTACGGTGTCTGCAGTGCTACTACCACTACCCAGCATTGTAGGTATCCTCCGAATGGACGTGTCGATGATACACAGCAGATCGCCTGCAGGATCGCCCTCGTCATCGTGTTCGCTCTACGTACGCACTTCGCTCACAACATGGACGCTCCGGTGGAACGAGCATCGCGGGCGAGAAGACTACACGAACGCAACTCCCAAAGCGGCACCGAATGGCCGACCCGAAGACCTTGGACTCACTCAACGAACCGTTCAGGACAAGGCGGGACGCGGCATTCGGGAGATCAGCGCGCAAGCGACCGCTCAACAGACGTTGTAGCGTTGTTGTCGTCATTGTTCACCTGGAGGCTGACTGTTTAGCTAGCGTATGCGTAGTTCACTCCGCTCCGTATCACTGCGTATACCCATCTTGACACCGTGCGACGGACGCTAGTCTACCCCCTTCGGAGTTGCGCGTCTTCAAGACGGCTGTGGCAATGCTACGACATGCTCCGGAGAGGATACTGGTTTCGCGTGTTAGAAGCGTCCCTGTGTCGCGTCGTAACCTCCAACACGATGCCGAGTATATGAAGGTCCTCTCTATGTGACTTGACATTAGAGCGGTTCAGTAGTGTAGCATCCCAGTACAAAGAGATGAAGGTATCCGCGCAATTCCCCATGGTGACGAATCCAAGGTAAAGACATTTCGGAACATAAGCTATCACCGTCAATCGTAGACTTTTCGCCCTGTCAGTGTATGATTACTACTCATTCCCCTATCAGACGGGAATGAACCCAAATCTCGGACATTACTCCGCTGTCTAGTGTGAAAAGCTAACAAGGAGGACTACACGATATTAAGGGCTGGTAGCATGGAATTCTGTAACAGGACATCACACTTTGAGCGCACTGCGTAACCTCTTCAGGAATCAAGAAATCACTACTAATCAAACAAGGTCCGAATGAGAACGTTAGTAAATAAGGTGAAGCGGATAGACTAAACGTACGTTTCAATTACGATCGAGAAGAACCTGCTCTTTACATCAATTTACTTTAGTCAACGATAATAACGAGAGAAGACAATAATGCACTTGATATACGAGAAAGGGATAGGTCATTGTCAAGAACTGCACTACATAGTTCGGCGAGGGACAAGAGGTCACTTCAAGCAGTGCAGGACATCACTCTATTCGCTGGCAGTTTGCCTTTTCATCGTTCTGACCTCCTGGACCTTCTTGTCAACATTCACTTCAAATCTGTAAACACGACTAAACTCCTTCTGTTCACTCTGTTCGGCGCCTGTGCCCGCATCAAGCGAACGTTGCAAGAAAGTGCCTCTAAAGAATTGTAATCTCAGCTGCAATCCATGTACTTCTCCTCTATCAACTTCCTCCAACGACATCCCGACATCCCACGTCCTCTTCTCTCCTTTCCGCTACCCTCTTCGCTGGCGGCCTGTTCAACATCCTCAAGCAACGGTCCCACGACCCGTGGCTCGGATCCGACAACAGCAATCAACAGCTTTCGACGAATCGCCTCATGTGGTGACTGCGCCACCCAACGGACAAAGCCTTCGGATCCGACAACAGCAATCGACAGCTCTCGACATATTGCCTTATGTGGTGACTGCGCCACCTTACGGAGATATCCTTCGGATCCGAAGTCAGTAATCGACGACTCTCGAAATATTGCCTCATGTGGTGACCGCGCCACCTACCGGAGATATCCTTCGGATCCGAAGCCAGAGCTCGGACAAACTACGCAGAAGGTGGACGTTGTTGATGTCTGCTCAAAGCTACGTTGCACGGCCTTCAAATTACTGGAGGAGGAAGAGGGGATTGTGGCACCGATGTGGAATGGGGGTGTCGCATGTTGTGTTGTATTGGTAGGTTAAGATCGGTCATGATGTCTCCTTGTGAAAGTTAGACGATTCCGGGTCGAGATCTAGAAAGTCCTTTCGTAGCAATATTAAATATTGTTAAACGTGACGATAAAGGACGGAGACAGCGGAAGGGCTGTTATTCCATGGATTTGATTCGTGTAGAAGCTATGCTACTCTGCGTCTATTCAAGCCCGCTCTGACCTCAAAATCTGAGTTGTGGAAGCTATACAAAGCTCCAGAAACCCTAAAGATATAAACTCATAGTACAAAGGGTGAGTTTGTCGCTGCTTTGCTCGTTATGTACTGCACAGGCAACAAGGAGGGTGACGATGACGGGATGAAACTGTTAGTAAGTCAACATTAATTGACCCTCATCCTTTTCTCCTGCATGTGCAAGTATAAAAGGCGGTAGTAACAAACGGAACTGGTACGCTCGAAGCACTGGTGTGTTAGGGGACGGCGGGTGTGGTCTCGCAAGCCTGTCACTTTTGCTCTGACGGGACAGCCACAAGTCTTGATTGTCCGTGGGTGAAATCCGTTGTTTTGTCTTTTCATCACGATACGAGCAATGTTGAGGTTTCGAAGAACGAGGCTGGTGTTGCGCGCATTGTGCGGAAGTAACAAGGGGGTTGGTGCACACTACCTAGGTACCTGTTGCGCATCGCGAGTACGAGGTCAGTACATTCTTCTTTGAACACCCCAAGCTTTAAAGAGAGTAACAGCACGCGATGTCATGTGCGACCCGCATTAGCACAATGCGGGGTGCTGGCATCTTCCTAGCTGTTGATAGGTAGGCATCGGCGACCAGGCTGCGACGGGGCGGCTCGAGCAGTGCTCGGCCAAGGCAGAAAGGAAGAGGTTGGGATTTAGGCGATGAGCTGGCATTCGCGGTGTGGTTTGAAGTCGAAACTAATTGAGTAGTTTTGTGAGATTCCGTGACTACGACGTCGAAGTTGATGGGGAAGTGCCTGTCAGGGTGCAGGAAAAGCACTCCATGAGTGCGCAGAGACCGGCGCAGCGGTGAGGCTGGAGTATCACAAGTCTTGCAAAAGCAAAAAGCAGCATAGTTGCCCTGCGTCGAGACACATTTTCGTGATTGGAGCGCATTCCGTCCTTCGTCTGGATGAGGATGTGCAATCTGAACGAGATGACCAGCGCAGGATCGCGCAAACCCCCAAATCTCCAGTGACTGGCTGAGAAGCCATCGAAGACAAGAAGATAGCCCGTCCCAAAGAACAGACAGAACTACTGTTCACCAATCTATTGCCTACCTGGGCCAGAACACGCCTGGCAGCCCGCATCTCCACAAGTCAAACGTCACACTTACCTAATCCCCGTACCCCTACGCATGCCATCCCTCTAAAACACGCACACCCAGCCCCCCTTTCCCAACACAGCGCGTATCGCACACACGCATCATCCAAAAGCGAAATGACATGCAACGCCAATATGCCGTCCAAAACCTGCATTGGCAGTGGATGGATGAAAATGCGCATTAAGTTGTTCTCGATCTCGTCGATGCATGGCTAGCGGGTAAAACTAAGCGGGGATGCCAAATGTGCGACGGGCGGGAGAAAACAAGAACAGGGG
The DNA here is from genome assembly GCA_023758125.1 of Alternaria sp. Ai002NY15. Taxonomy (NCBI): domain Eukaryota; kingdom Fungi; phylum Ascomycota; class Dothideomycetes; order Pleosporales; family Pleosporaceae; genus Alternaria; species Alternaria sp. Ai002NY15. The sequence continues at coordinate 308,654 of JAFVLO010000023.1, read as the reverse complement.
TACGGGTCAAGGAAGCGTGCCGCCTGGCGCAGCAGACGTGCATCATACCCGTCTCTTTTGGGACGACTGGTCGCGACGGAAAAAGAAGCTACGTCATACGGGGGCTGGGACAAGGCCACCTCGCGCAGGTTTGGGAATGGGTCTTAAAGTTGGCACTGCCACATCTCTCTCTTTGTCCTGCATTACTTCTAACCTTTTGCCATCTACGCTGCATCTAATACCATCTACCACTTTACTAATTCCTACGGTATTTCGACGTTGGGACGTTGAAACTTTATTCGCTTGAGGCTCATCGCGCAATCGTCACCCGACGGGAACACGGATAATCGATCGTCAACGGTCGCTGATCATCTCATCACATCACCGAGATAGAACCGCAGAAGTCATGTCTGGCGTACAGGAGAAACAGCTCCATGAGTACGTTATCCCTGCGTCCAATGCGCCGCGACGCGCATTGTCGCGTTCGCGATGAGATGGAAACTGCGCATCTGCATTACCTCCCCTTGCGCAACGAACTAACACACCAACCACAGGCTCCTCTCCCGCTCCATGGTCGACATCTACGTCGGCCCCGAGAACACGCACTGGATCCTGCACGAGAAACTACTCTGCTACCACTCGCCCTTCTTCCGCAAGATCTTCTACTCCAAAGCCAACTCGGCGTCGCGCACGCAATCCTTCGGGCTCCCGGACGAAGAAGATGCGCCCTTCAAGACCTTTGTCGGCTGGCTCTACAGCTCCTCGCTGCCCGTCCCGCGCGAGGAAGCCGACCTAGGCGTCTGCTTCGACCTGTACCTGATGGCCGAGAAGTTCGAGATACCGGGCCTCGTCGCCGACGTCCTGCAGGTCGTCCGCGAATGGTACAAGTACAGCGATAGCTACCCCGGTCTGCGCCGCGTGCAGTACATCTACGCCAACACCGAGGAGGGCAGCCCCATGCGCCACATGCTTGTCCACGCTGTTGCGCGCATGATGGTTATCGAGAAGGGGATCCCTGCGCACTGGGACAAGGCGCTGCGTAAGAACGGACAGCTTGCCGTCGATATCATCAAGGCGATCCAGGACTGGCGTCTTGAAGAGGAGGTTGTGCCTGATGCGCGCGAGGAGCCGGCTGAGGCTGAGGACCTCGTTGATGTGGAGCAGGAGACGCAGAAGTTGGATGAGGAGGCGGAGCAGGAGATCGATGATGATGTCAGGGCTGAGCGCGCGGAGGAGGCAGATGACTCCGAGGATACCGTCGTCGAGAGCCCGACTAATGAGAGCAAACGCCCGCAGCCTAAGTCGAAGCAGAGTGGCAAGGATGTTGGACAGGACTTGAAGAGCAAGGATAATGGTCTTGTTAAGGATTTCAAGAAGTTCAGCCTCAAGGAGATGCCGAATGAGATGACTAACGCCGACTATGGTACTCTTCGCGCGTAGGCTGGGCCGTCTTATCTTCGCCACTTACTTCACCTTTGGATTCAATTTACATGATTTCTTGCTCTGTAGGGGGGAAATATCTATCCGGCGTTGGGATCTGGGGTTCTAGGGACATTTCTATCTTTCTCTTCTTTCTTGGTACCTTTCACTTCGAAAAAGAGAGAATAATGTCTTAGTAGCCTTTAGGGATTAGGTTTTTTCTGTAGTTGAACGTTTGCAATTGTAACATCATTACCATCATCATCTTCGAATGCGTACCCACTGTACACATCATACTACTCTTGACAGAAGAAATTAATATTAAAGTAGAGCTACGGTGAAGTTTACACACAGAAATTGTAACGGAAACTGTTCATCTCTCACCCCACAACAGTCTCACCCCTAGCCATCCCCCTAACAAACAACGCCCTCGGCGCATTCTTATTCGCACATGTACTCATCGCATTGACACAAATACCACCACCGCCTCTGCAGCACGTGTTCACGATACACAACTGGTTGACCCCGCAGTCCTCGTTCACCTTGCATTGGGGACTGCTGCATGGAGTAGAGCCCGGCATGCAGAGACCGCCGCCACCACTGATGGCGCCGCAGGCACATCCGTTACCACATGGAACATAGCTGCCACAGGATGAAGGAGCACAGCTGGGGTTCGTGCATAGCCCACGAGCGCAACCGCCACTTGCACATACGTTACCACATGCGCCGCAGTTGTTAGGATCGGTTTGGAAGTCTGGTGCTGATTTAGCGGTAGCAGTTGCAATAACCGTCATAGTCGGGGTCGTCGTTTCCGTCGCAGCGATTTCCTGTATCGCTGTGGTAGTCACTGTGACAACGGTTTCGGTGAAGGCGGTAGAGGTCGAGATGCTAGTCTCTGTAGCGGTGCTGCTGACGACTACAGTAACGGTAGACGTTGCGAGGGAGAGGCATTCGCAGGCTTTGGTAATTTGGGTGCATTCGTATTGCTGGAGATTTTCTGGGGCGGTTGGGCAGAGTGTTGGGGGTGAGAGGACGGGTGTGGGTGTGGATGATGGTTTGGTGGTGGTTGAAGGTACGATGGGGGAGGACTCGGTGGTACTAGTGAGTACTGGGGAAGATAGCTCTGCGGTGCTGGAAGGTGCCGTGGAAGAAGCCTCGACAGAGCTGAGAGCGATTATAGATGATGATTCCATAGCGATTGAAGTCGCTGCAACGGATGACTCCGCAATACTTGACAGAGTAGAGTAAGCCGGCTCCATTACGCTCGAGTACGCGTACGACGCCTGCAATGCAGTTGAGTAGGCAAGATGCGATGCTCGCACTGTACTCAGCGATTGCGACGATAGGACCTCTACCATACTAGAGGGCTTCACGACCGGGTAGGTCGCTGTGCTCGAGCATTTCGTGGATGTAGATGAAGAAGTCGCAGTAGTCGAAGACTTCTTGCTCTTAGTGCATGATGTGCTGGTAGAACCGAGCGTCGGCGCATAATCGCGTTTGATGGGTGCTTCGGCTGTCACCGTTACTATCGTTGCCGTCGCTGGGCATAGCTGTACTTCGGTAGTCCTAGGAATGTTAGAGTGTGTAGACGCGGCATCCGTGCGAAGTGACTTACGTGGTAATAGTTACTAAGACTGCATCAGCTGTCAAGGTGGTAGTGCCAGTGACTGTAGTCTCGTCGGTGTTTGTGAAAGATTCTGTGAGTGTGGTCGTCTCAAGAGTGTCTGTAGTTGAGATGACAGTCGATGTGCTTATTGCGCTTGAAGTGACGGTGACGGTAGGGATGGCCAGGAGCGACGAACAGAATTCCGCAGCTGTCGGCACCGCTCGTAGCTCATCGACAGGAGGCAAAATGAGTTGACACTCCGAATCTTTGATGTCAGTGAGTCCGGGAATCTCTTCCTGGGCTGAGCTGGCAATGGCCAAAGAGAGAAGGAGGGAGGTAATGGAGTTGCGCATTTTGATCAAGATTCCGATTCTGGGCCGATTGTGGACGTCTGTACCTGCCACTGGTGAAATGAATGACTTGAGTAGAGATTCGGACAAGAGAATACGCCAACATATATACAAATCGCAAGAACATGCGCCCACTGAGCCATTTTCGTGGCGTTAGATATGGCTGAGCTGATACAGGGCCAGACGAAGTCGTTCGGACGTTCCGAAGGCGCTTTGCTTTCATCTATACCAGCTGAAAATCGACCACGGAAGCGAAATGGCTTTCGATCTAAACTCACGAAAGTGTAAGCTCCATACTGGAATCCCAAGTTGTGGAAAGAAACTTGACTCGAATAGGTCTTTTCGCAACGAAGAGGCGGTGATGCTAAATCAGATAGCCCAAAACGATCAAGCTCATCTATATAAGACACGCAGGGACTTCGTGGCGTATCGAATGGACAATGCGTCGCGATGGAATGGGTTGGTGTGAGGCTTGAGGTGTACCTGACTAGTGCAGATCTGGGGAAAGCCTCATCTAGGCCGCCCTAGATCCCCATCCCCTGTCTGTGCTTGACTGCGGACAACGCGATAGTTGACGCCGCATCTTACGATAATCGAATCGTGGACTCATCAATTACTCGTGATATGATGGAAAGTCACTATCCAGGAGAATAAATATGAAGACGACGATAGCAGAGTTGTCAGATCGTTGAAGAAGGGGTATCTTTGATTGCAGGTGACAAATATTGAAAGTATTCGAAAATTGCCCGTACAGACTATTGAGCAGTACGGCGCTCGTCGGGCATATTCTTCCGTTCTTTCGCCGTGACCTTCTTGCGACGGCGTTCGATGACCTTTTCGCGCTGCTTCGATTTCATGTTCTGGAAGCGGTCGACCAATGCGATCTTCTTTTGCTCGGCTGCGATATATTGTCAGTACGTGCTTGCTGAAATGGAGGGTATGCAACAACTTACACTTCTTCAGGAAGAATGGCTGCTTGCCCTCCTTGACAAGCTCCTTCTCCTTCTTCTTGTGCTCCCGTGTTACCTCCTGTAGCTTCTCCTTGTTCTCGCGGGCCTTTTGTTGCGACTCCATAGAGAGTAGCTTCTTCTTCAGCTGCTCCTGCTCGACCGGGTTCTTCGTCTTCTTTATAGTCTGACGTAGTTCAGAGATCTCGGATTTTCGGTAGTCGTTAAGGAAATCGTATCGCTTTTTGACCACAAACTCATCAGGCTGGGGTCCTGAGGCATTGTCGAACCGGGGGTCACGGAAGACTGGCTTCTTCACATCGACTACGTTCCGCTTACGTGACACCGCACGCTTGCTCGACTGGACAGCGGGTGCGTGTTTGCTCGAGCGCGCTTTTGGAGCTGCGTCGGAGTCGGAGTCTTCATCCTCGTCGGCTTCCTGAGTGTCTCGTGTGCTCTCACTTTTGCTCTTGCTCTTCTTGTCCGTCTTGGCTTTCTTGCTGGGCTGTGCACCGTTCGCGAGCTTTTCAGCCTTGATCTGCCGTAACCGCTCCCTCAGCGCTTCCAACTTATCTTCTTGTGATTTCGATGTGTCGTCGCCTCGTTTGCGCTTCCGGTCGGCGGGTTGCTGTTTTGAAATGGCGTCCTGGGCTTTGGCTAATGCTCCAAAAGAGACTTTGCTCATTTGCGCTTTCACTTGGTCATCGTCGGAGGCGTCTGACTTGGTGATGTTAGCGGCATGCGCTGGCAGAGTAGAAGTCTTGGAGGCTTACCATATCCTCGTCTCCTGATTCTCTATCCTCCTCGCCATCTGAACTAATCACGTTACCGCCCTCATCTGCCTCGATTACAGACGCAGAAGAGGATCGGTCGGTGACCTCGTAGTAGCTCTCGGCGTCTGAGCTGTCTTCGGCTGCGCGCAGAGTGCGATCCAACTTGCTTGCGAGCACCATCGTAAAGCCTAGATTTGAGGATGTCGCCGTGAAAGCGCTTGTTGAGGGTGTATTGGTATCGGGTTCCTGTCGCGTTCTTCTTCGCCGCGGTCTACCAACATTTTTGTGGACCCCACCTGCCGGGGGTTTGATTCGCCGACAGGGCCGACAGACAGGCAACTGCGCCCAAATTTCGAGTGCGCCTTCCACCGTTGGGCTTCATGCTGCGTGCTCTCCGTCTTCACCTCACCAGGCTTTTCACCGCTCACCTCTCCCGTCCCGCCGAGCGTCTGTCGCTATCGCACGTGCTCCATGGCCGCAGTCGCATCAGCTCGGTACAGCATCCCCCACTGCGCTCCAGTCGCAACTTCCTCCACTAACACCGACAACTTCAAGACCAAGACAGGTCGAGACAGCACTCCTCACGGGCGCCCGCTCTTTGCCTCCGCAAGCGCCAGCATGAACGAGTCATGGAATCCGAATGCGATGCCCTTCCGCCCGGGCGGCTTTGACCGTCGCGAGCAGAGCTTTGGCGCCTTCGAGAACCAGCTTCCACCACCACCACCCCCTCCTCAATTCCAGGGACCACCACCAGGACCATACGGGCCGCCGAATGGCTTCTTCAACCAAAACTTTGCGCCGCCTCCGCCGCCGCCCCAGCAGCCGCCGCACATGTTCAGCAACCAGCACCATGACTTCGCAATTCACCAGCAAGCCATGGCCTACCACCACTGGATGGTGCAGAACGGCCACCCGCATCACCCACCGCCGCCGCCTCCTTTCCCGCTAGGTCCAGAGGCCTTTTTGGGGCGCCCGCCTCCGCACATGCCGCCTCATGGCCAGCCGCCATTTGGCCAGCAGCCATACGGACATCAGGCGCATCACGGTGGACCCCCGCCTATGCCTCACCAGCAGCACCAGATGTATCCGAACCGCCCGCCCTACCATATGATGCAGCAGCAGGCAAACTTCCCGCATGGAGCAAGGAACGAGGACATACAGTATGCTTTCGATGCCTTGTTGAAGGGTCTGAAGTCAAAGAGCCGCACCGCTAATACTCAGAACAGGGCACCAACTCCTCCAGGCAAGAAGTCAAAGTCTGGGCTTACTGCCAACGGGCAAGCTAAGCAGAAAGAGTATGGTACCCTCCACCGCATTGCTTCGTTTGAAGCCAAGTGCTCTCGAATTAACAAACCTCACAGTACTCCCAAAACACCCAAGGCACCCAAAGCGGCCGGCGAAAAGAAGGGACGCTATGGTGATGAAAAGATCATGCTCCCTGCGCCGCAGCCTACGCAAGAGTATCTGGACCAGGCCGCTGCGGAGCCTACCACCAACGAGACACCGGGCCAAATGCTGGTAATTTTGGATCTCAACGGCACGGTGCTCTTCCGCCCCAATAAAAACGCCAAGACTATGATCGAGCGCCCATACCTGAAGCCTTTCCTGCGCTACCTCTTTGAGAACTTCAAGGTCATGGTGTGGTCGAGCGCGAGGCCAGACAACGTCAAGTCTCTTGTCAGCCAAGCATTGGACAACGATCTACGGTCGAAGCTCGTTGCTCAATGGGCCCGCGACAGTTTTGGACTCTCGCCGACAAACTATCAGCAGAACGTACAGGTATACAAGAACCTGAAGCTTGTGTGGAGTCGAAGTCAGATCCAGTCTTTCCATCCAGATTATGAGGCCGGCAGTCGCTTCGGCCAGCACAACACAGTGCTGATTGACGACTCTTCGCTCAAGGCGAGTGCGCAGCCGCACAACCTCCTAGAGATCCCCGAGTTCTGCGCTACGCCAGAGCAAATGCAAGGGGACGTGCTCCGAGAGGTAGCAGGTTACTTGGAGGCATTGAGAAGGCAAGCAGATGTATCGCAATTCATCAAGAAGGTTCCGTTCACTGCCGGCGGAGGCTGGACGTTCGACTGGCCTGACGCGGATGCTGGCGGTGGCGAGATGACCAGCAAGGTGTCTGCGGGTAATGCTCCTACTACGAGTAAGAAGAAGAACAAGAAGAAGCAGGCCAATGCTGCGGCAGCTGCAGCAAGTAGAACTAACACTCCTTTGTCACAGACAATTGATACCCTCGCAGCCGTGTCGCTAGCCGCACCTGCGCAACAGCAACATCAGCAGCAGCAACAAGCGCAGCTGGTGCAACAACAACAGCAAATGCAGCCTCAGCAGCAGCATGCGTAAAAGCGTTTTCGTTATGACAGATGGAGAGGGAAGGAAGGAAGTACACATGTACAACTTTCGCGGTTTGCCGACTGGGTGCAGGTGATTGCATAGGTAGCTTGGATTTAGCGCATGTCTTCTCTATGTACCAAAAGTATGCGATATGACGGCCGATCATGATGTACAGCTTCGAGCTGGAAACTTCTATACCAATACTACTGAATGTATTCTGTATTGTCCGACTTCACCACATGAGTGGGTGTTGCTCATTATCCACTCGTGCCCCGCCATGCCCCGCACCTGTGACCCCAAACCAAGTTGGAAGGAGGGACCCTCACCATGACATCTCACTCACGATTCCTGGTGGATGAGGAGCTTTGGACCAACTCTGCGTGAGTGACTTCATTCAATGCCAATATTTAATTTGTAATTTCTCAATTTTTCATCGAACAACAACAAAAACCGGTCGCTTAGCTCAGTTGGTTAGAGCGTGGTGCTAATAACGCCAAGGTCGCGAGTTCGACCCTCGTAGTGACCATTTCTCCGGGCTTGCCCGTTTCTTTTTGCTCTTTTGTAAGGATACTATGTCCAAAAGAGTATTCAAAGTCTAGTAGCAAGGACAGAGAGAAGATGGGAGGTTGTTTGGTCTTTTTGCTGGTGTGAGGTGGTAGAGGGAAGTCGCTAGCCGACGCGAGAAGTGGTTTAAACATAGAATTGTACAGGGATAGGCTAGGATGCTACATTGCCTTGAAATATTGTACAACTTTGGATTTTGGACTAATGCTTGCTGCACGCGTGTTTAGTCTTTTATTTGTACAGGTGATATTACAAATAAGCCAGAAATCTACATTGCCTTGGATAGGTGTAAAACTATGTTTCTCACACTGATGTAGGCTGCACGCCTGCCTAATGATTTACTCATGAGAGGTGGAGTAATACATGTGCGAAGTGACTCCAGATTGCATCTCGAATAGTCCTTTTGTAGTGGCTCCCAATGTGCTTCTTGACGACTTCTAGTCGTTGACAAACGTCCATTGATCACGTATACCGTACAATCATGCCGTCATGATAGCGCGCCTCCAAAGCCATTCCTACACCTTCGGCACAGCATCCCCCACACTCCCCATATCCATACTCAGCGCATCTCTACACGCGCCGCCCTCGCACACCATAACACCTTCACTGTCTTTATCCATACTCTTGACAAGCGCGTTCCGCTGACTTAGCCACTCACCCATCCCTTTTCCCACTCTACTAACAGTACCAAGACCAGCTGGCCGCTCCCGATACCTCTGCAGCCACTCATCTACCCTTTGACCTTCACCCGTGATAACGCTATGTCTGATGCCGAGCTTACCAACAACGACCGCATCCATCATGCTCGGGAAGAGGAAGGGGTGTTGCATAATCTCCGCTTCGAAAGCAGACGCCGTATCCCGTGCTTTCTTGGTATACTCCTCGTCCTCTAGCAGCGCACCCAGACGATCCAGGTTCTGCGCCGACACGCCATTTGTGCCTGGCTCGGCGTTATCCATGCCATCTTTCAGCCGCATAATGAGGTCCTGTTGGTTTTCGGGCGTGGAGAAGAAACCGAGGTGTTGTTTGTCCCAGAACATGTTTAGTTGTGTTTGTTGGAGGTCGTCGGCCCATTGGAGGTAGCTGTCGTTGAAGGTGGCTTCGTAGAGGGAGATTAGGCCCGAGATCAGGTAGGCGTAGTCGTCGGCGAAACCGGGGGCGTCGCCGCGGCCTTCGCGGTAGACGCGGATGAGTGTTTTGGTGGAGGGGTTGTAAAGCTCTTTTTGCAGGAAGGCGGCGGCTTTTTCGGCGGCGGCTAGGTACTGTTTTGAGCGTGTGGGATCTTGTGATGAGAGGGCGGCGGATGTTCGTGCGAGGGCGCCGATGGCGAGACCGTTCCAGGATACTACGATCTTGTCGTCTAGTCCTGGCCGTGGGCGCTCCTTGTTGCGGTGCTCGAGCAATTTTTGCCGGCCCTCGGTTAATATCTTGTTGACCTCGTCCTCTGATAGACCAAATTGTTTGGACAGATCTGCTGGTGTTGCGGTGATGGCTAGTACGTTCTGGTTGATCAGCTCATCATGCGCATCGTGTTCGGGCTCGACATTGCCCTCATCCTTGACATTGTAGTATCTCGCGAGAATCTCTGCGTCTCGGTCGCCTAGTATATCCTGGAACTCCTTCAGTGTCCATACGTAGAAGGCACCCTCTCGCTTCTCCTTGTCGTTTGGCCGGTATAACGAGTCAGCATCCTCGGATGAGAAGAAGCCTCCACTCTCAGCGTGCATTGGCGGGCTGGTAAGATACGTTGCGATGTCGTGGACCGCAGATAGATGTTCAGGGTTCTTCGTCATGAGATACGCGTCCAGGTATACGGGCAGGAGTTGGGTCTGATCGTACAGCATCTTCTCAAAATGCGGTAGGCTCCAATCCTTCGTGACAGAGTATCGCGCGAAGCCGTTTCCGATCTGATCGTGTATGCCACCCTTGTTCATCGCGTCCAGTGTCGCCAGTACCATGTCTTTCGCATGTGTGCAGTCCTTTGCTCCGAGCACTTCTCTGACCGCATTCGGATATTCGGATAGCTTAAGGAGGAATTGGAGGTTCGAAGGTGTTGGGAACTTGGGTGCGCTGCCAAAGCCTGCGTGCTTTGCATCGTATCGCTTTTTGAAGTGCTGTGACCAGTTAGTGACTGGGTTCGTACCACACGCTGCTAATTCACCTCAAATGCTTCATCCAGAAGGTCTAGGTCAAGACCTTCATGAGCTGCGCCATCTTTCCTGCTGATGTTTCCGTCCTCCGCAAAGTCTCGCAGTTGCGCTGTGATTTCCTTCGCCGAGTCCAGACACCTCTGTCGCTGATCCCTCCACACATCGCGAATCTTCTTGAGTATGCCAACAAAGCCAACGTGCTCTCCCATCGCCATCGTGGACCCTGGACCGGGCCAATACGTCCCGCCGAATATCGGTTCCAGATCTGGTGTGATGAAGGCGTTCAGCGGCCACCCTCCTGAGCCTGTTGTTGCCTGAACATAGTTCATGTATATGCGATCAACATCCGGACGCTCTTCGCGGTCGATCTTTATGGGTATGAAGTTCTCGTTCAACAGCTTCGCGACCTCCTCGTTCTCGAACGACTCGCGCTCCATGACGTGACACCAATGACACGCAGCATAGCCTATGCTAATGAAGATTAGCCTGTTCGACTTCTTCGCCAGCTCAATTGCCTCTGGTCCCCACATCTGCCATGCGACCGGGTTGTTCATGTGGCCCCGAACATAGGGGCTGCGGCTCTCGTTCAGACGATTCTTGAGCTTCAAGTCGTCGCCTGCGGTGGCGGACCCGGCGGAAGAACTATGCGCGTCCATTCTAAGGATAGATGTACGGAAGTCGCGCTGTTGCGCTCGCGATGTGGAAGGTGGGGTCGCAGTAGCTGGAGCTGGTATACGGCGGGGTGGCGCGGTCGCGATGGGGGTGCGGGCAGATCGACAGGAGCCTCGAAAATTGAATCTCACGGCAGGCATACAGCAAAAAAAGAGTTATGGTGAAATCTGGTGGCGCGCGGCTCCGAGGCTACTGAACGTTATCAACCATGCGAAGTAGCTCCGCGCCCCTGCCGAATTGCCCCGCATCCCGCCAACGACGTAATCTCTAGAACCCTGAGTGGCTGGGGATCAGCGCGGAGATTCGGTTCTCTGCATCCCTTCTGACCTGCATTGATTTCGCAGTGGCAGGGTGGTACACGGGTACATCGTGCCAACGTAAGCCTCAATGTCATGACGTGCGTTGTACGCCATTTCTAGAAGCTTCCATCTGCTCGGCTTTGGTAGCGAAGCTCTTTGCGGAAAGCTTATCAACGACGCGCGATCGACAAACATCATCTGTCAGAGTCCACTTTGTAGCCTGATATGGCCACGTCTAGAGAGGTAACAAGGGTACAGCAACGTCGGTTCACGCATGTTATGTCTGTTCTGGGATGCGATGTCACACACGATCGTGACTTGATTGCAAAGAACAAAGTGAGAAAAAGTTAAGATGATGTCTTTGGGGTTCGATTGTGGTACAAATGCGGAATCTGCGCCTGGGGCAAGTAAGCTTTTCCATTCAAGAAGATGATATGACGACCGAGGTGCGTCGATCCTTCTTGCGTAACGAGCTCGAGAGTGGTTTGCACTGCCCAGCTGTGGAGGAGTGAGTGCCCGTAACGCGGTCAAAGATGCCGCATCTGCCTTGGTGCTGGCTACAAACATGAGTAGTCTGTGTAATAAAGTGTCAGTCGAGTACGAAAGGTATATCGCGATCGACTGGAGGCTCTATCGCGTACAAAACTTGAGTTGGAGTGAACCTTGGAAGGCGTGAAAGACTCATACGTCAGGACTTCGTTGCTGGATCTTTGACTGAGACGCTGTTGTGAGTAAGGTCATCCGAAAGCAGAAGTGACGCTTCGTACTGCTAGGTAATGACCTTCACCACTACCATGCACAGTCACCCACTTGTAACCACCTGAGCAATGGCCAGCAGGATCCGACTGCCATCAATGGCATCGCCTCTGTTACAGATACCCTCGTCTTCTCGCGATGAGTGTGATAGTGGCTTCCCAGGTGCGCTCGGGTTGTCTCTCACCTTGTGGTAGTCGCTCCTGCCTCACCGCAGCTACTCTCGCCTAATCCGGTGCTGATAAACAATCAACAGCTTCCCTCCTCCCTCCCCTCCACCACGACTTGACTCAACCACCCCACACTCCTTCATCTGTCGCTCCCTCGATTTCCTCCTTGCGCAGCTTGTCTGACAGGATACACTCTCTTTACATTTCGTGCAACTACACTCACTTCTTTATCCCAGTCGCGCCAGTCGCACTTCAGCACCTCACAGCTCCCAGGAAGCTAGCAATTAGGTAGCCACAGTACTATCCATTCTAGACTATGTCTAACATAGCAAGCAGTCTTTCTATCCTCTCCTTACGGTGATCTGGTTTCGACACTACTCAAGACTACTACGTACCTGGGCACTTCCAGTCACTCCAAGATGCATCACTTCATTCTTGTCGCTTCAGCTCTGGCCGCTAGTATCCTCGCTCATCCGCACATCCATGCAAGGCAGCCAGGCGTCGTCTATGAGACCAAGATGATCATACAGACGGTCGTTGTCACCGTAACTCGAGGCTACACTCCGCCGACATCCACCTCTTTGGCGCTATCTGCTACCGCTAGTCCCAAGGACACACCAACCCCGGAGCCGGAGCCCCAGCCTGCCCCTAAGCCTGAGCCCTCAACTTCCAGGGTTCCTGATACTCCCGTCGTGTCACAAGCGCCCATCCCTAGCGACAATCCTGCGCCCAAGCCTGCCGATCCAGTTCAAAAACATCCATCGGGCGAAGACCAGGCTTACCTTTCCTCTGGCCCCGACTATCAAGCTGCTATACTGTTCCATCACAACGCCGTTCGTGCGAATCACGATGCAGCTCCACTGAGCTGGGACTCCGCCTGCGAAGCAAATGCGCGTATTGCTGCTAGCAGGTGCGACTTCGAGCACTTCACCCCACAGGGCGCCGGCCAAGGTCAAAACTTGTTTGTTGTCTCTGGCGACGCGTTCAACGTTACGGCGGGCATATCGGAGACCTGGTACCATGGCGAACTTCCCCATATGACACCTTGGTTTGGCAAGAGTGACCTACCCCATGAGGTCTTCGAGAAGGTCGGTCATCTTACACAGATGGTGTGGAAGGACACAACCAAGGTCGGATGCGTCTCTCTTGACTGTGGTGGGGCCATGACTGTCAACGGCATAGGTTCAGCCATGAACAAGTACACAGTCTGCAATTACTCTCCGTCGGGTAACTACAAAGGGCGGTATGCAGCGCAAGTCGCCCCTCCTATCCCATCTGCCAACTTTATCGGCTGGGCAGACTAGTCGTCACTTCAGCTGATACGTCCTGTCTTTTCGATCTTCCCGATGATATGGGCTATCGGCGCTTATGGTTATACGGATATCGCTCGGCAGATCGGGAGCATGGGACGCATGAGGCAGGCCTTCCCTCGTTGTTTCCTTTCTGGCATGGTTACTAGTCTTCACCTAGCGTTCACTACTTCCATCAGCCAAGTGCCAAAAATCTCAGCGAATGCATATCGCCGTACATTACGATGTGCGACCAGTTTCAAAGTGATTCCAGATGCTGCTTATCTTGATACAATGCCCATGTCCGTGCCTCAGAGTGCTCGTGATGCGTGCAGCTGAAGGTTGCTTGCCTGTGACACACTTGTATTTGTCCGTCGCTTCAGCTTCACACAAAATCGGTGCAAAGATCTCGCAGTAGTGATAGAAGTGGTAGCGGCGAAGTTGCGAGAGAGCGGACCCTTTCGACAGGCGCTGATGACGTCGTGGGCGAACCTCGGCCGCTAGCGACGCGTCTCCTGCGCACGACGCGTCGCACTTGCCAACCTCTTTTATCCACCATGGCATGCTTGCTATCCTATGCTACGACATGCGATATTAAAGAGTATTCCTTTGCAGCCTTTGTTCTCGAAGCCCAGAACCGAAATGTTACCAGGGAAATATCCCGCGCACGCGCGCAGTAGCAGCAAGTGAACGCGTCGCTACGCCCCGCAGTCGTTCTATCCGTTCGCGATGCGGTATCAATACCGCGTAAGGTTTACGCATTCTACACTCACTACGAAGTGAGTGGTCAGAGAGACTGCATGGAATCATCTTTTGATACTAGGTATTTGTTCTACATCCCATGTCGCCACATCCGTGACAATGTCTTCACTGCTCGTGCTGAGCTGGCACGGGTACCGTATTTCTGGAGCTTATTTTGACTCGGCAGCCCCGGCATACTGTCACGGCTCGAGAGTTTGTGTGCTGCTGGACGTCATAGCTCCGCAAAAGCCTTTCATTACTAGTTAACTTGGAAGTGAACGCTGGGTGCACGGTCCCCGATTGCTTCTGCCTAGGAATACCACGAACTCCTCCCTGCCACTTTACCCACCCAACTGTGCACTACCAGCGACGGACTACGTTGAGGATCCTCAACTGCTACCAAATATGGCCTGCGCACCTAACTTCGCGAGTCTTCCCAACGAACTGAAGACAAGCATCTTCTCTTACATCAGATTAAAAAAGGAACAGGCGGCTGTTTGTCTTGTGAGCCGCGATTGCAAACAGATCATGGCGCCCCAAATGTGGTTCTGGCTCGACCTAACACCCACGACGATGTCAACCGCAAAGACAATGGCCCTTTTGGATCCCGACAACCGTATACTTCACCACGTCCGTGGAATTTTAGTTTACCACGACCCACGAGAGTCGCTCCGATGTCACTCTCAGGAGTTCGAGTCTGCGATCCAACTCATCATAACCGCATTACCGAGAGACACTTTACTTTCTTTCTGCACGTATATGAATTTTGATCCCGGGTTTTTGCTCAACCTGCTTCGCCATCAGAGGACACTTGATCGTCTCGAGATACCTACGAGATTATCAGACCGGAACCCATTGATTGATCTTCAGGTTTCTACGCATGCGTCCTGGGCTTCCGCTGCGCTGCGCGAATTGAGGACGCTACAGGTCCGCGTTGGCTCCGTGGATCGCGCTCACGAGAACTGCGCATACTTGCTAAGGAACTCTCCGAAGCTTCGTCAGCTCAGCATCATGCCAGAAGAACCTCTAGGGCTTACTGAGAGATACGAAGAAGCTTCTCTTAGTAGTTCGAAGGGTCGTGACGCTTTTGGTGGACCATTTGCAGACGGTGTGGTTGTGCAGCCACTGCAGCTAACACTCTTGCAATTCCGAGTACTCGATTTGAAGCTGCCTCGGCCCGAAACTATACTCGCATACATCAATTTCTCTGGACTTCGATCGCTCTCAATCGACGCCTGTGTTCACGTAGGGCCATTTCTTGCAGCGCTTGCGGCTCAGTTTTCTCAAAACTGTAATCTAATCGGGTTAGAAATTGTATTGCGAGGCGACGAGATCACCCCAGATGGAGACGTTCGGCTGATTGAAGATGTGCTAATATCCTGTTCGAGTCTTCAACGCCTCTGGATAAGCACAGGACAGGCCAGAACGGTGAATACCTCATACATCGTTCGGCATGGTAGTACATTACGAGAGCTCGGTCTGAGCTTTAATCCGGAAGGTTCGACATACTATTCCGCACAAGATCTGTCTGTTATATTGTCATCCGCTCCGTATCTCGAGCAACTAGCTGTACACATATCTCCAATCGAGATGGGCAGTTCACAATCTCTCGGCACAGATTTTACGCTCGCAATACCGAGCTCTTATAATGTACCTAATGCCTTGGAAGCATTCTTGGTAAGTCCTCGAAGCCCAAGATCGGTGTCGAACAATCTGATAACCAGCGACAGGCTTGTATTGCGCGCCATCCAACACTCCGAACTTTGCGCATGATTTCGCTGCCGAATATCGACTACGGCCTTTCACCAAACCCTACTTTCCAGAACCGAATTAGCATAACTGACGAACTCGTGCCTAGCGCAGCTATGACCATGCTGTCGCTTGCTACAGCCATCGTCCGTTTCCTCGACAAGCTTGGTTCTGGTATCACGTTATTCGGATTTTCCACCGAGTACTTACCCAGAGGCCGACCAAGGAAAGATACCAACGGCCACCTATGGCCCCGGTACTTCTATACCCGCGGTCGTACAATCGATGCAATGGGCGCAGGGAGAGTCGTGGCTGTTCCTCTGCCGGCTTGCGCTCTGCCCGAAGACTCGTTGTTTAGTCGATCTTATGTGAAATAATTGGGCTTCGAAGCAGTCTGTCTGAGACTACGAAGAGTGGATTGGATTGGCAGATAGTGCTTGAGATATTGCAGTTTCAGGAATGATTTGAGTATGCGTTACGCCTGAGGTTCTTTATGGATGCATCGCTTGCAGGCTGGACATGTTGGGGAAGTGACCGTCGTCTTAGACACTCATGTTCATTGTTCGTAGTTCATAGCCAGGGCAAGGCTTCTCGCATGCTCGCAACGGTCGAGAGATAGATAAGAAGGCGGCACGCGGCTGTCAATCAGGCAAAGCAAGGAGAGCAAGAAGTACGAGGGTGCGATGCCTAAGTAACTCAGATCTTGCGCGTTTAAGACAATGATACGATTAGGTACCTATAGGAGGAAGGCTGGTGTCTAGTGTGTTGGAAATGGACATCTGATTCTTATCCAGCAGAACACCAACGATATACACTCGATCATCCTCTATCATGAGATTTGACTCTATTAGATACCCCTCCCGAGCGCGAAGACCACAAGAATGAATCCCAAGAGTCGTAAACACCTTCAATCCACTGAGACAAGTAGCAGGCGTCCCTCGTAGTCTGACATGGCGAAAACGATATGTCCTGGCGAGACAAACATCCTAATCTTGCATGATGCGGGCGCCTACATCTTCTCCGACGCCAGTGTTTAAGACTCGGCTGCGCACATGAAGTCTCAAAACCATCGGCGGTCTCCGCGATTAGCAGCCCCAGCGAACATCTGCCAGTATAGTTAGTATAGTGTATGCGTCGTGAGGGCATGAGCTTACGGTTTGCAAACAGCTTGAACGAATCTGCGTTGTTCAGTGCCTTCCTGGAAGACAGCTTAACGGAAGGCCAGTAGTCATAAGCCCAGTCCTTGGTACCAGGGCTATACACCTCTGAAGAATGCGTCATCTCGTGCAGAAGTACAGTGCCCTGATCCTTGGCTGAACATTGCCCTTTCGCTACTGCCGGCAGGTCCCAGTAATCAGCGCAGAACGTGATGCCGAGACCAAGCCGGGCGTAGTATGCAAGATTACCGTTACAATTGCCGATACGGTCATGACAGTAGAGATTCAAGCTTGCACTAGGATTAGCGCATTCTTGCGCTATTGCGGTGTATCGGGCAGAAACCGCATCTTTCGTAGCTTGTGTTCGCGAGTGGAAGAAGGTTTCGAGATGGCGGTGGCCGGCTCGAGCTGCAGCTGCAGCTCCCAATGCTAGCTTTTGACAATTCTTTTGTGCCTCGGCGATTTGATCATTCATGAAAGCTATGAAGCCTGCGTCAGCGTTTGTGCGAGTCTGTGATGGAAAGGAGTACGTACGTCGGCAAAAGTAGGGATCGGCCCAACGTTCGGCTACTGGCTTGTGAGTAGCCGCTTCGGTACCGTTGACAGTGATGCTGAGCTTGTTGGAGCTGTATTGGAGATGGCCAACAAGCTCCGTCGAGTTGGTGTTGGCGTATTGCAGCATGCCGTTCGCGAACACATCAAAGCTTCCGCCATTGCTGAGATCGTGTAGAGAGGCAGCTTCAATCGTCAACTCTTTCTTGTCTCCAGCTTCAAGAACAAGGAAGTCGTCTGTAGATAGGTTGTCGGTATCAAGCTGAACCCCGCTGATGCCTTCGAAAGGAACCTTGATAGCTAGATGTAGGTCAGTAATAGTTTATCTTCAGTCGCGTTGGATTTGGTAGGTCTAAGTAGAACTTACAACTGTTGCTAGCGAACATCGAGATGCGCTCGACGGGTAGCTTGTCATCGAAGAGAGTGGCTGTCCTGAGAAGGTTCAAAGCCGTATCGCCGTTGTTCGTCACTACGACCTTGATGGCGGAGTTACCCGCGGCAGTGAGCTGAACGCCAATCGCCTGGCATTGAGATGGATCAGGGAAACAATCCACTACTTGCCCATTTAATGAGTAGGAGTTGTAAAGCATGTCTATTCGCACAGTTAGCATAGTCGATACGGTGTGGGCATATGAGCTTACCCTGTGCGAACAACACGAAAGAATCTGCATTGTTCAGCGCCGCCTCGGTCGTCTTTACTCGCTCCGTCGTGTTATGGAAGCCATAAGCCAAATCGAGCGTGCCAGGATAATATATCGCAGGACTGTGCGTTAACTCGTGTAGAAGTACGGTGCCCTGGTCCCCGTTTATGCCTTCCCTGTTCACTAGTGGCATGCCATAGAAGGAAGGGCAGATCGTCACAAAGCTGCCCACACCCGTATAGAATGCCACTTCACCGGCCTTACACTGGTCGGAATTCCAAGAACAGTAGTAACCCAGGCGTGGCTTGGTGCATTCCTTTGCTACTGCGTGGAAACGGGAAGCAACATACTCTCTGATTTCTGACGAATCCGAGTGGAAGTAGGCCGGGAACCTGGTGTCTCCATGTGCGGCTTCGGCAGCGTGCGATGCTAGTTTCACGCACTGACCTCGTGCCGTTTGAATAGCTGCGCGCTGCCAATCTGTGAAGCCCAAGTCAGCGTTTGCGCGGATCTACGATGGTATGATGAAGGGACTAGTACGTACTTTTGCATTGGTCATCGAAATAGCGCTCGGCTACTGGCTTGGGAGCAGCCGCTTCGGTGCCGACTGGCGCTGCATGAATGTAGGTGGCCAAGAAAGCCAGGAAAGCCAGGAAATGAATAATAGACCACTTCATTTTCGAATGGAAAGCTGGTGGAAATGTTTGGAGAAGATTCGGAGTGAACTGTTTAGAGTTCTACTGGTGAAGGTGAGTCGTCTTATAATATTTCCGAATCAGCATATAAATACTAGCGTAAGCGAGGGATGGACGGGGTTTCTGGTTGAGATTTCTGCAAATCAGCTGAAGCCAAAGCCCAAACTTACTTGCTCTCATGACGGTTATCATTTGGAAATACCGACCAATCTCGTCAGAAATGTATGGATTGCAAGGAACGTGAATGGTTCGTCGCGCGTTGGTTGTTGCAGTACCGTGGAACGGAATTGAGGCTGGGAAGCGATCGAATCGCAATCATGGTGTTAGCACGCGACACGTTGTCAGCGTATGTATCGCCCTTGCGATAAATGACCAGTCCGACCCAGAACCAGACTGCAGTCTGTGTCAAAGGCGCACTCTATGGCCAAGCTCGTCGCCGAAGCGACCCGCAGACTGCCCATGCGATAAGGCTGTGTCGTCTCTACCGAGCAGTTCGATGGACCCGAGGTAGCGCAGATACGAGGCTGATGTTGAGTCGGTAGAGAATAACGTTGAGAAGTGGAGAAGGCGTGGGTGGATATCTTGTTGAGCGAAGGGGCGAGGTCGGCGCTTGCCGTGGCGGGCTGATGTATCGAACAACACCCAAAGGTAACAGCAAACCACTTTCCCACTTCTACCCACTTCCCCACTTCTACCAAGCTTCTCTACCCATTACTTTGTCTGGGAACTGCGACACAGCGTCTCCCTTCGTATTTGATATTCATCCGTCCCAAGTGCCCTCTACCCCTAATGGGACGTATCCTCATCGCTCGCCGGCTGTACCCAACAGGGACCACATGAAGGAGAAATCGCCGGTGCCGAAGCCTCCTGCCCCAGCTCTGAAGACGACCGTGAGCTTGGCCACAACGGGAACACTCTATCCCCTCCAGACATCGAACTGGCAGCTGGACA
Organism: Alternaria sp. Ai002NY15; assembly: GCA_023758125.1. NCBI lineage: Eukaryota > Fungi > Ascomycota > Dothideomycetes > Pleosporales > Pleosporaceae > Alternaria > Alternaria sp. Ai002NY15. The sequence goes on along the minus strand of JAFVLO010000023.1, from coordinate 288,854 downwards.
AAAATACATCGCTATCGAGCATGGGTCTCAAGCTCGGTCGCCCTTGATGTTCTCACTCTTATCCTAATCCTCTCTAACCTCCTCCAGATGCCGTTCTGCACATCTGCGATGTCCCAGAGGCGACCCAGAAAAGACGAGCCAACCATACCTCCCGCATTTCATATGATTCTTACGCGAGAAGTTGGGCTACGAAAGAGAGAATTATCGCATCCCCAAGAACCCCTGTGTAGTCTCTCTTTGGACAATCTCCTCTTGATCCAAATCATCAGCCCCACCGACGACCACGGTACTGCGGTGATGCACCAGACCAGCAGCACTACAGCGAACAACACTAAAGCTATCGCAATTATACCGTATACCAAAGTACCATCTTAATGACCTGCTCGAAGGACTAGACCGCAGTCTGAGTCGAATGCGCACTCTATTCATTCCTCCTCTTGATCACCAAGTCAGGACGAAAGGACTGGATGGAGAGGATCAAACTAACTAACAATTCATCGTGGCTGTAGCGGCAACGCTCTGTCGGGTAACTATAAGGACCAGTACGGAGCGAAAGTCGCGCCTCCATCCCCTCCGCCAACATTGTTAGCTAGAAGGACTAGTCGTCACTCATAAGTAGCTAAGGAATTTACCTAAGAACCAAACCCCGATAAACATCAACGTTTACTACGGGCCTATCCGTGTAGCATAGTCTAATGTCATTGATCTCGTCCTCAAGCTCCTTCCACCTCTGGAATGGTAGAGAGCGTGCTGTGGTTGCGGTAGAATGGGATGAAAGCAGAGAGCTGCATGGATCGTACCTGATGAAATTCGAAGCAATACACAGATCTGGATGCAATAGCTCCATTAGAAGACTACATTGTCGTGGGTACGATACGTTTATCAGATTATAACACAGTGTATGCAGCAACGCGATACATGGTAAGTGGAAGCGGCAATCTCTCTGAAGACCACCAGGCTACATTTGGTTCTGATGTAGCCTATTCGGGACTAGCGCCCATATTCGGGACCCACCCGGCACCAAAGAACCAACGCTCACTCGATGCATTTTGAATTAACTCACTCCCTCAGTACTTCACGCCGGAAATCTATGCCTCTCGCCCCGCCAGTCCCGACACCATGGCCACGTTTTCCGACCTCCCGACCGAGATGAAGGCGGCCATCTTCGCCAACATCCATCCAAACCCTCACAGAAAGGCGGTTTGCCTTGTAAGCCGCGAATGGAGAGACATTATGAGGTAAATTTATGGCTGTAAAAAACATATGTGAGACATATGCTGACTTCGTGCGTCCATCTTTTAGGCCCATTCTCTGGGAGACCCTCTTTATCGAGTGTGCTACTGACCTGCCCGGAGACCTAGCTTCTCTACTGAGCGCAGGTAACGGAGCATTTCCGCACGTCCGCTATATACATATCTACGCCAACACGAAGGAAATGGTGCACTTCAACCCTATCTCCAACTTTGGCGTTGCCGTCAGGCTCATCATAGGTGCGCTACAAAGGGATAGTCTGTTGGGGGTCACATTCGACCTCGCGGTCAGCATTTCTATTCTGCTAAGCCTTCTACAATCTCAGAAATCGCTAAAGACACTTCGAATTCGAGAAGCCATACCAGATGATAGCCTGTCCCTCAGCATGAGTCTTATTACACATGACTCCTGGGTCGCCCCTACACTGAACAGCATCTTGGAGCTGCGAATTCCAGTATCCATTCACGATGACAAAACGTATACAACCAGCGCATATCTGCTCAAAAACACACCCAGGCTACAGTCATTATGTCTCATAGGGGAAATTCCTACCTCTCCCCTCATGAATCGCTCGGGTGAGCATGACGCGTTTGGAGGGCCATACGCGGATGGAGCAGCTATCCAGACTCTGCAGTTGGATAGTCTTCAATTGTTATGGCTCAATATTCAAACATACCCCGCATCGATCTTTTCGCGTATCAACTTCTCTGGCCTTCGATCGCTCTATATCAGCCAATGCCGCTTCATCGGAGCCTTTTTGTCTGCGCACGTTGCAGCATTCCCTCGAGCCACGGCGTTAAGAAATTTGGAGATATCAGTGATACCGGGACCGAATCCCCTTGACAAGGATATACAGGCAATGGAGGCTATGGTCGCCTCCGCGCCTTGGCTGAAGGAGTTATGGTTGGATGTAGGTAGGGGCCGTGCCATCAATGTGTCGTGTTTGGCTGGCCTTGGGCAGTCCTTGCGACATCTTGCTTTGACAGCTTCATACGGATCACAGCCTCCACCATACTACACCAGCTCTGAGCTTGGTAAACTACTGAAACAGATTCCTAGTCTTGAGAGGCTATACATCAACCTTTGCCCGATCGCTCTAGGTAAAGTCCAGCACTTAGCTGTCAAGTTTAGGTTATCAGAGCAAGCGGAGGATGGATCTGATTCTCACGAAGCAACAGCTCTATTGGTATGATTTCTGCTTCTACAAGAAGCTTCACTGCTGACAGTATGATTAGAGTTGTATCGCGGCACACCAAGGTCTCAAATCATTGCGAACATTCACCACGCCGATTATGAATTTTGGAATAGTACCGAACCCAAGCGTCGAGGATCGTATCGAGCTTCCAGAAGAGCATGTACACACCGCACAAGTCATGATGCAATCATTTGCCACAGAGGTCTTTCGCTATCTGGCCAAGCACGGGTCCAGAATCAGTAGCTTTACCGTGTCACCTGACTTCATAAGAGTTGAACGCCCCATCGGCGACGAAACTGGGCACGTGTGGCCGCGATACTTCTACACACGCGGATTCGTGCGGACTATGGGCGGAGAAGAGCACGTTGTAGCCGTCCCGCAACGAGTAACTGAAATGCAGCTTACCTTTCGAACCGCGAGATGAGTGGCCTAGGAGCGACATCGTTATCGATCGCTCGCAAGAGCATCAAGGTGTGAAGAAAGCTCGGAATGCTGTCAGAGCGCTATCGATGCTAGCAGCAGATTTGGTCTATAGGAGCAATAAGACACTGGAATGAACTTGATAGCTAGTCTGAATGGACCGCATCTATGAAACAAGAAGCTCCTCAAACCACTGTACCATCAAACCAAATCCAGATTTTCAAGCCCCTCCACGAGCATACATTGCCTCTCACGCTCTTCAAAGTTGTCCAAATGCTCGTATGTAGTCGCCACGCTGTCATCTGCCAAACCCAGTACTTCCCGCTCCTCCGCTTTCATCTCACTGTCATACGCCAAACCAAGCATCTCCTGCTCCTCAACCTTCATCTCACTTTCATCTGCCAAGTCCATAACTTCCTGCTCCTCCACTTTGATCCCACTGTCACACTCCACACCCAGTAATTCCTGCTCCTCCTCTTCCATTCCATTCTTACGCACCAATTTCCTCATCTCCTTCTCAAGCTTCCTAATCTCCCTCTCCGCCTTATCTTTTATTCTCCTCGCCCTCGCCTTCCCCTTCCTCTCCTTTCTTCTCTGGTTAATAGCCTGCCTAGCCTGAACCCTAAGATCACGACTCAGCTCTATTCGCGGCAGTACCTTCACATCTTTGAATGCAGCAGACAGCCAGCCACCCACGAAGTCTTCTCCCGCACCTCCCGTGACGAGTGCCCCGTCCAGTCTCACCGGCGGGAAACTAACAGTACGATCGAGTAACTCCGCGGGATATTCAGCTAAGGCAAGCTTCTTGAACCGCTGCGAGGTGCCGCGCACGCGTTGCTGAGGTTCTATCCTAGGACTCGGAGGAAACCAATGAAACTCCACTTCCACGCTCTTCTCGGCTAGTTGTTTGGTGAGATGCGGTATATCGTCTACAAGCCATCTATCCCTCACCAACCCGAACGGATGGCCCATCCTCATACTCTTCAAAACGCGTTGCACATCGGAGAAGACGAGCACGCGATCGATGTGCTCGGTTATCGTTGGGGTTGACGCAGTGCGGAGGGCTTCGCCGATGGATAGTAAGATGGCTTCGTTTGCATTGGTGTAGTGTGCGATGGTGACTTGGGCGGTCCAGGCGGACGTTGTAGGTGAGTTGTAGCCGATTGCGACAGCGCAGGGTTCGTTGCGCAGATCACCGCTGACGGTGCTGTTGATCCAGAGGACGAGGGTGCGCTCGGGAGGCTGCGTGTGGATTGTGCGCGCAAAGGCTGTGGCTTGGGCTTTGGACTTGATGTGGATTGATGTCGCGTAAGTATAGTTGGCAGCGCATCGAGGCTTTGACGTGAAGTGGTCGAGGAGGTTAGTTTCGAAGTTGGCTGTAGGAGCTGGGGATGTCATCTCAGTGTCCATGGCGCGGGAGTGCTGCAATATGTCGCTTTACTGAGATACTAACGGTGGTAACTGACGACAGAGTCTTTGCGGAGGTTGCGAAGATGGTATGTCGGAAGCTCCGCGAAGGCAGTTACCACTCAAGCAGGCTAGTGATAGAAGCGGAAGGCACCACTCACACTCGAATGAATGGCTGAACCCTGGTTTACAATCTTACTGTGGGTCCATGGTACTCCAAGTAGAACTCATACGTCACCAGCAGCCTACACCAGAGCAATCACCTTCTATATGAATTGCGCGAGCCGTGGATGGCTGAACGGATAGTTATTTGTTGATCTCCACGGAAACACTGGATGGCAGAGGACCCGGGTAATACCCTTCAATAAACTAAGCACACACGAGCCAAGGGTATGTATTGTTGTGTTCTCGCTGATCTCGTGATGATCCGTTTACTATAACGTTGCGTGGTACTTTGGGTGTTAAGAGGAAGTGTAGTATAAATTGTGCCAAAAGCCCACCTCGCGCATATTCGATGAAACTGCTAAGCTCGATTGGTATACAGTGAACTTGCATTGAGCAATCCGGGTTCTCGGTAGGTGTGGGCAATCCCAACAACACTGCATCTTGCATACCGCTAACAAATACTTGAACTCTTAATCTATATAACAGCGTGCACAGATTCATGTACACCACATTCATCATCCTACCATGCACAGTTGAAATTTGTAGTAGCCTACATCACAATGCTGCACAACCTCCCGTCGCCTTCGCGCTTCGTGACACAGGGCTATTACAGTGAGCATGACAGCACACCATCATTGTCCTGCTTGCTGCTTCCTTTCTCGATCGCTTTCTTGTTACAATTACACATTTAAATCAGCTCACAAGTGAAGAACAGTCAAGAAGTCTACATGTGTATATATATCTGCTATATATGTCCCCAGAGTGTGTCTGCATAGACACTACATCACAAGAGCCTTTAATAGATACGTCTATACTATATCTACCACTTACAAGTCAAACGCACCCTCAGCATTACTCAACAAGCCTCTAGAATACTTCTCAGCACATCTCAGCAGGACTGAAACCCCCAACAACCAAGCCCCCACCACATCCCCAACCAGCCCCCCATCCCACCCCCCAAACATGTGCCAAATGGTCCTAGAAATCTGTCCCCTCTGCAAGTTCTGCGGCCCACTACACAGACCCTACATGAAGACAAACCACTGGCACGAACCGTGTGCAGCCGCAGCAACAGCAGGACCGTGCCGCAACCCCCCTGAAGTGAACAGACAAGGTAACAATGTATGCCGACGCTGCATCAACCTGGCTAAGGAGAAGAACAAGCAAGATGACAAGAAGAAGGACAAGGATAAGAAGGCGCAAGACAAGGTGGACAAGGCGGCGAGGATGAAGGCCTGGAGTAAGAGTAATAAGGCGGAGGGGAAGGCTATTAAGAGGCTTGGATAGGCGCTGGGGAGGGAGGGAGTGGATGGAGGTGGGGAGGGGATGGATGGGTCTTTGCGGGTTCAATGCACTGTTGTGGAGAGAGTATGAGGACATCGTGCGCGTATGGGATTAGCAGGGGATAGGTCTTATGTGATTGAGGGGCGGTAGGGATTAGTTGTTATTCACGGTATATATTCATTTAGCGACGTTATGGGCGGGGCGAATACCGGTGGGTGTCAGAACTATTGTGTATAGTAAATTAGTAATGAGACAGACATGTTGAGCGACTGGAACACCTTTCACACTATATCAGGTCAGGGCAGCAGGGTAAACCCTCAACGTCAATGAGCAAACACCGGAAGAGAAAGCGTGGGTCTTCATAATCTTCATTGCATGTCATAGCACGTATGCCTTCAGGCCCTGTCCTGTATACCACACCCCCAAGTATTTCCCCCTCAAGTGTTCCCAGCTTTTTACTCCCGCTTCCCATTGCTACGATGGAGATCTACAAATACAAAGCGGAGCAAATGAGATAAGATGCCCGCCCCAGAAAAACGCAAAAGAGTCGTGCCCATGGGGCTTTGGGTGGATGAAAAGACACAAAAGACGCTCGCCTTGCTAGAAGCCATGCACAAGACTGCACAGATGGACGAAAAGGAAATGCTAATAAAGCGCAACGCCTCCGAGGCTGAGGTATGAGTTTGGATTGGCAGGTCCTCCCGCCCACTAAGCGGCAGGCTGGGCACCAAACTCAGCGCCGCCGCGACCTCTGGGTGCGCCACGGCCGCGGTAGCCGAAGCCCCGACCGCGTCCGCGTCCACGGCCACGTCCTCGACCACCCCGGTAGCCGTCAACGCTGCCCTGGCCAAAGGTCTCCATGTTCTTCTGGCGCTCCTGGCTCCTGAACTCTTGACCACGGGTGGCCGCCTCTTCTCTGTCCTTCAGCTCGCTCGAGATGTTGTCGAAGAAGGAGCTCTTGTCGTACATGGATCCACCAGGGATGACGACCTCTTCCTTCTCCGTGGAGGCCTCGCCAGCGGGAACTGCCGGGGCATCGCCCATCGGCGATCCAGACGCGATGGCTTCCTTGACCAAGTCCTGCTTGTTGAACTTTGCGTTGGACGACTCAAAGTCAAAGTCGGTTGTGGGCACTTCCATCTTGGGGTGTTGAGGGTGAGCACCACCTCGTCCTCCTCTTCCACCCCGACCACGGAACTCTCCTGTTCCTCGTTGACGAGGCTGGTGCTGGCGGCTTTGCTGTTCGCGCATGCCCTGCACCTGCTGTGCCAAGTTGTTCATGGGATCTGAGACAGGCGGTTGACCCTGCGGTTGACCTGGTGCCTGACCCTTGTTCTGGAGGTTGAGCTTAGCCATGGCCTCAGCGACAGCAGCGGTTGCCAACTGAGTAGCGTTTTGCTGCTGGGCAGCGGTGGGCATTTGCGCAGGAGCAGCAGAGGGGCCGGCACCTTGTTGTGCTTGAGGCGCCGCCTTCGTCGCCCTTGGGCTTGGAATCGGTACAGCGGGAATGATTCGACCACCCTTGGGTCCGCTGGGCGCACCCTTCGCGGGTGGTTGGCCGTTCTGGGGGTGGGGTGGTGCCAACGCAGCCGATACATCTGGCTTCGAGTCGACTGGTGGCGGGGGAGCCTGCTTGCCTGCTGCAGCCGGTGATGCCTTCGAGCCGTTCTTAGGTTGTGGCTTGGATGATGCACCGTCTGCCTCTGCTACCTTCGGTTGCTGGACCTGACCCGGCTTCTCATCCTTGCCTGCTTGAGGACCCTGAGGACCCCGTGGCCCTTGTGGAGGTTGGTTCTGGTTCAGGCCGGGAGGGCCAATGGGCATGTTAGGCGAGAAGGGACCAGGTGGCTGCTGGAAGCCGTGGCCAGGAGGGAACCAGCCTGGAGGCGCTCCGAATGGAGGCGGTGGCATGCCAAATGCGCCTGGTGGACCCCCTGGGAAAGGACCTGGGCCACCAGGACCACCAGGGAAACCACCTGGAGGACCGAATCTGTTTCCATATGCACCAGGGCCGCCAGGACCACCGAACGGAGGGTATCCGCCAGGCGGGAATTGACCTGGCTGGGGAAAGTTCGGCGGTGGTTGTTGACGACCGGCGAGGTCTTGTGGACTGCCCTCTTGCCGCGACTGGGGTTGTTGTACCTGTGGCGCATGCGTCGCGTCAGCTTTGGCTTCGTGAAGTATGTAGCAGAAGCAGGTTGGGTATAGGGATCTCAGAAGGAAGGCAACGGAAAATATCCACACGGTTTTGCGCTCTCGGTGGTTTAAATGATTTACATCCGAAAATTTTACATCATCGAAAAAGAAAAGAAAGGTGGTTGTGTAGACTTACTCCGATGATGGCTGGGTCCTGCGGCATGGCAGGCTGAGCCTTCTCCTTGACAGGCTCTTCGATGCGCAGATCCTTCACATCACTGCCTCGGAAGACAATTTGCTCGTATACGACGTCTGACGGCGGGTATTCGTCTTTGCCTCCCTTGCGGCCCTCTGTGCCGAAGGAGCGCACATTGTCTAATGAGACTGTGGAGGCTTCTGAGTTGATCTCGACGAGGGTACCGACATAGCTGGGGGCTGTTAGTCGCGTCGCGCAATGCATTCACGCGATGGAGGACTCACCGGATGTCACTCTTGGAGATGAGAGAAATGCGAGATCTACGCGTCCGACGTCAGCTGGAGCTCCAGCTCGAATTGGAGAGCTGCGACTAACCCGATGAACTCGGACATGGCTGTGTAACGTGGGTATCAAAACGGGTATCGAAGGAATTGAAGCTCAATGAACAAGAAAAGAAGGCGGGAAAGTGGTTGGGAAGGGTGCAAGTGGTTGGTTGAGGAGTGAGGGGTGGGAGAAGGTTGGAGAGCTCCGTGGTCGTGGGCTGAAGCTGCAGAAACTTGGCGCACGTTTAGCGAGGCGTAGTCTGGAAGCTTGGAGCCTCGCTCATCCACCTGGCACCTCGGGCTGCCTTTACCCCACACGTACCACCGTTGCAGTCTTCGTCGGGTTGCAACTGCACCCATGCTTTGTCACCCATGAACTTGTCGACTTTAGGCCCTTGAGGTCGTGAATTGTACCACCTTCCCAATCTTCACTTTCTCCTAGGGCTCTCAGGTTGCCCAACCCCTCGCTATGAGCGTCACCGACGATGGGCTCAACGACATCTACGAGGCCCTAGATCGCTACAACTGGGACGATGACATCGAGTTTCAGGCCGGTCTGCAGGCCATTATTGGCAGCAACAGCACGCCAGAACAGACGACCGAGCTAGCATTACGGGCACGATGTTTCTACTATGCGAGGTACGATTAATACTCGAAGTAGGCTCATGCTTCAAGAGAGTCCATTACTAACACCCCACAGAAAATACAACAAAAACATCGACTTCAACGCCTACAAAGCCTACCGCAGCGCCCGCAACCGCCCCCCACCCACACCACCAACCCCCCACAACGTCCTCGCCTCCTCCGTCGTAGACGAGATGCTTCCAGCAGGCACCACCCCCAACGCATCCACAACCAGCCTCCCTATAACCAGCGACCTCCCTCCAAGCAGCGACCTCCCTCCAAGCAGCGACCTCCCTCCAAGCAGCTCGCCATCCGGCATCATGCCCCCACCCACAACCACAGCCGAACCACCCGCACCCTACCCCACATCCTTCGCCCACATCGTCGAGCTAATCACAACCGGAAAGCCCGTGCCGGGTATCAAAGAGATCCCGCCGACGGTACTAGAAGGCCAGGGCACGGAAGCTAGTAAGCCGAAGAGGAAGAAGCCGTGGGAGAAGGATGGGGCGTGATGGCCCCCCCTCGTATCAAATACAGATTCCAGTATCGGGTAACAAGTAGAAAGCACTGCGCCGTCGTTGTCAAAAGGGAGATGGAGACATTCCATGTATGCCCTCACCGCTTGCTTGGTTATCGGATGGTAGTTCGACATGATCAAGTTTCGCAACCGCTCTGGGCAATTGTCCGGACAGCTCAGTAACCGTGAGCTGTCCGGACAATTGCCCAGAGCGGTTGCGAAACTTGATCATGTCAACCCAATGTGCCCATTCAATATCCTACACAGAACTACCATCCGATGGCCTAGCAAGCGGTGTGTAAATTCGAATCGCCAATCCGATATAGGTTCGTGCGGGAGAAGGCATACATGGAATGGTTCTAGGAAGCGTTTAGCGCTGTAGCTACCGATGACAGCAAGAATGTTTCCCCCCTTGCCCTGAACTGTACATGTTCAACATCAAGTATGCCGTCGTTGCAAAGGGAGATGGAGACGTTCCATGTATGCCCTCACCGCTTGCTTGGGCATCGGATGGTATCAGTGGAGTAGGTATTGTATTTCATATACATACAATACCTGCTTCACCGTTACCATCTGATGGCCCAGCAAGCTGTGTGTAAATTCGAATCGTAATTCAACATGGTACGTGCAGAAGAGGCATACATGGAATGGTTCTTAAGTGTAGGTACGCTATAAATGCCAATAACAGCAAGAATGTTGTTCCTTCCTTGTACATCTCCAACATCTTGTATCAAATTGGAGGTGTGACTTCGTCGCAGCTAAGGTTATTGAGGGCGTGTCTATGCTGTAGCTACCGAGAATCAAGAAACGATACACATGCAGACACGATCCAGGTGCGCGTCATGGGATCGTGTGATCAAGATACAACGATACTATGCATATAATCCAAGAACAACCTACACGCTATGCTACCTACATCCAAGATCTTCCCCTCCATATATCCATCCCCACCCTTCCCCTACCATCCCCACTCCCAACCCAAATCTCAACCCGACCCCATCCCAAGAGTCAACCCAACCCAATCCCAAGAGTAAGAATACCAAACAGCAAACTGGGGTATATAGCAGATCCAACCTCCCAACCTTAACCCAAGCTAACCTTTCCATCCAATATACGCCCAATATACACAAACATTAAATGAGAACATCAACCCACCCTATATTTTGCCGACATGAGTGAACGGAATCCCTTCTCTTATAGCACAGCCTCAAGAATGCGATCTTTGAGGGTCTTGACCTCCTCTTCCCTTTCCCACAATCGGCGCTGCATGTCTAGGAACTTGGTTTTCCAGGCCGCGGGCGTCATCTGACTTGCCCCAGGACCGTCCCTGTCCAAGGCCGCATCGCCATCTCCTCTTCGTTCTCCACTTCCGTCTTCGGTGTTCTCATTTCGTATTTCCAAACCCTTGGCAACCCACTCCCCAGTCAACCCACCAAAGTTCACAGCGAAGAAGACGTCAAAGGTTTCTTTTATCCGACTACCTGAGTTGCCAGGGTGAGACCGTAGATTATCTCCAGTGGTATCGCCATCGTCTTCGTCGTCGTCGATAGGACTTTCATAGCCATCACCTCCAATACGGAAGCGTATGCATTCGACGCGACGTACACCGCCGGTAGGTCCGCCGATGCCAATGCCGACTGCGCTTGTGAGACCCAGACAGCTGCTGATTGCTATACCGAGGGCTTGGTCGGACATGACCTTAGCTGGGGAGGACGGCAATCCCAATGCTGGCTTTGAGTAGAGTGGTTGGAGGATAGCAGTGGCCAGGGTTTTCGCTTCGTTGCCTCTTAAGCGCTTCCGACGCCCGGTAAGCGGGGCCCGGATTAGTTCGGCGGCTAAGGCGCGGTTGAGTGTTTCGAGAGGAATTGAGGGGAGAGACGGGGAGGTGGTGGAAATGTCTGGCGAGGTTTGCGACCGCGTTGGGGGAGGTGGTCGATGCTGGGCGGGTGTTTCGGATGGCGTGAGCGCACCGTGGTAGGTCTGGTGTGTTGGCCTGTTGTCTTGTTTTTGGTACATGCTTTGTTGCTCGTAGCCATGTGCGGGCGACACGTGTGTTGAGGCGGCGCTTATTGGGGAAGGCCCTAGTGCCGTGCCTGGGGAGTCGTTTTGTTCTCCGTTGACGAGTACTGTTGGTGTGACTAATCGCACTACTGGATTGCCGACATTTGGAGGGACCTGGAGACTCAGTCGCTGCTTCTGTGGTGCACCACCCATGAGCTGGCCTTCCATCTTGGAGGGCGATATGGCAGACGCTGGTGTTGGCGGAAAGCGGAAGGAGTTCTCGGGTGCTGGAGGGTCAGAGTGCGCCCGCTCAACTATCGGTGTCAGATTGCCTGGAGTACGGTCGATGGGCGGTCCTTCTTTGGTTTTCGGATTGGCCGGAAACGTGTTGTACGGTCCATCTCGAAACGATCGATTGCTCGGCGGCCGGCCACGAAGCTTGCCGGTAGACGAGGTGTTGTTGGTCGACCATGCCGACGACACAGCGGGGCCGTGACGCCGGCGAGAGCGTGATCTCGCACTGGAAGGCGTGACGGCTGACTGGGGCTCATCGAAGAAGGGGTATGCGGATTGTGGTGTTACCGCAGAGAGTGGATGAGGCGTTTGAGGCGTGTCGTGAGGATTCAGTCGCCATCGTATGTGTTGTCCAGACATTGGCGAATCGGTATACGGTGTCAGGCTTTGGCCTAAACGACTTGGTGCTGAAGCTGCTGTTAATGCTGAAGAGGGTGTGACGGTTGAGACCGCAGTCCACGCTTCTTGAGGTGTGAGGAAGCCTCCGTGCATGTTGTGAGGATGGGCGCTAGTGGGGTACGCTGATTGGGGCTGCAGCACGTTGCCAAACGGTATTGACGTATCCAACTGCGGGCGCTTACGAGCCGGTGTGCCTTCGTCAAAGTCGATGTCGTCCTCTCCGTCATCAGCTTTCCGCCGCCCGCGCTTCGGTTTGAACTTGGGATCGAGAGCGCGGATAGCCAGATCTTCCTCCAGAGGTACGCCATCCCGCCCGTCAGCCGGAAAGGGGTTGTGAGGAGGAGGTATTTGCAGGAAGTACGGGTGCTGCTTGCCCAGCAGATACTCGAAGAAGGCGTCGATGTGCATGGCGCGCATCCATCGCTGTGATGATTAGCAAAGGTCGGAACAATGTATGAAATGACAAGTGATTGTGGGCCAGGTCTGAATGCGCGGCCCCTCTGACCTGCAGAGGCCACATCTCTGACCAGGTCGTGAGGAACAGTACATCTCAGATATCTCACATAGTGAGTGGCTCGGTTCGCACACTGCGCCGGATACCAAGTAGGTGGTTCGGATCACAATGAGGCGTTTGAGGCTGAAGTCGACTGCGCCGCACGACCCGGATGACATGCATGAGACGTTGTTGGAGCCCGCTGGGCCAGAACTCGGAAAATGTGTAGAAAATGACTCGGCGATTGCCGGATATAAGAAGTGTGAATGAATTTGAGGCTCTTACCTTTAGTCTGACTGAGTACTGCTGCACCTTCTGCGTGCTCTGTCCCTCGTCTGTGTTCGGCGGCTTGACGCCCAGATCCAGCGCCAGTTGTGTCCACGTCTTAATTTCTTTGGCGTCCAGCTTGCGTATCAGCTCGAAGAGGGTCCATGTGTTGAATGCGTTGCCGTCGCTCTTGGGCGGCGTCCGGAACAGCTTGACGAGTTCGCTCGTGTCGATGGTGGTGGGGAAGTTGGGGTTGCAGTAGAGGATAAAGGTCGCGTAGGCGTCGTCGATGGTGTCGTCGGCTACGTTGCGCGAGGGCGTGTCGCGGTCGGCGGGCTCGTAGTGGGCAGATGGCTGGCGCGGCTGGCTGGTGGGCGATATGGCAGCGAAGCGCGGCGAGGCATGCGCAGACGCCGGGGGAGTCTGCGAGCTGCGCATGTCGGCGTAGAAGCCGTGGGCGAGGTTATGGGCATTGTCTGGCTGAAGTAGGTGACTGGACTGGGGAATGGGCGTGTGCACATTGCGGCTGGCACCTGTGCTCTGCTCCAGTCCCGGATCAATTGCTGCTACACCACCGCCGCCTGGATGCCGGAAGGGCGAGTAGGCCGGCCCGCTGCCAGGCCCCGCGTGTTCGTAGTGCTGGTGGGCGTTGGCTGTCAGGTGCAGGCTGTGCTCCGTCTCTCCCTCGTCGCCAAAGTCGACCTGCATGGTTCTCCACAGTGTAACGCGCTCTGCTGCTTCCTCGGCCCGTCAGCATGCCATGAGGGCGTCGAGATGATTCGCGGCCGCGCTAATGCCAATAGCAGGCCATGGATATAGAGTCAGTCCCGAGGTTTACTTCTTTGGCCCCAACGGGAGTCCTCAGCAGCGCCTGCTGTCGCAGCGGAGCCGGCGAGTGCAGCGCGAAGAGGTCCAACGATAGGATGCGATGCGCCCAGCGCCGTCGCTCGGTCAGGGCAGTCGCGAGAGGGCGATTACGTCGTTTGCCGTGGCAGCGCGCTATGGAGTCGCGTCGTCGAGGGTCCAGCGGGTGGTAATTTGCGGTCGTTCAGGTGCTATGGCGGGTCGTGCCTGCCTGCTTCGGGGCATTTTGGTCAGTTATGCCAGCTGAGCGGTACCCCAGCATCGTCCGTCTATTTTTGGATCAGCCGACGCACCACTGCTCACCACCCCCATGTCGCTGCACCGTCCGAACCCCTACCACCGCTGCTCTGCACGCTCACTGGCTGCCTATTTACGCTCTACACTGAATATGCGACAATGCCTATCGAGTGGCAACCATCCCAAGCCCTTTTGGTCGTACCTGCCACTGTGACTGACGTACGCCGGCCGAACCTCGCTCTTGGAATATTGCCACTACACCGACTACGACCTTTCTGGGGCGAATACTCGTGTCGCGCCGCATGGAGTCTAAGACGGTATCATGTTGCGAACAAGAGGCAAGCCTGCGTCGTCGTCGAATGTGGCGCATACCTCTTGGGTCGAGTGATGCAGTCAGGCTTCTTCGACTCAGTGAATTGAATGCAGCAAGCACGTCTGTGAAACCAGGACTATGACTGCCTTAGCGGCAACTCCTGTTCACTGCGCGTCGACACCGCTGGCCATGCTTATCAAGTCCCTTCAGTCTCACTATCAACTTCCACCCACACGAGATATTCTCGACTCAACTCCACGCAGCTTCCGCTAAGATGAGTTTCTCCGCCCTTCCAACAGAGCTGCTCAGCATGATCTTTGATGAGATCCGACGAAAAGAGGACATGCAAGCCATTTCTCTCGTTTGCCACAAATGGCGCGTTAATATTGCGCCGCTGATGTGGTACACGTTGAACACCGATCTTCTGCTAAGCAAATCTCAGTCCATGAAAGCACTTGTCAATTCGCAAAGCTTGATACTCCCTCATATTCGACGAATTGTTATAGCAACACCCCGACGAGTCGCGGGCGATTCGTTTGAAATGGACCAAATCGAGCACAAATTACGTCTACTTTTAACGTCCCTACCTCGCGACCGAATCACGCACTTCATGGCCACCAAGTTGAGACCGAGCCGCCATACTATCCATATGCTTCTCAAATCCCAGCGGAAGCTCAAAGAATTGAACTTCCGCATCAGGCCCGACGAGACCTTCGCGGGCAAGGGGCCTCTTCCTATCCACACAACTGGTCCTTTGATGGAACCTCCACTAAATGACCTCACTGGACTAGCTGTATATGTTCATTGCTATCCGAAACTAGCGAAAAGCTCTTTTGAGTACTACCGCAAACTTCTCACATACGTTCCCAAGCTGCAGACCTTGTCCATAGAGGGCACGCTCTTTGAGAATCGTCCACTCGACCGCCTGGACATGCATCACATCCTACAGCATGACATAAAAGAGCCCATTCTAACAAGTCTCACTTCCCTCCGTCTGAAGCTTATTGACCTTGGAATGAGCCACAAGGCGATTTTCAGTAACATCAGCTTTGCGAACCTTCGCACGTTGTCACTAATTGGCTGCAATGACATGGCCCCATTCTTGGGTGGCCTCCTGTTACAACGCGCCAACAGTGACGGCAGCTATCTTTCCGATTTCTCTGAGTTGGAGATCTTCTTCCCTTCTAATTCACTCCATCCCGCCAACGACATCCAGGCTGTCCAACACTTCCTCGAGACTGGTCCGAAGCTTGAAAAGCTCATCGTGGACGTATCACGCCACGCCTTGATAAACAACAACGCTATCATTGCCCAGTCTAATAAGCTGACTTTACTGCAACTGGGTACGGATGAGGACAAGGCAGGGCGCTCATATGCAGTGGAAGACGTCAAAGCGATTCTAGACGCTTGCACAGAGCTCGCAGACGTCGCCATTGATTTCCCTGCAGTGAACCTAGGATCCCTTATCGATCTAGCTCATGACTTCAGACTGGGAAGACCCCAAAACTGTCTCACACATGTAGAGACTGAGTTCGAAGCCATGCTCGTAAGTCACAGAATCACTCACTCAATATCCGTGTCCATACATCCAGCTAACAATAACCTTATCAGGCCGTTCTCGCCCAACACGCCCCACTTCACACCCTCCGCATATTGAACATCCCAACTTTCGGAGAGATCGAGATAGCACACAAAACCGACTTGCTCAGCGCCTCAGAACACCGATTAGCACGCGTCCTGTACCAGAAATTCGCAACGGAGATCATGCGCTTCATGGCGAAATGCGGTACCGCACCCATATTCTTCGACACCCGGCCTAGCATCACTTACCAGCTCTTCGATGAGTGTCTGTGGCCTACTTATCTGTTTAACAAGGGGTATGTTTGTGATGCGACAGGAAAGAGGGAAGTGATCGCGGTGCACGTGGATAGGTATCCGCAGGATGATAAAGAGTCGCTTGTGATGCGTATGGCGGGGTCGAGTATTTGATGGAACGCTGTAGTTAGTGGCGAATACTAGGGATGTTGAAGATGCGTTCGGTGTGGGAGTTGAGTATGTAGGCAGCTGAGGGTTGCATGGGAAGGCGCGACTGCGAGCGGGCAAGCCTCGGGTTGTTGCTACTACTTCGAATGCGTCTATACCCGCCCTAATGTATCGCGGTATCTATGCATACAGGCTGGCGCTCTTCAGTGAAGTGATCTTATGATTGGTGATACTCTGTGTGTGTCTCTTTGCCTTTGCACTGCTCGGAGGTCGCCAGGTTGCCGCAGCGTCACGTGATAGTATAGCATATAGCACACCGTCTCCGGGGCCGGAGCGACAGTCTCGGAGATAATTGGATGATGCTTCCAACTGTTGCCTTCATACTTGACTTGGATCTCTACAAGATGCGCGTCGTGCTTACTCGCTCTTGCCTCCCACTACGTTGGCGCGTTGGCGCTCTGGCCCCGCCCTTCTCACTTCCTGACCTACGCGCTTGCGACCCTGATCCGACTTTGCGCTTCCACCCCTTCATTTCACATTAGTTGTTGTCGCAATTACAGCGCCCTCATGACACCCGCATACTATGTAAGCTCCAGGGAACGTTCGACGATGGAACCTCTCCCCTGCTTGAATCCTTGGGTTGGTGGGGCAACACATTGACGCGTCGTCGCACGAGCCATGTTCATGCCGCGCCGTCCACCCGCGACGCGCAAAACTTCCCCCTTTCACTACCTAGGATCGTAGCAATCCGCGCTCACGATTCCACACCACTATGGCGAGCGCCACGTTCTCCGATCTGCCGACCGAGCTGGTCGTCAATGTTTTCGCTTTCGTAAGTTCCGGACATTGCCGCTCTACAAGCCAGAAAGCGCTAATACATCTGTTAGATCCGGCAAAAGCATGATCAAGGCGTTGTATGTCTCGTCAGCCGCTCATGGCGGGAGCTTATGGCCCCTATCCTGTGGGAAAAGCTTGAATTCAGCTTGGGTGATCACCAAGGCTCTTCCCCTGGCCGCTCTTTGACGACGTTATTGGATCCTAACTCTGGGATCCTCCCACATGTACGGAATCTATGCTTTGCGGACTTTACGGACGAGGATTCGAACAACCGTCTCGAGTCGTTGATCTTGGCACTTCCACGCGATAAACTCCGCATTTTCCAGGCCTATGGCGGCGACATGGATCATGAGGTTTTCTTGCAATTGTTGCGATCGCAGACCAAGCTCGAGAAAATATATGCAGTAACTCCATCTCTCTGCCTTGGCTCGACGAGTGCCACACATATTGTTTCCCAGGAATCCCGCGCGAGGGTTGCATCGCTGACGCCTGAACTGGAGGAGATTACTCTCATTCTAGAGTGCACGAGGGAAGACAAGGTCGACGATGTCTACCGGGATCTGCAGAGCTTTATCGACCTCTACCCGAGTCTCGAAAGGCTGGAATTGTCAGGCGAACATGAAGATCCGATCTCATTACAAGGACTGCTCTGGCTATCGCCGGAAAGTCGCCTATTCTCCAATCTAACGTCTATCAAAATGGAGGCAATGAGCTTGGTACCGGATGCTTCATATCAGTTCTCCCACAACTTCGACGTTGCAAGGTTAGAGAAGTTGCATCTCAAGGACTGCAGCTCGATGTCGCTGTTCTTCGACAGTCTCTCAGAATCGTACATTGAGACACCTGGTAAATTAAGGGAGTTGTGCATCGCCCTACCTGGTTCCAACCCCTACCATGACGATGGTGAGCACGAAGTACAGGTCGAGACCACAACATCCATTGAAAACTTCCTCAAAGTCTGCCCTAGACTTGAGAATCTCGAATTAGATCTTCGCAATGGCAAACTTGTCGACAAAAGTTGTCTTTTGCCTCACGCTGAAACGCTTCGTAACGTCGTTATCGAAGAATCTCGAAGCGAAAGTACGGATTCTCAGTCGCACTACTACTCGGAAGACGAAGTAGGGGTAATTTGAGGGCGTGCACAAAGCTCAGAGGACTGGCCATCAATCTGCCACCTATCGATCTCGGATGTATCACAAAGCTCGAGCACGAATTCCAATTCAACGCAAATGAGCAGGATTGCGCTGCTTTCAAAGATGTATTAGTAAGTAATGTCTTCGTTGTATTGATATCTTTACTGATTGGCATCGCAGGCACAATGCGCCGCACATCCCGTTCTTCATACCATGCAGATACTTAGCGAGCCTGATATCACGTTTCCAGATCTGGATCCGGATGAAGATCAGGGGACTTTGATGAAGGATCGCAGCTTCGGTGCGTCGTGCGAGGCTGCCATGAAACATTTTGGCGACCAGGTCTTCAGTTATATGTCGCAGTGTGGTACAGTCCCGAGACTCCTCCTAGTCGAATCCTTTGACACTCGTGATTTTGAAGAAGGTATGCCGATGGAAGATTGTTATTTCTCGCCTTGGTATATCCACACGCGCGGAAATGTTCGAGATAATTCGGGCAGCAATCTAGTAGGTGCAGCGCGCGTTGAGATGGAGAAGACATCGAGGAACTACCCTGGCGACTTCATCCTCAGGCGCTTCTCTAGCTAATGTCTATCATGAGCTTATAAACTGTATTGTATCTAGTAGTATGCAAACTAAGAGGGTAAAGTAATGCTTCAGCGTGCACCACATCGGATTAACACCTAGTATGCGTTCTATTGTAGGCCTAGGTGAAGGACCCTGTTCACACCTACAAGTCTTGGCCGTATGCAAGAGCTGTGCGTTTTCCCCACTTTTCTCGCGACACACCTTTCTTACTTCTCATCGAGGCTGCTACTACCTCAACTGCTTCTGCATGTGCTCCCGACGAACTCCACGTCCAGCCATGACGCATAGAAACCTCTCTGATCTACCTCCCGAATTCGTTGCAGTTCGAAAAGGATTCTGGATATCAGGGATGTGCTGACAGTTTCGTTTAGGTGCGACAGAAGACCGAGCAAGGCGTCGTGAGCCTGGTCAACCGTGCATGTCGTACGGTAAGGCAGATCTCAGAACCACGAAAACACGTTCCAACGAGCTACGCTCTTTCTTTTGCTAAGCCGGAACGTTATCTGCCAAATGATGAGCCACCTGTACGGCCGCAGTTGCGTCGCATCATGCAGGGGTTCCAGTCGTCATTTTCGGCGAAAATGTTGAATGCCAAAGGCGAATCAGCGGTGGTGGCTCGTTCTGTAAAGTAATCGAAGACTTCGCGTTCGTTGGGGTCCGTCACAACTCCCGATGTCGCCCTGTGTTGTGTTGAGCACAGCTGGATCTCCGGATGAAGTGTGTAGACAATCTTGGCTTGCACAGTCCTTCCACCCTTCCATTTCAACGCGAGATATCTAGTGAACGTGAGTATCGTCTAGCCCTTCTGTCTCCGCCTGTTCGGCATCCTCGCCCTCTTCATCGCTATACACCTCGAGCGCCGCTTGAAAAGCCTCTCGGTCCCAGTCCCGTCCTTGCCCGCCTCCCGGCCACCCGGCTCTTTTCATTTTGCGCACAAGCGACTTGAACTCGTCGTCCGCGTCATCAAGCTCCCAGTACATCGGTACCGCCTCAACGATATCCGTCTGGAGACCGATCCAGCGCAGCTCGCGGAATCTTTGCTTGCAGAGCGCAAAAAACTCGCGTGGGCGATAGACGTTGAAGCTCTCCCGCCAACGCTCGTTCTCGTCTCCGGCGTAGCGCTCTTGCACCACGGCATTGAGCTCTGGCGCCGGCTCATCGTGCTGGCCGCTAGGATCCCCCCAGTAGACGTATCCATCAGCCGTGTTAATGACGAGATTGTAGCCATTACGCCCGTTGCTGTTACCGAAAGAGATGCATGATGGCGGTAACGGATCGCCTATAGGTTCAACGTAGTATTCGAGATCCCCGTCGCGGATCCTTTTCTGCATCGCATCACTGTGGTAATCCTGGATTCGTGTGTTCTTCATGATGACGTGCTTGCCGTAGGCTTTGTCTGGCTCAACAAAGTCTACATAAGGCATGTGGCGGAGCAAGTCGATGACTGCGTCAGTCTTGTTCAGGTTGGCCATGGTGGATTGTGTGATTGATGGCCAGCCATTCTTGGGCGCTTTGGTGACGACAGAATTATCCCAGAAGACTCGATTGCAGAACTCGTAGTGGTCTGTCAAAAGTGTGATGAACTCGACTTCATCAAAGGGCATGGTAGCACTTCAACCTTGGATCCTATGAAGAAACTGAACACCCCGGAGCCTACGTTGATGTTAGGGTACCTATTTTGCAAGTCCTTAACTCAACGTAGTCTGCAAACTGATTTGGTTTTGCTCTAGTATGAGGTGGTAGAAGGAAGTGAGAAAGAACACTATTCCAACATGGTGGGGCGTGGGCAGGGTGGATTACCTATGCTGACGGTTAAATAAGGCCTTCAAACGTCATCACACGCCGACGCCGACGTGCCCTGTCACGTGCCAGTTTCTGAGCAATCTTCTAGAAAATGAAGCGCCCGACAAACCTCCATTCCCCGAAAGCGCAATATACATGTACGCCTATTTCTACGCAGCAGATGCGACGAAGACAGTGCAAGTTAGAGAAGGCAGCCGCGTCGCCTGTTGTCGTTTCAGCGCCATGTTACCAACGTGAGCAGGAGTGGATATGTTAAAGTAGAAAGTGAGGCTTGAGAGAATGTAGGGTTCTAGAAAAGGTGAGATATGCGGCTGGAAGGTGCGACGGAGCACTGCTCGCGAAGACCGCCATCGCCACATGTTAGGAAAGATACGACCAGGCACGAAAAGAACCACTGTGAAGATACTGAGTACAAACGTGAAGGTCACTCAGACTCGGTGGATGACGACTTTGCTCATCCAGTATTTGGCGCATAAAGGCACTGCGCTGACGGTACTGATGATGGATCCATAAGAGAGAGGGCACAGTATATACCTCCAGGCTGCACCATACAATCGGGCTAAGATATGGCTGAGTAACATTGCCCTCCTTCCTGTGCCCACCTGCCGTGGTGGACCCTTTTTGAGTCCACAGGTCTTGGCGGTACACGTGGGCTTGAGCAAACTTCGCAGGAGCCACGTGCGCTGACCTCGATTGCTCTCACTCTGCTTGCTAATGCTTTCCTGCTCTTATTAATGACACCGTAGATGCCCGGCTGGCCCCCGTGTACACACAACCAACATGGCGCATGCGACCTTCACCGACTTGCCGAATGAAATGGTCTGTAATGTGTTCTCCCTCGTAAGTGGCAGCGGCTCCCTTATCTAAGAAAAGGGCTAATAGCTTAAGCAGATTCGATCAAAGCCTGACCAGAGTAGCATCTATCTCGTTAGCCGCGCATGCAGAGATCTCATAGCACCCATGATGTGGGAACGAATCGAGGCGCGGTTCTACGATCTCACTCCTCGTCTTCTTGCGACATTGATGCATCCGGATTCAAAGATTGCCAGCCACGTTCGAGAACTGGAAGTTTCTGACTCAAGCAGCTCATCTAAATTAGAAGACAACTTGCGACTGGTACTAGCAGCAATTCCACGTAATCGCATTCGGACTTTCGAGTGCTCTTGCCAGCTGAGCACACTCACGCTACAACATCTCTTGCAGTCTCAACGAAAAATTGAAGTCCTTGAAGTTTTGACTCATTTCACCACACTCGGGCAACCAGGATCGTCTAGGTTTGACTCTGGAGAACACCACACATGGATGAATTCATCATTGCGCGATGTCAAGTCCATTGAGTTATGGATAGCAACCCGTAGCTCATCGGAAGAGCGTATCTTCGAGCGCCTCAACTCCATCTCCGAAAATCATCCAAGGATAGACAACCTAGATCTGTATTCAACGTCGGATCGTGGAAAGAAGTTGATCTCTCTGTGCGGGATACTTCATCATGCCAAAAACATTCCACTCTTCTCGAAACTTACAAGCCTACGACTCTTCGAACTAAGATTGGGTAAAAGGGGAGACCGGGCGATATCGAAGAGTCTTGATCTCTCGATACTATCTTGTCTACGAATAAGCTCGTGCGACAACATTACAGCCTTCATTGAGTCACTGTCTTCATACTATAGTTCCGGCACCGGCGAACTCACTGATCTTTACATCATTCTTCCACACCAACTCGAAGAGCCAGAGAACTCAGTCAAGGCCATAGAATCACTGCTCAAGGTCTGCCCTAAGCTCGAGGATCTCCAGCTGGATCTCTCTCGACATGGCTTCGTTGCCAAAGAATGCATCTTGGCACATTGCCAGACGCTCGAATGTCTCATGCTTGGTACTGGAAAATCGAAGATCTGCAGCCATTTCACTGTCACAGAGATGACGGCTATACTACGGGCTTGTATTCATCTGAAGTATCTGGCGGTCAATATGCCAGCCTGCGATCTGGGTACTATCACAGAACTTGGAACTGGATTTCGCCCAAAAGAAGAATTCGCGGATATGCTGGTATGCGTCGGGTCCCATCACACAAGTCGGGTTTGCTAACAAGATCCCAGGCCGTGATCTCCACACACCCCGTATTGAACGCGTTCCGCATTCTCAATCTCCCGACGGTCAACTTTGGCGACGTTTACGACAGCGAAGAAGTACCTATGAATGAACAAGTCTACTCTTGCCAAGCCCTCATGCAAGACTACGCCAACAAGATCCTCAGATTCATGGCTGGCCGAGGATCTAAGCTACGAGTCCTCATCATCAAGCCTAGCTCCGAGGTCCTTAATGCTGATGGGGATCCTTATGACGTCGACCTTAATGGCCACCAATGGCCTGAATATCATTACGCTCGAGGTCTTTTCGAGGATTTCACGGGCATGAAAGGTGTGGTTGCGCATCCCTTGAGGGACGCTCTACTGGACTTTCCTGATTTGGGGCCGTTGCTTAACTAGGAAAAGAGAAGACGGATTCTACTGTTGACAGGGCAAGGCGCGAAGGGTGGCGGCCCATAAATATGCATCACCGTCATTATTGGGCGACTCAACATGAATGAGCTTAATTAGAAAGTTACAATCTCTCAATGAACACCTCTTACCCAAATCACCTCCACTCCTCACACCCCAAACCCATCAAGCGGCGACTCCGTACTCTCAATCACCGCCGGATACACCACACCCCCCTGTCTTCTAACCTGATCCATAACCCGCATAACCACCTCCGTCTCCTCCAAACCCATCACCTCACTCTCCAGCTTCCCATCCCGAATGCACCTCGCACACTCATCTGCCTCCCAAAACATACCATGCCCGCCCCCCGGTATCTCCTTGAACTTATCAACAACCTGATATTCAAAGTCCGCCAACTTGCCGCGTTTCTCATTCGCAGCAGGCGTCAACGTATACATCCTTGGTCTCGGCGCGTAGTCGACGGTCAAGTCGCCAAGTGTCCCTTGTATCCTCACCGCATCACCCCCCGCATTCGGATACTCCGCATTCGGCGTCGTCCCAACAATAATACTCGTCCCCGCCACGCCCTGCGCCCCCGTCCCCGGAAAACGCAACAGCACAGTCGTCGTCTCGTCCACACCCGTCTCACACTTACTAACCGCCGAACTCACAACCGGTTCCTGCCTCTCCCCCTCCGGTTGCACGTGATACAACGCCATAAACAACCACGTTAGGCTGTAGATACCTAGATCGAGTAACGCGCCGCCCGCGAGATCCGGATTCACCATCCTATGCTGCGTGCCAAACTCCTTCTCCACATCATTCCAGAAACTAAAATCAGCGAATACGCGCTTGATATCGCCCAATTTCCCTTCTTTAACGATGTCGCAGACTTCCCGTGACAAGGGGAAGAAACGC
Source organism: Alternaria sp. Ai002NY15 (assembly GCA_023758125.1). Classification (NCBI taxonomy): domain Eukaryota; kingdom Fungi; phylum Ascomycota; class Dothideomycetes; order Pleosporales; family Pleosporaceae; genus Alternaria; species Alternaria sp. Ai002NY15. The sequence continues at coordinate 264,726 of JAFVLO010000023.1, read as the reverse complement.
GTCCACACGGCTTCCATCATGAACCTCCGCTTCTCCCTCGCCAGTTTCCTCAACTCCCGGCATTGCGCCGCATTCACAGTTATAGGTTTCTCTATCAACACATGTTTTCCGGCGTTGAGGCAGAGGCGGGCGTGTTGGTAGTGGTGGGAATGGGGGGTGGCGATGTAGATGATGTCGATGTTTGGGTCGGAGGCGAGCTCGGTGTAGGAGCCGTATGCCTTTGCTGATGGGGGTGCGCCGACGGATTTGAGAAATTCGGCGGCACGGCTTGCCGACGTGGAAGATGCTGCTGCTGCGACGACATGACGGATATCTGAGGCATCGCGGGTTTGGGGATCGATGAGGAGGTCTTTTGTGAATGCTGGAGTGGTGTTAGGATGGGTGGGTTGAGGGAGATGAGGGTGTTGTACTTGTTGCTATGCCTCCCGTCGCTACGATCAATTAGCCTTCTCTCATCGTGTGTAATCAGGCTTGGTTGTGCGTACCCAAGATACCCCACCTTAGCGTGAACGGCTCCGAACTCATGTTTGCGAAGTTATGTTATCCCGGTCTCGAGACAAAAGAGGGAGACAGAGATGAGATGGTGAATACTTCCTTTATACCTCCATCGCTATAAACACAGCCCGATGCTACATGTCTCATGCGCCCTAGGGCACAGTTTTGCTGCAGGTACATGTGTAACATGCAATAATAGGACGTTGACAACCTCTCGATTAGAGTACCCCGCAGCGGGCGGTTGCATGTCAGAGGGCCTGATGACGCGGGAAGCGGAGAGACGGGATGCTATCCACCTTGTCTTTCGATAGCATCGCTAAATCAGATGATGAAAAAGATCTTTCTAGTCATGTTATAGCCGGTGAACATTCCTATTCCTTCACATACGACCATAGGACAATGAGAATTAGGCTTCCCGTCCGCTCAGCCATATACAAGCATTGTACCGGCGGATTAGTAGTTAGGTGGGTGACCACTAGCGAATCCCCGCTGTTGTATGTTTTTGCTAAAAAGTCCGTCTTTTTTGCATCGACATGTTGTAGGCGCATCGAATTGCTGTACACTATGAGCATGACATTCCAATCCAATAATAGTGATGCGTTGAATTCCGGGTATATACATTTTGAAGCCTCGTGGTCCCTCCACGTACCGTGATAACAATGCTCCAGCAAGTGCTCATAGCCCAATATGACTCTCCACCGTCCTCGATAGTGTCGACTTCCTTTTACGGGTCGCGACTCGACCCGATATACAGCTTCGACTGCGATCGCAACCATTCCTGAGATGTACCAGTTCGAAGGTACGCTCTAAACCTTGCGCATGGCAAGCTTCTTGCGTGCCTGGATCGTGTAGGCGTAGAGAGCGTCCTTGAAAGCGAAGAGGAAGGCGGCGGTGATGACACTCTGGGTGACCTTGGGTCCGATACCTATGACCTGTTAGCACATGTTCTCTTTTACTTGAAACGATATTCCCCATACCTCCATACAGGCCAGTGTATCCCTCCTCCCTGATGATGCGCCTGAAGGTGGTCAACATATCCTCCCTCGGTCCGTCCCTGCCCGCAACGTGCATCCTGCTCTTGACAGTAATGTACGGGTAGGTGATGCTGGTAGCCAACAGCTTGCCCAGCGCACCAAGATAGAAGGCATCCTTGGGCGTGACCCTCCTCCGCTTCTCCAGCATCTGCTTCAGCTGCTCGAACACAGTGTATTGGAGGATCGGGTTGATGACCAAGACCAACGCCGGCATGACACCAGCGAACAGGCGCGCGGGGCCCTCATCGCGGACGAGGGCGAAGAGCGTGCCAAGCGTCGATGGCGCCTTCTGTGCGGGCGTAGGTGCGCCCGGGAGCGACTCGTCGGAGGCTTCGGATTTGCGCGTCGTCATGCGCGTGTTGACGACCCAGATGGGGTTGGTCATGAGGACGGTTGCGCTGCCGGCGAGGGCGCCTGCCATCATGGACTCGACCGTGGTGAGCTTGGAGGAGGCGCGACCGGCTTTGAGCGCAGCCTTCTCGAAGAAGGAGCGGGTCCATTCGTACCCTGATGCCGTCAGTACTTTGAAGTATCCTTTAGAAGTGTGTTGCCGTACAGTAATAGTAGACGAAGTTTGTGACGCTGATGCCGAAGAGGGCGGAGTCGAGACCGGCGTAGAGGCCTGCGACACCCTCGCGCTTGATGATGCGGCGCGCGGCATTGAGCGTCGACGACTGCGCGCGCTTGGATTCAACCTGGGCGCGGGTAGAGAGGGTGATGAGCGGGTAGCTGGGGGTTGTTAGCAGCCCGCATCGCATTGTCGCGATGGCGCATACGTCAGGGCCATGGACAGCAGTCCTCCACCAGCGCCAGCCAGCGCATGCGCAACATTGTCGCTCTGCTGAGCCGCCGTGCTCTGGGGCACCGAGGAAGTCGACTCGATGAGCTTCTCCTGCGCCTTTTCCTGTGTTTGAGACATGGTCGGGTGTAAAGTTCAGTCGCGCGGGAGCTGAAGAGGGGAAGCGGGCGGTTGTCGCAACGGGAGGAAGGAGCAGCCGGTAAGCCGATGGGATTGGGAAGGTTAGGATAAACAGTGAAGGAAAGGGTATCAAAAGGGAAGCAGCTTCAAGTCTCGTCGGATGGTCTTCGTCTCCGCATTTGAGCTGCGGCTCCGGCTGGCTTGTGAACGTCACCAAGCATTTCCGGGGTAAGACGTACAACCGAGGCAACAACTTCCCCCGATCTAGTCGCATGCGGTAATCCTCTCCAAACTACCAACATGTGCAATCTCCTCGCCTCATGCACTGCATTACAAACATATAATCATGACTCTTGATTGGCCGTCGCTACTGGATTATTCTGCAACTACCTCCCGTATATTCTCCTCTCTGCTACCCGAAACGGTACATAGAGCACCGCTGCCAGCACAACTGCTACCTCCAACCCGATGTCGCCCGTAGTCTCCGCGATGGGTCCTGTCCACCAAATTTGTCCCATACATGGGATGATGAGGCCAAAGGAGAGCAGGAACGCGCCAATTGCCGCGAAACCGGGTGGCAGCTTGCTCGGCTCGTCCCACGCCTCTTCATCCTCGGTATAAGCCATGAAGCTGCTGCGTCGGAACAGCACGTGTTCGGTGATGGCGATGCCAATGAAGGCCGCACTCCAGTACCCGATGACGCCGATGAAGTTTTCGAGGTTGAGGAAGAAGCTTGAGGAAGCCTCGACAGCAACGCCAATTACAATACCAGTAATGACGATGCTGAAGAAGATGCGCGGGATGCGGAAGAGCCAGGGAAGGAGCATCTGCAGGTTTAGTGTTACGCTGTACATTGTCGCCGACAGGTTACCCAACATGCTAAAGGCAAGCACGACTGTGACGAAGCGACCGAATCCGCCAGCTGGTTGAAGCATGGCTGCAAGGACACCACTCGCTGCGTTGACATCGTACCCAGCCTGCCATGGGCCAATGTTTGGTGTCGCTCCTCCCATCGCTGCACCGAGGGTCATCAGCAGGACCGTAGGGAGGGCAAGACCGGTGTAGGTGTAGAGCGCGATCCGGAAAGGAGGGGCCTTGGGATGCATGTACGTCGAGAAGTCGCTCGCAAGTGCAGCCCATGGGAGCATGAAGCTCGCCACGAGACCGCCAAACGAGAGGACCTGTGATGCCGTGGCAGCTGGCGCTGCTACCTGCTGGCTGAGGCTGCTACCCCCGCATCCTGCTGCAATGATAAGTGCGGCCAATGCTGGGATCCATGCCCAGCGCTCATAGTGATGCAATACTCCGAAGCCGCAGAAGGAGATGACCAGCGATAATATGGCGATGATGACGATACCCACCGTGGCGTTGATGGTCGCTCCGTCCTGCACCGCCGACAGAGCCATACCGCCAATGACACTATCGACAACGCAGAAGCCCGTCAGCGTTGCAAGGTTGAGCAGTATCAATAGAGAAACAAAGTATTTCCCGAAGGAAAACCTCGCCTGGACCAGCTGTCGCATACCCGTCTTCGGCCCCCACGTACACATATACGCCACCGGCACCGTCGACACGAGGGTAAAGAAAAGAATAACCAGCGCCGCGTCCCTCAGACTAAGAGCAAAAGACATTGTGCCCACCATGCCAAAAGTCACACTGCATACCCGTTAGCCATGATGCAAGGCCACCACTCCCCAATTGACCACTTACGGCAACGGATTACAACTCATGCAAAACCAAAGCGTGAAGATCTTTGAATACTGCGTCTCTGTCCTATCCTCATACGGCACAGGCGTACACCCTCTGAGCTCAACATCACCTTTCTTTTCCAGAAAACTCAGCACCCCTCTCCACCCTCCAACTCTTTCGTGCTTGCCCACCGTGACATCGCCATGTTGCTGCTCCACTCCCGCGACTTCCCCAACCGAGAGATTGGGCCGCTTGATGTCTTCCTGTTCCCGCGAAGGAGCACCACTCCCCACCCTGCTACTCCCTACACCTCCATTCGGGGCGTCTGCCATCTCTTTTCCCGGACCCGTGGTCTCTTGGCTCGCAGCACCGTTTTCGCCGCTCCACCCCGAGATATTGCGCGTGTAAAGGTTTGTCAGTCGTGCGTAAGGGACCCGAGATGATGGTACAGACGCCGTTGACGACCCACTCGCTATGTCCGTCTACGGCTTGCAATGCGAAGTAATAGTGTGAAACTGCTCAGTCGTGTGATGCGATAAGGCCCGGCGCGACTATATACCTGAATCATTTGCTCCACCCAGTACAACGTCGTTATGACTCTTTGCTTACCCCATAGTGGCGGGCTGGTGACTATCGCGAACAGAGATTTTTTGCAAACACGACATTTCTGGTTCGCGCATCCTGTGCCCGGCAAGGCTAGACGCGCACCCGTCGGCAACCGAGCGCTGCAAAATCGTTTCAATGCACGAATGCACGCATCCCACAACAAAGGGTCCATGACGATCTGGCCCACCTCGCGCGCTGCTAAGCCGACAACCGCATGATAGCCGTCTAATAACCGCGCCTTTGACTGTCTGCAGCCGTAGCTTCAGGATGCTACTCCGACCATGACGGAGGTGGATGTGCGATGCGTATGCCGTGGTGTGCAGGAGGTCTTGTCGGCTGCATGCTTGCTGCGCTGCGCAATGGCCTGATTATAGACGCGCTTGCCGACTTCTCGCCGGTCTGCCGGACCTTCCCCACGGTCTTGACCGAGATGGGCGACACTCGTCCAACCACACTGCGTGCGGTGCTTGATACTCCGACGAGGGCGTGTAGCGTCCTCGGGGAGAGTGATGTTAGTTATCATGGGCGTTGAGCGCTGCGGCGTCGCCTTGCATGAGGCTGTCCCTCTTCGCTCATCTCCTTCTGCTGCGCTGATATTTGGAATCTGGTTATGGCTGCCGACGAAGAGAACAAGCGTGAACCTATACCGGTCGACGAGGCTGCTGTTGCACCTGAGCTGCCGGTTGAAGGTGAAGTCGAAGTCCCATATAGTATATACACCAGCAAAGAGAAATGGCTCATCGTAGCCATGGTCGCGTTGGCGGGGTTCTATAGGTACATTCTTTCCTTTCATCTCATCTCAAGATACACACATAGAACAATTACTAACACCACCACAGCCCCCTCCCCGCGAACATCTACTTCCCAGCCATCCCAACCCTCGCCCGCGCCTTCAACCAGACATCCGAAGCCATCAACCAAACCGTCACCGTGTACCTAGTCTTCCAAGGAATCAGCCCTATGCTATGGGGCCCCATCAGTGACCGCTACGGCCGCCGCCTCGTCTACCTGGTATGTCTTAGCATCCTCGTCGCCTCGTCCATCGGCCTAGCCCTCTGTCCAACCAGCCACTTCTGGCTGCTCCTCTTCCTGCGCTGCTTCCAGTCCGGAGGTAGCGCCAGCACCATCGCCCTTGGCGCAGGCGTCATAGGCGATATATCCACGAGCCGCGAAAGAGGCGGCTACTTTGGCATGTTCAACCTCGGTCCTATGCTCGCGCCTTGTATCGCACCTGCGATTGGAGGCGCGCTCTCGCAGGGCTTGGGCTGGCGATCTATCTTCTGGTCCATCGTCATCATGGTCGCGGTTTGCCTGCTGTGCATTGCGCTTTTCCTCCCTGAGACCCTGAGGAGCATTGCCGGTAATGGCAGTATCCCTGTGCCCCGCCTCCAACGCGCTATCCTCCCTATCGTCGGCCAAAAAGCAACGAAAGAAGCCTTTGACCCGGATTCCCGCGCTAAGGCTAAGCACTCTGTTAATCCCTTTGTTCTCTTCACGTACCCTGATGTCATTGTCCTGCTCACTTTTACCGGCCTGGTTTACGCGGTCAATTACACAATCACCGCCACCATATCCTCCGCTTTCGCAAAGATATACCCGGAGTTGTCGGAGACGGTGCTGGGGCTTTGCTACCTTCCCGTCGGCGCGGGCATGATTCTAGGTTCTACGATGACGGGCAAGATGCTGGACTGGGAGTACAGACGCATCAAAGAGCGGTGTGGTGATAACTTCACTATCGAACACGCTCGGTTACGCATAATGCCCTTCTACCTCTCCCTCTTCATCGTCTGCGTCATTGCTTGGGGTTGGACGATCCAGGCTAAAGCTCATATCGCTGTCCCCCTCATTCTGGGCGTTATGCTGGGCTGGACGTCGATTGGTATCCTCAACACCACCATGACACTCAACATCGACATCTTGCAATCTCGCAGCTCAGGCGCAACGGCGTGTACGAACCTGGTGCGCTGCTCGCTGGCTGCTATCCTGGTGTCTATCATCGATCGCATGGCGAGTGCGTGGGGCGATGGCTGGACGTATACGTTTTGGGGTGGCATATGTTGTTTGTTGATGCCGCTTATGTTGCTGGAGATCAAGATGGGGCCTGTGTGGCGGAGGAGGCGCGAAGCTAAGGAATTGGAGGATGAGAAGGCATGATCTTGTTGTTGGGCAGGAAGTGAAGGAGATGGAGCAACGAGTTTTTGGTTGGAGAAAAGCATTATACCCTTTTGTTGAAAGTTAGCATAGCGTTGGATAGTATCGCTGAGAATCGCATTTTTATCATATGTTTTCGTTGCCAGTGATAAGGGTAAGTAAAGTGTCTTTTAGTCCTGTGCTAGAGGTGAGTAGCTAGACTAACAAAGACCTCACTCCACCATATCCGAGCACCGTCCTCATACCACCACACCTCCTCTCTCGATCAAACCCTCGAAATCCTCATACCTCCCCCCCTTCACACCATCCCCCTCCCACATCCTCAGCATAACACCACCACACCACCATCCTAACCCCCCCTCGTAGGCACAGGCTCCTCCGAAGCCGCCGGCTCCTTCGAAACACCATCCTCCACACCACCCTCCCCAGCAGCCACACGACCAAACAGTTTGTTGCAGTAATGACCGGAACGACAAGCTGGTCCACAAGTACCCGGTGGGCATCCGTAATCTGCAGCCATCATCGTAGGCTCAATGGAAGCAGAAACTTCGTCAGGCACTCCACGTGCGTTGACAGCGTTGGTGTCGGTGACGGTGACGACGTAGACTAGGTTTGTTGGTTCGGGTTCTTGACGGGCGCTAGTATCGGTGGCTGTAACAACGTAGATTGGATCAGTCGGTCCAGCCTCTTGACTTGGATTGGCAGCGTCGGTATTGGTGACCGTGACGACGTAGACTGGGTCTGTCGGTTCAGCTTCTTCACGGGCGGTGGTAGCGATAGTATTGGTGACCGTGACGACGTAGACTGGGTCTGTCGGTTCGGATTCATCACGTGCGTTGAGATCGCGGGTTTTGGTGACAGTGATGACAACGATCGGGTCAATAGGTCCAGCTTCTTTAGTGTTCGTGTTCGTCACGACCTCGACTAGATCAGTCGGTCCAGCTTCTTGACGAGCGGTTACACGCTTAACATGGGTGATCGTGACAACGTAGACTGGCTTACCACCCGCTTCAGCCTCTTGACGAGCGTAGATATCGTTGGTAGCCGTAGCCGTCGGGGTGCTGTGAACATGACTTGCGAAAGGGCAGTCAGGTCCAACCCAACCCGGAGGACAAGACTTCGTAGGCTTTGGCGGTGAGACGACAATGCTGCAGTCGCTTCCAACATGGCCTGGAGAGCAAGTCGATGTTGGCACCGCCTGCCTGGCAACAAGACGCTGAGATCGACCTCCGAGATCTTCAGATGCGAGTCTAGGCGCATGAGTGGCCCTCGCCTGCCTTGCGACCCACCGCTGAGACCGTCCGCCGCCGTAGTCCGGGGGGAAGATAGTGCTAGTCGCCATGGGCCAGCAAAAGTGTACATCAGGATTATCGTCCCGCGTAAAGGCAGAGGAGTGGCAACCGCACTCATACGAGGTAGAGCAAGTAGGCTTAGACTTATCCGGTCCGCATTGAATATGCGTAGAGATGGCAGTCGCATAGGTCTTGGAGTCCCAAGAGGTGATTTCAGTGCAAGTCGCAGTAGTTGGCAGGGCCTGGCGACGCTGAGCGGTGACGCTCATCCGGGTCGGCTTGACCGAATCATCGAAACCCTCGGAGGGCTTAGGGATTTCGGAGTCCCCGGAGGTCTTGGTCTTGGAGGGCTTGGGGGATTCCTGCGTCTTGATGGACTTGGAGGTGTGGACGCTGGCTCGGGTGTGGGACTCGACTACGGTGAGCTGGCGGCGGTGCGCGGTGATGGTGCGGGTGAGTTCCGTGGAGTCGGTGGTTTCCTTGGAGGTGTAGGCGTTGGAGCGGGATGGTGGAGTGTGGACAGTGGTGCATGATTTGGGGTTGCTGCATGGCCTTGTTGTTAGGGTGGTCTTGCTGCCGGTAGCTTGGCTGACAGCGAGACCGATGAAGCCCAGGGCAGTGAGGCAGAGAGTGGTGAACTTCATTTTGGCTGTGATGGAGTTAGTATCGAGGCCGTGAGATGCGTAGGGACTTTATTGGCTACCTGAAGTTGATGATGTTGGGGAAAGGGAAGAGAAGTGGGTAGAGAGTGAAGGGTAGAAGGAGGGGAGCAGTAAAAGAGGTTTATATACATCTCTGTTGTAATACAGACACGATAGTTCTGTGGAGACACTGCCCCGTCGGTAATCACCTCTGTTTGTGAGATTACTTTTAGGTTGTCACTGCGGTAAGAGAAGTAACGTGAGTGGTCTACGCAGATGCGATGGGGTGGGGACGTCGGAGTTCGGGGTGAACCGTTTGCTGAGGTATTAGTGAGTAATCGAGCACAAACACCTGCGACCTAATAATATGCCCAAGTTAGCGTGAGCACACTCACCTCACAGCGTACGATGACAAGACAATGAGTGTCAGAAAGATCAACAACAGGGTAACTCAATTGGAGGTTAGAAGAACGTCTGACCGTATTCGAGGTAATAATAATGCAATACTACTCAGACTCCGAAGTGCGCAACTCTACCTGTATATCCGTGTAATGAGCATGCCCCGTCTATATCAAAAGACCCTGTGTAAAGTTCTCAAGTGCAGCCCGATACTGCTGACTATACTCTATGATAATCTGCTGCTGGTACCAGCTATGTCGTGCATTGTGGTCGGCCACAAGATTATGCGCAAGCTCGTGACAGTATGTGCAGAACCAACTGTCCAGAGCTGTGAGCTTCCCTTCCTTAGTCTGGCATCCGTCGCTATGCAGAGCGATGAACCAAGCAAGGTTGAAGAACAGACTACCGTTCATGTTGAACGCCACCGTGTTAGACTTCTTGTCGAGGAAGATGTTTACCGCCGCAGGGTTGACGCTGAAGATTGATGTGAGGCCAAAGATGAGCGGTAGGAACTTTTGGAGGTGAGATTGCAGGTCGGTGAGCGGCGCAGTCTCGTCGCGGCCATAGTAGATGTCGACATGACGGCCAGAGAAGGGCACCGAGAACGCTTTGTGCAGGTTCTCCCATTGTTCACCGGTACAGTAGCCTCCACGATCGAGTTCCGTCGGGTCCTGGTGATGCTTGGTGTTGATGTTCTCCATACCAGTGGGCCGACATTCCTTGATAGCATTCTGAATGTTCGATTTCGTCGCTTGGATGTCGCGACTGATCTGAGGGCCGTCTGTACCCTTGGAGGAAGAGGCAGGTGCGCTAGGCGCGTTCTTGAAACCGAGCTTCTTCGCCCAGTTGTTGATGAGACCCTGCTCCTCTGGTTGACGGCCGTGATTGGCGATTTCCATGCCACCCTCTGGACTACCAAACGCACCAGGCATATGCTTGCCTTTCTCGGGGGTCTCAGGTGGTGGAATGTTCTCTCTATCATCAGACTTGACATGACCCGACTTGGCTTGTTCGGCGACTCGCTGCTGTTCCTCTTCTTCGCGCTCTTGCTCGGCTTGCTTGGCGATACGCGCTTCATGCTCTTTCTTCCGTAGGATACGCTCGACATTGATACCCTTTTGCTGGAGTCGGCGTAGAGGCTCAGTCAAGATGCGCTCTAGCGCGATTGCGTCGTTGCGCTTCGGCCGCGATACAAGCAACCTTACCAGTTCGCTTGACACCTCGTACAGATCGTATTTCGGCGTGATGCTAAGCACGTACCCCGTACCACGCACCTTGATGATAACAGCCGATTTACGTGAAGATGTTGCGACATTGCGTTCCGCTAGAGAATAACGGATGGAGATATCTGACACGCATTGCACCGTCAGATTAGAACCCAGCCACTTGGCGTCATGTCTGATAGCTTTTGAAGAAGCATCGCGTTCATACTCGTGAAGGAAGAGACGTACACGCTCCAGGATGTCTCGTCGAAGATCTTGAGCAGGTGTTTGGTCGCGCGCTACTGTGCCGATGCGTTGGTCAGTCTTGACCAACTCCGAGACTTTCTGGACACCGAATCGAGCGTAGAACTCCTCGAGAAGCTCTTCCTGTGGGGCTGCGATGATGAAGTCGCGGAACCGGGTCATATAGTTGACGTTATCGATAATCACGATCTCGCCAGCTTTATTGAGCGACCACTCGCGATGGACGTTGTCCTCATCAAGATCATCAATGTCGTCTTCGCCTGCATCGGCAACGTTCTTGCTATCCTCTTTGATATCGCGGTAGCCAAGAAGCAACCTCGATGCTATAAGTGATTTGACCAAATCCTTATCTTTCCACAGATTCGGAGCATGTTCGGCCAGCTTTCTCAGCAAATCGAGATATTTCTCTTGCCCGATGGTGTTGAGGAACCGAGCAGGGTTCTTTGCGAGGAGGTACGCCAGATCATGAGTAGTCGGCTCATGCTTTGCGCCAACCTTGAGAAGAAAGACTGTAGCTTCCGCGCCATAGTGAACGTAATCGAGGATGCCACGGTACTCCTGATCACGACCCACGAAAACATGCTCGGGTGGATCGTAGTGATGGATGCGCATCTCGGTCTTGCCAGTTTGATTCTTGGATCTATCTTCGAATCCGCTGCAAGTGGGGTCGAGGTAGTACTTCCGAAAGATTGGTACGATGTTGGAAGTCGCGAGGTTCTGTATGAGTCCTTTATATTGATCCAACTCGGATCCGCGCGAAGCAAGATAGGCAAACTGCATTTCTGCATCAAGCTTAGTCTTGGGTGGAGTCTTCATGAGGTATTGAACACATGGGCCTATGCTCGGATCACGCTGAACCCCCAGCTTCTCGGCATGACTCCGAAGATCGCTTCTTAGGATGGGAAATCCTAGACATGCTGCGTGCTCATTGGTGTAGCACTGGAACGGACCAACCAACGCCGGGAACGGAGCCTGTTCTGTCGGCAAAATCGGGAGGGTGAGAGCAGCGAATTTCTGGTGCTCCACAGCGTAATTGTTCTTGTAGTAGTTCGTTAACAGGTAGTCCATCGCACGCATGTACAGCTGGAGATCCTTGGCTTGACCAGCGCGATGGAGTATGTTTGCAACGGTGATGGAATCTGGGCACTGTCGTAGTCCGAGACGCAGCAGCAATACGCCCTCTCGTGTAGTGGGCTTGAATTCGAAAGGCAGCTTGATCTGAGTCAGGCCTAGAGCTACAATAGCCGGGTCGGGAGCATAAAGATCTGAAGCTTTAAACTGCTCGCCAGGTTTTACTAGAGTACCTTCGCCCGGCAAGAACGCTGTCTGCTGTAGACGACTAAGATCCTTCGCAGGTATTTCGTTTATGACCGACGCGAAGTAGCGGATAAGATCAACGTGATTCCAAGTCGGCTTTTCAGACTTTTCCGACTGCTGCGCGTCGCGACTGCGCATTCGATCAAACACCATAGGAAGATCGATAGTCTTCCGAACACCGAGCGCCAATAGGAACTTCTCCTTCGAGCCTGCAAACGGTGTCACAGTTGGCAGATCGTCAAACAGCTTGACAGTAGGGAAGTACGACTCCGCCGGTCGCCGCATGCCCATCTTCGTAGGCAGGATCGAGTGTGGGGTCAAGATCTTGACGACCGTCTCCTTAGAATTTCCATCGAGTTGTTCCCAGCACTTAGATGTCAGCGTTAGCACAGAGAGAGCAAGATTCTCATCCTTGGTGAACTCGTCTAGCTGCGGCCGTGTTGTCATGTGTCGTAGCCAGCGAACCATTGAAAGCTCCACCCAGCCGAAGAGCTGCAGTTGTTTGATCGACATGCCTCTGGTGAAGGAGAAAGGAATAGTGTCTGGCGGAAGAGGTAGATGTGCGCCGATACGCGCTGGGTTAACGAACGTGCTAATGTCGCCCAAAGCGAGTATCCTGCCAGAGTTCTTCTCTGGCTCAATGTCGATATTGGCGACTGTATTTTCGAACAAGCTACGAGAGCCGGGTACATCAATTTCGCCGCTTTCCAGCTTAGATCCACACCACTTGAGGAACTCGGAGAGTTCATCTTCGCTGAGTGCTCGTGATTCTAATCCCTGACGGATATCCTGCATTGTGAGCTCTGTGATGAAACCGCGATTGTGTAAATTGAGCATGAAGTCGACTGCTGCATTCGCGAGTTCTTGTGGGACCATGGGCACTTCTCCCAGAAAGCTCAGAGTCTCTGCCGGCATACGCACACGCTTACTGGACATGACACCCTTAGTAGAAAGGATGTCGATGGATCGTTCTTTCGAACAATTCCAGAACGCCTCGTCGATCTTATCTCCAAGGGATGTGGAAGGATGCGATGATTTGGCGGTGTATTGTTTGAACACATAAGCAGTCTTCGTAATCAAGGTCTCAATGGGTTCTTTGCCAAACTGGGTCTGCAAAGCTGCCAATTCTGCTGCGTAGGTGATGCGGCAGGCCAAACCCGCAACGCGCAGAAGCTCAATATTCCAGGTGGAGATGTAGCGAGCATTCATGTCAACATTCTCGCGCTCCACCGTTGGGATGAGAGATGGCGCAGAGATGTGCGCGAGGTAGCCCGTCGTCTGAGCAGTCGGAAACCCGATAAAGATTCGTCCAGATTTTGTCGGAAGAACTTCTGCAAAGATCTTGTCGGCAAGCGCAGCTGAACTGCCAGAGCCGGTCGCCAGCGTGGCTGACGGATCTTGGTATGGACAAGTCAAAAGAGCGATTTTGGTCGTCTTCGGAGGTGACTTCTTAGTTGCGCGCTCAATCTCCGCAGCGAAATTTCGTGAGACTTTAGTGGCCGCCACCACAGTGCATACTTGCAAGAAGATGGTGCCAGTCGAATCGCCTGCTATCTCTTCAATAGTGTTGGTCTTCTCGGCCGCGGGTTTGACGTTCTTCGTGGGCGGCGGAGGAGGCGCCGATGCGAATTTTGAGAAGAAACTCCGTAATGAAGTACCTGCGTTGCGAACTTCTTGTTGTACGAGGTCGGCAGCTTTCTTTGGGGGTATTTGAGCAGTAGCGATGACGTTCATCCAGGCCGCATCAATTTGAGAGTGTTGTTGCGTGACATCAGTCACCCGCATCAAGCCGCCTTCGGTCTCAGTCTTCAGTCCGTTAGGCACACGGACCATCTCCGGGGGTGATATCTTCTTGGTGAACGACGCAACGACGTAGTCGTCCACGTGAAGCTCGATACTTTGCAGACCAACAAATGTAAGACTCGTGGCCAGGAACTGACACAGTGTGGGCAAATTCGGAAGCTTTGATGGGTTGTAAGACGCAGATTCGACCTTTGCTTGCCGGTATTCCAGCATGAAAATGGTGTCTCTCGATTCATGTTCAGCCGGTACTGGGGCAGCTTTGGTTGAAAGCATATTACCCTTCCAGTAAAACGCCATAGTCCTGTCTCCTGAAACGACGAAGGGCTCATCGCAGTCGGCGAACACGCTGTAGAATCCGACACCGAAAGCTCCAATCTTCGTTTCGTCCGGATTACCGTCCGCAATGCTTTTCAAACGACTCCAATCCGCGGGCGTGAATGGCTGACCATTGTTACTAACAACGAGACGCTTGAGAGTGTGATGTTGAATGATGTGCTTCAGTAGAATGGGGTCATCGGCGCCTTGAGGAGTAGGAACAGTAAGAGATGGGTCGGTCTCGAATTTGATGATGACTTGATCTGCTTTCGCATCTGCAGCATTTTGTATCAATTCTCGTAAGGTTGTGTGCTCGCTGGAGTAACGCGCTAGAACTTTGTCTATCAAAGCCCGGGTGTTGACCGTGACCTCGCTGTCGAAGCCATCGGCCATCGTTTGGTTGCGCAGCCGCGCAAAATCTATCGCTGCCATTTTGAAGGTGCCTTCCGCAGGTGTGCAGCACAATGCTTTTGGAGATCTGAAGCTACAGTGGCGATGTGTTTGCTAGGACCTCGGAGTTGATGGTATTAACAGCCCGGGGCTGTATCAAACAGGATTATGAGTGTTCCGAACGTAAAGAGGTCTCCTAATCTACACCGCTAACAGTGCCGAGTGAAATACGTGTCCGGAATGCGGATGTGCTTGTAATGAGAGTGTGCTCGTTGGGCCAGGCGGCCTGTAAGAACCGTGGGCGGCGGTGGCGAAGACAGGAGGACCAGCCAGACGCAGAATAACGTTACGCAACAAAAGACAAACTCCGGATATGCTCACGCTATGCAAGACGTAGGAAACATATCAAAGAGGACAGTGCAGCCTGGTGGGAGGCGAAGGGGTGTGGGTGAGATGTTGTGTTTCGTGTGGCACTTGTTGTTGCAGGCGCTTACGCAGGGGCCAACACCGAAAGCGGCTTAGTCTTCTTTGTTCGGGCCACCGCCACGAGGCCGAAGCTTTGAGGATCGCCAACCGTTTCACCGTCCGAATATTCGACGCATCATGCAAGCACCCGCCAGCACAGCGTCATCTTCTTGATCAAGCATATTGTTTTTGGCCACTAGGTCTTCAGCTTCCAGATGTTGCGATGGCAGTCGACCCTCTGTCCCCGATCGCGCCTGCGCGCATTAGGGCCTTGCTTCTCCCCGTGGGTCGCATCAAGCGCTCGCGCTTCATAGCCTTTGTCGACCTCTTGCAGCAAGAGTCGCTGGTTCGACTGGGCGATATCAGCCCTGATCCGCGACCTGACCGGAGTATGAGCCCTCATGTGCCAAGTCAGCTCTGATGTTTGCTGATCTTGGCAACGATAGATATGTTCTCTCCTTTAGCATGGCCTGACGGAACTTTACTTTATGACTTATCGACTTCTATGCCATCAGCATCTCATCTATCACTGTCACCTTTCGAACAGTTCAGAGAGCCTCTACTGGTCATCGGAATTGGGGACGCGTCCGAATATGCCTGGCTGCAGCCATCACGTGGGACTGATGGAACCCCAAGCACGACATTTGAAGAGCCTCCAGCCGGCGATGATGAAGCCAATGCTATTCAATTCGGTATCGACGATCTCAGAGAACAGTTTCCTCGGGCATATCTCCACAGCATCATGCTGTTTGATTCAGCAACTCCATCACGACATCCGCGCCTACCACAAGAGACACTCTTGATCCCGCCAAGATCACAGCTAAAGACCACGACGATGAAGACTTTCATGTGCGATCTGACTGCAACCTTGCTGGCGGAGATGACCACACTAGCAAAGTCCATACAGGCACTTCCTACTTTAGTTTCGCCCGCTTCTCAAAATGGCACAGCGGAGCTCACGCCAAGCTGGGCCGCATCTGACTCTACTTCGCAATTCTCGCGTCGCAACTCGCAAACACCAAGTGGGAGTAGACCGGAGTCACCCGTAGGAAATGCGCTGAAGGACGGTCACCGCGCGTCAATGCCTGTCTTGCCATCGAGTTCCGGAGGACCCCTGTCTACCGAAGACCCTAGGACCGCTTCATTGAGCGCACAAGGTACACGCACACCCCCGACAACCTTCGACGAAATTTCTGGTATCAATGCTGCCAATACGCTTCACCAAACAAACAGCAATCCCGCCAGGCCTAGCTCCGCAACCAAGAACGCAGCGGACCGCGTGTCGATTACAGGTTTTGGTTCCGGCGGGGTCGGTGAAAGAGCTCGAAACAAGGGACGCGGTCGTATTGGGATCGTGATCGGTACCTTGTACATGTGCGCAGGCCAGTGGGTCGAGGCTGTACGAGAGCTCACAGAAGCCGCGACAAGAGCACGTGCTCTAAGTGACCATTTGTGGCATGCTAAAGCTCTCGAACACATTATGGTCTGTATGCTCCTCTTTGCATGGTCAGGCATGGACTTCCAGGTTAGTCCAACTCTTACATGATGTCAGTCTGATCATCTTACTGACCATCAAGATACCCCCAATCTGCTATCCGACATCCGATAAGTCTGGAGGCAACAAGTCACCCACTCATACACCGTCGAGTAGTGTCTCTGACGTTTCGACTCCCGCCAAACCTCACAAACATGATAACGCACTGGACGCTCTGAACTCCATGCTTCCAGACATGGTCAACATGATACTGAACCTATATACCCGTGCGGCCAATTTCGCTGGCGAATCTTTGCCGCCGCTCGCGTTTTCGGAATGTGTAATACGCTTCTCCAAGTTGCTGGCCGCCATCAACTTGTCCGGAGGCTTTCTAGATGATGATGCATTGCGCCAGCTTGTGCAGAATACGCCATACAAGCAAAAGCCACGTCTTTCGGTTCCGAGGCTTAGTGTACACCCTACGCGTAATGATATAGCGTCCATGCTATTTCGTGCATTACCTGGACCAGCGGAGAGCTCGGGCATGAACCCCACAGACCGCGTCGTAGTGCTTGCTGGTGTTGCCTCAATTTTATCGTCCTTGGGGCTACAACGCAAGAAAGCCATCGTCATGAAAGAGTTTATCACATCTTTGGTTCCTGGCTTAATACAGGCCCGCAAGGTTGGTGCAGCAGAGATGGGAGTACATCCAGCTGCTGGCCTTGCGGCTCTCAACATCGCAAGCGGCGGTAGCTCCGGGAGTGGTGCTCTCAATCTAGGCGAAGGCGAAGTCGAGAATGGGATTGAGGAATTCCTAGGCTTGCTAGGCCGGATATACGGGATACCGAATTCGAAAGGAAACATGCCCAATATTGGGATGCCCAGTAAGAGAGATGAGAACGCGGAAAGTGCATCGGATAGTATTGCTAGTCAACGCGTCGTTGACACCATACTGGCAATATCGTCTTTGCGCTCTTTCGGAAGTTTGAGTCTCAAGCTAGAGATATTACGAACGTGCCTGAGTTTCTGCGAAGCATTACCAGACTTTAATGGCGTCCTCCATTTCACTGCTCTCTTGCTTCGGGTGGCGGGTCCCGGAACAGCACCGAGACCTAATAGCACCGACGTGTTCGTCTCTCTTCCCCGAGATGAGCAGATCCGACTCTACTCCAACATTTCGAGGACCGTCACTGCCGCTAAGAAGCTTGGACTACAACATGTAGAAACAGAATACTGGGATGACTTCCTCGTGCGCGGGTTGTTCATCCTCGAGGAAATGGAATCTCTCCGCTTAACTCAAAGACAGGGGATCGAGTTGAAGTCGGACAGCCAAGGAAAAGACGGCCCTTTTCTTCACAATGCCTGGCTGAAGAAGCCGCAAACAAATGCTGCAAATACAGTCCTGGTTGCGAATGAGCACTATCGCTTCGTCATAGCCATGCAGAATCCATATGAGTTTGAGCTTGGCGTAGAGTCGTTGAAGATAGCTGCTGAAGGTGTTGAGTTTGTCGCGCTGGAGGAACACTTCCTACTGGGCCCTTACAGGACTCAGAAGTTTCAGATCACAGGAACTGCGCGGACATCAGGGTCGTTGAAGATCATTGGATGCTACGTCAAGCTTATCGGCTGCAGAGAGCGGCTGTTCCCGATATTCCCAGAGCCATGGAAGCCAAAGAGAGAAGCTAAAATGAAGCGCATGGGCCTCAAGGCATGTTTAGGGGCACCGACATCCCGGCCCTCCTCGGCAATCGCACCATCCATCGACAGTAGAGCAACTTCTCAGCCAAAGCCAGAGTCTTTGACATTTTCGGTAATCCCAGACCAGCCCGTCATTATCATTACCAATGTCTCGTTACCGCAGTCAGCCGTCATGGTGCTTGAAGGCGAGAGGAAACGATTTACTGTTACCGTGAAGAACACTTCGACTGAAACAACTGTCGACTTCGTCCATATCTCCTTCCAGGATACGGCGACCACTGCGATACAAACGGCGACTTCCAACAAAGACTTGCCTGCAGCCGAATTGCATGAGTTGGAAGTCCAGCTCGCCCATCATCCGTCCTTGCGCTGGTGCAAGGATGAGGCCGAGGAATCACCGAGCATCAAGCCTGGCGCTGAAGCGCAGTTCACCATCGAGGTTATCGGTCGCACAAGACTGACGGATGCGACTATACAAATCGACTATGCCAACCTTGGAAAGCGAAGATCGGAAGTAGAGGAGCACTTCTTCACCCGTCAGGTCTCTGCGCCCATCTCAATCACCGTGAACGCAAGTGTGCAGCTTCAGCGGCCGGACATAGTACCCTTATCCGGCGACATTGCCTGGTCTAGCGATGCATCGTCAGGTTCGCGAACTCAACTAGATGACGAAGCCTCGCTTTCACGATCGTCTGGCAAAGCCGACGGTCATCTCTGGTCTTTCATCAGTCAAAAGCGGAGTGATGATAGCGATGAAGAGTATTGCATGCTTCTCCTAGATCTCAGGAACTCCTGGCCAAATCCGCTCTCGATATTACTCCAAGCCCGAAAGCCCGTGGCTGATGGCAATTACACCGACGATTCCTGGAACGAAGCGCATAGTGTGAACGAAGTCATACAACCGGGGCATGTCAGCAGGGTCGTCATGATTCTTCCAAAGGTCTATCTGAAAGCACCACACGCCGCCGTACCATCGCTTAACCCCGCCAACCAACGCCAGTTCGTCGTCAGCACCAGCAAGATCTCTCCAGAGACTGAGCGAGCGAGCCGAGAAGCTTTCTGGTACCGCGAAGAGCTACTCAAGATCGTGCGCGGAACGTGGACGGAAGACGGCAATGGACGTCACGGCGAGCTGGAATTGCGTAGCATCCGCTTCACGCCGCGCATGGTCGAGGCTATCAAGCTTGACGACCTCGCCATCCAAACCACTATCACTTCGGACTACCCTGTAACGGATGGTGAAGAAGTTGTGCGACAAGTCGGTTGCGCAAAGTTCGAGGTACCGATAGACGAATTCCTTACCATGAAGACGTTCGTTCGCAACCGAAGTCCACGCCCCATCTCACCTATACTCAGATTGCAGCCTCACGTCGCTGGCCTGCCTCATAACGTCGCCCTGGATCTGGATAAGCGCTTCTCGTGGACAGGTGTGCTGCAGCGCAAGTTGCCAGTCATACAGCCTGGAGAGACGGTAGAGTCTGAGCTTGGTATCGTTGCGTTGTGCGGAGGTACATACGAGGTCGGTGCAACGGTCGACGAAGCAGAGTTCATCAAGATGGCGGGTGGGAACGAGGATGAGAAGAAAAACGACGATCAAATGCTACTTCAGGGTGGCAATGTTCTGGGCGAGCCGAAGCTACGAACTTGGTACATGACGGAGCCGTGTACTATCGTTGCTAAGAGATGAGGTGAGGAGGAGGCTAGACTAGATGGATGAGATAGATCTTATGATGCTTGTTTCATGTGTCGTTCTCCAATCAACGACAGTCCCGTGATCACATGATGACGAGCAGCAAACTCAGAACAAAGTATATGGTGCCGACACGCATAAACACGTCCAATAAAAGCCAAATTGCGATAAGATGCCCAACCTAAACACTCTACCTACCGAACTGGTCACAGCCATCGGCTCGTATCTCGGACCTAACGGCACATGCCTTCTCCGCCTCATCAACAAAGAACTTCACGAAAAGACATCCCACGACTTCTCTCTCTATTTCAGAACCGTCAGGATATCTCTGATCCGCATCAGCATACAGCGATTGAGCGATGTGGCGTGGGGCCACCTTGGAGACGCAATTGAGCACTTGATCATCGGCTCGGAAACACTGGATCAATACCCTCTGACGTCGACACCGCACCCCAATGCTTTCCGTCAAGTGTTAGCTAATGAGCCTAAGACCAGTGACCTGCGCAGGTGGATTCAGAACATCATCGTTAATATACTGAAAAAGCTGCATACAATTACCATAGAAGACCGTCCCGAGGATCCAGTCAGCGCTGTCTACCGTCGAAGCATGGGCCACGCCGAGATAACACGCAAGACTGGTGTTGATTTGCGCTGGAACGGACCATATATCCAACATGTGCCTTATTACTCATACATTGAGGGTGTTTCAGATTATCCATACATCCGGCACCACCGGCATGCTTCGGGACATCAACCTGATCAAACCTTTCCTTTGGTATCGCGGTCCTTGGTTTATACAACGGTGTTCAACATGTTGCGCTATCTACACACACGCAATAGGATACTGAATCTCCGAATCATAATGAGAGGTCACCGGTTGATCGAAAACCATCCAAGCAATAGGATACTAAATCTCCTAATCATGATGAGAGGTCACCGGGTGATCGAAAACCATCCAAGCGATATTGCGAAGGCTTTCGATATCACAGAGGATGTTGTTCTTGAGGTAGTGAGGTCTCATGTTACGCATATTGAGCTGGGTGAAGATGATAGTACGTATCTTCTTACGCCTCGAGTTATAAAGTTTGTGCAGGAAATTCGCGATGTTGCGCTAAGTAGAGGTATTCCGTTGGTTGTGCGGTCGGCCGATGGGCGGTTGGCTGAGCTTGCGGGTGATTAAGGACGTAGCTGTCATGTTGCATGACGACCAGCGTTGTATGATTCTTTAGGAGAATGATATTGCGCGAGCTATCGCTATTCGCAACAATGCGTTGTCTCAAGTTCCACAGCCGTCGGCACCTACGTGCTGCTCGGCGTCTTCTTGTTGGCCAGGCGACACCGTTGCATGTGTCTCTGTTGGTTCACTACTGATGCCATCGCTCGCTGGTCGGACTGACGCTTGACTTACTGCGGTCACCAATCGAGTAAGCTCTTCCAACTTGGTTGTGACTTCTGCATTTTGTTTTATCAGTTGCTGCAGTCCAGATTCGTTCCTCTTAGCTAGTCTATATACTGATTAGCCAGGTACTTCACAGAAACTGTTGGTAGGTGAACTTACGAACTCGCCAGTGATATCTGGAGAGACAATATACGTGAGCGCAATATACCTCGCTGACGCACCTTCTCGAGGACAATCTCTCTCATTCGGTACCAGCGTATCAATGTGGGAGATGATCCCGCTGTCAATATCATTCGCAAAGCATGGAGTACCGTTTTCCCTGCCAAGGAGACAACGACTTTTTCCATGAGACTCGGCCGGTTCCACTCCCCAATTAATTTGTCAACCTCTAATGCCATTGTTACAAATCGAATTGATTGGTCATAGTTATTTTGGGAATGGCGAAGGGTAGCTCTCATCATTGAGTGGACGCTGTCCACGAGGAAGGTTTCGTGATTGGTAGCCGAATCCACATGAATAGCGCGCATACAGTAAGTGTAGATGACCAGGTCCATGACAATTAAAGAGACACTCAAGTCTTTCCAACAAACCACATTAGGCTCGTCGCCTTCATGATATGCGAGATGTTGCAAGCTAGCTCGGAGGCTTTCGAATTGGGTTTCGGTACTCCGCAGCCCCAAGTCGACGACGTTTTCTTCAGAAGACTTCTGGATCCGCTCTATTTCAGTTCTTCCATTGCGTAAAGACACGATACGGACATAGATAGACGCCAAGATCGCCGCGACGAACGTGAGAATGCCGGCGATGTTGGCGGTGATGGAAAGTGGGCTATCCTCCATCAGGAATGGCGCGGGGACAAGCGTGCCGAATTAGGCGGTAGTTCGGGGAAGTACGGGTGGGGACCGCGGGCGGTGGCCGTGCTCGTCAGACTTTCGGCTTCGCTACCTAGGTACTTGAACTAGTAACGCGATGAAGAGAGTATACGGAGGGATACATGATGATCAAGTTTGGTGTTGCATAACGAAAACTTTTCAGCTGCCCCTCCGCTGAAGTAAGCGGCAGCTGCATCGTGGCGTCCAACGAAGCTACCTTCCAAGGTTATCTTGCATGCACGCTCCAGGTTGCAGCCTACGCCTGCCAACGAACGCATCGCAGTCTTGCTATCATCGATATCACCGAAGGTTTTGTAGTTCATTACACTGACTCCACGATTCTCAGTACATCAGCAGATTGCCAGCCACGCAATGCCCACAGCCCGTGTGCGGAAACATGTAATTCAAACATTTAGAGAAGCGCGAGCGGCAACAGCACATAAAAGTTTGCGCACTGAGTTTGAAAGAAACGACTCAATCGCCCAAGAGTGCACGTACCAGGCTTTTCGGTAAGCCTAATATGGTGGTGGGAGATGACAGGAAGGAGAGGACAGGCTAACGGGTCTTTCATATCTCCAGCAAGCGAACTATGCCACATAGTAGGACGCTGATGCGTTTTGAGACGTCTGGCCGCGACATCGGAATGCGTACATGTTGTTTCGGAAGCATGTGACGTCGTTACCACAGTTTTCGGCGCCCAAGCTCATAGGACTTCTGTGACGAGTTTTGAGGACGCAGCAGGAGCTCGCATACAACCTTTGTGTGGGCATTTCAGGTAATGGTGCTGCACCAGTCATGCGCACTATCTTGTCTTTTTTGAGTAACCAGATTCTCAAGAGCGAAGGAAGCAGAGAACCATGGCGGTCATTTGTTGCAGTTTCTTGTCGATAGCTAGGAGCAAGCCATCGATTCTTATTGCCGTAGTTGGTACATCTGTCCTTGATGTAATTTCTAGCAGAGGACAACCCTTCTCGCTCATGACGGTAGAGCTGATCGTTTTAAAAGAAGAGAGGACGAGCAGCTAAAGCACTCATGGCGATGAATCCGATGAACTTTTGAGAAAGAGTCAAAGAGGCCATTCGAAATCGGTGTCGCGATTTTGGAGAAGCCAACAAGAACTTGGGATATAGAATGGAGAAATCTATCAGCGAGGGAGGAGCTTTTATACACGCAGCGCTCGCGCTAGTTATAGGAATAGCTGCTGTACGATTCCAAAATCGCATCATGAGACTTCAACGAGATCGCAACGCGCCGGCCATTTCTTGAATGATTGGAATATTTCATTCCAGAAGACCAGAACCTGCCATGGCACGTGATGATCCGGGATTTTGAGATATGAGTAGAATGTAATTTTTGAAGTCAGACCCACAAGTCGGAAGAAAACATAAGCGTCGCCCACAGGCGAGCCGAGTCATGGCGCGGACGCGGGCGCGATTTGGAAAAGAATGGGAAGCAGCTTGGTATAGAAGAGAAGAAGCAGAAGACTCGAGGAGGTTTTATATGCGATCCACCGTACCGCTGAAGTCATGTTGTATGCATCTTGGTCTTTCAGAGGCACACTGCTCATGTATATACCCCACAGTCGTCTTTCGGAACTGGTCCTGGTTCTCCATAATCATAGCGTCGATGCTTTTGGCGACAACTGAAGAAGAGAGGACATAGACAGAAAAGATGAACGTTTTAGAAAGCGGACAAACGTCCATGCGTGCCAATTCTCGTGGTTTTGGTGAAAAACACAAGAAGTGGTATGTAAAGAAGGCCAGGAAGGCACAAAAGCAGAGGGTCTTTTATACCGAGCTTCTGGGGTGTGAATGCGGCAGATCTGGGCCCGCGAGTTCATTGCCATTTCCTGGGATTGTTTTGAGAGGCAAACTCCGCATATCATGCCTTCTGTCGAGTTTTGAGTATGATGAAGCTGCCAGGGAGCAAAGTTCGGTATGATGGGTCGAGAAGAAGACCGAGCAGACATGGTGTATGACCAGTATCGTTTTGGAAGGAAGAGCAGAGCACATGTAAAATCTTGACTTTACATTTCGCAGACCAAGGAACGAGCGTGGTATAGAAAGCAAGTCCCCAAGTCAACGAGAGAAGATTTTATACCCCTCCCTCTAGTCCCGAGGACCGACATGGGTTGGCGACTACGGGTTTTGTCGAGAGACGCTGCTCATCAGCCAGTCAACCGTGGTTTTTGGTTCTTCCCACGAACACTCCAACATCGGATATTCGCACATGTGGTTTTAGAAAGGCGGAAAGGAAGGACAGCTCATCGTGCGGGATATCGGGGTTTTCTGGACGGGAGAAGAGCCATGGCACTCATGAGAGTTGTTTTTGGAGTAAAGCACCAGAAGTAAGAAGGTAATGAAGAAGGCCAGAAATGCGAGATTGAGAAAGTTTTATAGCTGTAATGGCGAAAACCCGGATCATCTGCTCTCGATCATAGGATTTTGGCCTTGGATATTTTGATAGAAACGGTATTTTGAGGAGACTCCATGGTTCTGCGGCAGATCTGATCTCCAGAACATGTACCGTACGTAAGGGCTTTTTGAACGTCGGAGTGACAGCGACAGCCCGAGAGCCGCAGACATTCCATCGGGCAAGCTGATTTTAGAGAAAGAAGCTCAGAACAGCCATTGATTCGAAATAGAAAGGTTTTGGTAAAACCCCGGAAGGAGTGGTGTATAGGAAGCAAGAAGAAGAGAGGAAGAAGGGGGGCTTTTATGTCGCATCTCCACGTCGTCTTCTTCAGCCATGTGAACGACGTCACGGACTTTTCAGAAGTTTTGCTACTCAGAACAGCCCACTCCATGACGTTTCGCTTGATTTCATTTCGAGCCTCACAACACCTCTCATGCGGTGAAGCGCATACATTTTTTGTGAGGACGGCGTGGAGGTAGGACGAAGACAGCACACTCGATCATCAAACTCCGACTTTGCGATTTTGGGTAAAAGAGGGAAAAGAGCGAGGACGAACATCCCAGCGGTCAATTCCTTTTTTGGAAGAATGTGAAAAGATCGCAGAGAAAGCGACATAAGATGGGAATCGAGGGAATGGTTTTTGAATGCGAAGTTCTTGGTCGCGGAGTCTCATATTGATGACCTCTCCATCTTTTGTTAAAAACACACAGGAAATGTGGGAATAAAGAAGTAGAAGGAAGAAGCAGAACGAAGGCTTTTAAGTGCTGGGCCGCTGTCCCCGCTCTTCATGTATGATGGATGGACGTGTTTGTTTGCACAGCGCAAAAACCGGGGAATCCTCCATCAACGCCAAGTTGGGTTTTTCGATACGGTCTGTGGCCCTCATGGAAAGATTCCAGTCCAGTTTTGGTGGGGTTATCAAAGAAAAGGGCAGCGCAAGCACACATGCTCGTCATCCTGTTCGATTTTTGGAAAAGAGGAGCCGGAGCCAACATAAACTCTCCAAGTTCGTTCTTTTGGTATAAGAAGGAGGAAAGTGGTAGTTATAAAAGGCAAGAAGACAGGAGAGCAAGAGGAGGTATTTATACATCCCTCATGCCCGGTCCCGAGCATGATATCCCGCGATTGGCCGTTGAGTATACAGCCAGCGGCACGAGTCTCTCAGCTCATCATAATGGTCCGTTTGTCTTTTGATTCCCTCAACACTCGACTTCCACATCATGAGGTACCTCTATGATTTTGGAAGAAGCCGAGACAGAGCGCGCACATAGGTGCGGTGACCTTTGCTTTGTGGAAAGACGAAGGCCGGCGCACGCACATCAACCCTAGCTCTCATGTTTTGAAAGGAGAAGGCCGGCGCACACATGCCACCACCACTTTTGCGCTTTTGGAAATGATCGAAGAAAGTTTGCGGTATTTGGTAAGAAGCAGAGAGACCCGAAGAGATGTTTTATACACCCCTGGCAGTCGGGCCAGAAGAATCATGGTTCATCTTGTATGTCAGTTTTCGAACAGCACAGCGGCCGGCGCCATGGCACTAGTTTTTTTCGTTTTGTAAAGACAACCAGCGGAGAGTCTTCTCATGACAACGCGGAAGAGAAATTTTGGAAAGAATGTTGGAAAGACAGGCGGAGGACGCGCGCATCAAGCATTCCCACGCAGTTTTTGGAAAAGGCCGCCAGAGCAAACATGACGTTGTATTAATCCAATTTTGAAGAAAGACCTGAAATGATGTGGTATGAAGAAGAGAGGAGGGTGCCCCTAAAGAGAGGCTTTATATACCCCCTAGCGCGAAAAATCACAATCACATGCAACACCATTTTCCAGAATTGAGTGAAGTGAAGACGCCAAAGTCTGATCATCATTGCATAATCCATCCTCTCATCAATCTATCATATACCCATACCCCCGTCTACGCAAAGAATGATGTAAAGGAAGAAAGAAAGAGACTCCTGTAAATGCCCATAACCATCATGTATACTTCATGAAAGCATCTTAACCAAGCGTCACAAGAGGCCGTTACCATAGGGCAAGCATTAGGGAGAGAAGAACACAAACCCCCGAAAAGTAATGGCAACAACCCACCATCGCACTCATCTCTAAAACCTTGTTGCAGGGAGAACCATCCTTAATAATGTACACATATCGCAAAAACCTTCTTCTAATCAATCCCAATCAAACGACAATCGCTCCTAGTTGTTTGCCAGCGTAGGCGCACGTCTGAGCTTGTAATCCGGCAGATGGTCAAAGTCATCTGTCTCGGAGTTGTATCGCCAGGCCTTGAATTCCACGCCGTAGGGCTTGGGTTCCAGCTGGTACAGCATACCCAGCGGGCAGTCCAGATCGGCCACGTCCTCGCGCTTGAGGCCCTGGAAGTATGCCAGTAGCACGCGGGCTACGCTGCGGTGTGTGATGAGCAGGCAGTGGTCTGTCATGCGCTCGAGCTCTACGATGACGGGGCGGATGCGGTTGATGACGTCGAGGTAGCCTTCGCCGCCGGGGCCGGGGTATCGGTAGGCGAGCTTGTCGCGTCGCCGTTGGAGGTACTCGTCTGCGTACTTTGTGCGGATCTCTTCGTAGGTTAGACCCTCCATGAGACCTGCGTTCAGCTCGTCCAGCATGCGCATCTGCTTGACCTCGAAGTCTTCGTCGCAAAAGTATTGCCCTGTTTGGATACCGCGCTTGAGCATGGATGTCCAGACACAGAAGTTGCGTTGCTCGAGCTCGTGGCTGTAGTACGGGTTCGGAGGGGTGTGGTCGCCTGCTACTGGTGGGAAGTGAGTATTGGCCATCTTGTCTGCCTGCCGGACTGCCCAGTCCTTTCTCTGGGCAGCAATAAAGCGTGTCATCGCCTTTGCGTACTTTTGTCCGTTCTCGCTAAGGTCGGAGTCGCCGCCAATTTTTCCAGCCACGTTGTCCGCTGACTCGCCGTGTCTTGTTATCCAGATCATGCGCGGTGCGAGGTTGAAGTTGAGGAGGTAGTAAACGGCTTGGCCAGCGAGGAAGCCCTTGATCTGATGCGAGATCATCTTCCGACCGACATCCACCATCTTGACGTACGGCATGTTGTTGTCTTCCTCGTAGTCGCCGATCGGAACGTAATTCTTCTCGTAAATGGCCACGCGTTTCTTGAAGTCGGCCAGTGCCGCGACCTTGTCCTTGTCCTTGTAATCTGGACCCGACAGCTTGAGGCGCATGTTGGATTCGAGCAGATTCTGGTCTCGACATACGCTCTCGACGAACAGAACGTTGAGTTCTGGCCCGGCACGATTCCGTATCCGCTCCATGATCTGCTGGCGCCGCGCGAGTGTGCTGTTGGTTGCATCGAAAATGCCGACAGAGCCACTGCCTTTCAGAATGTAGTCGAGCAGGTCGTCCAGAGTCTCCATGGCGCATTGCTCTCGCAGTGCCGCTGCCCGTTGGTTTTGTGGGTCGAAAAAGTCCGCCGACTGGTCCATGGACTCGTTCTCCTCCTCCACCGCCTCATTGTTCGGTGACGGCGCCTTTGGTCCTGGCGATGTGACTTCGACGCGTGGTGGTGGTAGTGACGGACCCTCTTCGTCATCCTCCGCAATGGCCGTGCTCCCCCGGCGTGGGTCCGGCAGGTTCTGTGGGTCTACGGGCCCATCGTGCGCGGGGTCGCCATTGATAAGAATTTTCGCAGCGATTTGCGGCAGTGTGTCCTGATGCTCCTCAATGGCCTGCTTGACGGACGAAGAGACCCGCTCGAGGTTCGCTTGCGACAGCCGAAACCCACTGTGGCTCGCAGCTACTCTCCGCTTCTCTCCCACATTGAAAATCTTGGTGTCGTGCTGCAGCCAATTCAAGTAGCGTGCCATTTTCTTTGTGATGTATGACTTGCCGCGCGCGGGCAGTCCGACCATGACGATGACGAGCTTGGAGCCGACATCTCGCTGTGCGATCTTGCCGTCGGGGGAGACCTTGGACTTGGTCAGGCCGGGGATATCGAGCGTAGTAGGCCGTAATCGCGGGGTTGACACGGCGGAGCTGTTGCGGGTGATGGCGCTGTTACGGTCAGTGAAGTAGGATGAGCTCTGCGGCGGCGCGTCTCCATACTCCCGCGGGCTTCCCGGAACAGATGGCAGTGGGGTGTCACTCAAGGCAGCGCCCACGCCATCCTTTGTGACCAGAGTGCCATTGTGGTGTTGTTGTTGAACTGGGTTCGGTACAGCCTTTAGTTCGCCATTCTGAAGTGCGCGCTCCTTGAGAGCTTGCACGTTCTTTGCAGGCGCAACCGCAGGGAATCTGGGCTCAGCGGATGAGGCGCGCGGAGTGAGGTCGTTGTCGGTGTTTGTGTTGGGCTGCTTTGCGTTGTCGAGAGGGATGGTGAGTTTGCTCATTACAGATCGGGCGTAGATGGAGTGGGAGCTGAGGCGGCGGTTGGTAGGAGTGGTGTTTGAGGAAGCTGAGGATCGACGGCGATTCGGGTGCTTGCGATGTACAAGCTCGGTCACCATCGGCGTCGGGACTGCTTCCATGTTCGGCGTCATGCCAAGATGTCGAAATACTTATGTCAAGCTAGCCTGGCCGCTGCGCTAAGATAGCACCCAGGGCGCTGGAGGCGAGTCGCGGCTGCCGGTGCAAGACTGGGTTGCGTTGAGGAGATGTTTCAAAAAAAGTTGTGTGGAAGAAGGGTCTCTGTTGGAATGTCGGGTGGATTTGCAGAGGCAGGCTGATCGGGCCGTTGACCTTATCAAGGGCTGGCTCGATATGACTGTTCGGAGTCGGCCTTTGGTTGAGAGAACCACGGGTACGCCGCTTGAACTAGGCCGTTGGCGGAGGACGAGTTTTCAGGAACGCGCGCAAACGCGTTGAGAAATGCATCATCGGCAGTTTATATCTCGCAGCCTGGTCGGTGAAACTGCGATGCAATAAGGCGCGACTTGTCTGCATCCCTCGCCATGTTACAGGCCGCTTGGCAGGTGCAGGTGTTCATTGCTCGAAGCGGACAAACCCCACAGTCCGACTCCGATAACCAATCAATCCACCACGCCTCCCAATGCACCTCGCGACGATGAAGAGAGCACACCTTTACTGTGATTTGTACCCAGGTACAGGCCGAGTTCAGAACCAAAGTAGCCCTGAATCAAGCCATGGTTCCATTGTCGCGTGATGCTCCATTACTTTCAAGGTGTCTCGCACTCGTCCGATGTCGACCAGTTCGTGGGTGGACCCAACAACGTCAGCGTGCAGCCACCAACTCCACTGTTGTACTGTATAGGCCAAAGTCCTTGGCACGCATATACAGTACACACGCGACATGTATTTCCCCAGATTTTGAGAAGCCTCCCAGACGCGCCTTCCGTATCGTGGGGATCCTGAACCACCTGCAACATGCTTGGAGCGATACCACGCTAGCCTTGTCACCCGTGATGAAATTGTATGTCGAAAAGCAAAAGGCGGCAGTCACGTCCGAGGAGCAGAGTCGGGACGTGACTATGTCGTAAGCTTCAGCGTCAGGACCAGCAGGCAGATGTACGCTGAGACGCTCAAGGCCGTCAACACAGACACCACATTGCCGGATGTTCGGAACTTCTTCCTGTGCAGGCCATCCTCACCGACTTCCGAGAAGAACTGTTTGTTTCCTATTCGCTGTCAGCACCCGCATTCTCGTCGTCATACATCCGCATGATCGTTCCCAACTGACCTTGTTGTCGCCGGAACAAACTGATGAACAAGATGCCAGCACCGTAGACAGCGAACAGCGCACCGATCGAGTAGAACTCGGCGGTGAAGATCTTTAGCACGACAAGCGCAAAAGAAAACTGGCCGATTGCTGTACGGACGTAGGCGCCTTCGAATGTTCGCTGTGCTGCGCGGATTTCAACCAGCTCTGGACCAGTCAAGATGACTGAGCGTGCGCGATGTAGATGGAGACGATATCTGTCTGCTGCGTGACGGCCCTGGACGTTGTGAGCGCTGGACACTTCTTGACGAAACATGCAAAGATCCTACCTCGAACATGGTGACTGTTGCAGGTTCACCAAGATGCGAAAGGATGGCAGTGAGTGGTGATGTTGCTATCCCGGTACTACCTCGGGATAGAGTTGGGTACGCGATTGATAGCTAGAGGAGACGGGTGACGTAGTGGGGTAGGGAGTATCCCGAGGTTCAAACGACAACGCGTCGAGCAACCCACCAGTACGCGTTTTCACTCTCACGACGTGTATATTCAAGTCGCACGATAACAAAAGTCAGACTTCGTGAAGATGTCTCGTTCTCGTGACATGTCAAACGCGGTTAGTCCTACACAAACGCGTTAGCGCGCCTTCCCAAGATGAAGCTCGACTGACGTTGCTGCAGGGTCCAAGCACCTCCGAAGTTGTTCCTCCGTAGCCGTCCCCGCAACCACAAACAATGTTGCGAAAAGTCCAATCCGATATATAATCTCGCGAGACACCGAATCCACGTAGAACCGCCATCCCTTTCCAACGAGCAAGCGCTGCATGCGACTTGGCGCCTGGCAAACCTTCACGCAGCGCGTCATATTTCCTTCTGCTAGGACCAGCGCACGGTATGTTCTTGATACGAGTGCTCGACAACGCGACTTGTCATCACTTTGTAACTTTGGTCTCTAATTGACATAAATAGACACTCGAACAACCGCCGAACCCGCTTTACAAGCCCATTGACTCGATCGCACGTAACGTTTGTACGCCCATTTCCACCCTGGGACGACTACCCTGACACTCGTGTCAACGAAGAGGGAAGAATGGGGAAGTGGAACTACTACGGAGTAAAGGTCGGACGCAAACCGGGCATCTATACGGATTGGCCGAACACAGAGGCCCAAGTTAAGGGCTACAGTGGTGGACTACAACAGGGCTTCAAGACCCGAACGGAGGCTGAGGAATACGTCTACGGCCCCAATGGACGTTCTAGTGCACCCATAAGCCTACGAGGAGATCTTTCTGCATCTGGTTCCCCGTCAGCGACCGGCAATCTGGACAGGAGTAGAGAGATATCAGAGAGTGCGCCAAAGCGACAAAAGAAGGAGAACGCACCACCGGCATTGATTCCAGATCACCAAGAAGGTAAAATCGAGCCCGGGTACGGTCCCCTCCCGCCAGACGCAGTAGACGGTTTCGACCCGAATATCAAGCTCGACGAGCTAACAGGCAGGATCAGAGAGAAGACGCAGGAGGAACTTGGCAAAAGGAAGAGACAGCCGACCGGAGACTCCAAAAGCCCCGTTGTGGTATACACTGACGGCGGCTCGCGGGGCAATGGCAATGCTGGCGCCAAAGCTGGTTGTGGTGTCTACTTCGGCCCGCAAGATCCCAGGTTCGTGTGGTGCCCAGCATGTTCTGTCTAGGGATAGTCCACTAACATCACTACAGAAACGTTAAAGAACCCCTAAGAGGTGATCTCCAGACCAACAACCGAGCCGAATTAGTAGCAATATCTCGCGCAATCGACCACGTTCCTATCGACCGCGACATGGAAATCATCAGCGACTCTAGATATTCTCGCGACTGCCTCACACAATGGGTCCCAGGTTGGGAGAAGAAGGGCTGGAAGAATTCTCATGGCAAAGATGTCATGAACAAGGAAATCATACAACCCATCCTGGCGAGGATACGAGAACGAGAAAAGGCTGGTGCGAAGACCAAGATCACCTGGGTCAAGGCCCACGACGTTAATCCAGGCAACATCGCAGCCGATAATTTTGCAAACCAGGCCATGGACAATTGGACTGTCGATCTTGCGTCCGGGAACACATTTGACATGTCAGAAACCTTGCGGACGAAGTACAGAAATCCCAATGATCCACCATCACCGAAGCAAGAGTATGATGTGGAGGAAATGGAGGGGTATTTGCGCCAGCTTGCAGATGAGGACTTGAATGGACTCAATGACTATCCTTCGGCTGAAGCCGTTAATCAGCCTTCGATTGACGCCGAACAAGCTGCTGCTGCTTCGGCACAGGACGTCGATGACGTATTTGCGGATCACCCAGCATTTGCATCGAAGACAAATGGAGAAGAGAAAGAGACGGAACGGGAAGTGGCATACTAGATACCCGCTAGCCGCTTAACAGGCGGTATGCGGTTGGACTGGAACTAAATCGGTCAACCATGGTACGAGTACGAGAAATGAATCTACTTGACAACGATACTTCTCCAACACCTTCTAAATCTCTGCCCCTTCCAACCACTTCCACATATACAATCTTCATATGGCCTTACCTCACACCATCTACCAACTCCCCACCACAACCAACACACCAGACCACAACGCAATGTCCCACAAACCCAACCCCATCGATCCAAAACCACCCTCCCGCCTTTCCACACTGACATCACACCTCTCCACCTTCCTCTCCGAAGCAGCATACTACTTGTCCTGGTACATCGTCCTCGCCATCGTGTTGAAAATGCTCCTCGTGAGCATCGCGGAGATTATCCATCGCCTCCGCTATTGCGCACCACAAGGTTTCCTTTGGAGAGCATGCGGGGTGCCCCTTCTAGGATTGTTCCTCGAATGTATCTTGAAATATGTTTGTGCCACGGTATTCTGGTGGATGCTGGAGATTGCTTGGGAGGAGTGGTGATGAGTGGGGGTAGGCGTGAGGAGCTGGGTTTGAAGGTGTGAGGTTCGCGTGTTAATGCGCTATGCTACCATCTTGGGTTCTTTGGAGGGAATCTCGATGTGGGTACCTTGATTGGGTCGGTGTACGCGGGTCCGGAGACAGGTAAGAGGACGCCTTTCATGTTCAAACATCCGTACACTGCAGCGATGGCACGATTGCGGATGTACGGGCTAAGCACTCCAAGCATCGCACGCCAAGTTCGGAAGACGGCATTGGCGTGCAAATAGGAACAGATGTACACACCGGATCCCATTCCGATTCATTCGCCACAGGCTAGTCATGTGTGCCTGCACTCGGAAGAAACGGCTACTAACACTAATTAGGCCACCCACCATCATCGTCATTGTCTATAATAATGACCTGTCTACACCCCGCTCCATCAACCTCTCAACTTGAGTCTCACGTTCAAACGCCCCATCAGTGACCTCAGTCTTTGCCATCCCTTCCATTATTTAATGAGGTATCCAGTCATCGTGTACGTCTTTTGTATTGTGGGACTCACTCCCAGTAAAACAATATACGACCACCTATATCTCCTCTTCACCGGCTACGCTTTCCACATCTACTTCGTCCACACAGCAGAACACCGCCGGTTGAGCATGCCCGACAACTTGGACCAATCGCAAGCCCATCTATTATCCCAATCCGATTCTCGAGCTAACTCTAGCGAGAGCAGCATGTCCACCACCAACGACATCAAACAACACCGCCGCTACTCGCGTTGGTGCCGCGTGCTCGGTGTCACGCAAGTCGTGCTGCAGACTGTGTATCTCGCTTCGAACTACTGGACAAACGGGCATCTGACGGTTTTGCAAATGACGACGGCGGGGTTGTATGTACTGGGGGCGGCGCTTATGGAGGTCGATTTGAGGAGGAAGGAGAGGGAGTTTTGGAATATGGTGGAGAATGGGGGGAAGAAGGATGTCGAGAAGGGGAGGCTGGCTTGGGAGGAGAAGGCTGTGAATGGGGAGAAGGAGGTGAAGGAGGAGGGGAGGGTTGATGAGAAGACGGGGTTTTTGAGCGAGAAGGCGGAAGGGAAAGAGGAGGGATACAAGGGTGAGGATGGTGGTGAAGAGAAGGTGGAAGGAAGGGTGGAGGAGATGAAGGAGGACGATGAGATGTAAGCTGCGACTATGGACCTCTTCTAACGAGGGATGCTAGACGCCTTCATCGTACAACCTAACAGAGTCTCAGTTTGAAGTTTCCTTATTATCAAGTTGGCTTACTTCTCTTCTTCATCGCTTGGATGATCCACTAGAAGCTAGGGGCAGTTTGTTTAGCACCAAAATCAGTTGTTTGCGCATCAAAGCACCTTATACTATGGCGACAAGGCGCGTGGGTGCAAGCAAATTTCATGTACGAACTGTTGTGGGACATTTGATGACTTCGTACATCCATCTTTAGGCACGCTGATTGCGCAATTTACTTAAGGTTTAGCAAACATGTCTACTCAAATAAAAGAAAGGGCTTACAAGCTCGGCGCTATGACAATCACTAATCTAGAAGGCATAACACTTGACCTCGTCCCAAAACCTTCACACTCTCAACCTTTACACACATTCCGCAACGCCATCTCACAACACCCGCTACTTCCAAGTCCGCGATGTGCCATGCATTTAAAAACCTCCTCTCAACGATCTTCTGGTATTCCATTCTCGCGATAGCAGTCATAGCCTTGATCCACGCCTCTTTGGCCGTCATCGCTCTCTGCGGATATGCATGCAAAGTCAAGGGCGGCGTGTGCATAATTCTTTTTCTCATTTTCATGGTTGCTTGCACGATTTTCGGTGTAGCATTCTTCTTGTTCCTGTGTGGCGTAGATGTGTTCGGTATCGATGAGGCTATGCCGTGGGTGGACTGAGTTGGCTCCCAAGGTTAGCAGGAGGTGGACTTTTGGTAGCGAGACCACGTGGAAGTCGGCTGCGCCCTGCGCGAAAATGAGAAAGATTTCTTGTCCATGGTTAGAATTAGGAGGAACTTTGGTTACAGACTGCGGTTTCTAGGCTTCCTCTTGGGTAAGATCTTTATAGCTTGCTTCATCTGCTAAAGAAGCATCTTTTCATCCTATCATACATCCGCACCCTCCGCACCACCTTTGCAGACAAAACGCATTTCAAGATGATGTCGCCAGTAGCAAAATTTGTGCTTCTATCCACGCTGGCAGATGGCATCGTCGCGACTTCCTCTCCAACGGCGACTGTTCTCGGCACTCGTGGACTTGCGTCCGACTCAACCTCAGTCCCAACGCTTTCCCCATCGCCTTCCGCCTACAAGATACCTTTCAAAACTGGTCATGGCCCCGTCGTAATCTCGACTTCGGTCCCTGCATTAACACTGCATGATCCCAAACTCAGCACACCAACGGTTATATCTTCACCAACATATGAACCAGCATCATAGTGCGTAAGCCTCTTATTATGCTAAAACCTCCCCTAAATTCATCGCTAACAGTCACAGTCACAACATCTGGTCCAGCAACGAGCACCAACCCGAACGCACATTCCCCCACCACATTCCCGGCGAAATCAGTTCAAGGGAAGGTAAAATTGAAGGCATCACCATCGATACCATGTACGACACCGACTGTCATGGAGACGATGGAGATGCCCACATCTACTTCACCATTGCATACACGAACGGCACGCTCGCCTACGACCCGCGCGGCCGACCCGGCCTCTTCGCTTTCACAACACCCTGGTATATTTCCTACCCAAAAACGCTGCGCAAAGCCATCTTTAACGACGCGACCTCGTATCGTTCCAAACAAAAGTCCGAGGACTGTAAGCATGGCCACTGCTTCAGCGAGGTCCTGCCGGGGTTGCTGTATAACGACGAACCCGTCCGATTGAAGCGCGTTAAGAATCCGAAGACGCTGAGACCGTTCACTTCCGATCGGGACTACTTTGCGCTTGGCGAATGTCACTATGACGACAGCCTACTCGATATCTGGAGGATGGGTGTGTATCTCGGTAGGATCGGATACTATATCCACGGCGCTAACATACCGCCTGCTGTTATCGACTATGTGGAAGATAGAGTACGATCGACGTATCCGACGCTGGAAATTTGCCTGATACTTTGGGGGACACTTGGTGCTATTCCGACCCTCATATTCGTCATCGTTCTCTTGGTGTGGTTAGTGAAGATAACAATTTGGCTAGAATATGATGGGCCAAAAAGGATGTGGGCTTCTGCTCAACGTAGCCGTGAGGCTATGTGGAAAGCTATCATCATGGCGCCGGGTAAGGGATGGGATGCGATGAAGGGACGTTGGAAGAGAGGGTTCAGGCGCCAGAGGAGTGTAGTCGCGCCACGGAATACGGTGCAGTCGACGGCGGATGAGCAGCTGCCGACTTATGAACTTCCCGAGTGGACACCTTCGGAACTTGCAAGGCCGCCGAGTTATCGTACGTATGATGGTGGTTGCGGGGGGTTTAATGCTGTCTGAGAGGTCTGGAGAAATGGGAGAAGTAGATATGTGTATGATGAGTTTGAGAGAGGTATACTAGATAGCATAAGAACGTACATTAATTGAGATCTTTGTCCCACTTTCTGCACTATGCCGTACACAAATCATCAAATCACACCCTCCGTTCACACTTATCACCCCACCACCTCCCCCAAAACCCTAACCTTAATCCCCTCACTCCCCAAATCCGGCATCCCCAAAAAACAATCATTACTCGTCAAAACATCCCTCCCCTCCACCGTATCCCACACCTCCATCCTGTACCTCCGCCAAATCATCGCAAGCCCCGTATACAGTTCCGACGTAGCCAGATTCATGCCTAGGCAATTGCGACTGCCGCGCCCAAAAGCAAAAAGATAGCGCGTGAGTTTGGGGTTTTGTATCCACCGCTCCGGGCGGAAGGCGAAGGGGTCGGGGTAGATGGTAGGGTCGGTGTGGAGGAGGTAGGAGGATTGCATGATGGGGGTGCCGCGGGGGAGGGTGTAGGGGCCGTATGTAAGGGATTCGCCCGTGGGGATGCGGGGTTGGCGGGAGGAGACGCCGTGGGCGGTGCGGAGGCCTTCGTTTATTACTGCGGTCTGTCAAGTCATTAGAATCGTTTGGCTTCTTGCATGGAATGTACTCCTTACCAGGTATGGCAGAGCCTCTAGTTGGGATAGCGAGATTTCGTGATCTGCCGTGGGCATCACAGTCTTCAGCTCTTGTCTCAATCTCTCTCCAACTTCCGAGTTCTTGATCAAGTAGTAGGTGGTAACCGCCAAAGTCCTTGCCGTCGTCTCCGTCCCCGCACCGAGGATAACACTAGCATCCGCCGTCAACCGCTTAGGATGTTTTTCTTTCTCCGGAAGTTTACAACCAACATCATCCCGTATATCATGAAATATCGTGCGCCTCAGATTCTTCGTATCGCCATCGCCGTCCTCAAAATTCATAATGCGTTCGATCCTGCCTAGCGTCCTGAGACTGAAGGTGTTCACTGTGGCTACCCCGGGACTTAGTTTTTCGACAACTTTTGGCGGAAGATCGAGCATGAAGTTCATGATAGTAGGGAATTGGCGCGCAAATGGCTCGATCTGTATCCCGTCGTGCATGACCTTAAGCCAGATTTTAGCGTAATCGTCGTGGTCTAGGGTTTTGATCGATTCGCCGAAACAGTACTCAGAGATGGTGTCCATGGTGAAAGCGGCGTATGCGTCGTTGAGATTGACGACACCGGCTTTTGGGCCTTCCTTTTCGAGTTCGCCTGCGAAACGATCCAGGAGTTTCTTGGTGTTGTTCACGACGAGCTCTTCGAGAGCTTGAACAGAGCGTTTGCTGAAGAAAGGCGCTACTGCATTTCGTCGCAACTTGTGCAAGTCATGGTCTATGGTGTCCAGTATTGCGCCTTCCCAAGACTTTGCACCGCTGTGAAACGACCAACTACAACGATCGCGCTTGTGGTTCATGCCGGATGCGTAGATCGTGTCGAAGTAGTCTGCATCGTGGATATGGACTTGAAGAGGATTGATCCGTATGATAGGCCCTGTTGCTGCAATCAGAGCAGTAAGGTAGATAACAGTTGTCATGGCGCACCGTATTCTTCATGTAGCTGCTTGATCTTCCACAAGTACTGGAATTTGTGCGGATAGATCTCATAGTAGAACTCGTACCAAAACGAGAATGCTGCCAACTGTACAGCGTCAGTCGTCATCTGAAGTCCCTCAAAGCACACGTTGTCTTCCAGGTCGCACCTTTGGTCCAGGGATGTTTGCTAAAGGATGGAAATACACCCTGTACACGCCAACGCCGAGCCAGTACACTATCCATATCCCAATCAGAGACGCAGCGAACTCTTTCGTTGCGCTACTACGTATGAGATTCCAGAGGCGGTCCATGGTAAAGTGCGGTGGACGACGTGCGGGGATCGCATCTTCCACGCGAGGGGGCCTCGGCAAGCCATATGTACACACGCTAGACTTCGCGCAGGTAACGTGAGACAACAACATAGTTTATTGGAACGCTCGCCAATAATAGTGTCAGCATATTCAGCAGGGCGGGATATGCAAGGGCGCCAAGACCATGCACGCCGCTAGCGCTTACCACAACGCTGATACGTCATGCAGGCTACACAAGCCCGTTGCATGTATAATTGCAACTAAGATGACTGGTTGGCGTTCCGAAATAGACATCAGACTGACCAATAGCAAAAGTCCTTGTTGTTGGGCAATCGGGTAGGAGCTGGTGTTGGGGTTGCACGAGATGCAAGTAGCGGGAAGCGTTGTATTGCCCTCAATTGCTACAAAATCCCAAGCACCGCGATAGTCATACGATGGTCTGAAGACAAGAATTGACATGGACCGTATTGCTGGGACACCTTCGCAACTTACCTTCGAGAATTTCGCTTCCAAGATGAAATTCGTACGTCAAAAGAATCGGTATACTTCTTGTCATAGCCATCCCAGTCCCATATTATAGGCATCATTCTTTTCTTTCCGGTCTTTGGCAACGGCTGAGCTAATGGACTAGTCCACTCATAGCCTGACCGAAGGACGATATACGCACTCATGCCGTATCCATACCTGCTGCTTGTTTGGTAAGGTGGTGAATCGAAAGCTACATGACATTTCCGATTGGTTCTGTTCTGCGGGCCTAGCTCTCAGCACACTTCTCCACATAAAGTCATCACCAAGTGCACTTACAGTGAACATGTGAACGCTTTCGACAATACCACCGCCACTGTGTTTGAGGAAAACAGTCGACTGAGTTCCCGAATATGACGGGAAGTAACAACTTCCACACTCGACATAGATTGTGATCATAGGCTTCAGATTTGGCGGCAAGCTCATTGTTCGATCAGGACGTTCTTCTGGGGAGCAACAAGGTCGATAGAAGCCCCGATGTTGCTCTTGTCGAGCACGCTTTGTACGAAGAGCGAAGTCCAAGCCGTTGATAAGAAGGACTTCCTGTTCAACCACATCAGCGGTTGGGCGCATAGCTGCTTCTTCCTCCATCATCCATCGCACAAGGCCCATGAGATAATCATCGGCGGCCATCAAGTCCGCCGAGAAAATGTCCTTTTCAAACCACCCCACGATGGTGTCAAGATTCGATTGAAAAGACCTGTCGTGTAATTGCCGAAGCCCTTGGCTGAGCTCCAGAGTGAGGTCCGTGTACAGAGTTATGACCTCGAACAAGATACATCCCATGGAGAATATATCTGCTGAGCGCCCGCTGGGCGCAAAACTGGCGACTTCCGGCGCGAAATACTTTGGTGTTCCGCGTTCCCCTTCATCTGTGACACTAGAAGTCAGCCCGGAGAAGTCAGTTGCCGTACCAAAATCTGTCAGCCATAGCCCGTCCCTAGAAAGCAAGATGTTTGATGGTTTCAAGTCTTTATGTTTGACGTTAGACGCATGGAGATGAGCTATTGCGCTTACTATGCAGCCAATTGTCTGTTTGAGGAAATGTTTGGCTGCATAGCTGACAATCTCTCGGTCTTGAGTAAATAAGACTCCAAGCGCGCGAAGTCTGGCTTCGCGATCGGCATCGTGTTTGGATTGCTTTTCTGCCAACTCAGGTGCGTCCCCAAGATCGACCAAGACCTTTTTTTGTAGCCAGTCCATGTCCTCAAGAAGAGTCGCGAGATCGCATGTCGCAACAGGCCATAGTAACAACCCAAGAAATGAGCCATGCGTATAAGTTCCCACGAGCCTGACGATGTGGCGATGTGAAAGCTTCTTGATGATCTCGATCTCGCTTCTTTCTCTTTCGCCTATCTTGCGACGGCAAAATTTGCGTTTCCAGGCCAGCCTGATGCCGTTGCAGGTAGTCGCGTACACTCCGCCGTTCATGCCATGACCGAGAAAGTCGCCTTCTGTCAGAGGAAGTACCTCGGACTTGTCGTAATCAACGTGAGATGTGCCGCGGCCAGACCAATCTAGTCTTACGCCATCGACGTATTCGCAGGTTGGTTGTTCAGGGAAATCTGAAGTAGCGGATGATGAAGAGGGAAGCTGGTTGGAGTAGTCTGAGTTCGACATTTGTTGGGACACCGAGATTGTAGGACGATAGAGTGTTTGTAGGAAGTTACATGTCGTCGTAGAAGTCACTCAGGCTGTAGGCATCTCTTGGTTTCGCAAAGTGTGTTGGCCTGCGACTGCGGGATTCTCTAAGCCACAATATGCAGGCTGGGGTCAGCGGCACCCAGCCAACCATTTCGTCTGTATCAGCTATTTGCATCGCCGAAGGATTTCAGACGTGAGCTCCTGTTGCGCCTGTGTTGGCCAGCTTGGCGTTAAGTGAAACTGGCGGCAAAAAAGGTGAGACAAAAAGGATTTAACAGCTGAAACTGAGGATTGAACTCAGGATCTTCGCATATCGTATGACATACGAGTGCGACGCCTTACCACTTGGCCATTCCAGCCGAGTTATTACCGAACGTAGATTTATAGACCATATGATGACTTGTTGAGGGCGTGAAGAAGGGTTCAGCGTCAACGCGACCGACGTTTGCAGCGATTAAAGGTACAAACGCTGTTGGGACGGCGAACGGAATGAGCCTTCTGCGCAGGATTCATCTACTTGCGGATACTCGCCTTGTCCACATTACTGATCAATGCGTCCCTCCACTCTTGATCCTTCAGTATACTCCGCACCCTAGCCTCCAACCATTTGGTGTTTCCCCAGAAGCCCCAGCTAGCCTGGAAGCGGAGCCAGTCTACGAGCGCCGTCTCCCAATGTCGCACGAAGATCGACCAGTTGTACTCTTGTTTGCCAGTCTCTCTCAGCTTCTCCCAATATCGTTGCAACAGCTGCTTTTCGCCTTGTTGCATGGGTAGCTCCCGCGGGATATGCGAGTCGGCAACGAGCATGCTCAGCGGAACGGAGCATGTGAAGAACTTGGCGAGATCGCAGACGCCGAGGCCAAGACCAGTGTATTGGAAGTCGTAGAACGCGACTTCTTCACCGGACTTGCTGGTGAACATGTTTTCAGACTTCACATCACCATGGATGAGGGTTTGGTATGCTTCGATTGGTGACCGACCACTAGCCTTGGGCGAGAGAAACGCTGCCGCTATCTCTGAGATGGAGAGGTCTTCGCCATCGACCCAGTCCGTGAGTGGCTCATTCCACTCGGCGTCGTAATCCTTCGCCAGAGTATTGTACTCCTTGCGACGCGTCGCAAGATAGGTATATCCGCCATTGAGCCACACCGATTTGTTCGACGAGGCCTGTCCATAACGCTGTACTTCCTCGAGCGGTGGTAGGACCAGAGACGCAGAGTCTAGAGACTTGACGCGGGCCCACCAGAAGCCATGAAAGCCAGAAAGCCAATCCAGCGCGGCATAAGCTTGGGTCGCTGTCAACACGTCGCGCTTCTCTCCAGCCACAGGATATTGTTGCTTCAGATCGCTCAATAACATCGCAGTCATCGAGGTGCCATCCGTGTTGTGCTTGTTGATGCTAGCGACGCATTCGGCGACCGGTAAGGTTGCTGGCATTTGAGGAGCGAGGTGGCTATAGAAGTATTGCTCAATCTGATAGCTCAGGATCTTTCTGGTATGGCCTTCGTCGCTGACCTTCGTCGGTGGGGGGTTTACGAGCTTGAGCACGTAGGATTTCGTCGAATCTGGCGAGCCTATCGGATTAGCGAACACGCGACATATCTCGCCGTAGCCTGCCCATAGCGACTGTATGGTTTGCAGAGATTGAAGTTCTAGTGCCTTCTCGGAAAGAAGGGCAGACGCTACTTCGTCTGGTGATACTCGTGCAGGCATCGCATCTGCTGGTTGCCGTAGACGGGCGTATAGAAGCGGCAGTAGGAGGATTGAGATACAGGGGACGAAGAAGCAGGCGACGATCAGCTGTGACCGCATGATCATCCGTACAGCGAAGAGATGAAGGTGGGAAGTGTGTAGTCTAGGTGCCTAGTCAAGGGGATTGGCGTTGGTGACCACCAAGGCATGCAGTTGTTGCAAAAGTACGCCGAGGGGTTGAATGACGCGACGCGTCATGCTAGTCATGTGCGGCTGACATAAGCGAGGACCCTGAATCAAGCTCGCCGCCCATACACCTGGGCATGCCCCACGCCTTATCAAAGTCGATACTGCCCTTCGCACTTCGGGTCATTGCAAAACTCGAGATCCTTCACGCCACTGTACTGGACATGAACGGCAAAATTTACCGACTTGACGAGACGCCAGATACACACAAAATAGGCCAATCTGATTGACCAAACTCATGCATTGGTATCTACTCCGGAAAAACGAACGAAGTATGACAAAGCTCCACCCGAGACTACAACAAGTACTGGAAGTAGATGTTCTCCTTGTCTGTCATGTCTTGCAGACCGTTCTCTCCGTGAACCTCAGCACCTGCCTCATGGAAATGGCCGCTCATCGAGTAATCGATGGGGTTCCTGGGAAGACCAGCCGCCTCACGCTGATCGCACTTCTTCTTCTGCATCCAGGTGATGAGAACGACTTGAGCGACAACGACTCCCCAGAGGATGCACCAGATTATCAAGATGCCCTTAAGAGCGTTGACCTAGAAACGAAACG
The DNA here is from genome assembly GCA_023758125.1 of Alternaria sp. Ai002NY15. Lineage (NCBI taxonomy): Eukaryota > Fungi > Ascomycota > Dothideomycetes > Pleosporales > Pleosporaceae > Alternaria > Alternaria sp. Ai002NY15. The sequence goes on along the minus strand of JAFVLO010000023.1, from coordinate 221,574 downwards.
TTAGCGATGGACTCTTGGCTGAGCATACGACAGGGATAAGATGCTTACGTATTGCGGTTGGAACTTCGAATCGAAGATGTACGGGGTAATGATGTTGCCTACGGAGTTTCCGGCGTTGAAAGAGGTGTAGTAGATGGCCTTCTTGGTTTGTCCGGCGCAGTTGGAGCCCATCCAAGAGATGAGCAGAGGGTTAATGGCGTACACGAAGGCAATCAGATAATAACCCGCGAGCAGACCACCCTTGTTATCAGGAGTCTTCGGAAGCGCAACCAAAAGAGCAACACCAACAATGACGATGGTAACCAAGCCGAGGAAGAATGGCGACTTGCGCTTGAAACGGTATGCGAGACACGATGCACCAAGAATGGAAACGACCTGAAGCGCTCCGAAAGGCATGTTCAGCAAGACAGCTTCGTCTGAGCTGAATCCAGCCAGGTTCTTCAGGATGATGGAGCCGAAGACCGAAGAGACCGACGCACCAGCATTGACAGCGATGACCATGATCATGTACAGCCAGTATTTGGGTTCACTCAAGGCCTCGGCGACATGCGACCAGTTGAACTTGTGCGAGACGATACCCTGTTGATTCGCCTTCACTCGGTCAACAGCCTTCAAGCGATCCTCCGGTGTCAGGAATCGAGCCTCGCCAGGGCTATCGTGGGCCCACCAGTATGTGATAAGACCAATGACGATAGTCAAGAGTCCGAAGAAGAGGTACACCATCTGGTAGCGGTACAGCGAGGACGAGTTTATCTGAGCGAAACCGTAAACGATGGGTGAACTGAGCACGGTGCTAAGACCATAGCAGCTGTACCAGCAAGCCACGCGGAATGGCTGCTCAGAACGCCTGTAGAAGGCAATGGTGATCATCGAGAACAAGGGAACGACCATAGCCTCAAAGGCACCGAGGAAGAATCGCGATGCCAGCAGCCCGGCGTAACTCCTAGAACCACCGAGGCCACCGGCAACTGAAATACCCCAGCATGTGATGATGACGGGAAGAACGTGGCGGTATCGAAGCTTGACGAGGATCCAGGCGGCCAAAGGCTGCACACCGAGTTGCGCATAGTATCCGATGTTGCCGATGTTTGAGTAGTCGTTGCCCTTGAGGTGGGCATCCTCCTTCAGACCATAGACGGCCGTCAATCCAATGATTCCCTTGTCGGCGGATTGCAGGAAGTACACCATGCAAAGAAGCGACAACATCCAAATGTCGGTCTTGCGCAGAATGCGTTTGCTGTCTGCCTCGGTGCAGATATGAGCCTCGCTTAGGCCAGCCTCCTTGCCCTCCTCATACGCCACGGCGTGGTCAATCGAAGTGTCGGACACGTGCTCCATGCCGATGGCGGTCGGCTTCTCGTCCGCGGAAGCCATGTCGCAAGGTCAATGGGTGAAAAGATGGAGAAAAGAAGAGATCTGGGGATGAGCTACAGTCTGGGGTACAAGTCTGGGGTAGACGTTTATATGCCTTCGTTAACGCGACGCGAACGACACCAGCGGGACCCGGCCCAACGGCGCAACGGACTAGAATTATCCCTCCAACAGCTTTGCGCGCACTAGAAGGATGCACCGATGCATCCGTGCCTCTGTGAGCTGTGCTGATGCGAGCTTGTTGTAGCCAATAGCCCTGTCAGGAGGACTTGATAGCAACCGGCTAAATCGATGGGAGGGAAGTGCTCGTGATGCGCCCATCGACCGCGGGAAGTACGAGCTTATGTCTGGATCAACGGCTCGGACTCTAACAGACCGAGAAGGCTATGAGCGTGTTTGACGAAGTGAGTAAGGCTCACGGTGCTTCAATGGTTGACAGGTTTACCCGAGTGGTGCTGGGTTGATAGTCGAAGTCTATGGGTATAGTACGCACCGCTCCATCGTACATCAACGAGACCAACCGCCTGCCGATCTAGCCATGATCCCGGAAGCGTGGTAGACCATGAGACGGTCAGAGCTTAGTGCGTGCCCTGATGCTCTTGACAATACAAGTTTATCTAGGGATTATCCAATAGACATTGCGTCTTCTGCCTGGCATCATCGCCTGCATCTACGCTCGACGAACTCTGATGTTCGAGACAAGACTCTATGCAGTGAACAAGACTTTCTTGACCAGACGACAAGCTTTTGGCCAAGAATGACCCAGGTGGCAATCTTGGGATTCTGGAAACGCTACGGCTAGAGTCGTGATTAGCCGCCTTACGTCATCCACTTCAATAATTCCACCAACAATCAATCTATGCTAGCGCCACATGGCCTTCTCAACTCTACGCAAACAAGCATCTTTGAGAGCAATAACATCGTGGAGCACGCTACACCAGCACAAAATGAATGGAATGTCGTGATGCTGGATGGTCGAGTCGGTCGCCGGTAGTCAGGGCGGAGGAGCCACGACCCCACAAAATGCCTCGGTGCCCGAGCGGCTCCACCAGCATTCCAAGAAATGCGGGGTAAACGTCATAACAGCTCGAGACATCGTTGATATTCTGGGGAAACCTTGAAAAAGGTCTATCCAAGCGTTGCAAAACCCGCACCTTCCATATCAAACACCGACAAAGCCCGATCGCCGCTGCCTCACGAACATGGCCGACCCGAAAACCTCCACTGCGAGTCAGCGCTTGACGCAGATCAAAGATTTTCTTACCATGAATAAGACTGCAACAACCATACCGTGGGATCCAGATAGCACTAAATTTCCGACAAGGAAGGAATTGCCTCAGATTCCCGGGGCGCCTCCGGAGGCTGCTTGGGTTTGGGGTGACAGCGACTACGTATGTTCGACCGAACTCTAATCTACTTGCGGGCCGAAACTGATCAGATGTAGATCGGCCGTCTCAATCTCCTAACGCCTACACGTGTCGCAGCGGCTGCGAGGGAGATACGAACGGGTGAAATCGTACCTGTTAAGTCCGTGTTTCCATGATCCTTCTGATGTGTTGTTGCTGACCGTGAGGTAGCCTGCCTCTCAATGTGCCGAACGTTCCCGCGTTTGGTCGTGAGGTTTTTCAGCATGAGATAAAGACGCTGGCTGAAGGCATTGCCTACGACGATGTGTATCATATGAACACTCAGTCTGGCACCCAATGGGACGGCTTCCGGCATTTCGCTCATATTCCCAGTGGTTCGTTCTACAATGGCGTATGTAAGGAAGCTCTACACGGCGAACGCTAGCTTACACTCATCACAGACGAAAGGCAGCGATGTCACAGGCCCAAACGCAAACCACAAGTGTTCCATCCACCACTGGGCCGAGCATGGCATCGCAGGTCGCGGAATTCTTCTAGACTACCGGGGCTACGCGCACAAGAAGGGTATAAACTACGACCCCTACGACTACTACCCCATCTCGTGGCAGGACCTTTATCAGTGCGGCCAAGACCAGGGAATCGATATTCGCCCCGCGGCTCAAGGCGGTGACATCAAGCCTGGAGATATGCTGTTCATCCGCAGCGGATGGAAGGAGGCGTACGACAGCAAGAGTGATGAAGACCGCAGCAAGGCTGCTCTTCGACATGGTAGCGGTAAGGATGGTGAAGATGGTCAGCGGTATGCTGGTGTGAGCCAGGAAGAGAAGATTTTGGATTGGCTGCATGATAGCTACTTCGCGTCTGTTGCTGGTGATGCGCCTGCGTTTGAGGCATGGCCGACACATGAGAGTACGTTTCCTCAAATTTACGTGCAACATCAGACTGACGTTGCTAGACTACCACCTCCACGAATACATCCTCGCTCTTTGGGGAATGCCGCTCGGCGAGATGCTGGATCTCGAAAAGCTTGCGCAAACGTGCCGCGAGAAGAACAGATGGTTCTTCTTCTTCACCTCTGCGCCTGCTAACTGCCCAGGTACGTTGAATACCCGGATTGATGAGCTCTTGCAATCGCTAACAGCATTATAGGCGGAGTAAGCTCACACGTCAACGGCACTGCCATCTTCTGAGCATTTTCAAACCGTCTCAAGACCGCGTTGAAACCAAGTACATTATTAAAATCACATAGCAATCGAACACCCAATTCCACACATTTTGTCTTGTATGACCAACACGCGCTCTCTAACCAACACTAGATCAGGCTCGCAAAAAACCAAATATGCCAGCTACGCGGCATCTGCCTTATTCAGACTCACAGATCTCGACTCCGGAAATGACCCAGGACATGTTCTGCGCTCTCTTCGTCGTGGACTCTCCCCTGAGCCGGTGCGTGCGTTCGCGTCTGAGTCTCGCGGCATGGCAGGTGCGCCACACGCGATTGACTCAGTATCCCCTTCGACCTTCACAGCCTGCATCGCGCCGTCGAACAACGAGAATTGAATTTGCTGATTTCTCAAAAGAGCCCCATAGGTCTGGTCGCCTTCAACAGCGCTGTCTTCGCGTCCGACGCGTGCGTTCAGCGATGGCGGCATCGGCGGTGGCTCGCGTGTTGGTGGCGCAAACTTCACCTCGTCAACGGGTCCCTCAGGTTGCGCCGTGCCGAACATGGACGACGACGAGGATTTCGCGTTGAGGCGATTCCTCGCATCAATATCCCCCTGCAAATCAAGCCCATCTGAGTGTTTCGCCTCTTGCACTTCTCTTGAGGTTCCAATGCGGTCATCAAAAGCAGGCAGAGAAGCATCCCTTTCATCGCGCAGCCTCCTGTGTTGCTCAAGTCTTCGCCCCTCCCAGTCAACTACCATAATGCCACATTCAATAGAATCTGCAGCGACTTGCTCAGCTTCGCGACTCGCTTTCTCGCGACGGTACTTGTAGCGTTGTTGTCTTTTTGCGTCCTCCGGCGCGATTCTCTGCTTGTAGCACTCCTCGGGCGTCGCATGCGTATGATACTGACAATTCAGCACCGGTGACGATCTTTTGTCGCTTGAGAGGCGTCGCAGAGCTGTCTCAAGCGCGGAACAGAGGAACGGCTGCGGCAAGTCCGACGGGTCGACGTCGCCGAACCTTTGCGCCGCAGAGTCGAGCCATCGATCGACTAGAAAGCGGCCTAGAGCTTTCGGCATGTTGTGTCTTTTTTCGCCAAAGATGTGCGAGATGGTATCGATATCCGGTCGTACGCCCTTGACTATCTTCTCTTCGAGCAGGTCCATGACACGGTCAACGAATTCGATATCATCTACCACGTAGCCGTGTATCGCTGCGTTTATCAACGGCCAACACGCGATCCATGTATGCTGCGGGCTGATACCGTCGGGGTCGAAGTTGACGTCGCGATAACGGGTGGGTATAACACCGGTGCGCCGCCATAGTTGGTGAAGTTCCGCTGCATCAGCGTCAATGTTTCGGCGTCTGAGCGGAGTGGTTGAATCGAATTCGGTATCAACGTTGACAGCAGACAACCGAGCCAAGCGCCGTGTCAAGTACCAAGAATCCGGGTTCTGACGGCCATATAGTACGCTGATCATTGACTGTCTCGGTGCATCCACAGCTGTATCTGGTCTCGGTGGTGCAAACTGTAGCTGTTGTATGTTGGATGACTCTTCTTTCACAGGTTCTGACTGCATCGGTCCTTGCACGTCCGTGTCAACATCATCGTTGACTTCATCGTCACTCCACAGGCTCCCGCCTTCAAGCAGCGTATGATAATCGCTCTTCCTTGTGCGTGCCTCGATGCTTGGTCGACGGCGAAATTTGCGACCGTTATCGCTGATATGGTCACTTCCATCGAAAATGCGGTCGACGTTTTTAGGTTTTTGGCCCCTTGGGCTAACTGGGACACTGCTACGAGATTGCGACGATCGTGGTGTTCCGTGATGTAGGTACCCTTCTGGGTTGACTCCTGGAAAGCCTGTTGGTATGCGCGGAGGCGTGCTGCCGCGCTCGAGTCTTCTTTGGATATCGCGCTTTTCTGAAGACGACATTTTATCGGTAAAGAGGTTTCCCATGTCGAAGAGTGGAGGATGTCACGATCTTTCAACGGTGCGTACTGGTGCGGTGATCAGTGTCCAACCAGGAAGCGAGGCTTTGTAAGTTGTCAGTATTGAAGGACAAGGTTTGGTCATATTGAGCGGCCCTCGTGTGAAGCGCGCGACTGTTTGTCATCGGCAGTATCGTCACGTTACTTCCAGCAAACGAACGCGCACTTTGACCGCTGATGTCACCGCTCGCCTGGCCATGACTGGAAGTGATTCAAACCCGAATCATGAAGAGACTGACTCATCACTATCCTTCCATTGCAATCCATAGTGGTATTGCGACAAAGACGACAAGTATGGAGCTCGATCATCATGTCTCCAATATCTTCGCGACACCATATCGCTCGATATGTACACAACGCCGTTGCAGCGCGAGAGCGGAACATCTCCAGCTAGGTCGGTTTTGAAGTCAATAACATTTGTACTCGCAGGCCGAACAACACTATCAGAACACTGCCCCACCGAACATGTAGAAGTCGATTTCGCCGTAGCTGAAAGCTCGCCGTATCTTCGCATCTACCTCCCACAGCACGTGCGCGATGATCGACCTCTACTGCCCATTCAGCTCGGCGACGTCGATCCAGCGGGTTTCAAGCTTTATATTGAATGGCTCACTACTGGCGTTGTGGAATTGTTCATCCAAGTATCTCTTCAACTCAACTCCTGCATCGACCTCATATACGCGCACATCGTCGGCTCCGCGTTCTCGCAACCGAATTTTCAGGACTACATCATCGACAAGCTGGCGTCTGTTCTTGACCCCGCACAAACGTTCGATCAAAAGATTCTTGAGATGCTGTATTTAGAAAAACACGCATCGACGCTACTGCGGAAGTTTGTTACCAACAAGATGTTCGCGTATGATAGGAGGATGCTAGGGTTCTTAGAGATGCGATACTTCTCTCTTTGTAGAGTATCTCCTCACGTATAAGTTGTATAGAATATAAAAGGTGTAGTTAGCTTATTATCTTTAGGTTGCCTCTAAGTTATTATAGTACTATAAAATAGTAATACTAAACTATAGGCTTTAAATTCTATATATATAGTAATAAGTTAAAGAGAGAAGTATATAAAGCGTACTATAGTATCTTTATTACTTCTATAATCTATATATAATTATACTACTTATACCTTTCTTCTTTATAATAGTAATTATTTTTATAATTATCTACTTTAATGTTTATACTTACTTAGCCTACTTTATAACTTTACGTCTTACTAGTAAGCTTATTATAAAAATACTTAGTATCTATTAGTAACTTTACTTATTACTCTTAGCTTAAAAAATATAAAATATAAAGTTATACTTACTCTTTTTAAGTACTTAGATAAGTATATATAATACTTATTTATTAGATATACTACTTACTTATATAGAGATAACTCTAGTAGCTAAAGCCTTTTTTTTAGCTAAGAAATTAGCTATATAAGGCCTACTTTTTTACTTTTAATAATACGCCTACGTACTTACTTTAGTAAAAACTACTTTTATAAGCTAAATTAGCTTTTATAGTAATAATAAATAATATATAAAAACTAATATTATTCTTATACTTTATAGTTTATAAGTTCTAATATAGTATAAAGTTTAAGCTACTTAGGCTATTTTAAGATAGTAAGAACTAGTATATAAAAGGTAATATTACTTAGTATAGAAACTAGAATTAAGTAATAAAATATATTTTAGAATAAATTTAACGTATTTAATTGTATAGGGCCGAAGCTAGAAGGATGCTAGGTATGCTACAGAATTCTGTGGAGGACATTGTGACGGGGAGTAGTGACGTGAAGGGATGCGAGTATCATATACATGATGAAGGATTGTGTTATAAGCATGGAAGGGCGAGTGAGTTTGAGCAGACGGACAAGGTAAACGCAGTAGGAGGGAAGAAGTGGAGTATCAATGATGACCCGGAACTGAATGCCATGGCAGCGCAATATCTAGGCAAAGCAGCGACCCCTTCGAGAACAGACAAGTCACCAAAGATTCCCGCCATCAAGCACCGTTCATCGACGGAAAAGCGTCGACCTCAGGCAAACAAGCTCGCATCGCAATTCAGAGTTCCCTCCTTACATACCATGACCGAACACAATCTTAATCACCAAGAATCCACCCTATGGTCTCGAAACCTGCGGAGTCCCCGGCCCTCAACAAGATCGTTGACTCCCGATATAGACGTTGATAAGCCCCTACCACCTACACCAGAAGCACCGCAAGCGCCCAGCACCAAAGATCTAGTTCTCGAATGTCTCGGGCGTCTCCCGCCAGCACCAGAACGCATTTCAACACAAGAAATCCTTGAAGAATGTCTCGAGAGTACGCCCTTAGAACACCTCAGGTTCATTACTCCAACAGATAATGTCAACTTTGAGCCTCCAGTCAAGACATCAAGACGCCCATCAACTCCACCGAGGTCTTCTTCGCGTTCAACTCCAACCTCTACATCTACTTCTCGGCCATCCTCACCATTAGATTTCATACCGCCCTCCCTACGCCCCGGCACACCCCTATCATCCACACACCCAACCCGTAACCTAACCTTTGCCCCTCTCCCGAAATCACATCGCACAACACCTAAACCACAGCTACGCACGCCCGCACCCCTCGACACCTCTTCACCTTCACCATCACTATCCCCATCTCCATCACCGTCTCCCTCCCCACCGCCCCTCCTCCAACGCCCCTACCACATATCCCCCTCCTCCCCCTCCCTACCCCACTTCGCTCCACTCATAAAACGCAAACCCGCGCCACCACGAGGCGTAGACTGGCTAGAACAATGGGACCGGCTTTTCGAACTGCAAGGCACACAAGGCTTTGGATTAAGAAGGGGAGAGAAGAAAGAGAAGAAGAGTCGATTTATGGAGATCTTGGGGGGTGTTGGTGCCAGTGTTGGTGGGAGCGTGATTGGGAGGGAAGGTGGGGTGAGATAATGGACAGAGGAATGATGTTGTATTGTATGTTAAATACGGGATCCCGAGCTATGGAACTTGTATATCGATGTGTACATCAGCGTCTTGATCATCTAAGCTTTACCCAAACCCTTCCCTTCATCATCGCTTTCCCGCTCAACAGTCGCCTCCACATGCTCAGTCATGAGATGTTTGATACCCTTCATCGAGATCACAGCGATCGTTGCAAGCGCAACGAACGGCACCACACTCCAATATCCCAGCCTATATGCACGCGCATACGACCAATGGCTCGCGTCCCACGCAGCAGTTATGATAGTTTCGTTCGCGCCAGGTACACCGGCACCTCTAAACTTAGACGCCGAGCTACCTTTCATGCCTTTCAGAAGCGCTGGGACAGAGGACTCGGGTAGACCCGCAGCAATAGCCGCAGAGCTGACGTCGCCGGCGAGGTGAGAAGCGACGCGCGAGTTTACGATGGCGTAAATGACAGCAGTGCCGAAAGCGCCGCCGATGGCTCGGGCGGAGAAGGCGAGGCCTGTGGCTGTGGACAGGAAGGCGTGGGGAGCTGTGAATTGGATGCATGCGACTAGGAGTGTGAGGGGGCCTGCGCAGCCGATACCTGTTAGAGCTGTGAAGATGATTTGTTCGGTGGCCCAGCCGGGGCGGATGAATGCGAAGCAGATTGAGGCGATGAACATTATGGCGAAGGTGGCTGCTAGTGGGGTTTCTAGAAAGGTATTAGCGGAAGGTCTGAGGAAGAATGCGGTGTTGCTTACTCATGTCTTTGAACTTTGTCGCGTACCATGTCACAGCGAGAGATGTGAAGATGGATGCGATCTTGTAGGACAGCTGTCGGATGGCAATATCCCATGCGTTGTCTTCGAAACCGACATTGAGAATAAGCTGTGGCGTAACGGCGTTGATGGCGGAGTAGTAGATCCATCCCTCGATAGCAAAGGCAAAAGTCGATAGCCAGAAGTTGGGTCCAGTTGAAAAGAAGACGTGCGCGACGATGCCATCAGATCGGCCCTTCCATTCTGTACCACATCAGCTTTTGATTCAGAAGTTTTGATGGAATGTTTGTTACCGTAAAGACAGAAGGCAATGAAGAGGACAATGCCGACAACAAGATTAGCGCATACGTGCGGATTGCTCCACGGATACGCGCCACCTGCCCAGTTGAGCGCTAGAAGCATCAAAGTAGCAGCAGCAACGAGAAGAAGGGAACCGATAGGGTCGCAAGCCCACATCCACTCCTTGAAGCTCATCCGTGGATAGTCGGTGCGTTTCTTTGGCCAGTAGAACGCGAATAGACCAAGCGATGTGATGCCGTGTAGGCCGACTTGGATCCAGAAGATGTAGCGCCAGCCGGAAGCACTTAGGTTGGTGACTGCACCAGCTGCGAGACTACCGACGCTGTGCAGAATCAGGACGTGTCAAATACATCAACTTAGGCGAGGTATCTACTTACGTTCCGCCCAACACACCGGCAACGCCTGCAAGTCCGTTCGCCAAGGGTCGATACTTCAAAGGCAGGATCTCGGATGGGATAGACTGGACGATGGAGATGGTTGCAAGTGTCGTGCCAATGAGGATACCGCCTCCAATCAACATGGACATGCTCGTAGCTTTGGCACAAATGATGGAACCAACGCATGCGATCAGTGGAGGTATGGTGGCGAACAGCTTGCGATCCAAGACATCAGACAGGCGACCGACGGGAGGGGAAAGGACTGATTGCATGAGTAGAGGACCCTGTAGAGTGTTAGAATTCGGTGTTAAAGTCTTTTGTTAGGTCTGCTGTACCTGGATGATCCAGCTTGCAATGGCAGGTTCTCCAAGCTCGCGGATGATGAACGACAGTACTGATCCCGCAGCCACTACCACGAAGACTTGAGACATGACGCTACATTGTAAGTTAGCAAGGCCACGCAAAAGACTGCGCGCCACTCACGCGAAGCAACAGCAAAAGACGACCATCCACGACCTCCATGAGAGCTTGACATGATGGACGTCCTCATTGGCTTCCTGGTCGATGGGCACGATGTGGGCGTCGCGACCGTGAGCGGTCTCGATATGGGTAGCTCCCGTTTTGCTATCCATGGCTGTCTACACGACACGACAAGCTGGATCGAGAAAGAAGACAAGGTGGGCGAGGTCTGCATCCCATATCACTACACATATATCACAGTGGGGCATCATGCCGTGGGCTCTTGGCCGGGGCATTCTGACAACGGGATGAGCGGTAGCGGGCTCGAGCTACAACGCCATGCATATCGGCAGATTTGGATGCTGGGGTTGAGGTCCTCTCACGACGCGTTTGGATGATGTTTACCGAATCATCGGGAGGAGATGATGCGGGGCCCCATATTGGGTGAAGATTGGCGCTCCTTCGCTGCAACGTGATGCGGGGAGGCGCGCCCACGAGTCGGGAGCTGCGCGCCTTACCCCGAGACACCTCCTCCTCTTTCCTTTTCACTCCATGGGTGAGGTTCTATCGCGACATGTTGCTGCTATATGGTGAGAGCTGGTGAGGAGCGAGGAGGTGAGGTTGGATGAAAGAGGAAGGGTCAACCGGAGTTAAGAAGGCTCGCCCCGCTGGACCCTGAGACTTTTGTTGTCTTTGCGCAGGCTTCACGCTCCCACCGACCAACATCCCACCGCCAGCCTCTTAGCCAACGCCTATACGACGCATAGTAGCCTTTTAGCTGCCCTCAGCACTGACTCCCCCGCCAGGCGATGCTATGAGCAGCCCACCGCCTCTCGCAGGCCATCTGGTCCCCCTCCGCACCAAGGACGAGGTGCGCGCCAGCCTGGAGACGCACACCGTCTATGTCGTCGAGGTGCCGGCCAAGTTTGCCAACGTAATCAAGGAGTGAGGCCTTCACTCGTGGGGCTCCCGCTTGATCTCTGCTAACGTCGCCCGCTCGCAGTGCCGTGCAAGCAGCGTTGCCCGACTTCAAGACGTCGGAGATCTCTCACCTGCGCCGCGTGGTGCAGTTCAAGTACCTGCCGCCGCACCTGCAGAAACAGTTCTATCCGCCTGCAAGGCTCCCCAGGGGTAACGAAGATGCTCCTGCCTCAGAACTACCATCTTCCCCACTAACACCGGCGACCCCCGCTTCCCCTTCCGCGTCCCCGTCCTCAGTCGATGCTGGCAGTGAGGCTGCTCATGGAGAGGCTGATGCTAAAGATTTTGATTTAGTCCGCTACTTCCTGCTGTGTCCCACGCGCCATATGCCCCACGCCAACCTTGCGGCTCTGATACGGACCTGCCCGCCATTCGACGGCCCCAAGACTGCGCTCCCTCGGATCCTCTACGTAACCGTGCCGGCCCTGGCGCCCATATCCCAGCAGCAGGCTGACGACTGGAGCGACAAGTACTGGCCCATCTCGTACAAGAACACCAACCCCTACGGCCCCCATCCGAGCCTCGTACAACGCAACCAGGAGGAGCTACAACCCGAGGCAGGAAACTGGCTGGCTCTCGCCCGAGCGGCCGGCCAGCAGATATCGGATCAGTGTCTGGGTGAGAAGATAGGCGTCGTCGTGGTTGACCGCACCAGGAACCAGCCAGAGATCGTCGCGGTTGCAGGCGACTGCCGCTGGAGGTCTTTCACCGGCACCGCTGAACCGCCCACCGGCACTGGCAATGTCATGGCTCACGCTGTCCACCGTGCCATCGCCATGGTTGCAAAGAAGCGGCTGCGTGCTGCCGGCACCGACCCTGCACTCCTCGACCGCTCCCTCTTCTGCGACAACCCCCTCACCGGTCTCGAGAAGCTATACTACGAAAAGGACAACCTCTCATCGAGCGGCTACCTGTGCGTAGATCTCGACATCTACCTGACCAACGAGCCCTGCGTCATGTGCTCCATGGCCATCCTCCACTCGCGCTTCCGGCGCTGCATCTTCGGCAAGCGCATGCCTCACACCGGCGGCATAACAGCAGACGGACCGGGCGACTCTTCCTCAGCGGGCAGCGGACTGAAGAAAGGCCTCTTCTGGCGACCGAGCGAACTCAACTGGAAGTTCCTGGCCTGGGAGTTCAACGAGGAGGGCAAGACTGCGGATGCCGACAGTGGCTTCACGGAGACACTGCATGCATGAACGCGTCCATCACGCTTGACCTGCATTGGATACAAAGCATAGACACGGCGTATTGGATTAACACGGTCGATGGGGATGGGATTATAGGGGATGATTATACCAACATGAGTTACGTGAATACGGGGTTAGGAAGGCAGCATCTGTACGATAGCAAATGAAATGGAACGTTCACATTGAAATCCTTCTGTATGCATGATCACGCTCTTTTCTGTCTTGTGATTTGCCTCTGACCACCGCTTTCGAGGCGAAGATCGACGAATGCATAACGATGCAATAGCTACACTGCGATAACACGGAGCCACTCAATTCATAACAGGCCGGGAGGCATGTACTGGAAGCGTTGAATGAGGAGATCGTAGCAGTTTCGAGGGATTTCCATCATTGTATGTACTCGTAAAGACAGACCAAGTCATGATGCTATGATGCTATGATGGCTGAGGTGTTGGTAAAAACGGCCTGCATGTACGCTGTGTAATCCTGTTGTTCCAAGCGCAAAAGTGGAGGACAAGGACTCGAACAGGTATAGAAAGTTGGTGAGATGAAGCACATAGATTATAATACATGTGTCGAGAATATGAGTACTCTACATCTTCCTATATCTAGGCAGCTTTGTGACCAGCACACAGGTTGGCAGATATGTGAACACAGAACGCATCTTCCTCGGTATTCCTCATTGTTCCACTGTCACAGTTGACTCCCGTCTCTCTTGAGATGCTTGTTCCAATATACGGATACACTCTTCATATTCTGCTACTCGATGCCATCGCAGAATGTTCATGACAGTGTTGTCGTCTGAGAAGTCCGAGAAGTTCGCGCGACCCAATCCCTTTCTGGCTTCTTGCAGAGGCGTCCCACTCATGGCATCTGTCCAACTAGGATGATGACGCTCCAGCCATGAGATTCTTCTGCCACGGGTTGGAGTCGAGGGCGGAGACTGATCGTTGGGCTCTGCTGCAGTTTCAGCTGGATCGTTGTTTCCATTTAGGCTGGCGCCGGCGTCAAGGAGTAGTGTAACCGCCTTGGGCCTCCCTGATGCAGCTGCACTAGCCAAAATGTCATGGTTTCCAGCGGCGACTGAACTCAGGTCGGGTTTAGCTTCGAGCAAGATTTCCAGTGCAGTGCTACATTTTCGGAGCGCCCGGTGTAGGGGTGTTTCCCCTTGCTCGTTTCGCGAAGTCATAGTTGATCCGTGAGTAAGAAGAAGTCGAATTACTTCTTCTGCACCGCTATCCACTGCTAAGTGTAGTGCAGTGGTGCCGCCTAGGTCGTGAGAACTATCGATTGCGTAGTTGATAGCTGAGCCGTGGCGAACCAAGTGCCCGACAATTGCTGCGTACTTGCTTACCACAGCTTCCTTGTCCTGATGACGACGCTTTCTTGCTTCCACTAGCTTTCCCAAAGCTACCATTAGTGGTGTGCAATAGTGCATGTCAAGGGCGTCTATGTCGCAACCACGATTAAGCAACGCCACGATCTCAGCTTCCAGGCCAAAGTCCGCCGCGAGATGAAGGCCGTTGGTGCTGCTTTCCTCCACGCCATGTTTCCACCTGTGGTATTTGAGAAGATATGGCTCATCCAAGTGCAGATAGTATACTGTTCGCCTGACGTTGATAGGCCGCATAAGGAATCTCATTATCTGCACATGACTCGATGTCGCTTGGGGGGCGTGGTAGCTCCACTTCAGTGCGACACATATGAGCCATAAGTACTCGTCGTTTGAACTCGGCAGGGCAAGATTTGCGTAGCGGTCCAAAGCCAGAAATGAGCTACATATATCAGTAATCATAGAGTGTGCCTCTGGAAACCATTCTTCATGAGTTCGGTCGAGGTACTCCTGCGTTGTATAATGGACCAGCCGAATAACGCTGCCGTCTTCGTCTAGGGTAACCAGACCAACACAGGAGGACACAATGTCCTCGATGTCCGGACAATTATCCTGGTCAAATATCGCCTCGCCGATCTCTACCCCAAGCAATGCTTGCAGGTTCTGTGCCGAAAGTACTGTTCGGCGCCACCAGGTGAGAATTGCCAGCGTTTGCATAGCTAGCTCAGCCTGGTCAGGGACTTGGCCTCGTATCCTCTCCATTGCGGATCCGTATGCAGTGTCGTAAGCGTTGGAACCAGTAGCAAACTTATCCAATGCGGCTCGAAGTAATTTGGGGGATTTCTTTCCAATCAAAGAATCGAGATGCAGCTTGGCTAAGAGGAACCTGCAGTCTCATCAGTGGGGTTCATGATATGAATGCAGGGTCACAGACATTCCGCGGACAGCATTGACAATTTTCTGTATCGTCAATTCCTGTAGTTCGGCGCTTTTTCGTACGAATCCCGGCAGCTGATACATGTTCTCATTGATATACGTCCGAACATCGTTCTCGTCTGCTTGGATTTCCAACTGGTAGGCTGTCTTGAATCTCTCCGTTATTTCGGGTATGAACCGTGATGTGCAAAGCAAATTGACATGACACTTTGTCTGCAAGGTCTGGAGTGATGATATCAGCGCCGTGCGACAGCCTTCGGACGTAGAGCATTCATCTAGACCATCTATGACGATGAACACCCTGGAAAAGCTCGCTGCTACCAAGTGGAGTGTACTAGCCGTGGTTTGTACGCGACCTGAATCTCCCATGTGACTCTTGTAAAGGTGTTCAACAGGAGTTGGTAAGGATCGTTGCTTTTCGACAAGCTGCCGTAGCAGACCCGAGAGCAAAGCCACTAATCCCTGCTCATCATGGCGTCTGTAGTTACAAAAGATGTGAGCCAAACCGACCGTAGGATCATCGTGGTAGCGCTCCCACAGATTTGCGTTAATGATAGAGGCGAAGATCGTTTTGCCTGCACCTGGAATGCCTGGACAGAACAGGGTACGGTTGCTGACACTGAGCCAATCCTGATAAGTCTGCGAGTTCAAAAGCCATCCGCCAGTACCGGATTGCCGTCGACTGATGGCGTCGCGCTGCTGTGCAGCATGGTCAATGGGTGTGAGCCAGTCAAGAATGCGCTGGCGTTTTCTCATAGCCTCCTCCGTATCTTGACGCCCATGCAGCTCCTCAACTCGTCCTCGAACGTCATTCTGGGTCGTTTGAATTGACTCCAGCTCGCCGTTGATGCTTCGCAGTGTGAGATTTGTATTCTCGTTACGTAGCTCCAAAGCGGCTTTCACGTCGATGAGATGTTGTTCATTGCGCTTGGAGCCAGCGCTGATTTCGATGAGTAGTGATGTCGCATTGTTATGGAGAGCGAAAGTCACCATGTCCATCTCACACTTAATCGCCTCAATCAGCTTCTCCACGTCCTTCTCTTTGAACGGCCATCGCAACTTTTCGACGATGCCGTCTCGGGCGGACAACGCAGCGGCCGCCAGGCTGAGCGCTTCGTGAAGCCGCGCAAGCGGAGTAGAGAGCAGCTTCAAGGTTTTGGACCATTCTTCGGCCTCTTCAGAATCCTCTGCTTCATCTTGCAACTGCAGGAGCAGATGATGGCAACTTCGAACCTGGGAGCGAAGGCGGTACTTCTCATGCTTGGCTCCAGATACTGCGACGATGTATTTGATGACCTTTTCGCATAGCTGGGCGACTGCTATGATGCTTGCGGTCGTCTCCATGTGTGCCTTGGTGATGGTGTCATGTTATGGTGAGATGGCACCAGACGCGGGGTTCGTGAGAGCCCCAATCAAGCTCATGCATGATGGGAGGCTGTGCCACATTGCTGCAGCAAGCAACGAATGCGCGATCATCAATGAGTGACGACCTGCAGCTAATATGTGGCATCAGTAGTTCTGTCACCAGAATTGCGCAGCGGGATGGTGGGGGCTGGAGCTTGGGTTCGCGCAGTCGCGCGAGGCTGCCCAGGCGCCCAGTTGGGCAGGTACCCGACCATTTATGATCACGTGATGTATGGTAACTGTCTCGCCTGGCCGCCCCGACTTGTTGATTCTCACAGCTTTGATTTCTGAGGAATTGCTTACATTGTGCTGATGCCGTCGGGAATCAATTGTAATAATCATCTGGGTTATTTGACTTATACTCCTCCCAGGTACGATTAAGACTGCTAGGGAAAGTACGTAAATCCTTCTCTCGTTGGCGATATGCGATCCACTTTTCCCGATCTTTCTTAAGACGACTTGGAGACCTAAGATACCGACGTAGCTTTTCAATACAACGGACTCGTACTTCGTGGTTTGATATGAGGCTTACTTTCGCGCCAAAGTCGATGAGTATGGGTATCAGGTAGCTTCTTCCATCAGAGGTTGCCCAGTGAAGTATCGATCGGCCTCGTTCGTCGCATACGTTGGTATCAGCCCCTGCGTAGAGCAAGGGGTGGAAATATGTGCCGTCGTTGAAATCGGAATGATAGAGACCAAGTAGCGGGGTTGAGCCTTCCTGGTTCTGTTGGTTGATATTGGCGCCTTTACTGAGAAGATAATGGACCAAAGAGGTTTTGTGCGCATATACAGCGCGGTGCAAAGCACTCTCACCCTGCTGGTTCAAACGATGGATGTCAGCTCCAGCTTCCAGTAACATGTCGAGGATCTGTCGATTGTCCTTATATGCTGCTGAATCGAACGGGCTCATGTCGAATTCTGCCCAATATTTTGGGTTTGCCTGCAAGCTTACGTCTCCATGGCGATTGATCAAAAGTCGGACAATGTCCACATACTCATAACGCACCGCTATTTCTAACGGCGAGAAAAGATGCGGCAGCGCGCCTTTTCCACTATGTGGCACCGCATTCATCGTGTTCTGAACAGCTTTGTCCGCGATGACAAGTTGAACAATGTCGATATGTCCACTGTGGACTGCGCAATGGAGTAATGAGTAGCCGCATTTGTTTCTCGGATCTGTTTTTGCGCCGTGATGGAGAAGTAGTCTGACTGTATCAAGATGGCCATTTTGTGCAGCTAGCATAAGTGCGGTATGTCCTAGTCGATCTCGTTCGTTTACATCGTATCCTTGCTGCAGTAATGCGACAAGTATGTCGTTAAGTCCGAAGTGAGCGGATAGATGGATGCCTGAAGTCGAATCCTCATCTGGCGGACACCAATCGACACCAAGACGATACCGGTCCTTCTCCTTGGTGATCAATGGAACCATTGACATCAATGCAGCGCATCTCAAATTCCAGGAAAGTCCAAGGAAACCGATGACCACATGATGCACTCCAGACGCCTTACGAGCATGATGTCCCCAATTGCATGCAGCATAACCATAGAGTGGGTCCATGTTTTCTGCGTGACTTTTCTTCCGGTAACGCCTGGGATTCGCCGGAGCCAAGCCCGAATATCGGCTCTCACTTCCATATTCCTCCATAGAGAGGTGTGTAATGCAAGCTTCTGTGATCATTGTCTCTGCTTTTGGGAACCAGTGACGTTGTGTCCGATCAAGATATTCCTGCGTGGTATAATGTACCAAACGGATAATGTTGCTTTCTTCATCGATAGTCACCAGACCAGCACAAGCGGAAACTATGTCAATGATGTCGGGACAGTCATCTTCATCGAATACAGACTGCCCCACTCGTATACCAAGCGCTTTGCGAAGCTCTGAAGCTTTGAAGGGCTGCCTCAAGCACGTAATCCAAGCCAACACCTCTTTACCAAGCTCTGCTCGGTCGGGAGATTGCTCCTCGATACGCTGCATTGTAAGTCGATACGCATAGTCATATGCTTCGGTCTCGGTTGTGGCTTTCTGACCGCTTGCTTCCGTTGTTATCTCTTTCAACGCATTGCGTACCGCGTTTGCTGATCGCTTGTCGTATAGGCTTTGTAGGTAGAGCTTCGCGAGAAGAAACCTAGCTTGTGTCAGTGGCTGGCATCTCCATTGCGCAGCTCGAGCTTGGTGATGCTCTGAACCTTGCTTTGTACTACTTACATGCCATCCACTGATTCGACGATTTTCAGCTTGATTAGTTCCTGGAGTTCGACATTGCGCTGAACGGACTGTGGCATGTTGTTGAGGTTGCCGACCACATATTTGCGGACATCATCGCTACTAGCACGTACTTCGAGAGGCTTCTCTGCGCCGAATTCTGCAAGCACTTCCGGGACGGTCCTTGATGTCGCTAGCAGACTTGTTCTGGAGTTTGCGTGTAGACTCAACAATACGGACAAAAATATCCTCCTGCAGCCATCAGATACTTGACATTCGTCTAGTGCATCGATTACAACATAAAGTCTCTGGAACAGTGCAGCCACGTCCTTGAGGCATTGAGCGAGGGTCCTCCACGAAGGACGTCTGACGCCCTTCCCATGGTCGGAATAGAGCTGTTCGATGGGAATCGGCAAAGTTTCCTGGCTTTCTGCCAGTACCTTCAACAGACTGCAAAGCATAAACTCCAGGGTTTGCTGATCGCGAGTCCTGTAATCGCAATAGAAGTAGGCGACTGCTACGCCGGCGTTGGTCTGGAATCGGGTTTGTAGATCGTCGATAATGATGGAGGCGAGCATCGTCTTGCCAGCCCCAGGCAGACCAGTACAGAGGAGCTTGCTCGCACTGGAGTTGTCGAGCCAAGTGTCGTAGGCTTTCGACTCTAGAAACCAGTTGCCGGTACCCTCTTGTCGCTTGCTCAATATGTCATGATGCTTGGATGCATGATCGAAAGTAGATAGCCATTGGAGCACCGCGTCGCGTTTCTTCGAAGATTCCCGGTGGTGGTCGGTACTTTGAAGACGTTCGACGTTATGGTGGAGACTGACCTGGAGCGTTTGAATCTGCGACATATGATCATTAAGCTTACAGAACTCGTCCCCGATCTTGCTCGCATTCGTGTCCATCGATTGCAGTAGAAGCGCAAGGTCTCGATTGTTTTGCTCCGCGCATTCCTTGATCTCCCGAAGCAGCTTCCGAGAATCTCGCGATAGGGCTAAGTTTATCAGGATTTTCTCGCGTTCAATCGATTGGATGAGCTTCTGTACATCCTTCTCTTGAAATGGCCACTTCAATGAGCCCCTCAGAGTATTGTCGTGTCTCAGTCGGTTCTCCACTTGCAGTAGAATACTCTGAAGTCGAGGTAGTGGTCCATCAGGTCGTTCGAGCACATTGATCGTGTCGACCAAGCTTTCGCCCTCCTCGATATCTTCGGCATCATCCTTCAATTCTTGCAGTATACGTTTGCAGGCGCGAACTTCTCCGCGCAGTCTCTTGCGGTCTTCCGAGGCGTCTTTTACTTTACCGACGTAGTCGACAATCTTGCCCGATAGTTGAAGTACGGCGATGACACTTGCCAATTCGCCCAGACCTGACATGACGAAACCCTTTCTCGGGGTTTATGTAGCTTTTGGGGCAAATTGAGGAGTCGAGCTGCACAAGAGCAGGCGTCTTGAGAGCGGGCACGTCATGGCTCGCACCATCTAGTGCGGGGCGAAGCTGCTGTCCTGCGTCCATCCCATGTACGATCATCATGCAGTCCGACGGCACAGTTCGCGTGTGCAACCACCAGAATGAACCTGATAGGCTGAAAGCAGGGCACAGTCGGCGAGACTTCGACATGGCGGCTGCTGCCCTGTATAGGGCGATAAACAGGGTGACTGTCCATTTGGATCTGGGATCTTTGTTGCTATAAGAGGTGGATTGATAGTTGCTGTGGCATGTAAGAGTGAGTGGAAGCATGGAGTTGGAAGTCGCGGACGATGCACGTGCACTCGCGTTCGGCGCCAAGCTAGCGCGACTTCCTCAACCCTCAATCCGCCAGCGGTTACAAACATCCTAAACAACATCGCGACAATGTTACCCGACGAGATTATCGCACAGCTCACCGCGGAATTCCAATGCCGCGATCAGCAGATACACCATCTAGCAGCCCTCTATAGCGTTCGTACACCTCTCAGACTTCAGGGTCACTGTCTAACAGCAAGCTAGGCGCATCTCCCATCTCCGCCCTTTCTGAACATCCATGGCCTTACCGCGACTGGCAAATCCTCAATATTGCGCTCCTTCTTCCATCTGTCTCGTATACGGCACACGATCATCAAAGTTCGCGAGTGCATAACTGCGCGGCATCTCCTGGAGCGCATCGTCGCAGCCAGTCTGGATGCGCTGGATGAGTTCAACGATGAGGAGATTGATAGGAGACCCTACGCGCGTACGGAGAATCTAAGCGCGCTATGCGTTAACATGGAAAAGCTGTTGGCGGGTAGAGGGAAGTTTGTGCTGATACTCGATGCGGTAGACAAGTTAAGGGAAGGGGGTGGAACGTTGATTGCTGCGCTGGGAAGGCTGGGAGAGATGGTATACTATACACTATCCAGACCGCGATATCGGAAACTAACAGTGCGCTCAGATACCAACCCTCTCTCTCATCCTCACAACGACCCTCCCCCTCACGCCCTCCGTTCTCCACTCATCATCAGCCTCCTTCCTCCACTTCCCATCCTACGCGCGCAGTGAACTCCTCACAATCCTCGGCGCCAACCCACCAAAGATCTTCCTCGAACCGCCCTCCCTAGAACAATTCCCAGACTACACACCCGATCTCGCAGCCGAAGACGACCAGTGGCTCTGGGGTCGCTTCATCCAAGCCGTCTACGACTCCCTCGCAAAGCACACAGGACGAGACCTGATTAGCTTCAAGAGCTGCGCAATGCGCCTCTGGCGTCCATTCGTCGAGCCCGTGGTATCAGGACAATTCGGCACGCGCGACTTCTCGCGATTAATGGTGAACAGACGGCATTTGTTCCAGCTTGAAGACTCGGTCCTGGATCGAATTATCTCGGATGCCGCTGAGCCTGTTAAAGAGGCAGCACCAGCAAGCGTTACGCCAGCAACGCCCAGCAAGAAGAAGCCAGCAAACATGACGGCGCACACCCTTCCATACTTCACAACCCACATCCTCCTCGCCGCGTACCTAGCATCCTACAACCCCTCGCGAACCGACGTCACATATTTCATGAAACACACCGACAAGCGGAAGAACAAGCGACGCGCACCCAGCGCTGCGTCTTTCAGCGTCACGGGCAAGCGCACAGGAGCTAAGCATCGGAAGATCAGCCGGCATCTGTTGACACCCAGCCCGTTCACACTGGACAGGTTGTTGGCGATCTTCAGAGCGCTGCTCGAAGGGACGGTACCACAAGTAGCGGATTTATACACACAGATAGCTACACTGACGAGCATGAGGTTGCTTGTAAGAGCCGGAGGAGCAGGAAGCAACGACGCACTAGAAGGCGGAGGAAGATGGCGCGTGAACTTTGGCTGGGAGTATGCACGCGCACTGGGTCGAAGTGTGAATTTGGAAGTAGGCGAATATCTTGTTGGTGGTGTAGACTAGGCCTTCAATTCATTTTGTACACTCCAACACCTGTCCAAGTGTATAAAGAGGACGTCTAAGAACTACAGCTACACTGCAACATACCCTTATACTTCGGCACATCACCACAGAACCTCTCTTCCTGCTCCGCATCCCACTCCCAGCTTTCTTGGAAGGGGTTAAGCGCGAGTTTCATGATTTGAGGAAGGATATCGCGTTCGTGTTTCTTTTCGACGCGCTCGATGAGTTCGTCTAGGATCCAGGAGCGGGGGATGAACTGGTATCTTGTTAGCATCTTATGCCTCAAGTGACAAAAGCGGGAAAGGGTAGAACTTACGTTAGGATTAACCTTGTCCATAGCAACCTTCCTCTCCTCATCCATCCCCTCCCCCCAATCCTCCCTCACCCTCTGCGACCATTTCTCCAACCACTTCCCAATCCTTTCCCTCCCATCGCTCTCCTGCCTCGGCGCGTCGTTCCTACGGAAGAACCTGCCCGCAACATCTTTCCTCTGATCCTCCGTCTCCACTTCCCTCAATTTCACATTCCCCAACCGCCTAAACGCATGATGGAAATCCAACTCATACATCTGCAGCGTATCCAACAACTCCGACATCAAGTCCTCGAAATCACTCTCCTTCTGCGTTTTAAGGCCCAGACGAAGCGTCATGAGACGCCGGTACTCAGCGAGGAAAACGGCCTTGTACTCTTCGCCTGCGCGGTCGATGGCAGATTCGCCGCATTTGACTATGCCGTCTGCTTCTTCTTCTGTTACGCCTTTTTCGACAAATTGCGCTTCGTCGACTTTGCTGCCGGCGCCCATGAGTTCGCCGAGGGCTTCGCCTAGGCGCACGAGGTTCCACCAGATGATTGTGGGTTGGTTGCGGTAGCTGTAGCGCAGCATGTGGTCGTCGTGGTTGGGCGTGTAGGTGGGGTCGAAAGTATCGAGGAAGGCGAAGGGACCGAAGTCGATGGATAGACCGAGGATGGATGTGTTGTCTGTGTTTAGCACGCCGTTCATGAAGCCGTAGGCTTGCCATTTTGCGACGGTTTCGGCGTTGCGGCGGAGGATGGCGCGGTAGAGGCGGACGTAGCGGTTTTCTTCGCCTTCGTTCTCGCCTTCGATGGTTTCTTTGGGGATGCCGGCGTGCGTCTGGGTGTGGACTTCTTTGGCTTCGCCGGCGGGGAGCTTGGAGGGGAGCTTGTCCCAGCCGCCGTAGACGTGCTCGGCTGTGTAGTCTGCGATTGTGCGGAGGGTCTTGCGGTCTCCGCGGATGCGTTGCAGGTCGAATGTGCCAAAGCGAATCCAGCTTTGCGCAAATCGTGTGACCATGGCTCCAGGCTCTGTCCGTTCGCGCATGACCTTGCTTCCGTTGTTCAGGGTGAGCGCCAGCGCTCTTGTACTGGGGATGCCAATGGCATTGAGATATTCCGAGACGACGAACTCTCGGATAGAAGATCGCAGTACTGCGCGGCCATCGGCGAAGCGGGAGTAGGGTGTCCGTCCAGCACCCTTCAGTTGGATCTCGTATCGTGTGCCGGTCGCTGGGTTGGTAGACTCAAACAAGGAGATGGCGCGTCCATCACCAAGTTGGCCTGCCCATTGTCCGAACTGGTAGCCTCCATAGCATTGTGCCCAAGGGTATATTCCAGCTTCCGGGTTCGACTCGTCCCATGTCAGGATCTTCTTTCCAGCCACGACTTCCTTGAATTCATCCGTCTTGGCCTCCTCTTCCTTCAAGCCAATATCCTGCATTGCTCGCTGACTGACAGCTAACAGCTCTGGCTCTCCCTGCGAGTCAGGTCGAACATATGTATATAGCGCTCCCTTGACCATGCGCGGTCCGAGCATCTGCCGTGGCGCATCGTGCGAGTCTTTCGGTCTAGGGAAGGCGTCATCGGCGGGAAGGTTGGATGTGAAGACGTTCGATTTGGGAAGCGACTGCAGCGTGTGCAGTTCATTGGTCGAGTTGCTCGCCGTCTGTGGGATATCGAGGTGTGCCATGACTTGATTGAGGCGCATAAAAGTGTGGAAGGGATTCTTGCAGATGTATTTCGTCGACGATATCGCTTTCCTAGTAGGCTGCAGCGCAGTGGAGATTCGAAGCATTAGCTGCTAAGGGTATCAAGTGGTGTAGGAGGGAGGGGCAATGAGGGGAAGATGGCGGCACATATGGGCGCATGCGATGCTGATCGGAGTGATGTGAACGTTATGGGGCGGTGGCGTCATGCCTCGGACGAGCGGGCTTATCGATAAGGCGGTCGTGAAAACATCAGAACGTCACGGTGCCTGACTCGCGCGTTTCTCTCCAGAACTAAATCGCGGACGCGTCGACATCTCCGCCAATCAGCACATCTTTCCTCAAGCAACGCATACCTTCACTCCTTGATTTTTGAGACCCACGCTGGCCTCCACACTATCACGGTCGCAGGATGAACGGCCAGCCAATACCTGGCTACTTCTGGGACGCAGAGAAGAAGAAATACTTCAGGATCCAAAACCAAACCGCAGCACAGGGATCAAATCTCAAATACTCTTCAGCAAACATCAAGAAGACAGAAAGAAAAGAGCGCATCCAGAATGTCGCCCTTGCGCGTTCCAATAAGCTTAAAAAGGAGCGAGTCATCAGGCGCAACCCGAACAGCTTCGCTCAGACAAACATCGATAGAGAATTAGGTCTCAAAAGACAGTCACGCTATGTCCACGGTCTTTGGCCTGACGCATGCGCAGCCGGTATTGAACAACGTCCCGAAAAGGTGCTACCTCCATGTGGACTCCGACTCTTTGCCAAAGACCCAGTACATCACACGATATACACAGTCCAAGGTGAGAACAGTGTGCACAGGCAGACTGCAGATCGCGGGAGTCCCAGCGTCCCATCAGAGGATTACTATTCCATACCCAAGTCGTCTTCACTAAAGAGTATCTATTCGTGGTATCCACGAGAAGAGGTAACGCGAACGACATCTACAGTCTCCTCGTTGTCCTTTCTACCAGCAACCGGCGCGCTTGCGGTAACGACATATGGGTCTGATCGGCCGCCAGAAGTATGGCTCAGCGACCCGGGACGCGATGATCCGGTAAGTCTTCCACAAACTTGTAACCCCACCCACGTAATCTGCTCGATGATGAACGGCCATGTTCCATTTCGCGTTCGATAGACCGAATGATTTGAGTTACTCAGCGGCATGCAGCACAACTCAGAACGAACGCGCTTTTCTACTCACTCCCACACCGTTTCAATAACTTTACAAGACTTTTACATCTTCCGAAACTCCCACGCTGACCCTTAGTGACACAGTACGTAGGGCAAAAGTTTACACCGAAAGACTGCTCAGCTATCTGGGGTGCTGCGTCCAGACCAACGACTTTCACGGCATCACCAGGTCTCGCAAATAGTGTTGCAGCGACCTGGACCGAGCATCTCGCAGTTGCAGCCTCGAGTTCGATGCTGCTATTCACTCGCTCACAGGGAGGTGCCTGGGACTCTCAAGCTGTAGTAAAGTCACTTGAATCAGATCTCCTGGCCTTGGAGTGGATATCGTATACTACTGTCGCGCTCGGCTGTCGGGATGGAACCATTCGACTATACGACACAAGATCAGGGGGCTCGAGTCACGTTTTGACACATCCCGCGCCCATCTCAAAACTCAAGCGTGCCGACGACGAGACTAGGTTGATATGCTCTGGGCTTAACGACACACTGTTTCTATACGACATTCGCGCACCCCGCTTATCTCGGAACTCATCGCGAAAGACGTTCAATTACGAAAACCACCACTACAATGAAGAGTACTTTCAGAATCTGTATCCAACTCATCGCGATAGTCACAAACGCCGAAAGCTCAACCACAAAGCTTTCAAGAACTGGTCGCAGCCAGTCATGACTTTTGCCCACCTGAACAGAGACGAGCTAGAACTGGACATCGATGTATACCCAAGACTCGGACTTCTAGCAGCAGCTCAAGACACAACGGAAGGTACAGTGATTCGGATTAGCAACATCTGGACGGGTAAATCTGTCAAGGAGATTGATCCAGGCAGCACGCGGCAGGCGAAGATTCGATCACTCAAATTCATTGAAAGTGGTTTTGACGGCAATGTTGACCTTTGGTCGTGTTGGGGTGGTGGGATCGCGAAATTTGGGTGGTCACACAGTAGGGGCCTTTAGCTTTCGAGGCTCACCACAGAGATATCAGACATGCTGGCATACGAAGACTTCCGAATGGTGTCAATGGATACATTCACGGGTCTGCCATTGGTGAGAGCGACCACTAAACTAACGAGACTAAAGCATGTCCATAGGACCGCGCCGCTAGAACGCAATCACACTTGCACCGACGTGTGACAGTGCGACTCTGAAATCGTTCAGAAACATTTACGGCAATTATCCGCTGCGTCACAGTGAATCTCGTCCAATCGCGCCCCGCAGTCACTAACGCACGTGCGTTCGCTGTCGTTTGCTCCTGCCTCGCACCTGCCCCGATTGGATCACTCAATTCCCTGGTCACTATGTTGATCTCACAACAAGACGCGAAAGCTCTTCTCACTCAAATACCCCTAGCGATAGATTGAAGAGATCTGGAGAGATATTCACAGCGTCGCGGGTGACATTGGGTGAACGCCTTCACTCTCACAAATTCACCGTCGCTCTCCGAAGTACAGATAATCCCCGAGCGAGCGCACAACCCAACTTTCCGCACCAACCACCGGTCTTTTCTCACCAAAGGTTTCAGGATTACACTTGGCACAAAACCATTCGCAGAGTTTCAAAGCCGCGAAGAAAATCATGTCAAATATCGATCTTGAAAAGTGCACCGCCACTTCCCCATCCGCCAAAGCCCTCCCCAGCACCAACCCCCGCACCTCCAACATCAAGATGTCGTTCCCAATTCTCATCGCTTATATCGGTCTTTACGTCGGAACCTACTACCTTAGTCCTACTGGCCCCGGGTCCGAGCACCGCGACGGCGACTCCGGACGTATACCACCTCTGGCGATCGTGCTCATGCTACTCGGCCCTGAAATCATTCAGAAATCATTCGCTATCACGACTACAATCTCGAAAACTGAGTCTCCATGTTTCGGTTTCGGGTGGCTGGCTTATAGCTTGTCACTCTTGTCGTCAGTCACGTCCGGCAGTGGTGGTTTGATGCCCAAACCGGAGTGCGATGTGAAGGTTTTGGACATGAAGACGGGGAAGAGACGGTTGAACAAGGAGTTTGTTGTTGCGAGGCTGCTCCGCGACCTGGAGTACCGTTCTACTTCCACATCCGTTGAGAGCTACATGGATCCAAGCAGCGATATCGTTGTCGAAATCCTCCAACCCACTGGTACATCCTCCGCTTCCACTTCCTTCAGAAACCTACTTCAGAGCGGCAGCTTGATGACCGCAATCCTCCAATTCTGTCTTGCCGGCGCGTTCTGGTTCTACTACGCCGACCTCTCGTCCCTCCTCCTACTCAGCATATCAATCCTGCTCATTGAAGCTACAGCCAGCCTACCCGCCTGGACTGCTCAGAAGCACGCTTCCTGTACCCGGAATAGTCAGAACGGCGCATACGCGTTGATCCGCGACACCGACTCCCCGCCCAGCCACATCTACATCATCCAGCCCTCCCTAACGGCATCCACCAAGGCCGAAGGCATGACCACACATCACGCCACATCCACCAACGCCTCAAACCCCTGCATCTCACCCATCATCCTCATCGCCGGTGGTTTCTTGAACCAAGCCCTGCTCTACACCCAGCTTTCAGATAACGCAGCGATTGCTATGCTGATTATCATGTTCGTTGGTACGATGAGTAACATTGCTATCGTTGCTGTGCCGCGCGTGCCACAGATCGATGGCATGAAACTGGGATCTGTTGGTGTGATGAAGGGGGAGGGGAGTGTTGTGGAGGTTTTGAAGGACGTTGAGGCGGCGTTTGAGGGGTATGGAGATGTGCTAATGAAGCAGTGTTTCCCTGAGATGATTGAGAAATGGGAGGGTGGAACGGAGAAGGGGAGGATGGGGGAGATGGATTGAA
Source organism: Alternaria sp. Ai002NY15 (assembly GCA_023758125.1). Classification (NCBI taxonomy): domain Eukaryota; kingdom Fungi; phylum Ascomycota; class Dothideomycetes; order Pleosporales; family Pleosporaceae; genus Alternaria; species Alternaria sp. Ai002NY15. The sequence continues at coordinate 193,376 of JAFVLO010000023.1, read as the reverse complement.
GACGGTTTCGCAAGGTCGCAAAGTGCTGTCGTGTTGCCCGGTATCTGAGCTGTTAGTAACAAGCCCATCGATCACACGCAACGAATCCACAGTCAGCACAACACCTGAAATCATAACATCTTGAATTCACGTCCCCGTCCCCGTCCCCGTCCCCGTCCCCCCTTTCTTCCCTCCCCCTAAAAGCGGTAACCTAACCCTCCCAAACACCATCCCCCCACCCCTCTGCATCTGCGCCACCGCATCCCCCAGCAGCACCCGTATCGCCCCTTCCAGCCTCTTATCCTTCTTCCGCCGCATCCACAACAGCACTATCCCCAATATAAACACATCAACAGCAACATGCTTGAAGCACGCCCATACCCATCTCCACACGCCTCTAAAAAGCTGGTAGTGTACTGAATGCGCAAAGAGTCTTCTTGCTTCTAATTGTTCGCGTAGTGCCGCGACTTCCGCCGTCATCTTCATGAGCGATTGCTCGACGCGTTTCCGCCATTTCTGGTCTGCGACTGATTCTTTCGGGGAGCTGTCTTTCGCTGCTGCTGCGGCACCGTTTCCGGTAGCGGGGGCGGGTGTGCTGCCGAAACCTGGTATGGGCATTTGAATCGGTTTGCCCAAAACGCCCATGCCGCGATTCCGTGGCGCGGGCGTGGGCGTTTGTATAGGTATGGGTTCTGCGCGGATCAACTGCTGTAAATCGGTCTGTACGCCTGCGTCTTCGAGGTCGGGGGCATGCTCGTCGTCGTCGTCGGGGTAGGATGTGGGATTGTATTGCGAGTCTGGGGCGTCGACGAAGACCTCGCCTTCACGCTCGATTTCCGCTTCTTCTTCCTCGAGGTCTTCTTCGGATTGCGACATTGGTGATTTTACGCGGAGAGGCACGGCGCGGCGGTCGGGTTCGTCTCGGGGGCGGTCCATGTCGTTGCTGCTGTTCATGGCTGCGCGGCCGCTTTGGCCTAGTTCGTGCTGGGAGTAGCCGGGGGTTATGTGGTCGGAGGTACGTAGCGGCGAGGAGGAGGATGAAGACGGTACGTTGGATTTGACTTGGTCCCAGACGAATTCTAGTTCGGCGACTAGTTCGCGGGAGTCGGGTGAGGGCGAGGCGTACTTGTGCATGGTGTCGATGAGGGTGGTGATGTAGCGGCGTTTGGCTTCGGTGCGGGAGAGGCCGTTCTGCTGTTTCCAAGCGTCCCTGGGAATGTTAGGTCCTGTTCATGTATGTATTCCATGATAGGGACTTGAATGGTGCTATGCGCCAAGTGACATACCATTTCTCCCGTGCCCGTTGCGACTGGTCATCATTGCCTCTTGGACATTCCATTATACCGTCGACATCGCCCTCTGTTTTGGTCAGCGCTGGTCGTAGCACAGTCCCCCTCCGCATCATTTCCCTCGAGGCAACGTACCCATGGCCTGCTTATACAGCCCATACAAGCGTAACCTGGTCGCAGACGGCGGCTTCTGCGACCCCGTCCGTATCTTGTTGACAGTGTTTAGCGCATGGCTGAAGACTCGATCTATATTCCCCATCATCAGCAGATGTTCCTTCCATCCCATCTCACCCCAGATAAACCTACCAACCGAGTCCGACATTACGAGCGTGGATATCGCGCCCCCATAAACGGGGAGCGGCGCATTGATTGGTGTGGCGGTGCGCGAGAGTGCCTCAAGAGCAGGCACAAGGTATTCAGCCAGGCAGGAGCAAAAGACAAGGAAAAGTATAACGGCGCAATGGATGGCGGACGGCGTGCATGATGCGATGACAATGCGGAGCCGTGTGGAGATGGCATTCGTTGTCGCGCGACCCTGGCGCTTTGGCCTCGGCTCTTCCGGAGCGGGCGCGCTTGCCATGTGGCAGTGCCGTCGGCCGCCGTTTCACGTGTCAACACACTTTGATTGGATTTACCGCACTTTGTTGTCTTTGCTGATGTACTGTAACATTCTATCGTCTTTTTTTTTTTTCACGAATCATATTAAACGCGATAGCAGCCTTATGACTGTTCGTGGCTGAAGCAGGGATCTGGTCGACAGATCGGGCAATGTTTTCCGCACGCGATTCCTGGACGAGACGAAATACATTTGCGACGCAAGACTCGCTGACTCCCTGTGGCTCCTTTTCACATCTGTCTCAAGTCTGACATTACATCCACAATAGCGTCTACCAATTTGCCACCACTGGCTGCACATCGCTCGTGAACGACCACACGCCCTGGGAGTTCACAGCATGAACAATCGCCTTTCTCGCTACATCCTGTCTACGCGTGGTAGTCGCAATCTGAGTCGAGGTCCCCTGGCATGGCTATTAGTATCGCCCTTCGAAGACGATTGACGGACTCACCTGTACGCGTGCACCCCTCACGTTCGTGTAGGGATTGCCAACCTCATCTGTACCAGTCGGGTACTCCACAATGACGGAATACGCAGTCGCGCTGGATACCGGCGACCAGCTGACCTGGAAGTCACCGGCATCATTGCTCCTGCGCAGAGATACGCCTGCAACCTTGGCCGGACGCGAAACACCACCGACAGCGCGAATCTGCCCCGTTGTGTAGCACCCATTCGATGTGCCAGAGGTGGTGTAAAACCGCCATGAGACAGGCGCCTGTCCGTTCTTGCAAACACTGCTGAACTCGTGCACAGCCGTGAACGCCGAGTTTCCAGGGTACTTGGTGAGGAAGTTGTTGCCAAGGTAGGGGTAGAAGGTATCGCTGACACCGAAGCTGTCGAAGTCGCGGAAGGGCTTCAATTCAGCACGGCTACCATCCGCGTACGTCGCTTCGAATGCCCATTGCACTCCTACGTATCGGTCTTTGTTGAAGGTGAGTTGTGCAGTGCAGCTACCGAGGTTAAAAGCCTTGTAGTTGCTGGGAGCCACTCTGCCGGTATACGGGTAGCTCCAGGATGAACTGCATTGTTGACGCGGCTCGAGAGCAAGAGGCGATGCCGTCGTAGCGGTCGCTAGAAGCGTGAAGAGCGTGGCAAGAGTGAGCTTCATGATAATCCTAACCGAACAAAATGAACAACTATGGCCACATCAACCCGGAAAACAAGCACTCTAAATACCACTCCTCCACCACCCCAATTGACATCACCAGCGGGTCCAATGCACCAAAACTCTGCTTATACAACTAGACAAGTCTTGGACACTACATCACCCGCCCACGAGGAGCGCAACCCGCCAATTCATATTAGCAGCCAAGACGGGCGTGTACAATCTTCAAGAGGTTCCAAGGCGGACGGAGACAACACCCATGGGGGTATGCGGTTTAGCTGGTGATCATCTGCGGGCCGCGAGAAGCCTAGCTTTCTTGGCGCTGCAGGTCAATCTTCGTATTCGGTCTTGAGGCGCGGGCTAGGCTGGGGTGATCTGCGTTGGGTACATGCGACGACTGAGACTGTTTTTGCTTCGACGTTTCCTGGATTCGAGCTCGATTGACTGTGGGCAGTGCAACAGGTATGAGCGGGCGGTGTATATGGTAGGATTTCGTTATCGGGTTTGGCACAGACTACCACTCAACGGTTTCATTTCACTGACAAGACTTGGTTTTATTCCTCGATACAGATCTAGCAACTGTAGCAGCTATCCTCTTATCAAGACCATGATCTGAACGATACCCATATCACAAAGGTCACTCCATCGCCATACATCGCCCATCACAGACGATCATCTACGACTGAACCTTTGCCTCACAACCGCGGTCCCAATTCCACCTCTAAGGACAACCTCTTCCCAGCGTCCTCGCATACCCAAAACCCAGCCTTAAGGACACTTCCACCCACACTTATCCCGGCAGAAGTAGAAGCTCGCCTTGCAAGTCTCAGCACGGCAAGTAGTATCGCAGGTAGCTGGGTTGAACCAGCAAGGCCAAGACTATTATCATTATCTTGCGTATTAGTTTCAACAACTTCCCGCCGGGATTTGGGGTAAAGGGAATCGAACTTACACGAAGGCAGTGCTCGAATTGATCTTTGCACTGGTCGCAGGTGGGGACTTGGACGGGCGGGAGGGTCTCTTGGGGGAAGGCGATGGGGTTGGCGACGGGGCTGGCGTCGGGGTTGGTGATTGGGGTGGCTGTGGTGAGGGCCGCGAGGGCGAGGATGAGGGGGGTTGTGAAATGCATTGTTGGTGAGGTGGGTGGGGGATGGTGTGGGGTTGGGGAGATTGAGTTGAGGGTGGATGAGGAGAGGGAGTTTCTTGGAGGAGCGGATTGGGGGGTTATATATACGCAGGGCTGATGGAGTTGGGTTAGGCAGCCGAAGGGTGTGGATTACGTTCATGGATCAACTGGGTACTGATCTGCGTGGCGATGTACGAATGTTGGTAGTGAAAGAATGAGAGGCTTGATATGATCACTGGGGTGAGGGTGTGAGGGGGTGAGATTGGTGCACGGGTGGTGAGCCCTTTCACGCGGTTTTATGTCAGGGGCGTTGATAACTGTAGTATATAGTAAGGATGCGTACATATCCCAACAACCATATATAAGCATCGCTCTCTACTACTACAACCCGCTACCTTAGACTCCATCCCTGCCAACTAGCCTTAGTCTCATTCCTCATCTACCAAGAATACCCTAGATCCAATGGCCTCGAACACCCACAGATACCAGTTCAAAGACCAGTCTAAGGGCACTTCCACCCACAGTGCTCCCTGCACGCAGCGTCATTACGACAAACGTCGTTGTGGCAAGTGATGATACACATCCTCGGGTTAATCCAACACACCCAAGTCTATCTCCACACAAAACGATTAGTTCAAATCACACTGTAACGGATGGGAAAGGGGAGTTGTACCTTCTGGCAGTCCTCGAACTCCTTGTTGCACTTGTCGCAGATGGGGTCACGGGCGACGAGCGGGTTTGCAGAGGCGATGGCGTTGGCGGAGGGGGCGGTGACGGGGTTGGCGGTGGTGAGGGCCGCGATGAAGAGGAGGAGGGGGGTGGTGTACTTCATGTTTGGTGTGTGGGTTTGGTTTGGTTTGATGTGTGGTTTGGTGTGTGGTTGAGGAGATTGTGTTGATGGTGGATAGGGAGAGGGATGTTCTTGGGGCAGCGCATCGTGGGTTTATATGCACCTTGGGTGGTGTTCTAGGTAGCGATATATCAACACAATAGTGAAGGAATGAAGAGGTCTGAGCGATATACCAACATGGTAATGAAAGAACGTAGGTGTTGATGCGGACTAGTGTGTGGAATGATGTTGTGGAATTGGCGCATGGGCGAGCCATTTCACGCGATGGAAGCACGTTTATGTCAGGGGCGTTAATGGTTGTATTAAGCAACAGCGCATATCCCAACAACCGACCTCGGGAATGTAAGGATGTCCTCAAGAATGCATAACTACATGTAAGGATTACTACATGTAAGGGAAAAGAAATTACACGTAAGGACGGCTACATGCAAGAATGACGTAATATATAGATGAACATAACAACTCAGAAACTCACTTTGCAGATTCTTACTGAACGGCTAAATACATTATTGAAAGCAATATGAGAATGGGTGGGGATCTTGCTACTACAAGAGAGGACATCACAACACACATTGGCGGGTCTGTTTGTGTCTTCTCTCATTCACTCGGGTACTTGGGACCCATCCGAGCTCGTGCGCATTCTATAAATGGAGCTCAGCTGTTCCTCATCTTCTCACTCTCGAGGCCTTGAATTGAAGTGTTTTCTAGACTTCGAGTTGCATGTGGGTTACGTCAATTGACTACGATAACGATGCTTTTACTTTCGACTGTCGGTGACGTAGCTGTGGGTGCTTCTGCGGAAATCATCAGCAGCGCCGACTGTACATAGGCGGAAGGCAGAACCCAAGGGAGGCAGGCTAGGGACGAATTGTCCTTATCTGAACGCGAATAAGGTTCTCACAGTAGAGAGACATCAGAAAGGTGGTGTCAGGCGAGGAGGAGATTTTCTAGACGCGTCACTTTTGCTCAGGTACATTCACATTCACATCCAGGATTTCAGTATGTGTAAGTGTGTAGTTCACATTCATCTTTAGGTAAAGCTACCAAGGATGTATCATGCCACCAAGTCCCGTCCATGTTCAGTTTCCCATATTCGCAATGATGACAGGCATTCAGCCAAGACAAGTTCTCATCCCAGCCTCAATGCTACCCGTTGCCTTGCATGCCTCACTAATGTTCATCCACTACCGTGATACCCGAGATAGATATCCTCAACGGCATTGGTACCTAGGTAGTTGGGCAGGCAGTACCAGGGGTGCACTCATCGCCGCAAGCCACCGTCTCGCCAGCAGGTACGTACTTGCAGGTGTCGTCGTGGTCACACTTATTCATGCACTTGGTCCATTCAAAGGTTAGGTGCTTGCGGTCGCCGTCGACTTTGTCCTTGCAGACGTCCTATTGAGGTTAGTTTCTGAGCTGAACACTAAAGAATATGGGCTCGGGGCTGTGACAACTTACTTTCTCGCAGTGTTCAAGGCTGTAGATGTAGCACTTCTTGCACAGAACGGATTCTTCCTTCTTGCCGCCGCCGGCGAGGACGAGGGCGGAGGCCGCTGCCAGAATGAGGATGGAGAGCTTCATGCTTGGGAGTGGGTTAATGTTGATGGAGTTGTTGTGATTGATGGAGTCTGTTTTGTAGTGAGGTGGACGTTGGGTGTTTTGAGTGTTGATTGTTGGTGGAGGAGAGAAGAGGAGAGAAGGAGGATGGGCTGGATTATATACCTGTGGGGAGAGCAGGGAGAAGCGGAGCTCTAGGTACCTGGATGGGCAGCTGCGTAACTCGCGGTGAGGGAGCGGCGACCCGCGGTGAGTGAGAGATACCTAGATAACGCGCGGTGAGGGAGCGGCAGCTACTTCGCAGCTGCTGGAGTTGCTGTAAAGCCGAGAGTCAAAGGTCTGTGCCCTGCCAATCTCTCTCACCTGAGTTAAGCTATAGGTATTGGCAAATGCGTTGTCAGTAACGGAATCTATGAGTTTCCGGATAGTGGTGGTTTCGTGCATGGACAGCAAGAGCTTCTTGGTCAGAGGAAAGCAGTAACATTACTCTACGAGCCGATGAAGAGAGTAAGACTGAAACATCTCTTCGGTCAGGAACGGCAGTTGCTCGGCGCAACGTAACCCAAGTCTCATATCTTCTGCTTGACCAGCCATCAAAGCGCATCGTCATCACAACCAGTCTAGCACTTCCATATTCCATGAGACTGCCAGCGCAAAGCATTTCGAAAGTGCATCGCCCCATCCCGGTTACCGCTCCACCCCGTACGACCTGGTCTCAATTTCCCGTAACGGTTGGATGATCATTCCCCGGGCGGAACGCGGAAGGTGGGTTTTGGGTGCTTAGGTTTCTCAATCCATCCATGACAGTTCAAGTAATCATACTGGGCACACCAGTTTGCACACCAATCGCCAATTGTGCCTGATTTGCACACATAAGTTTGGCACTGGAACGAGCACTCCTCGTTGAATATGAACGAGGGGCAACGATCCTGTGAGTTATGTCAGTGACTGGGTAAGTTTGTGTTGGAACTGGAGGACTTACGGCCATGCATCCTTGATACATTTCACGGCAGGTGTCGCACGAGTGCGAGAATTCGAATTGGCTTTCTGAGGCGAGAGCGGCGGTGCTGAGTGCTGCGATGATGATGGTGGTGATCTTCATGTTGACAAAGATGTGGTAGATGGGTCTTGTGGAGGGTTTGAAGATGGGCCGGGTGGTAGTGTTGGTGTCGAGTTGAAGGGAGGGAAGACGACAATTCGAGTTTTGAGTATGCACGCATTATATATGCTGTGTCTCTAGGCGAGCATGCTGGAGTATCTGCATTGGCACTCACACGTAGTGTTAGCGTCATTGGTGCTCAACAAGAACTCGCCGTGGAGCATACATCATTGGTGTGGAGTCTCGTCACAACAGTTATGAATGCTGGTCTTTTTCCACCTCGTTTGCTGATTACCGTTGGTGCCAGAGTTTCGCGTTCGAGGACCCCATTCGTATCACAGGGACGCTGCTCTCGTGACAATGAAGTGGATCCGCATTTGGTACCATTGTAGATTGCAGTCTGATGAAGATTTATCATTGATGGATGATGACAAGGATGCTTCTAATCACCGAGATCTAATCGCAGGAGAGATGATTTCTTGAGGCAATCGCGCATCCTACCAAACCCAATCGTTACACATCCGCAGTGCCCCTAAGACATCCAGAACAATTCGCGTATGAATACCAGATAGCCTCTCGTTCTCCGATCAGCCATCCCACGCCCTTACGCATGATGATGCCAATGCGGCTCCCCGAACTTATCGAAAGTCACCTTGCACTGACGCCGAACACACGGACCATAATGATTTTCCATCAACTCTACGCATTTCGCCTGACTCTCGTAGAACTGAGGGATATCGGTTGGCCTGTCCAATTCCCAGTTATAGCTATTCACGTATTTCTGTTGGGGGTTGGGTTAGCGATCTACAAGTGTGTGTGGGAAAGTTGATGGGGAGAGGAGAAGGTACGTACGTCCATGCATTCCATGTATCTGACACCGCACCAGAAGCAAGTGCTGGGCGCTGTAAGACCTTTTAGGGAGCCTCTGGGCATGGCACCGCTTGAGGTAGGGACGTCGTACAGGGGAGGCGCGGCGAGGGTTGCGGTGGTGAAGAGAGCGATGAGGGCGGAGGTGAACTTCATCTTGGTGACTGATGGGTGTGGATGTTGGGGTGTTCTCTTCAGATGCAGATGGATCTGCAGTGGGAGATATATATTCTTTTGCCGATTAGTCCACATTGGTGTGGATCTACCATCCTATAACTAACATCCAGGTCATCCACCCGTGCTGCGATAACGCAGAGCGAGCAGCGGGTCATTCCCAATTTCTGCAACACATGACATCCCATATACCAAGTCCTTCCGCAGAAGAGACACCACAAGCATCAAAGACTCGGTCTTACGTAGTCGATCGTAGAGGGTGTTGTGGTGAAGGATGGTAGATGAGGCGGGTCTCTCCATCTCAACAACAAGTATCCTCCGCACCACATGAATTCTTGGAGCAGGACAACGGTATAACTTCCATCGGCACGAACATGAGTATCGGCGCGTGATGCGCAAAGCTGCGGTCGGTTGAGAAGTTCCGACGAATGGCCGGGATGGCATGGTGGAACTGTGGGGCTGAGCCATGATTTTACAACCAGGCAACACATTTTATCAGCAAAGTTCGTGAGATGCGAACATAGTCGCCTTCCAGTAGCGCATGAGTTTGAGAGATAGTAGCCACGCGGAAAGATAAGGTCAAGCAACACGCTTTGTTAGCCTCTAATCTATAGATACATCATCTCACACCTTTTCCCCCGCTAACTCTCGCTATCCACCCCGTTGTCACCCGGAACACAACTCTCTGATCCTCAACATTATCGAACAACGTTTTGGAAGACTCCACAGGCTCTGAATCACCGTGGTTTGGCTGGCGCGTCTTATCAGGCACGTACCATACACCCTCTCTAGTCTGGACCCTGAGACCCCACCAACGGTTCCAGCTAAGACCAGACTTCGTGGGGTATACCCGCTCGTTCCTATTGCTATTTGTTCTAGCCATAGTCGGTCTAGAAAATCCACGATGTAAAGACGGAGGTGTGAAAATCTGGCCGACGCTCTTCAGTTTGGTGCTGGAACAGGCGTGGGCCGCAAAAGTGGGTCCAGTTAGTCACCGGGCACGACGAAGATACGGCGTTGAGATCTGCGCTTTATCGTCAGTGGCCTGAATGCCACATCAACCACGCACGCGATGGTTATTTCACGACGACGGGCTATCCTTGTTCATAGGCGGGCTACAACCGCCCATATTGGCGTCTTCATCGTTAACGACAGGCTCTTTGTTCACAGCTACGGTGGGAGTTTCAGGCGCTGGGGCACTCGTCTGCGCAGCATTGCCCGATTGTTGTCGCTGATAGGATTGCTGAGGCTTCTCCTAGTCGTCACCGTAAATGCTGTCAACATCGCTGTCGTAGTCGTTTTTGTCATCGCCTCCCGGAGCTTGCGAGGTCTGATCTCCAACCGCATCTTCATCTTGCGCTGCGGGCCTATTTGGCAGTGTTGTCGCACTGAGCTGTGGTAATGGCTTTTGTGGTACACTCAATCCAGACAAGGGTAGTAACTGGGCCCGGAAGTTTGACGCTGTCTTCGGAGTGTACCCCGCCGCAGGTTGTGTCGGGTCTTAAGCTGGTGGAGTAGTCGATGGATTACTGGATTTCATGCCTGCCGAAGACTGCACGGGTATGTACGCGGGCGATGTGACCGGGGAGTTTGTAGTCGATGTGCCGGCTGTAGGCTGTGCACGAAGGCGGGCGGATGCCGGTTTGAGCAAGCTTCTTGCGTTCGATAGTGCAGCGTCGGGTAGCTTCATGGCTGGGTAGCTTGGACTCCGAGGAGGCGATGTTGCATTACCGCTTTGACCGCGTGGTGTACTAAAATTGCGGAGAGTCGGTATACCTCCATAAGGGGACGTGCTGTTCATCTTTTGCAAAGTAACTGGGTTATACGAGCGTGCGTAACCTCCCGGTGCGAAACCACCTGCCAGAGGTGAAGGCGGTGGCGGCCTGTCGTACGAAAATAGGGAAGTAGGATTCGAGCTTGGCATCGACGGCGCATTGAGTGTACCTTGTGTAGTCGGGCGAGGCGGAAGACTAGGATTAGCGACAGGAGATGGTTGTCCCGGCGATGGATTTGTTGATATGTCTTTGGCCTCCTTCAGTTTCTGGAATACCGGAAGGTCCAAGACTTTTTCCACATCGTTCTTCTCGAATCGGGCTTCTTCCTCAGTGTCAAATGAGACTGGACCCCTAAAGCGGCCCTTCTTCGGAGTATTAGCTCGTGCACCTGAACTCTCCTTCTGGGGAGTTGCTGGACCATCTGGCGTTTCCTGTGGCGCTTTTGAATCTGAGTCCGAGTCATCAGAAACCTCCCGGGCTGATCTCTTGGACGCTTTGTTCAGTTCATCCAACTGATCCTTTTCCACTTCCTTGGCAAGCGCGTCCAGTTCATCGTCATCGATTTCGCCCGACAACGCGCTACCATCGTCCGATCCAGCTAGAGAAGGATCAACTCGAGGTTCGGCACCTTCAGCATCTGGATCAAACCATGCCATCAGCTCTTGTGCGTCCTTGTAGTCGTCGTGGTTTTCTCCTCGCATTTCGTAGGTGTCCATGGGAACCTCCCGGAAAACCTGACCTTTTCGCCCAGTCAGTTCGTCTAGCGACTTCAGGCCGGCTGACCGGTTATCCGCATGTTCGGGGTTCTCCACAATCTTGTGGTCCTCCCGAAGTTGTACTAAGCGTGTTCTCGGTCTGATACTTGTGAACTCATCTGGGTGTTTGTATTCGTGTTCAGCGTTGTCCGGAGCTTTGTTGAAGTCACTGTCCCATACTCGCTGAGTTCCTAAACCTGGCGAAACTTGTGCTTTGTCATTCTTTTCGGTGTGGTCAACGTTAAGATCGACATTCGAAAGCCCGGCGATAAGTTCCTCATTGTCTTCATCAACTTCGTTGTTTTCAGGGCTGAATTCGTCTCCGTAGGTTGGTGGCGGTGGAGCTAGATCATCTCGTGCCGGCTCCTGATCTTCTCCTAATGCATTCTCAACAGCGGCACCAATGATTTCTTGATGTGACACACTATCACCCTCTTCGGCTTGCGTAGCATGCCCAAATGCGGCACCCCAGTTCACGTTTGAGAATGAGAATGGGTCAAACGCATCTGGCGCATCCTTAGGAGGCCCAGGAACAATAACCGATGGCTGCTGGGTCGGTGAAGAGTATTCATCGCCAGCATTCTCGAGAACATCATCGAAACTTTCCCCGTCTGTTGGGTACTGTTGAGGCTCAGACATGGGAGGTGAAGTCTTGATAGGCCCATTCTGCGCCTCATACGCATCGATATCAGCGAATATGTTTTGCTCTGCCATTTCACCGTATTGCTCGTCCTCGGGAGACAGATACAGACTTGTTGGTATTCCGCTGTGTTGTTCTATTCCCTCGAGAGGCACCAGCTGTTTCCTCATGTCATCAGCGGTGGTGGTTGGCGTTTGCTCGTTATCGAAGCCAGAGTTAGCGAGCTTGTCGAAATCGATGCCGGCCAAGTTGATGTTATCCAGATTGATGTTGTCCAAGTTGATATTGTCCATATTGATTTTGTCCATATTGAGATCGTTCAAATCGGTATCGTCCAAATTGATATTGTCCATATTGATATCGTCCAAATCGGTATCGTGCATATCGACATTGAACAGGTCGGACATATCAACGTCTCCATCATCGTCGGCCGTGATAGTAGTATCGAAAGCCGCTGGCGTAGTAGTCATAGGAATGTCAGCGAAATTGGAAGCTCCAGGCTGTGCGGCCGAACCGCCATCATCGCCGCCATCGCCCTCACTACTGTCGTTGCCACTATCCATCTGATCGTTGGTGTCAGCTTGATTGTCCAAAGTCTGACCGTCGTCATTGTTATGACTATGAGGATCGCTCTCACCGTTCTGCCCCTCGTCGCTCGAAGAAGCCTCGTCGATCCCCTCCATAGGTCCTGAGCCAGCTGAACCCGACGGCGATGAAGGGTTCGCGTCTCCACTACCGCTGGATGGATCGAAAGGAGAGGGTGTGTCGTCACTACCACCTCCACCTCCACCTCCACCACCGCTGCCGCCATCTCCACCAGAAGGACCACCAGGGCCAGGCGGCGGGTCTCCACCATCGCCACCAGCTCCTCGAGCCGCAGCTTCACGCTCTCGTCTCATTATGGTCAACATACTAGGACCTCCCAGCAGCCTGTTACGCCACTGTTCTGCGGAGTCTGGATGCGTTGGGTCTGTGGGGCGAGCGGCAGGCCGGTTGTAGATGGCAGGAAGGGCGAATTGCGTCTTGAGTTCCTCTTTTGTGAACATGGGCGGCTCGGTCTTGCTGGAAGGAAGCGAGCTGAAAGGGGCCCAGGAACGACTATTTGCCGTGCCGGGGGCTGGTTGCGAGAGTAGGCCGGGGGCATTTGCATTGGCACGGGTCGTGGGGGTAGCTGCTGGAGCGTCATTGTCCATACCCTCCATTGGCACCTCTGTTGACGAAGAAGGCTCGTTGTCGGGTTCAGGAGTGGCATGCTTTGGGGCGGCAGGTATCGGCGTATTGCCTGAATCATTGTCACCTTTACCATCATTATTGTCATCGCCGTCACCTGGCGCGGGTGCTCCACCAGAAGCAACCTCCATAGGAGTCAAGGCCTTCTTCTGCTCAGCCTCTCTTCGCACCTCCTCGCGTTGCTGCTCAAGTGCTGCAGCAATCTCGGCATCTATAGGAGTCGCTGCCTGTAGCGGAGCTGATGTGCCTATCGTAGGACTCCCTCCAAAATCGAACTCTTCTTCGTTTTCGTCTTCATCTTCCTCTTCGTCGCTTTCTTGCACACTATCATGCTCATCGTCTTGCGTATCTTCCTCTTGCTGAGCTTGCACTGGACCAGCGGCTGGAGCTTGGTAATCTGGTGCATTGACAGACTCTGGAGCAGGGTCCTTGGGAGGCGTGTGCTTAGCGGGTGTAGCAAGTTCCGTCATCTCAATGGGAACAAATGTCATGGGCGTGTATCCTCCTTGCTTCTCAGGTTCCGGTGCATTGACTACGATGGTAGGAAGATCAAACGAGATGTCAAGCGTTCGCTCCGGCTCAGTGGTGTCTGTGGCAGACTTCGGCACATCAGTAGGTGTTGTGGCGGGAGTAGGTACAGTCAGAGAATCGGAGGAGATGACTGGTATCGCAGGAGTAGCGATAGTAGAGGTAGTAGTTGCGGCTGACGGAGTAGGGGGAGCAGGATCTACTGGTGGGGGAGACGCTGTGGTCGTGGGAGTGGTTGTGGTCGGAGGTGTAGGCTCGAACAGAGGAGTACGTTTGAACTCGGCAGCTGGCGTGAGGCTACGCAAAGATCCTGATGTATCAGCACCCACCAATATCACTGGCAGCTGAGCCGCAGGGCCTGGAGTGGCCTTAGTCGCAGTCTCTGACGGGATAGTTGGGATTGCTTCCTCAGATTCCTCAGCTTCAACGGTAGCCCGGTGCAGTTGCTCAATTTCTATAGGCTGAGATATCATCGAAGAATCAGCAGCTGGACTTTCGCTGGCGTCGTTTGACGATTGTGGCTCCTCGTGTTCTGCACCGCTCCCCAGGCCGGATTGCTCTAGGAAGTCCTTGTGCTCCTGCTCAGCAGCAGCCCTGGCGGCCTCGATAGCATTTTCTCTTGCTGCGCGCGCCGCTTCACTGTCGAAGAGCCAATCCATCCAGCGCTGTGGCCAAGGAAGAGATGCGTTTGTCTGTGTCCATGCATCTACGGTGGGCGCCTCAGTCGGATACTCCTCCGTGGGCGTTTCCACAGGAGCTTGCACAGGCGAATCCTGTTGTTGAGTGCGCAACGCGTCTACTTCATCCGGAAGCCCTGATAGGTCCTCATCCAAAAGATCAACTGCCTGACTGTTGCTGGGTGGCTGAGATGCCTGCGCCGGCTGTGCGTCTGGAGGCTGATTCGGAGTGTCAGGTTCTCCAATCAAGGGCTCTGACTCTTCGCCGTCGTTGGTAGGGATAGGATTTTGTGCTGCGAGAGGGCTTGATGGCGCAGAGCCAGGAGCCACAATTTCATCTGGTAGATTAGGGAGCGGCTCATTGGGAGAATCTCGGACCACGATCGGATCTGCTCGACAGTAGGCTAGGAGTAGAAGTATGACAAGAACAGTCGCAAAGATAATGCCGTAGTCCTGAGTGCAAGCGAGGACCCCGTTTGTGCCCAGGACGTACATCACCATGAAACTAGTTGCGAATGTAAACGACGACCGGACCTTGTGCGCGGGATATGCTTGAGCGGCCATAATCCAGCCTACGGTACATACACTGGTGACTGCGATGATGGTCGCCGCGCGCCAGACCCAGTGGTAAGCTAGGCCTTGGCACCAGTTGCTGAGGCAGCGTGTACCCACGGCAGATACGACCGGTTGGATCTGTGCCCGGTAGAACAAGCTCAGGTTCATCGAGATCCTTCCGAATGCTGAAGAAGTCGTTTTCTGGGTGTTTGTGATGAAACTGGAGGTAGCATTTCTAACGGACTTGGTAGCCCATGCCGGCGAGAGGGTAGTGAGTATACGAGAGCTCGTAACCCTTTTCGTTGGGGTAGCAGTGTACACATGAGAGCTCGTTGCGCGTTCCCGCGAAGTTGTAGTGAGTTTGCGAGAAGGCGTGACCCAATTCCGTAAAGCTGTCGTGGTTACAGCAGTCCATGAAGTCGACCCCTTAACTGGGGCTGGGATAGACGAAGTGTTAGCAGCAAACTCCTTAATTGTGTGAGCAGCTGTATCCGACGTCCTTTCAGTCCAAGGCTGTATGGTGTGCCAGATCGCAGTGAAAAGAGACTGAAACAATGGTATGAATGCATACGTCAATGCCCAGAGGGCGAACATCCCAACGACTGGGCCAGCCCATACTGGAAGCAACCCATATACTGTCCGGGGACCGAGTGTGATTATCGCGAGCACCCAATGAAATAATCCGCCGACGGTCTTTGGGTGCCATGGGAAGACAGCGCGACCTCTGACGATGAGCATGAACTTGTACCGAGCCCAAGCTTTTACAACCCGGAGTTTCGCTATGCAGATCCGAGAAACTTCGATGATGCCGTGCACGAGCGAGTCGACATAGGAGATGCCCACAAGCTTGAGCACGACAGCAAGATGACTGAAGGGTGGGGCAACGCCGCCTCTGATAAGTCTATCAGCGCACATAGATGGCTGGTCTATATGGGTGAAGACGTATACTACTACTGCAACCGCAGCGTAGTATCGTATCCAGGTTCGCGCGGCGATGACCGATCGGTATGAGCCGCCAACCACGAGGTTTAATATAGTGAAGATGGTGTTGCGCGCCTCTTCTCGATAGATGGAAAGGACGTGTACCGCTGGCAAACTGGCCAAGATAACAGCCAAGTCCTGGACGTAGACACTAAGCCAGATGACATTTATCGCAATGATGAAGCCGATGCAACAACGAATTAATGTCTCTTTCCGGTGCGGCATGACAGCAGGTGTGCTGGGCGAAAGATCCTGGGTCTCAGACATGTCTTCATCCTCGCTTGACTCGCTTTCATCTTGTTCGTAGTGAACAACTTCGCTGGTCCTTTGCCCGGCGAAAAGGAGGAAATAAATCGCGATGCCGATAAGGGTGGCGTACAACGCTCGGCTTATGATGAAGTGGTCGGTCTGCTGCTTTCCCAGGAAATCGGCTACCGCTTTCTGCCACGCATTGTAGGATACAGATCCGATGCTGCGTGCGTATGCTACAGGTTTGGAGTATGGCAATGTTGGCAAGCGGAATTCCGCGTAGGCGAGATATCCAACGACAAACATATACGCATTGCGCACCATAAATGCCACCATTTCCTGAATGTCCGGGTCATCCTTATACAGATAGTCGCATACGGCGAAGAGAATGGATGGCACATATCCCACCATGACATCCGCCATGGTGATAGGGCTACTGTAGTAGGACGACTTGGACGGCTTTTGATCTGCTTGCTGTGCGACGTAATTCTCATGAATCGCTCGTCGAAAGTCAGTCCAGCGTGAGAGTTGGGATTTGACGAATGACGGCGAATCTCGAAGCGGTTTGCTAGCCGGCTTTTGTCTATAAGGTGTAAAGGCTGGCTTGTGTTCTCTCGGCGTAACGTTGCTGTTCTTGGTGCTGGACACAGATGCACTGTGAAGTGTCTTAGATGACAATGAGTCTTGGAATGAATTCCTAGCCGCCTTTTGTCTGTAATGTGTAAAGGCTGGCTTACGCTTTGTTGTCTTAGAGATAGTGCTCCGGGTGCTTTTGCTAGCCGCATGTTGCCTATAATGTGTAAATGCTGATATATGTTCTTTGAGGCCGGAGTCAATGCTCGTAGTGCTAGATAGAGGAGCACTGGAAACTGTCTTTGATCTCTGCGGAATGGTAATGGCTTCAAACGAATAGTCTATGATCTCATCGAACGACTGTGAGGCAACCGGTAACTGTTCATCCACAACTGGAGACGTGGTCCGAGAAAGCACCTTGCCAACGGCGGGAGACCCGGTCGATGTGACGTCTCTGGGTGTATCGCTGATGGTCGATTCTTTCAATGCCGCGGAGGATCGCGAGCCGTGTAGAAGCCTACTCATCCGGGCTCTGAAACCTGTATTTATAACATTGGAAGATTTCGTGCCCAATACTGACGGTAGCTCGTGAACAGGATTGCTCTTCTCAGAAGAAGTACTCGTAGTCTTTGCTAGTGAACGCTCTGGACTCTTGCTAGATATCTCCGGCAATGTATCTCGCGGAGTACTACGTTCCGAGGAGAGATGCGATGAGCGACTCGCTTTCGAACTAGCAGAGCTTTTCGTGACAGATCCGGAGATGTCTTGGATTGACTCGGAAGACGAGGAAGACGAGGAAGTGTCCAACACTTCAACTTTGGCTCGCTGTTCGACAGTGGAGGGTGTGTTGCAGGCCGGTGAGACAGAACTAGTGACGGCGATGAGGGTAGGCCGGGGAACCTTGGTAACTATTGATTTCACGATTCGGGCTGCGTCTTCGATGGTGTGGACGGGTTTGGCGACAGATGTCGTAATAGGCCTGGGTTTCTGATACCAAACCTTGGCCTGCTCAAAGTTTGGTATGTAATGCGGCACAGCAGCAGCAACGGCACCTGCAGCGTAGATACCAGCTGCTACTTCGGGATGCTGACCCCACAGGTGCGCAAAGGCTTGTATTACAGCACCAGGAAGGGCGTCCATGGTAGGCGAATTTGCTGGTGCGTCTAGAAGATATGTATATCGTTATCGTATTCTCGAGGGTGTGAACGCATGTGGTGCAATATCATGAGGGCGTGCCTTTTTGAGATGGGCGATGTATGGAGTGTCTCAAACCTGAGAAGACGGCCGACATGTAGCTGATGAGACAAAGCGTCCTCCCCAAGTCGTACAAGACAAACAGAATTCCGAGTGAAAGGCCGCCATCCTAGCATCAATGTGAACTTCACATTGCCTTTGTCCGCCGAAAGAGAAAACTTCGGCGTTGTTGTGAGAGACAAGACAATGAAATCAGGGGCGTGCACTTTGGAGACCAATGCAGCATTGCAACATGAGCGTACCTTACACCCAGATTTGGCTCGGCGCGCCAGATGGCGATCCAGTCATCGATGTCAGGGTATCGAGCCAGGATAAGGCCTTCGTCACTGGCAGGAATTATCATGCGCTCACTAACCATGAACCCTGCGCATGGTCGGAGACGATGAGATCTGGGCAAACACGTGAAGCCAGCATCGAGAATGAATGCGTCCGCCATAACAGACATATCGCTTCATGACATGGGCTTGTGTGCGACGGCGATCAGTTCCCATGCCCTTCCACCGATCTGCTCGGCGCTCTGCTCTTCCACAGTCCATCCGGCAAAGCATGCCTTGTAGTCATCCCAATCCGATTTGGGGCCTGCCCATATCACTTTGTCCACGCCGTCCTGACCATACTGTGCAAGGTATTCGCGTACTAGCCCAACGCGTCGTGGGTATACGAAAAGCCATGTCGTAGCCTCCGCTGCGAGTGGCTCAAGAAAACGCGTGCCGTGAACGACGCGATGGTTCGAAGAGGGCAAGTATCTGTTCGAGCTCGGCTCTACTTCAACACCAATGACATGGTACGCGTAGGGTTTGGTGATGACATAGCTTTCGAGGAGGCCGAAGCCGCTTCCGACGGATAGAGCAAGCGCGGGAGGCTGAGGAAGGAGCGAGGCGAGGTGGGCGATGAGGGTTTCGCTGAGAGCTAAACAGCATCCCGAATAGGCTGTCGGTGAAGTTGTGAGTACTGGCAGTTCCGCGACATCTTCTACTGGGTTTGATGCCTCATTGTCTGACGCGTCCACATCCGGCTGGATTGGTGGCAAGCGCGCCTCGAGGCCCATGATCAGCACGAGGACAATTGGTCGCTAAGGCAAATACCAATATACACTGCGGGCGTATGGACGCGATGCTGATGCAATTCGACTCCGTCGTGATTGTGAGTGATGACAGAAAGCTTGGGGTTCTTGACGCGACTAGATACGCATGCGGCTAAGCTTGGGAGCTATGGCCCATGACATATGCACATCACATGCAATGCACGAGGACGCCCCGCCCGCCATCACCAAGCATAGCTACAACCACCGACTCTACTGCATCTTGCGTCATCTCTTCCCACTGAAAGCTTTTGAAAGCTACGTGGCGCCACGAGAGCCGTCATGGCCCGCCTCAACCCATTCTCCTTCACGCCTGGGCCAGTCATCTTCTTTACTACCATCGTCTACGTGGGCCTCTTTGCTGCCCTGCTCGTTACCCACCTGACGGTACCGAATTATCCATCCAATCCACCAACCGGCGTCAACCTCACAGAAGCTTGGGGCGACCTCCAGCACATTACCCGCCGGTTCCACCCGTACAACAGCCACGCGAACGACGATGTACGCAAATATCTGCTTGCGCGCATCAAGGCCATCGTTACTTCAAAAGACCTGGAAAAGGGCCAAGTCGAGCTCTTCGATGACCTGACCGCAAACGCCACATTTTCATCTGGCAGCACATCTATCTATTTTGAAGGCACTAACATCATTGTTGCAATCCGCGGTTCTGATGATGACGAACCCTTCAATGGGACTGAGCGCAGTCCGGACAACGGTGGCGTACTTGTGAACGCCCATTACGACTCAGTGAGCAGCGGGTACGGTGCAACTGACGATGGCGTGGGCGTTGTGACGATACTGCAACTTCTATCCTACTTCACAGAAACCAAGAACTGGCCCAAAAGAACCGTGGTACTGCTGCTTAACAACGGCGAAGAGGATTATCTCAACGGCGCCAAAGCTTTCATGCGGAACCCGATTTCTCAAGTCCCCCATACGTTCGTAAACCTCGAGGGCGCTGGAGCTGGCGGCAGAGCTACCTTGTTCAGGAGCACCGATACCGAAGTCACCCGCTACTACAAAAAGTCTAAATATCCTTTCGGAACAGTCGTAAGCGGAGATGGCTTCAAAAAGGGTTATATTCGAAGCGAAACTGATTACAAAGTCTTCCATGGCGAACTTGGGCTACGCGGCCTGGACATTGCGTTCATGGAGCCCAGGGCCAGATACCACACAGTGGAAGACTCCACACGTGAAACTTCGATGAACTCGCTCTGGCACATGCTTTCAGCAGCTCTGGCCTCAACATCCGGGTTGGCTTCCATCACCAGTGACGAATTCAGTGGCTCAGAAAGCCTCGATAACGGTAGAGTTAATGCCGGAACTGGCAGCGACGGCGTGTGGTTTGACCTCTTCGGCAAGGTGTTCGTCGTCTTCAACCTACATACCCTTTTCGCTTTGTGCGTCACTTTGCTGGTTGTGGCACCTCTTACGTTGATTGGCTTGACGTTTGGGCTCTCCAAGGCTGACAAGAACTACCTATTGGCGCGCAAAGCCTACATCTTTTCGTCTGACGATGACAATCCAGTACCTTTATACGGCTGGCGCGGCTTCTTCCGCTTCCCCATCATCTTTGTCGCTGCAAGTGCTGTTGTGGTCGCATTGGCTTATCTCATAGTCCGGTTCAATCCCTTCATTGTTTACAGCAGCCCATTCGCCGTCTGGAGGTAGGTCGCTCATACTGCTACTCTGTTCACTGCTAACAATATCAACAGCATGATGCTCTCAGCCTGGATATTCATCGCTTGGTTCCTTGCGCGAGGGGCCGATGCTATGCGACCATCCGCACTCCAGCGCATGTACGCTTTGATCTGGCTTTTCATCGGCTCCTTCGTGCTTCTCACAATCATCACGGTCTTCGTGAACGACTACCAGGTTGCCGCTGGTTATTCTGCGATGTTCTACTTCGCAGCTGTATTCGCGGCAATCCTCCTCTCCTACCTCGAACTCTTCCTCGCTCCAACCAAATCTGCGTATGCCCGTCATTTCGAGCAGGAAGACGAATCCCGGCGCAACTCAGAGTCCGCAAGCAGGCCCCTTACAGGCAGCACCACCGCTGCACGGTCCGATGATCGCCCCGTGGGAGACGATGACGCCACCGAGACCACCTCACTTTTACGCGGCGATCGACGTGGATTCGCAAGATACGGCGGCAACAGGCGAGACTCCATCAGCGAGAGCGGCGAGGATCATGCTCAAGGGCCCCGGCGAATAGATCTCGGCAACGTGTATCCTGGAGAACAAGAGTGGAGCGGCAAATTACCGAGCTGGATCTGGGTCGTTCAACTGCTACTCTTAGCGCCAATCGTGATCATCCTTGTCGGACAGGTCGCTCTACTCCTCACGTCGGCCCTATACCAGACGCCATCCGATGGTAACTCGCCTCTGTTTATTTACCTCGCCTTCGCAGCGCTTACTGTATTGTTGCTCGCACCCACCGGCCCGTTTATTCACCGCTTCACATATCACATCCCCACCTTTTTATTCCTGATATGCGTCGCAACCGTCATCTACAACCTTGTTGCGTTCCCTTTCAGCAGGGATCATCGCTTAAAGGTGTACTTCGTCCAGCGGGTTAATTGCGAGACTGGTCATAACGTCGTGTCCCTGACCGGCTTGGACGGCTATGTGCAACGCATTGTTGGCGAGTTACCCAGTGCGCAAGGCCAGCAGCTTGATTGCACGACGCCCGAGGTTGCGACGCGTAAGGAACTAAAGCAGTGCCAATGGCAGGGTCTTGACGCTAAAGTCGTCCCAAAGACAGCGCAAGCCGCGCCATTTGACAACAACACGTACATTGCCAGCTGGCTCAATTACTCGATCCATAAGGGCAATCACTCAAACAAGGCGACGATACGCGTTGTTGGGCATAACACCCGAGCATGTCGCGTGCTTTTCGACTCGCCCATCACAGCGTTGAGCGTCGACGGCGCCGTTTCAGATCCTCGCTTCAAACCCGTCGGTGGGGACGGCGCCCGGGAAGTGCGACTGTGGCATCGCGAATTTGGGCAGCCCTGGAACGTTAGCGTGACTTGGAACGCCAAAGAACAATCGAAACTTTCTGGAAGGGTCGTGTGCATGTGGTCGGACGCCAACACAGGCGACATCCCTGCTTTCGACGAGGTGCAGCACTATCTGCCTGTGTGGGCAATTCCCTCCAAGATTAGCGATGGCTTGGTCGAGGGCTTCAAGCAGTTCGAAATCTAGGGCAGCGGGCTTTAGTTGCGGGGATCCCTGCATGTCTCCGTTACTTTTGCTGCGATATCCATCACGCAAGCAGTCGAGCACGGCGTCACAGCTCACATGCAACCCCTCACTTCAATTGCTCATTTATGCGAGCTTCCCCTTTATCTCATCAATGCCCCAACTTGTTCACGATCCATTTGTTACTGTTCTTTTTGGAGTTTGGCGGTATCATGTTCACGGCCATTGCATCTTGTACACCCAACGTATAGCATCTTGACGTCAACTTAATGAACTCTATTATCACGACGCCCAAGGCCACCACCCCTCGCTTCACTCTTCGACTCGCCTAATTCCAGCCTCTCGATTCCACGTCTCACCACGAACCGTTCGACAGCTTGGCTCGTACCAGAATGCTGAGAGCGTTTGACGGAGCCCAAGACACTTCACAACGTTATCCGCTACCTACCGACGCCGGATTTACCCCTGCTTTGACCCGAAGGTTTCTTTTAGCTGCGGGAGAGACTATATCATCATCTATAGAGCCATCGACTTTGTCATCGACGTTGACGACTACTCTTGGTTCGATAGCTACTCCAGCTGTCTGTACCGCCAGTCACCCATCTGAGCTCGCAGGGCCAGGATCCAGATCAGGTATGTAAAGCGGCTCGCCTTCGCATGGACGCCCTGCACACATCGTTGGTTTACTAATCCCGCTACAGGCGACACTCCAGTCGTAGGTGGCGTCTACCGTCTTCTCAGCAGGACGCGCGACACTGAAGTCTTCGGACTTACGTCGGGATTGCACAACCTGATCGACACGCGGCGCAGGGTATTGGACTTTGCTTTTGACTCGCCCCTTTCCACGGTCATCGTCACAGCCTTACCGGGCACTTTTCTCCTAGTTGCGCGCCAACGGCCCGACGCTTGGGCGAACAGACATCAGACGTCAATTGCAAACGCATTGCACCTCGTCGCACTCGCCAGCTGCGCAAACCACAAACTCGAAGCAGGCGATTTATTGATACTTGTTTTCGTCATGGTCGCGTTTGACGTGTTTCAGCGAGTACTAGCGGCGGGCGCTACCGATTGTGATAGCGAATCAGATCTTCAACCCCGCTCGCCCTCGTCATCCGAAACCCCCCGGGCCCAAACGCCTTCTGATCTGACCAATGCGGCCACCGTGCCCATTCCCAAGACATCCGCCGTCGAGGATGAAGATTTCGAGCCCATTGAGCCAATCTCGACTTCTCAATCAGGGGCATCCGACACAAAAACGATCGCCGTTGACCCTAAAGATAGCGAGATCGTGCGACTGCAACGCTCGCTCACGGAATCTAAAACAGCACACAAGGCCCGTGAAGTCCAACTTCGAATCACGAAGGAGGAACTTCAAAATGCACGCGAAGCGCTCAATGATACCTTTGCGGAATACTCTGGCCTCCGTGATCAGCTGAAAGCCATCAAACAAAACTTGGGCCGGGACCATCAGGCGATTGTATACCGGAAAGACATCGAGCTGTTTGCACTTCGAAAGGGCAACGAGCAGAAAGACAAAAGCATACAGGACCGCGATAGCCAGCTTGAAGAGATGGCCAGGCAACACAAGACGATAATGGAAGTCAAAGATGCGCAGCTGAAGCTAATGAGGGAGCGGTTGATCTCTATGGAACGACAGTCGAGTCCGCGATTTTCTGAAGACGGGGACGATGGGCACGCCCTTGAAGTCCGAATGCTACGGATCAAGAAGGGCAGAAGTTCTCCGGAGGTTGAGGAAGACAAGGATGTGATCATTGCAAAGCTGCGAGAACAACTCGCCGCCAGTGCCCAGACCAAGGAGGAGGTTGTCAATCAGCAAGCCGAGCTGCAAAGATCATGGGATGTTGCCAAGAAGATACAAAAGGCCCTCAAGGAAGAGCGAGAAAAACACACTCAGACTCGAGAGCAGTTGGAGGAGTCCGCCGTTAAGCTGGCGGAACTTGAGCCACAGAGAAGTCGAGCAAACTCCGTGGTCGGACGATTGCCGACAATTGACGAGGATGAGCACGACAAGGAAGAGCTCGAGGCTATGTTCAATACCACCCAACAAGACAACCTTCGCCTATACGCCGAGGTGGCCGCTCTCGAGAAGCGACTGGTCGAGGCTAATGCCCGCTTGTTCACTGCGCTTCAAGAGGCTGAGGCTATCAAGGTGCAGCTCAACCAAGAGATGGAAGTCAACGAGGACATGGAGACCGCGCGCCCAAGCGTAGTGCATCGTGTTCATTTCCAACGCATGGAAGGTCAGGTGTCCGAGCTACGGGAAGCACTTGCCAGCAAGGATGAAGAGATGGAGCTGCTGAGGAATACCATTGCGGAGAAGGATCACTACGTCAAGGACATCCAAGGTGAACTTGACGCCGCTGCCACCTTCCACACACAGGACCAAGACGAGATTGAACGCTTGCAGCAGTCTATCGACGAACTCAAAGCCACCAAGTATCAGCTCATGCTCGATCACGAGCGCCTCGGCTCCCAGCGCACCCGGCAGCGTGTCATCTCGATGGACCGACCTGACCGTTTCTCTGCTCGCTCAAGTGGTGCGACACTCATCCACGAACCGAGTCCACCGCTGACGAAGATATCAGACGAGGCGCCACCCGTGGAAGCGATACCGATTCCACCTATGCCCGTAGTCCCTGAGCGCGAAGGCAGCATCCAAGAGACTCCCCAACGCCATCTCCGCAGCAAGAGCTCGCCTAAGGAGACACCCAATCGCTGGAGCTTGATGTCGCACGACGTCCCACCCGCTGAGCTGAGAGAGCTCAAGACCAACCGCAGGAGGAGTCTCGGCCTGAAAGTCATGATGCAAAAGATCGTCCGCAAGACCCAAGAGCCCGAGCAGCCATCCACCGACACCACAACACCAGCTCCAGAAGCCCTTCCCAAGCGCGAAGAATCCAAACTGCGCCGCGTCCTCGCACCCAAGGACAAGAACATGTCCATCCGTCCTTCCACCGCCGCATCGGCCATCCCATCCAAGCCCGTCGGCTCCCAAGCTGCCGATACACCATTGACGTCGCCGCTTCCTACGAACGTGCGTCCTCCGAACCCGCGACGCAACACACCGACTACACCTCGTTACTACGCTGTTACTGCGAATGCGACGGGTCCGGAGGCTGGTGCGGCGCAGAAGGAGAAGGAGAAGGAGAAGGAACGGGAGAAGGAGAGGCCGAGGTCGGCGATGGGGCCTGAGGCGGCGAAGTCGAAGAGTCGGTTGAGTTGGGGTGCTACGTAAGTTCTTCTCTTCACAACGCAAATGACACATCTTACTAACAAATCGCAGGAATAAGCTGAAGCGACGATCATTGTACTGATGATGACGATGAGCGACGGGAAACGGGATATGTGGAGTATGCACTTATCTGTTATGGCGTTCAAAATTGGTTTTCGCGATATCCTGATATACGAGTCTAATGCTATCCGATGATATACGCTCGGTAGATGGGGTGATGGGGTGGGTCTTTTTGGCATTTGCAATGGGCAGTGGGCGTTTTGTTAGATTTGGGTATGCATTCGTTTGCGGCTTTGGTTTGGCTGCCTTTGTTGGTTTCGCGGTATTAAGTAATGAAGATATTTACAGTTCATGGTGGTCTTGGTTGCGCCTGCGTGTTGTAGCCTTGGAGGTACTGAACCCCGCTATGCACGTGGGCAGTGAGATGCAACGCAATCGCGCCTGATGTCGCTGCCTGCTGCAAACTAACGTGCTCTTCAACAGACATTACTGATGCGCATCTCTTGCACCTACCCCTCTTTCGATCATACACGGTGCTGCGAAACCACTACAACGACTCGGCTCACGAAGCAGCACACAAATGGGCTCAAGAGCCTAGGAAGCACCTTGGGCTTCAAGATCGCGACTTCCCTGGATCTCAACGAATTACCAATTGGAATTGTGGATTGCAAACATGCAGCGCGACGACCATCTGCCTTTGACCGAGATATACAGCTCACCAGAGGCTCTTCACGAGGAGGTTGAGAAGATTCTCGATCTGGCACTGTACAAGGTCCCAGAGAACACGCCAATCAAACTTCGCTTCATTACGCCTGTATCCGTCGAGAAATGGCTTGTAGACGACAGCTACAACGACTACCGACTCACAACACCAGAGGAACATGCCGATGGCATGGAGTACATTACTGTTTCCTACTGCTGGAAGCATACACAGTCCATGGAAGGTCGGCCACCACTACCGCATTATCATATATCGGACTGGTCGAAAGCAGGCGAACCTATACCTATCGGCTGTCCGACGTTGGTCTTCCATCGCGCAATGCTGTTCGCCAGATCTCGCAAATGTGCGTTCGTTTGGATTGATCAAGAATGCATTGATCAGACCGACCCTACAGATATTCAGGCACATCTGAAGATCATGCATCGGGTATACAAAGAGAGCAAGTGGACGGTGGCGCCACTGTCTCATCCGATAACGGATCGTCGTTCTTTGGAACAGCTGATTACATACCTCTATCACGACTGTAAATACAACAAGGATGTGACGAACAGAGAGTCCTCTGAATGGCCTCCAGGAAGTGAGCGAGTTAAAGCGGCCACAGAACTGCTTACGTCTATTGCACAAGATGTTTGGTTCCGCCGAACATGGGCATTCCAGGAGAAAAGATTTGCCTCGGCGTTATTTCTTCTGGTTCCTATTGAGGTGTCTTCCAAGATATCAGACGACGTGCACCTCCATATGATAGGTGCAGATTTCTGTTTCGATGCAACATACTTCAACGACTTGTGTGGCAGGCACATGGCCGACATGCTCCATGTTTGCAGTCTCAATAAAGATGAGAAATGGACTTTTCTAGGGAGTCATCGATTCTACGAGAATTTTGCCACTTCCCGAGACTACACCTCAAACCGTACCTGGTGGGGCTGTCTTGCCATATTTAGAACCATGCAGGATTGCGATAACCAAATGGTGGCGGACCGCATAGCAATTTTCGGACATATATGTCGATTTCGGAACCGACTCGCCTCGTGCATGCTGGATAGTGGTAATTACGGCCTGAGCGCATGCATCCTCGCTTTGTTGTTGGGAAATATCAACATCACACGCGATGGGCGCTTGGGACTTGTGGAAAAGACATGGGCTGGACTGGAAGAGAGTAGCAAGGTCAAGACGTACGCGCCGAATATCACAGCGTGGATGCTGGTTTTGTTCGACAAACAGTATCATTCACCAGAGATTGCATTCTTGAGATATTGACTGAAGGATCTCATTGAAGTTAGGACTATTTGCCTGTACTGACTATACTATGGCGATTGTTACCCGACTGTATGACGCTTTGTATTGCAACGAGTAGTATGTCAGTCTCAAGCCGGAGCTGCCCGACAGGGTGAAGTGCGCTTCTCTCGGAACATACTGATCTATGGATGAGCAAAGCCCGGAGGTGTTGACGAGCAAGTCACCTCTTCTTTGTAAACCGTTCTCCAATCACATTAACCTAGCACCCAAACTAGAGTAGTTGCAAGGGTCAATCGATGGGCCAACTTGCTTGTTCTCATCGATGGCCAAGATGTGCAGCTTTCATGGATCAGTGGAGAAAGCCATTTCGCTTTGTTCACTTCTCATACACACTCGGCCTCGATCCATAAACCAGAAGTTACAGCGCGCATTCAACGCACATCCAACCCACAACTATGGGGAGACACACAACCCAACAGCCACATGCCCTTCCAACCCGCGCTAGCAACGCCACTGTGCCCCTTGCCCCGCCAGCTCAGCATCGACCCCACTTCGCGTCACTCTGTCATTGGACGCGCGTGCCCTTTGACGCACAACAACACGCGTGATAGACTGCGCATGAAGGACCATCGCATCTGCAGCCTTTCTGTTCGTGATTGGACGAGTTGCGCCCTTCCGTTTATGTGGCTTATTGACGTGTCACCGCCACGGCTCACCGGAGTCTGGGCACTTTGGGGGCCAGGTGAGGCTCTGTGGAAGTATCGAGTTGCGGAGAGGCTGTCACGATGGAGATGGGGATGGGGATGGCAAGTCTAAGGAAAAACTTGTATTTCACTAACTAGAACTATCAAGGAGCGACTTAACTAGAAAGCAAAAAGAGCAACAAAAGCTAGCAGTAATGAGTGTAATGCAGATTGCGACAAGACTGTAAAGACCGACATGTATTACTCGAGGAAACATTCGTGAGGCCGGGTTTCAGAGCATAGAACAACTAGAGGTTCAAAGGGTTGTGACCTCCGTGGCCCCTCTTGGCATGATCGCGAAGCTTGTCTGCGCGAGAGAACGTCTTGGGACAATCGACCATGGGGCATCTGTACCTGGGACGCTCATGAATCATCATGTGGCGACGATACTCTCCGCCGCGACCGAAAGTTGCTTGACATCCATGTGGACAGTGGATGCGGTTTACTGCAGCAGGGGCAGGGACCGGGGCCGGCGGGGCTGAGACCATTGCTTGGTAGGAGGCTGGGATCAGCTGAGCGCCAGCCGTCATGGGCATGTCTAGCTGATCAAAGTTCTGGATGCTGTTGAAGTCCCAGGTAGATGCCATTAGAGACATAGGGAAGGCGGGTTCCGGATGAAATGCATCGTACGAGAGGTCCAATAAGTCGTGGTGAAGACCAACGTCAGGGTTGAAACTTCCAGGACAATAGATATCGAAGGGGGCAGCGTTCCAGGGATTAGTCTGCCGAAAATACTGAGCAGGGTACTGAGGACCAGAATCATGTTCTCGCTGCGCAAGTGGAAGACTTCCGTTGGTCTGTGCGATTTGTTGAGAAAGGAGGGTGTGGTCGTGATCGACGATTGGCTGATGGAAGGGCACAGTGTATGGGTATGTTTGCGCTTGGAAAGAGTCCTTCTCGGGGGAGGCATACCTGCATGATATTAAAAAAAAAACGTGACCTACTCATATTCCTGGCCGTCGTCATTGTGGTCTACCACAAACGCTGAAGAATCGTTGCAGTCGCGTTCGGGGACCGGTCCAGAAAAGTGCTGCGACATCGTGATAATGCGGTGGCTGAACGTCTCGAGATTGTAGCTTTCGTAGAGTATATGGAGGAACTTTTTACGGTGTCGGCGAGTGAATCCAGGATCTTGAGATAGAACGGGACGAGTTGACGTTGGGGGATGTGCATTCGATGATTGCGAGGTCTGGGGAACCGGTAGATTAAGAGGCTACATGAGACCGGCTACGAAACTAATGACATGTGGCCTACGTGCCCTCGGAGGGAACCTAATGCAGGTGCGCCTAAGCTGCTAACTTGATCTGGAATGTCAGACAGGAAGCTGGCTTCGCGCCCGAGACCTCAAACCTAGATGCGTATATAGACTACCTAAGATCCTAGTCCCAGCATGCTAAAGACGTCAAAATGACCTTCGATAAATATGTGTGTTCTATCTGCTCCAAGCAGGCAGATACACAAGGGAAACTGAAGTTAGTCAGCATGTTTGATCCCTATTGGTTGTCGCTAACAAATTGAAGCCGGCATTCGAGAACACACACGAGGCCTTTCCGTTGCGAGACGTGTAAGCAAGGCTTCGCCCTCCGCTCAGACCTTGGTCGTCACATCAAAGCTCGACACCGTGCTGGGAACGTACAGTATCGGTGCCATTTCGAGTATTGTGCGTTCAAATCAAGTCGCAAAGATAACCTCAAAAAGCATCAAAGAAAAGATCATAGCTCCGAACCCCTGAGCCATCCCGTCGAAAAGAGCGACGACATACAATCATCGCAGCAGCATTCTGAAATCATCAGTACTACGCAGCTATATAGTGCGTCGATCCTGATGCAAGTAGCTGCTTCGGGCGACTTGAATAGGCTGAACGCCATCCTCGATACAGGCTTAACGTTTGAGACCAAGGCGGAAGACCAATCTACTGTCTTACACTGCGCTGCTAGAGCCGGTCGCATAGAGGTAGTCAGATACTTGCTTGATATCGGGGCAAGTATTAGTGCGAGGAACGACAATGGTCGATTACCGATCCACGAGGCTATCTTGAGTGATAGCACGGAGACAGTACAATCTTGTCTCGAACACATGACACAAGAAGAACTGGGTTCCTCGGAGAATAAGTTCGAGCGCTACTTGGCAAGATCGGGTAACATGGATATTGTGGATGCATGTCTTGCCCGCTTGTCCGAAACCGATTTCATACACCAGCACGCCAGAGAAATGCTTGTTCTTGCAATACGTGCAGGACACGAGTCGATCGTGACTAGGCTGCTAGACCATCCTGGAGTCAACTGCAACGACAAATCTGGACATCATTATGCCCCAATACACCTAGGGGCCATACTTGGACATCAAAAGGTCCTGGAAGTTCTCATCGCTTGCGATCGGGTTGATCTCAACTTGGAAGGCTACCGCTCTAAACGAGCTCTCCACATAGCCGCCTCAAAAGGACATACAGCGAGCGTGGAGCAGTTGATTCAACATCCAAGAGTTGATGTCAATTGTCGAGATAACAATGCGGCGACACCCCTACACTACGCGGCCTCCAATGGGCATTGGGAAACAGCTTTCTTGTTACTCAGTCACTCGGAGTCTATGAAAGGTCACTGCGTCTCGCACGATGTTTCACCGATAGGCCTCGCGTTCACCAAAGAAGATTTGTTTCACAGACTTTTCGAGCATCCAGGGTTTGGAGGTCCGAATGTACTCATGCCCGGAACGTATAAGAATATTCTTCACGTCGCCATTCATAAGGACGACTGCGAAGCGATCGGGTTTCTGATAGCCCACCCAGACATCGACGTGAACGTACCTGAGCAATATGGCCCGACTCCTCTGATGACTGCTGCTCGAAACGGCAGACTGGAAGCCGTGAGGCTGCTTCTCCAGCACAAAGACATCGAAGTAAACTATAGAGGTGGATGGAGGAACTGGACGGCGTTGCAATACGCAAAATTTGTCAAGCACAACGAGATCGTCGACCTCCTCCTCGCCCATGGCGCCATCGACTACGACGCCGAAGCACCAACAACCGTACCAACAACCGCACGCATCGACAACTCGCAGAACATCACTTTGCAACCCGAGCACGAAACTCACTCCGATCTGTTCGAGAATGATATGGACGACGCAGCAATCGAAAGTTGGTTAGAGCTTTTCGGCACTGAGGAACGAATGGAGGAATAGACTGTTTTTATGAGGCGTTATGTGGTTTTGGTTTCCACAATCACTCTATTTACTACCAATGATGATCTCTTTCCTTCAATAACATGTATCGACAGTCTTTCGTAGTATTTTAACGACATCTCATCTCCTAATAACGCACTTCGTGCATGCACAGCACGACCGCCACCATCAACTTTGTAGTCATGGACGCGACCCAGACAAAACGTAAACCGCACACATCATCATAGTACCAGTAAACGACCCAAAGTCTTAACACATGCAACACGTTCAAATCTTACTATCCTACATAATCTACACATATACAGCCCCCTACCTAACCTTCTTTCTACATCCCCCTCCCTCACCATCTACAAAACCCCAAAATGCCTCTGCTGCAACTTATCAAAAGTCCTCGGCATACTATCAATAGCCCTCATAGTCAACGGCGCCTTACCCTCAAGCACCTCCGCCAACCAAGCCCCAGCCTCCTCATCATACCCCACCCCATTCCTCTCATCGCTCTTAACCTGGCCAAACGCCTTCGCCAACAAGATAATAGTCTTATACCGCGGCAGCACACTAGCTTTATTGAGATCATTCGGACGCAGCTCCATCCACTGGAACCCCTTGCGATCGTTGCGGATGAAGTTGGGGATGAGTTCGCGCCAACCCGGGAAACGGGGCATGAGGTATTCTTCGCAGATGGAGAAGGCGGAGATGATGTGGTTGCGGTGGATGAGCTGCTGGATGAGTTCGTTCCAGGTGAGGTTGTCGACGGTGAAGCCGTTGACGAGGAGGTCGCGGATGGTGCGTTGGGCGTCTTGCGCGGCGGTGGGGTTGTCGGCGTCGGATTGCGCGAGGAGACTGCGGATGTAGATGCGGGCGGGCTTGGCGAGGATTTGGCGCCGGTTGTCGGAGATGTGCGCTTCTTGGAAGCGTTGGAGGATCAAAGGGTCGGTGATGGAGGTGTCGTCGGGGACAGGGGCGCTCTGGTTCACGGCTTGGTGGAAGGTCTTGGTGAGTTTTGCGGCGGAAGTGCGCGCGAGGTCCCAGAAGTTTGCGACTTCGGTGTGGTTGTTTGCCTTGAGATGCGCTTCCATCATCGACGTGACGAGGGTCAGTGGTATAGCGTAGGTGCCGGACTCTGCTGCCATTGCTTCGACCTTCTGGAAAAGCTTTTTGCAGAGTTTATACGCTGATCTGGCGCTATAGAGTGAGATCATCAGGCCATAGTAGGACGCGCGAAGGTCATCGAAGCTGTCCACATCGTCAAATCGTTCATGTACGGGTTGTCGGTGCGCAATTTCCTGCGCTGTACTGGAGACGAGCATCTCTTCAAGGGCCTCTTCGACTTGAAGAAGCTTGTAGTTTGGATGTTTGGCTCCTCTCCTCTTTAGCTGCCGAGAATCAGCCATACCAAGCGCTTGTAGTGAAGCTTGGCGGGAGCTTTCGGTTTGGGGAACCTGGCGCGCCTTCATCCTTTGGTGAGCTTGCACAGCTTGTTGATACTGCCCCTCCCTCAAGAAACCGGTCATCACTATGGCGTAGTGAAGTGCATGGACCCGGTATCCTTGTTCCGGCATTGTGACTCTCAGCAGTTTGTAAGCAGCGTTGGTCTGCTTTACTTCGACTAATGCTCGCATCAAACTGCCATAAGTCCAGCTGTCCAGCGGAATGTTGTTCTCGACCATTAGTTTGTATTGCTGCCTGCTACCCGCTAGGTCGCGGTCCATTGCGCGCTGTTGGATCAACAAGTTCCATGTATGTGAGAGAGGGTATCCGTGAAGTGTACCTGCCTTGTAACTGTTGAGCATGCCATATGCGATCGCTTCGGCGCCTTCTGGATCCCCCGCATTGAGAAATGCTTCGACATAGCCCGCTCTTGCACGAACATCCGTGTCGAGTTGTACACCCATCTGCTTGGCTTTGGAGAAGAGTGTCTCGAAAGCCTCAACATCACCTCTATGGGCACAGAAGTCGAGCAGAGGCCCGAAAGTCTTCGCGTCTGGTGCAACGCCATAATCCAAGCAATTGTTGAAGCATTCCAGAGCACCATCGAGGTCCTCGCTACGGACGTAGGCGAGCAGTAAAATATTCCAACAAGCAGTATCCGGGACCATCTGAAACTCTTCGTGTATGCGTTTGAACTGGGCGATGGTGCCATCGACATCAGCGCGTCGTGCATACACATACGGAAGGGCTGAGAGTACGTTGATTGTCACTTCGTCTGGGTGATGTAATCGAAGCTCATTGACGTATTCGTCCACCTTCTCCACATTACCAACCCTGGCATACGTATGAATCAGGTACTTGAGAAGACCAGACCGTAGCGGCTTAGTTGGGTACCAGGTGCGTAAATCGTGTAGATGATCCTGAACACGTCCCAGGCCGCCTTTGGAAGAATGCTGATAGATCATAGACCTGATCAAGACCCGTGATGGTGGCCCTTCGGAAGTGCTTTTGTCCCCATAGAGATAAAGTTGCCGGTATCTTCTATATAGCTCAAGCGGAATCTTTCGCTGGTTGGTGTATTCTCGGTATTTTGGAAGGCTCAACATCTTTCGAATCGCGTGCTCGTACAAAGTTGAAGTGGGGAGATTTAGAGAGTGGAGACTGTCAAAGAGCCCGATGAAGTAATCCCAAACAAAATCATCGTCGAATTTTTCTGTAAGCAAGACACGATCCATTACGTGAGGTACGAAGGACATGACAAAGCAGGCCAAATCACGCTCTCGGGATGGCGAAGATATGAGTTGGTGTTGGAACTCCCTGACGTATCGCAAGAAAGACTCGAAATGTTCCAGAAGTTCTGGTAATTTTGCAGCCTGACCCCACAACTCTGGGAGTGTATTGCCCGTGCGAATCGCGTGGTGTGTGGGAGTACCACGAATGGAATGCGCTTTCCGATGGAACTCTCTGAAGACACGAAACGCGAGTTCCCACTGCTCATCGAGTACGGCTCGTCGAAGGATGGCATCTATGCCACTATGCAGTAGAATCTGACTGGGACCTCCTGATTCAATGGGCTTGGCGAGCTTGTCATAAAGTCGAACTGCCGGCCCTATCATCCCCAATGCAACGTAGGCTTTGATAGCTGCTCGATATGATGATAGCCGTCGAGCGACTGGGCGAAGCGCGTCAAATACCTGGAGGACTCGCTCCGGAACTGTAGGCTCACCGTCCTGGACAAGATAGTCCAGGAGCTGTACTTGCAGTGTCTCTACTTCCGCCAAGCGATCCTCGGGCATGCTAGTATACAACTGCCAGGCCAACTCTTGCTCCTCAGGTGACGGCGAATCTAGGAACTTCTGCAATGCCGTGATTGCATCCGACCCTTGTAATAGCTCTGCCGCATCCTTTTTGGCCTGTTCTACCCTATCCACATCCATTTGTGTTTCATCTTGCACAGGTTGCGCCTGTATTGTCGAAAAATGGCGGGCTCGAATCGCATACGGCTGCCGTCGCCTCTGTTCCATTGAACTGAGCGGGTTTACGGATAGTCTTCCAAGAAGCGCCAAGGTCTTTTCCGGGTACAGAAAGTCGAGCATTACACCCTCGTGGGTTTTCTGGTCTGTGTTGGCCTTGTTCGCCGCTCCATTGCCACCATCACCACCTGTTTCTTCGATAGTCGGGGACGCGGCCTGCCATGACGAGAGGTTGAGATCGCTTGCACCGTGGTGCCGAGGGGTTGGGTGCAACGTGCGCCGACTGCGTAGACATGGCTTCGGAGCGCGGAAGAGCTGGCGTCCGCCGGATTCGAGGCATGTCGAAGCACGCTCGAGCATCACCTGGACTGTAGGAAGCGCAGATGGGGGCGGCGCAGATTACCAGAGGGTGTGAGGGATTCTATAAACTGCAACGATTAGATATGGTGGCAAGAGTACTGGGTGTTGGGGTTTGCCCACACTCGTGCATGCCTCCAGCTATGCGATGAGGACTACAGTACAGGAAAAGCGGTGGAGGGGAAAGACAATGTATAGACTGCTGACTCAGAAGAAGGAGACTAAAGCAAAAGACGCAAGGGAAAGAACGAGTAGCGCGTGTGGCAGTGGCGGGCCCGATGTCTATGATGTCTCGAAAAGTTTACGGCGCGACAATGACCTGAGATTCCGATTCGCTTGGCAGGGCCATGGATAGCTCGCCAATTGATGCCCCTCCACATCAGCCGCATCCCCACAGTTGCACTCAACACCAGCTGCCCGGCCATGGATATCACCAAGTTCGTGACCGACTACCGGGAGTCGGCGTTCCTCATCGGCGATTACAATACCTACCATGAGCAATTGTCGCGACGTCTCCGCATTGTGAACAAGAAACTCGGACGGGCGACACCCAAGAACGCCAAATATGCTGCAAAGGCCCCGGTCACAGCGGAGGATATCAAGAACAACAATGAGTACGAGTCACGTGTAGGAGGCGCATCACGGAAGCTGACTGTGACAGGGCTCTTCACCTGCTCCTGCTCAATTCGG
This sequence comes from Alternaria sp. Ai002NY15, assembly GCA_023758125.1. Lineage (NCBI taxonomy): Eukaryota > Fungi > Ascomycota > Dothideomycetes > Pleosporales > Pleosporaceae > Alternaria > Alternaria sp. Ai002NY15. The sequence continues at coordinate 157,631 of JAFVLO010000023.1, read as the reverse complement.
AACGGGCATGGGCGCAGGCCATGGCCATGAAAGCCTCTCACTCCGACGAGAATGCCGACAAGAACATCACCGGCTCTACGCGTAAACACATCCTCTCGCGCTTACACAAGGCTACACAATATGCGAACCAGGTTATCGAACTCATCTCAAACACGAGCGCAAGCGGAGCATCAGAGACAGACGTGCTCGAAGCAAAGGCATATGCCTACACTCTGGCTGGAGCGCATGAGTTTGAGAAGCAAGCCGAGGGCATCAAGAGCAAGAACGCGACGCCCCAGCGCTGGGCCCCGTGTCTCACCAAGTACTCTGCGGCGCGAGTCATCTACAGCGCTCTGCTGAAGGCTACGAGGAAGGACCTGTTCAAAGATGTGTTGGCAGGCACTACCGACCCCAGCATCCGCTATGCTGCCTATCAGAGTCGCATCCCGCGTACAGTGGGTGTACCGACTGTTGCGACAAAATACTTCCCAAAGGACGACGCAGAGCTGGTCAAGGCCGTGGAGAAGCTCGACTCAGCAGCCCTGAAGGAAGAGGAAGCAGCTTCGTCTCGTGAGTAACACATACAACTTCCAGGGCACCGCTAACAGTCAACAGACACCCAGATTACATGGCGCGGCCGAACAGCAAACGTAGTAGACGCTGCAATTGGCCAGGCTCTAGCATCTGTCGATACCGCCTCCGCTGCCCTTGACCAGTCTACGACTTCCACCTCATCGCCCAAAGACCGTGCCAACGCCTACGACGACATCCTCATTGCGAGTCAAGACGCGGTCGACGCAACACGAAGGGCGATTGAGGAGCTTGAGAAGGAAGGTGTCGATGAGGGCGATGCGCGCATGCAGGATCTCCGCGTGACAAACCTGGCGGTCAACTACGATCTCATTTCGTGGCGAGTCGGGCGCAACCGAGTGCTTATCGGCAAAGACGACGGTCTCACGTTCCCCGCGAATCCTCCGCAGAAGCCGCGCCGACCGCGCAAAGACGGTAAGGAATGGGTCGAACGGGAAGAGCCCACTGGCCGCAAGCTGGCGCGCTTACGGGAGCGCATCGCTTTGTACGATGCAATCCTGCAAAGTATTGACTCGGTCAAGGACCTCAGGGGTGCTGCTCGCGATACTGGTTTCATTTCCGAACTCGACGGACAGCGCGCATACTTCCAGGCGCTGAAGTGCTTGAATCTGTCACACTCGTACGCATTTCTATCAACGCCAAAGCAAGCCTTAGCGCTTTGCAACAGGGCGTTGACACTGGCAAACCAAGCAGCATCTGCTCCACAATCTCAGGCGTCCTCAACATCCAACGCACCTAAGATGGAAGTCTCCGGAGAGCAGACAAAGACACTCAAGGAGAACCTCGAAAACCTGAACTCGCACTACCGTGGTGTAGTGGCGCTGTCGCAACTATTCGCAAACTCTGATACCGCGTCCAAGGCTGGGCTGGCAAACGCGGCACCCGTTGTTGAGCGACTGAACGAGTACCCATCGTCGGGCTCGGTTGATCTGAAGAACCTGGTCACATGGCCTCCAAAGATCAAGCCGGTACCGGTCAAGCCTCTATTTCTCGATGTAGCATGGAACTATGTCGAGTATCCCGGGCGCACGCCGCAAGCGCAGGTGCCTAAGCCAGAGCCAGAAGAGGCGCCGGTTGAGGAGAAGAAGGAGGAGAAGCCGCAAGCCAAGAAAGGTTGGTTCTCCTTTGGTAGATAGTCATGATCACCGTGCAGGTGGCAGGGATACATTCCATGGGGTCACCGTTGTTGCCCAAACGCTATCCCTAAGATCAAGTGATCTTTCAACAAAAGCCGTACTGGTATATCCTTGGTGTAGCCCGATGCGAGACCCTGAAAATGCCGTTCTCCAGACTGTGCGATAGTTCGCGCTACGGCTATCTATCCAATTTGAACCCTCCCTATCTACGTGACAGCCACAAGCCGGAGACAAGATAGACGTGATTGGTCTAGTGAAAGGTACGCGCACAGACGTGCATGGCCGCTGTGGGACTAGCGTAATTGAGCCTCAGGGGCAATACCATAAGCGCCGGTCAGCGTGAACCATCACGCGCCTGACGGGACGGTTGTTTCGTTTCAACGACCCTTTGTTCGTGGGTCCTGTAGGACCGGGCGTGGCAATATTGAGAGCCGTTGCGGAGGCTGAATGCGTGTGAATTGTGCTATGCCTGCTTGTGACTAAGGGCTGAATCGCCGACGAGGTTACCGTATGGCTCAGATTACCATGCTGAAGCTTGTACGACTGCAGGAAAACGGCCCGGCTCAAAAGAGACTGGAGGGACACTTGCGGGCAGCGTTCTGAGGTCATGCAGGTGGTTAGATCCTAATTTTAAATAAGGTGGGTATTATCGATACGGAGGGACCCCTATCACCAAAGCGCAGAGAACGGATCGCGTACCTGGTAGCTCAATCTCGTGCTCATTCCTCTCAACAGACAGACACACTCTTTCAACACTGCTTTGTAGCTGTTGCTTTTCTGTCCTTCAGTCTTTACAGTCGCTCCCTTACTTAATACACACACTCTTTTGAAGCTCCATCCGCTTGCTCGCGTCCTGTTTGGTGTACATCATCAAAACGTGCGCATTCGACATTCAAGGCATTCCCACCCAATACATTACCAGCTATTCGAGGAGCGCCACGCGTTTCTCGACCTAATACACCCATCACGGCTTCCGCACTGGCTACCTCCATCCTCCCTCGGCCCCAGGTCGACGATTCGTTCCGCAGACCCTCGATCCTGCAGGTTTTCGACCTGCCCGCCTTCAAGACGTCTACCACCGCCAACTTCGACGACAAGCTGCCGTCGATCGGCCACGATAGATCACGACCGTCCTCAAGCTCGACCGTGGCTTCCTACACCCAACAAAGGCATGGCAGCAATGCCTCGATCCAGCTGCCGTCACTAGCCACGCTAGCGTCGGCTGCGTCGAATTGCCCCGCTGCGAATATGAACAGTAATGATAATAATGATAATATGAGGAGAGATACGCCCGAGAAGAGAATGCCTTCACCCCCCAGGTACGTACGCAGAATTACCCAGGCTCTCGTTGCGGTAGGGTAGGATAAGTGTGTACAAGCACGATACGTGAAGGGGTTTGCACAATTTTCTACAAACGGAATATTCGTAAAGACCTTCGCGTTGTTGTATTCACTTATCGTGGACTATGAGAGCGTGGTGAATGGCTCCAGACTGGCAGTTGCGTCGGCGGCACAAACCGCCGGCCGTTCCGCTCGCACCTGCTGCTTATCACTGAAAGCTTGGCGTTTTCGCGACTTCTTTTCCAGCCCTCGCTAACCATGGAGAACAGTAAACCCGTTAATGGCCTCAGCATGACTTATGCAACCTCTGCGCCCGCAACCGCTGGTGGTCAGGCTGGCTCTCCGGTACGTACGATTGCGATGTTGGCGTCATGGCTCCAAGCAAGACTCCGATTTGTCTCTTATCCTCTTATCGATAGGTAGCCATTATCTACTTCTTCTGGCCTCGCGCTCGAGGCGACCTCGACGCATCGCATTCTTTTGCGATGTCGTCCAGAGACGAGCCTGATGGATCTTGGCAACACTAAAGTGCTCCTGCTGACAATCTGCAGCCGTCCTGCCAAAACTGCGCAACCTCCACCACCCCTCTTTGGCGCCGCGACGAATCTGGCGCTGTTCTCTGCAATGCCTGTGGTCTCTTCCTGAAGCTACACGGACGCCCGCGACCTATCAGTCTGAAGACAGATGTCATCAAGAGCCGGAACCGTGTCAAGACTGGCGGACCAGGTGGACGCAAGCGGGTATGCAAGTCGACCTACAACTTCTTCACAACTAACACATGACAGACAAGCGACCAAGGTGGTCTTCCTGCCGCGCATCCCGATGCTGATGGCCAGCTAGCCCTAGCCCAGCACCGCCGCGCATCTGGCAAGATCTCTTCTGGACTGTCCGACCGCTCGCAATCGCCCATCTCCCGCACCGGTACCCCGAACTTCAACCACCCCTCCAACATCGCACCATCACACTTGTTCGAGCAGGCCCTGCATGGCGGTGACTTCCACTCGCCCTCGCTACCAGGCTTTGGCATCCGTGCTCCGTCCCCCGCTAACTCTTCGATCAACGGCTCCCACCTCGAAGCTCCTCTCCCATACGAGACTCTTGCCGCCCAGAACACTGCGCTCAAGACACGCGTCTCAGAGATGGAGCTCATCAACGACCTCTTCCGCAACCGTGTTAGCGAGCTCGAACAGAGCGAGCAGTCAGCACGACAGACGGAGTCAACCCTGAGGCAAGAGCTCGAAGAGACCAAGCAGCGAGAAGCGGACCTGAAGAGGCGGCTGGACGAGATCGAGGCCGAGAGCCCGCGGCACAAGAAGATGAAGATGAGCGAATTCGTGGATGAGAGCCGCGCTGGCACGCCCATTAGCGCAATGGTCGAATAAGCACAACTGTTTCCTGACAAGGCGTTTCCTTTTATCAACTAATGACTGTTTCACGCATGCGGGGAGTGATCGAGTCGCACCTGCTGTGATCTCCCTGCGACGAGAGTTGGGCGTCGACGTCTGCTCTGCGCTCGGTCTTTACGACCATCTAATGTCCGATACCACTTCTTATCATGGTTCCTTCGGGGCTATGACTGTATTGTAATCTTTCTTTTTTGAGTCCGATACCAAGTGTTGATGCGAGGAGATGCGGTGGGCTGTTACGGCCGATATGGATGGGATGGTTGGATGGGTAGATGGTGGGCATGGATGGGATGAGGTGGGAAGGGTCATGTTTACCAAAAGTCTTATATGGGAATAGCTTTCGTCGTTGAATTCGATGTGAGCACTACAGTTCGTTCTTGAGTGTCTTTGCTGTGGGAGACTGTGCAGTGACATCCGTGATGAGCGCTCGAATAGATTCGAATGAACGACTAACACCGGATACCACGAATCGTGTTGCTTGCAGTCCACATAGCATGACGTTCTATTGTGTGAATATGTACAAGATAAAATGTATCAATACGCGTGTACAAATCATAGCTGCGTTGTACATGTGTCATGAAAAATGAATTACCTGGTTCCTACCCATCACTTATGTGGTGAGTCTGTGTGGAGCCTCACGAACACCATACTTGAATCTTTGACCTTGACTTTGCTATACTAGCTTCTCCAGACTCTTCGAATTGACTGGAACTGTCGCTAGAAGGTGTTCCACAATCCTTACAGTGTATACGCATCTTATCTGTACCCCACAGATGAGATTCAGAGCCAATATAAACAACGTGTCAGGGCCATTTCACAATAGAGACCTGTCTCTACTATGATCATTGCATGGTCTGACTAGGCTTCGTGCTTAGATTCGCATGCAATACTGCGTTCTGATGTGCATAAGTGTAACGATGTCGTGGTACCTTTAGGATCGGTTGTGTCGGTTGAGGGGAATGTTTGTGGAGCGGTTGCAAAGCGATTGCAAACTCTGTGAAGATGGCGGGCTCTCAAGAATTCTCCGACATCTCCGCCTGACTTGGAAGGATTATGAGCTGCTAGAAGAAGTCATTACCACTCTCAAAGACTCCACGACGGTCGACGAGGTAAAGGTTGTCGGGAGTAAACGGGGAGCGCTAACCCGATGTGAGCTCCCGCACGGACTCTTGGCGGCTAATCAACCCTTCAGCGAGTTTTTGCATCCACCTCCTCCATCCTCCTCCCACCACTCCCCATCCATTGAAGGACCAATTCATCTCCAACTCATCTCCACTCCGACCGTCAATACCATCACCATGGTTGCCATCGCTCGCTCCTTCGGCGCCGCCCGCGTGGCCGCCCGTGGCTTCTCCAACGCTGGTATGTCTCGCGCCTGCCGCAGCAGCTTAAGCCATTGGGTTTGAGCTCTGCAAGCTCATCAAGCAGCCATTGACCATCATCTTGCAGCCCGCGCTCCCCAGCAGAACACCCTCGTCGCTGCCCGCAGCGCCTTCCGCAACAACGCCGCCCGCAACGTCATCCAGAAGCGTGGCATCGTCGCCGAGTCCACCGCTGCCGCCATGGTCGCTGCCGCCAAGATCCAGGGTGCCGGTCTCGCTACCATCGGTCTTGCCGGTGCCGGTGTCGGTATCGGAACGGTTTTCGGTGGTCTCATCCAGGGTGTTGCCCGCAACCCTTCCCTCAGGGGTCAGCTCTTCCAGTACGCCGTTCTCGGTTTCGCCTTCGCTGAGGCCACTGGTCTTTTCGCGCTCATGATGTCCTTCTTGCTCCTCTACGTCGCATAGATGTGTGCATTGCATGGACTGCCGGACATTTGGGGTCAACGGTATGGGGGTGCCGCAAGGTGGAAAACTTTTCTTGCGGATGGGTGTGTGCATAGGGACGACTACTACCTCTTTTCCTACTCTAGTGGCCGGTCAGATTGTGTAAAACATGTACTTTAGACGAGCAATCTGAAGAGCAAGCTACCACCACGGCTCGCTTTCCTTACCCAGGTATATGTGCGGAAGCTGTAGCTATGGTAATGACATGTGCGGATGACTGACGTTGAACTCAATGGACTCGAATGGACCCTCTAAACCAATGCCGACGCTTGTCAGTACCCGTGCCACGTTCCGTGATGAGCTACTGCTGTTCGAGCTGTCCGATATTGAGACTTGGTCATGCCAAGCTTTCGCTCGAGCTCGCTCTCAGGCTTGTGGGTGTTCAAGGCTCCCACCCCACCCTGATGTTGATGTTCGACTTGACCCTCGTTGACTACTGAATAGTTCATCTGACCTGCCGCAGGTTGACAGTGCGACATTGGAATGGTCTACCCCAGAACCCCGCGATTTCGAGGCTGCCTCGGTACGACCCGCTACCGTGAGCGCAAGCTGGAGAACGAACAGACAGAGATGCCTTGACTCTGAAACTCACTCAAGGCCTTTTGCATCCTCTACCCGGGTATCTAGGAGCGCATATCGTGTGGGTGAGATGGTAACTGTATTCCCATTGTTGTTGTCCGATAACATGCGGCACGAAGGAAGCAACGGACACCAGGTACGAGCTCAGCAGCGTTACTTTGAAGTACCAAGCTGACTGTCAATTGATAGAAACCAGTGCACAGTCAACACGGCTTGGAGCCCCCCGAGTTGAGAGCAATCCCAGCCTCCCCGAACTCCGCACGTCACTACGGCCCTCGCTCGATCGAAGTACGCGTATAATACACTATCACGCATGAGAAGGAATGATTGAGACTATAAGACTTTTAAGGGCCGCGTCTATAGCGATCGTCTAGGCAAAACGATGCTGTGGTTAGCCGTGGGCAGATCAGTATGCAACGTCGCATGGCAATGTCCGCGCGGCGCACGTCTCCAGAGCCTCCGCGTTTGGTCCCAGATCGACGTGATACCTGCTACGGTCACAGAAGAAGCAAGAGCTGCTGCGCAAGTCGTATAGAGATACCGAGGCTGCGTTGTTTCAGATCTGCGTCTGGGTAGATGGTGAGGCTGTTTCCGAAACACGATACGTGAACGCTCCAACCCGCCTCCCAGGACCGGACATCGGAAACCAAACAACCACACTCTTCCTTGCCGACTGCGGAACATGCAATGCATTCGAACACTGCAATGGTGCATCTTCTTACTCGGCTCGTACCAAGACCGTGAAACTAGGTAAGGCGGGTTTCGTGATAAGCTTCGATATCTGACGCGGCGAAGCTTAGATGTTTGGCTGTGCGGGTATCACCTCTCCGGACTGTGGTATTTAGGGCTCGATGTCTTCTTGAGTTGATTTGAGCAAATAACATCCCATCAGTACTATCATCTTGTAATATCTGTGCCGGTCACTTCTATTCAGTTTCAATCTACTCTCACTACCAAAACTTCCGAAACTTCAATCAGCAAACATGCGTTACACAGCCTTTGTCGCCGTTGCTGCTTTCTCCAGCGCCGTCTTTGCTACTGGTAAGCTTTTAAAACCATGAAGAAGTATACTTCTTTGAACACCCATCTAACACATCTCAGCCAGCCCCCAAGACGACGTTGCCTCCATCCTCGAGGCTCTCCGCACGAACAACCCCGAAGATGCCGATGCCGCCGCCTCAGCCATGAAGGTCAAGCTCCGCCGTCAGGACGACGTGAGCTCCATCCTCGCCGCGCTCGAGGCCAACAACCCGGACGATGCCGCCGCAGCCAAGCAGGCCATGTCCTCTACATCCACCACCAAGCGTCAGGACGACGTATCCCACTGCCTCGACAACCTCGCGCAGGTCGACCCCGCGGCCGCCGCAGCAGCCCGCCGCGACATCAAGAGCCGCAGCATCGACGTCCGCGACATGGAGAAGCGTCAAGACGACGTTGCATCCATCCTCGCTGCCCTCGCGCAGAACAACCCCGATGACGCCGCCGCTGCTGCTCCCGCTATGAGCTCTACCCCCAAGTCTGTTACCAAGCGCCAGGACGTGTCCCACTGCCTCGATGATCTCGCAGCAGTCGACCCCCAGGCCGCTGCGGCTGCCCGTCGTGACATTGAGAGCCGCGACATCGAGAAGCGCCAGGACGTGGATGCAGCCCACTGCCTTGACGCACTCGCCGAGGTCGACCCGGAGGCTGCTGCCGCTGCCCGTCGCGATATCGAGAAGCGCCAGGATGATGTTGCGTCTATTCTTTCGGCGCTGGCGCAGAACAACCCTGATGATGCGCAGGCGGCGCAGACTCTGGGTAAGCGATGGGTTGCATAGACGGGGATATGAGAGATGAAGATGTAGTGTATTGAGCTTTTAGGTTCTTGTGGTCTGGATCGAGATGTAATGATTTAGGTGTATATAGTCTAGTGCTGTTTATGGATTTGTACATGATAGGGATGACTAGGGCACGGTTCTCACTAATGCACTCGTTTGGCCTGATGTATCTGTTCGTATGTTTCGGGAGGTTGTTGAAGATGAAAGAACTGTCTCGTCTTATTTGATTTGGTACCATCAACCAAACCACAGTTCCACCTCGTGGAAAAAGGATAGCCTGCGTACTCAAGTATTGAGGTCAAAATGGGCTGGAATAGATGCAGTAGTAGTAGTTATTTGTATCAGTGTTCTTCTGTTGATACCGCACTCGCATCAATACCGCTTCAACGCTGCAAAGTCAATGTTGTACCAAAGTTAACTACCCCTCTACTACCCCGCACCACGACAAAGATACCAAACATCACCAAATCCTTCTGCTCATGCTCACAGAATCGCTTCTCGTTCGTTTATTTTGTAATATAAACCTTGCACATCCAAAATTTGTCCAGTTTCTCCATCAGACACGATGGCCGAGTGGTCTAAGGCGGTAGATTTAAGCCCTGCTTGGATCTCTACTACAGAAATGTGCGTGGGTTCGAACCCCACTCGTGTCAAGCTGCTTGTTTTGCTCTTTTTGCTTTCTTTTTGCGTTCGAAAATGGCGTGGGAGTATCTTTTTGGCGGTGGTGGTGAAATTAGGGAAAAGAGCACGGGACGATGGCGGGGTATATCCGCAGACCCACTTTTGCTCATAAGACTGTACTTTGCTTTTTGCATTTCTTATTACCTTGGGAGATTGCTGTGCGAACTGCCACTTTTAGTAGAAGGCTACTAGAGCATTACCCTGCAATTCTGTTCATTAACAGACAATGCTTTTAAGATAAACTCGTGTTGAGATACATCTACGGTTGTTGTATGCTTTACGAAGAATAGTAATACTATAACATGCCGTTCAGGTAGGAACATAGGTTAAAGATTGGCTTATGCATTGAGTAGAACGAGTACGCATGTCGACACATTGTTGAGATTGGAGAGCAGTTGAAGGAGAGACAGCCCCCATGCTGCATTGAAGCTATCTAACATCGTCGTTTGAAATATCTCAAGTCTTCGAGGAGGAAGTACATTGAGCTGGATATACGTTCCTGGCAAACACCCCCCGGTTAATTCTAGTCCTGTTCCGTATCTGAATCCCGCCCCTGTAGCTCCTCTTTCTTCTTCCGTCGCCTACAGCCTTCCTCCTCAATCAGTTCCATCAGCCTCCGTGGTAGGCCTGCATACGGGCTCCCATCTCCTAATATTTCCGCACTAGTCTCTAGAAACCTCTGCCTAAAGAACCACCATAACGCTCCGTCAGCAGTCTCAGTGCCGTCCGGTCGTGGGTAGAAAGGGTCATTCCTCACAAACGCAGCGCACGCCTGCTTCAGCCCAGCTTCGTCCATGGACATGTGCCTCACACAGTCAAAGTCCAGAATCCACATGACGTGTTCACCGAGATAGTGTGATGGGAATGATGTTCGCGTTGATGAGGCTCGCGGAGGTGCAAGTACGAATTCGACGTCATTGGCATCGACTTTGGCGCCCCAATGCATCATGGCAAGTGCGTCTGCCATAGTCTGAGCGTACGCAACGTAATCGAGGCCGAGGTCTTCCATCTGATTGATGTGTAATGGGACATTTCGGAGGCTGAAGCGATGGAAGCGCGATGTGTTTGTTGCCTCGCGCTCTCTTCGTCGCCCCAAGTAGGGACGGATAAGGCAGCAGTCGTCGTCTTCATTCGCTTTCACAAAGGCCGAGAGTGACGTGTTGCCTGCGCAGAATAGGTCTACGATCTTGTCACTGATAGATCGAGGTATCTTGGGAATGCGTTCCGATACGATTGCTCTACACTCTGTGAAGCCGGCAGGGAAGCGGTGGAGATTGTTGACCCACCACATATTGTTCGAGTATATTAACGACTGACATTGTGGTATAGCCAGAGGCATTGAAGGACGATGCTGGTTTGCGCTCCGAATGATTTGCAGATGCATGTTGTAGTCGTTGGTGACGGAGCGTCCGGGTCCTCCATCTTCGCGTTTGATGGCATGATTGGTGCCATCTTCAGCAGCCCAGACGCTACCGCAGAATCCCTTGCCAATGCAGTGGTAGGGGTTGTTGGTGTTTGGCATGATAAAGGTATTCCAGAATTAGTATTGGTATCGGTCTGATCGACTGTAAGAGTTATTCTATGATTTAGTTTAGCATTGGAATAGATGCGGTGGAATATTGAAATATAGAGCATGTTTGACTCAGACCAGTACCATGGTTAGGAAAAGTTGCATCCACACATGAACTTGCGTTGTAATACCTACAACGACAACTTTCCCACCAACTGCACAGCCTAGAAAATGTGTTTCAGGCAAATTGTACATCGACCACAAGGCCGTGGTGATGAGCATCAGGGTGTGGCAGTGCCGTTGGCGTTGTTGCCTAACGGGACGACCGTGCCGTACAGTAGGTGGCCTGAGCTTGGTATGCAATCAGCATATAGCAACAACAGACACCGCAGTCTCGTTTGAAGTCGACATATACTTCAAAGAAGTCCATCTTACCATCCTTACATCACGTGTCCTCCAACCAGATCATGGGTCAGGAACAGTCTCAGCCGTCAGCATCGCAGCGACCTCCAGAGCCGCAGCTTAGCGAGGAAGAGCGCGCGAAACTCCAAGCTGAGGTATGGTCTTAGTGTTCGATCATACTTGCAATGCTGACAAGCCCAAAGATGCGCGCAAACCAGCAAGCGGCCCTTGATAAGCGTCTTAACCCACCAAGGAAGTCGTCACCCGCAGGCGCTCAATCGACAAGGAAGCCAACTGCCCTGGAGGAAGCAAGCAGGGAGAACATCGGGTGGCGCAACGCCGACGCGCAGGCGGAGTTCAGGAACTGGAACTGATGTTGTGTCTTGTAGCTGAGCCGGCGCGAAATGTGTCAATCTGGGTTTGAAGGCGTTCAGACGACCCACGAACAGGGACGGGGTTTGTCTCTCGGAGTCCGGCGTACTGGAGTCTTCAACCGATATTTGACAACGTCATTTTCTTCTCATTCTGATTATCTCGCGTCTTGATTCGGTGATGGAAGGCATAAAGCAGGTGTTTGGTGCTGTGCCTCAGCAAGCTGAAATGAAAGCAAGGGGCCAACGGACATCCGCGGGGAAATGCCCACGCCAGTCGCTCGCTAGCGGCTTACATAACCGAAGATCTTCCGCCGCCCAGCCCAAATCACCTGCATCGTACATCTCAATCGCACTCATATACCCATCTCGCTGTCGCCACTATGTCGGAACAGCGCGTCGCAAAGCGCAAGACTCACACCAAGTCGCGAAAAGGATGCTTCCAATGCAAGCAGAGACATACTAAAGTAGGTGCTCACCTTCGATCCAGCTTCCGTCTTCTCCAGCCAATCACCGTGTGCTGTGCGATTTTCTGTACCTACCCGGCAAATAGTGCTCGAGTGCTATACACATCCGAAGCTATGGCTCTTCTGCAGTGATCCGTGTCGTCGCTTACCATGTCGTACAGTGCAATGAAGCGCGCCCGCGCTGTGGGAACTGTGTTCGCCTAGACATCCACTGCCATTTCCCAGCAATACCGGATAGCTACTCGGGCTCCCCACAACACAGTCCAGGCGTTTCTTCACCGTTTGTGGATACACACCATGCTGAAAGCCCCGAAGCAAGTCCCGCAAGTTCCGAGCTTCCGCTCGCAGACCTCCGTTTGCTGCATCATTGGACAAAGGCGTGCGCCAAGTCCTTGCATCCAAATCCTGCAACCAGAAGTGTCGTCTGGCAGGTAAGACTCGTCTACTCCGATAGAATATGTGGAATTGTTGAACTGACCGTGCCGCTCCGCAGAATGAGTTCATTGAACTAGGCTTCGACTATCCTTTCCTGCTTCGCGGGTTTCTCGCCCTTTCAGCAGTCCATCAAGCATCCTTGCTTCCGCCCAACGAGCGGCAGAGCCTTTTACTCCAGGCAGATTCCCACATCAGTCGAGCCTTGGACACTTATCGAAAGAATTTGGAGACGCCGAACGTTGAGCTGGCAATTCCGATGTTCATGCTGTCTTCGATAATCTTGACTTACAACTTCGGTTCGGCGCAGCTTGAACGTCCCGAAGATCCCATTCGCGCTCTCCACCACTGCTTCATGTTATTGCAAGGCATCAAGGTTGTGGTGATACCTCACTGGGACCAAATCAAAGACAGCTCGGTGTTTGCTCATATGACAGATATGGCGTCTCCTGAAGCGCTAGATGCGTTGGACACGCTCGCAAGGGAGGAGAATCCTCAAGAGATTCTTCGACTGAAGGAACTTACGGAACTCCTACTAGACAGTCAGGACAAGGAGGCCTGCGCTACAGCTATCGATGCACTCAACGCGACCTGGCTCCGGTTCCGGCACATATCACCCGATCGCGACGAGTACTCCCTTCTCTTTCTTTGGCCTGCGAGGTTGGAGACCCATTTCTTCGATCTCCTCGCAGCTCACAATCCTGTGACGTGCATCATCACAACCCATTTCGCAGCAATGCTGGCCCAATGTCGCCCGGTATGGTGGGTGGTAAAGTGGCCCCAATGGCTTCTTGCTGCCTGCGAACAGTTGCTAGCAGCGACACCAGATCTCTTGAAATGGCTCGACTGGCCGCAACAGATCATTCATGCTCAAGCCGGGAGCGCGACGACCACTCCGATAGCCTCGTGAGGATCTGAGTTACACCGAGTTATCCTATCGCGGGGAGTGGACCTGACCGGGTGTCCTTGTGCTCTGGCAAACCAGCTCTTGGCGCTTCCTAAAGTCGTGGGTTGTTTTGGCGAAGTCTTTTCGCAATGATCACTAATATGGGACCAAATAAATGGCGAAGCTTGCGAGAGGCTGTGCAATTCGCACAATCTCATCGAGGCACTGCAGTTGTTGATACGCCGTATTGGACGGGGTGCCGCACGATTTAACCCCCATATCGTCCCACTAGTGCGGCAGAAGCCATACGGCCGATACGGGGCCCGCAAAAAAACGTCTCGGCTCGGCAAGCGCTCTTGGCAGCGTATTTCGGGTCACGTATTTCGTACAGCCAGAACGCGAACGCATCCTTAGCTTGACGGCTTGACCGAGGAGCGATACGCAATTGTCGTTAAAACGTTCGAGAAGCCCACTTCGAGAATGATCACACCTGCATTCGAGGACGCATTACCTGCGTTCGTTTTCAACTCAACTCAACATGTCCGACACCGAACCATACCGCCCAGCGCTTGACGACCCAACCGCCTACGTTCTATACCGATACATCCCAAACCGGATAGCGGCAATCATCTTCGTCGTCGCATTCGGTCTTACCACCTTTTTGCACATCTTCCAATTCATCAGGAGAAAGACGTGGTACTTCGCACCACTAGTGATTGGAGGTCTATGTAAGATTGCATAGCCATCCTGCTTCGCGATGGTGTTGCTGACATGATGCAGTCGAAGTTATAGGTTACATCGGACGCTACCTCTCACACGACGATGTTTGGGCACTCGGTCCCTTCATTATGCAGTCGCTGCTCATCTTACTTGCCCCGGCACTATTCGCAGCCTCCATCTATATCATACTGGGTCGGATAATCCTCTTAGTCGACGGAGAGCGCTACTCGTTAATTAGCCACAAGTGGCTTACGAAGACGTTCGTAGCAGGAGATGTGTTCAGCTTTATGTTGCAAGCCGCAGGTACGTTATCACTTTAACGCAGCTTTCGGGACTATGGCTAAATATAAGTATAGGTGGTGGCATCCAAGCAATGGGCACGCTAGACGCGCTGCATACCGGTGAAAAGATCATCATCGGTGGTCTGTTCGTCCAACTACTCTTTTTCGGCTTTTTCATCGTCGTCTCCGCGGTTTTCCACTACCGTGTCTCCCGAGACCTTCCCCTCAAGAGGCGCTACAGCCCCTTCTCGTGCTTCAAGTCTCGACAATCTCATGAGATCGTACAAACCTGGACCACCGTATCCCGAGCGAGTCTCGACGAACTACCCTGGAAGCGCCACCTCTTCAACTTATACTTCGCAAGCGCGCTCATCATGGTTCGAAGCATCTTCCGTGTCGTGGAATACCTCGGAGGAAATGCGGGATATCTCCTCAGTCACGAAGTGTACCTATACATCTTCGATGCTCTGCTGATGTTCTTTGTCATGGTTGCTTTCAACTGGACCCATCCAAGTCAGGTCACCGACGCACACCAGAAGAGACTGCGAGCTGGTTCGCCTATGGAGCTTCAACATTCTCGCGATATGTCGACGAACGCGGATGAAGAGCACATGATGGGTCATAGAGAGGCTAAGAATGGTGTAAGGACTGGTGGTAGGAGGGACTCAAGGAGCCATGGCAGGACTGGATCGAGACGTTCAAGCAGGCATGCTTCTGGGCGTTGAGACAGCGGGGGTGGGTCTATTGATATGACAACAAGAGGAGGACTTCATCTGAATTTAGCGACTAGAGGATGGACTGATGACGTTCCCGCAAGAAGTAAGCGACAAGCTGTGCGCCAGTACATCTCCTATGGAAAGGGGCGCGGAATACCGAGGTTTTCCAAAAAGGAAGCTTGAGCGAGATGCATCGGTAGCAAGTGTTAGGCACATGACAATGACGTCATTTCCGTTTTGGAATCAGAATTTCCGACTTCACCAGGAAGTTACATCGGATTAGATAGTATCAGTCCGTAGAAACAAGTCACCCGGAGAGATGAAAGAAGCATCCGTAATTTCATCTACATGCTTAATGCAATGCAGCCGATGATTGGTTCCACCCCTTCAAACTGGTATCTGTTTCCTCATCGCACTCCAGAGAAAGGGTATGTTTCCGCCATGACTGTAATTGTACCCTGACTTAACTCTTGAACGGGGCTGATAGAAAGCCAGGACTCTAGTCCTTTGTCTTGTTTTTTTCTAACCCATCCCAGCCCTTTTACTCCGTACCGTGGTGGAGGCCGACCACCGAACTTTGTGATTACTGATAGCCAACTTCAAAGCGAAATTACTACCCACGCAATTACAATACAGGATCCAGAAAAGTTCCGAGAGCTGGAATGCGATTCGTGGTGATGCGTTTTTGCAGCAGCATGGTGGACCGCCGAGGTATGTCCGCCTTCGCGCCGATAGAAGACCAACTTCTCAGACCGCGAGAAAAAGGTTCTGTCGCTGAACGGAAAACTTTTGCGCGACTCTGTGTTCACAACTGTGGTTGTGGATGGCCCATTTGCGAAGCCAAACGGTCAGCCAATCTCTGTAAATAGATGGCTATCCGTGGGTCCCGACAGTTGGCATGTCGACCGGCGTACTCCTTCAGCTCTCGCAGTTCAGTCTGTAGCATGTGTACTTCCGCCTTCAGTATGCGGTTACTGCGCTCTGAGTCCCGCGCTCTCTCAACTAGCGCTTCCTGCTCCATTTTCTGCTTGCTTCGACATTTGCTGGCGGCTTTGCGGTTCTTTTCGAGATATATAGCTCGCGCTGAGCCTGGTTCGGCGTACTCGGATCGACGCCTCTTCTTGGACGGTGTTTCTGTTGTTGTTGTTGGGGATGTCTCTTCATCCTTAGGGTACAAACTGTCGTGTCGTCCTTTGGCGTCGTCGTCGTTGTCGCCTTCGTAGAATTGGGACGCATCGGCGGGATCGAACTGCGTTTGCGACGGGGAAATAGTCGGAGTAGAGATCGAGTTTGCTGACTGATTGGAAGGAGTAAATGCTGAGCCGCCCTGGGCGCCGAAAAAGGTGTTCGCAGTCGGTGCTGCGTTTAAGTTAACGTTTGCGCCCAAAACAAACGCCTGCGAGTTCGTGGATTGAGACATGGGCGGCGGAAAATTGCCCATATACTGGTATCCTGCGTATTGTGGGAATAATGGACTTGTGGGCGATGTGTGCGTAAAAGATCCATAACTACCGGGCGCTGGTGTTTCTTCTGGCTGCCCTTGATTCGGATGGTACACTGGGTACCCTGGCTGCCCTGGTATCATTGGAGAGTTGTCGTCCGACATGTAAGAATGATGTTGGTTAGAAGGTATGAGAACTAAGCTCATTGTTAACGGTATTTGCCTGTGAGGATATGTGGTTTGAGGTAACTCGCTACCACGCTTTGCCAGATTTCGTGCCGATTGTGTGTGCAATGGACCCTTTTGGAAACGACACAATGAATTGGTGAATAACGGAGATATCTGAATAGACTAGAAGTGGTGAAGCTGGACGTGTTGAGAGTGTGATGATGCAGGTGGTCTGTTTGTCATGGGAAGTGAAGAATCAAACGTCGATCCATGGTAGGCGCCATTCGCAACCGTGGAAAGCAGAACCATGGCCAACTTATCTTCAAGCGAGAGAATCCTGGCCGGCGCGCTGAATCGAACGCGTGGTACGGGTACGCAATGGCACAGAGTGCTGTAGTTTGTCGAAGAGGCTATGACGGCGCGGGAAACATGCCCGGGGAGGATCCACGCGACATGATTGAGTGAGATGCTGGCCGGCGGCGTATACCGCGACCAACTATGAGGCAAGCACTTCGCATGCCGCTGCAGGAAGAGGCGCATTGCCGCAAGCTGCGCAGCAGCTGTCAACGCGCTCTGATAGCTTACCAATGCTGGTCTGTCGGATGAGGGCAGTCGCGACGAGGTGAGGCTGAGGGAACGGCACGCTGGTGGTGCGGCGGCGGGGGGAAGCCGAGCCATCGGCATGATCTCGGTGAACCTGTTCACGGGCGCTCATTCTTAACCAGCGGTAGTGGTGTCCATGGATCCCTCGATCAGGTACGGGTGGGCCTTCTGCGCTAGTGGTCTCGGAGCCCTGGAGGACCTTCGACGTTGCACGACGTGCCGTCGCTAACGCCAGTCGCTAACCTTGGAATCACGCTACCGCTGGCCTTCGTCACCCGCAACCCTCTGTCTGGTATTTTGCCTCAGACTCGGCTCCAAAAATAGTGGGTGGCAGGTGCTCTGAGACTCCATTTCGTCTATATCTAAAAATCGTGAACCCACTCGTCCAATCGTTCTTCCGTCCCCGGATCTGCTCAATCGCAAGCTCGCTTCTTTTGCACCTCAAGGCGCCTACCACTCACTATGAGCATTGGCGCCGACTCAGACCCAGGTAAAGATGCCGACTTGAACAGACAGCTTTTCCGTGGAATTGGATACGTGCCATATCGGCACTTTAGCTCTCGGCGATGCTCTGATCTAAGCGTATTGAGTTGTACTCTTCGTCGCCATGTTCGACGTCATTCTCAAGGGTGGACCGATCGACGATCTGTTCCGATATCCGATGACACTTCTCATAGGCTGTTGGGGGCTGATTGCAAGCATCATGCCAGTATAAGAGAAGATCGCGTCGCATATGCAGAATGTCAACTCGCATTCCTGCAGTCTGTCTCCGCCGCCTCCGATACCATGTCAGCCCTAAAGCCAAGAAATGGGCAAGGCTGGTGAGTAATCCACTCTTCCGGGACGGCTCGATAGCTAGGAACACCAGTGATGAGTTCCTGGTCTATCCGATATACGCAACTATGCTGTCCTTGAAGGAGCGGTTTCTCCCAAAAGTCGCTGAATTTAGTTTTTGTAGTGGCGGGCCGTCATCTCGAATCGATAAAGAAGCGATTCGAGTTCCCAACGGGTCCACGGGTACACCAAGCTAGCCCTTCCTCCGCATCGCGTCCCGCAGCACCAACAATCTGCGGAGTAAATAGCGGTTATCGAGAGCGACCATCGTGAGGCTGCAGCCGAAGATGCCGGTGGATCCAGGTATGCCGAACCTGCGAGATTACTCCAGTCGACGTCGGGTAGAGTCTTCTGAAGCATTCACCAGACGTAATAGAGAGTCTTGTAGCCCTCTCAGGGTTGACCCTGAAACCAGAAGCGGCATTGACAATGTGGCACACTCTCAGCCGAATGGAAGCCGCTCGCGGTCTGGAGGCATCGCCGAAACTACACAACTTGGGACAGTGCCAGCAGTGTATACTTCGATCTTGGTTGGTTATTTGATGAAACTGTATATATCGCCGGTATTGCTTCACGATATGCACAGGCATCATAGGCCTCTGCAAGCAACATGTCGCACCGCTTTCTCAACCTGCTCACACACCGGCTATACATGCAAATAGCTCTAACCTCTCTTTACAGTACAGTCCACGTATGTGTGTACTTCTAGTCTACATCACTGCGCGAACTTGCCGATATGCCGCTCGGCGTAAAGAGTAATCCTGTATCTAACTTCCCGCTGTCAACAAACCACCTGCATGATCTACTTTACGCTTTGCATCAACGTGTCCGTTCAACCGGATAAGGTATTGTGAGCTATCCATTGTTCCCGTCTTGTCCATTATTCCCGTCGCCCAGATCCATCGTTCCGATGCCCCATCCGAGAAGCGGATCCCGCTTCCGAAGTACGCCTAGATCCAGCCGTGCCAGTCTAGACCAACGGCAGGGTACTGATATTCTGTCCAGTCTTTGGTACTCTTACACTCACGCTAAAAACCCCATGCTTCGAATCGGACTTCGTCATATCTATCTCCCCGAGTTGTAGTGAATGACCTCAGGATGGAAGCTCATAGAGACTGTGTCGTGCTGTATACGTAGCTTGCTTGAATTCCTCCATCGACGCCCAGCTACCATGAACATCTAAGAAAATGTATCCTATCCTGTCATATTTCTCGAGAGACGGTCCCGTCGTCGTTCTCGCAAATCGAGTTAAACTAATGTCGGGATAAAACACACGGATGTTAGGCTACAAGTCGTCGGACCTCCGAACTCACAGGATGACTCTCCGATCCGATATCGGGATCGTCCTGCGAAATCTACAGCCAAAATTCGCATCAGGGCTCAAGACAATCTGGGGTTCAACAAGCGTCATACCTCCAGACATCTAAGCGACCGTTGCGGGTAAACTTTCCCGGACACCCTCCCGGTTCGCCAGCGGCGCGAGCGACCCACGAATCTCCGCACTTGCAACCCACCCAACTACCGCCAAACATGGTAGTTGGAACGACCCTGGCGCAGGCGCGTACCTAGGTACTACAAATTTGCCAGCTTCGACATACGTCCAGAACCTACGAATCCAAAAAGTGCAACATAAACCGCCAAAATGCGCGTCATCGTCTTTGGTGCATCGGGTGTCCAAGGGCGTCATCAAGTCCACGCCCTCGCCCGAGCAGGCCACTCCGTCGTCGCCGTGAGCCGCAACCCGAAACCCGTTTTGGTAGACGGAAAGGACGTGGAGACGTTTGCCGCAGACTTTACCGACCATGATGCCATTGCAAGAGTGCTCCAAGGCGCAGACAGGGTCTTTCTCAACCTCCCTTCTACCTCGTTCAACCAATCCGAGCCCATCATCGCGGCGGCCAAGTACATCGGGGAAGCCGCAAAGAAGGCAAACGTCCCGTTGATTCTGTTCAACACGAGTATGCCGGTGCCGAAGGAATCTCAAGACATTGTAGCCCAGGAAGATCGGAGGGAGATGAGGAGGTTATTGAGGGAGTCTGTACCGACTATCAGCATTGAGCCCGTGGTTTACCTCGACAATCTCCTCGAAGGCTGGGCTCTACCATCCATCCGCGACGGCAATACCCTTGTCTACTGCCACAAGCCCGACCTGCGCGTGTCGTGGATCTGTCATCACGATGTTGCGCAGATCATGATGGCCGCTATGGAGCATCCTGAGCTTGCTGGCCGCGACATCCCCATCGGCGGTGCTGAAACCGTTGTTCTTTCTCAACTAACCGAGAAGCTATCAAGAGCCTGGGACAAGCAGCTGGGTTATGAGAATCAGACTGTTGCGGACTTTTGCGATAAGATTGGCAAGGCGATGCAGGGGCGTGGTCTGGATACGGACACGATTGTTAGTCAGATGTTCAAGGCGTATACTTATTACAATGAGGCGGAAGATGAGCCGTTCAATGTGGATATGAAGCCTGTGGTGGACGAACTAGGAGTCAAGCTGACGCCAATTGAGGAGTGGGCTAAGAGGAGGAGTCCGTGGGATGACAAGGGCTACTATTAGACGTAGAACATGGCAAATTAGTACATTTGTTGGCGAAGTCGCTATCGACACGGTATCAAATAACAGACTCCAAACTCCACACAATCCCCCCATTCCCATCCAACTACCCAGACCCAGAACCGTCCATCTCCCCCCTCACATACCCCCCGCCGGCGCAATCCCCATCATCCCCCCCTCCATCCCATCCTGCGGCATCCCAAACTTGCCAATCCCCCTCCCCCTCCTCCTCTGCACCTCCAACGCAACCTCATTCGCCTGCCTAAGCATATCCTCACTACTCCCCTTCCCCGGCACGAAAACCAGTCCCAGATCCGGCGCTGGAGTTCCCGTGCCCACGAAATTCCCCTCCGCGTCTTTGGCATAGTGCGCGTTGTAGTAGGAGCGCTTCATTTGCCGGATTATTATTGATTGGGATATTTTGCCTTGTTTGCGCGAGAAGGGGTTGTAGTTGTGGAGGGAGAAGGCGAGGGTGCGCGTTATCATGGGGACGGGGATTGTTTCGTTGGGGTCGCCTTCCGAGAGGGTGGTTAGGGCGCGGGCGACTGTTGTGTAGGTTGGTGGGGAGGTGGTGGTGGATGGGTAGGTTGGGGGTGTGTCGGGAGTGGAGGAGGGTGGGGCGTAGTAGTCGTTTGTTTTGGGGGTTGCTTCTGTCATGTTTGTTGTTGCTGGTGGTGTTGGTTGTAGTGTAGTAGTCGTGGTGTTGTGTATTGCGTATTGTGTGTTTTCTTGGAGAGCTTGCTGCTTATAGATGCAGGTAAGACGTGTCTGACAGCTATAACAACACCACCAAGCAATAGCGTCCTCGCTTGGTTATATATCCGGCCATCCATCAATAGTAGAATCACCTTATTCCCACGATCCTCCTCACTGCCTCCAACTAACCCACCTCACATGGCTGAGCAACCGAATACGAGGTGCTACCTACCATAGCCTCCCGCCAGGGCTGGCTGTGGCTAGCTCCCAGCTCGTGCCGAGCTTGACACCAGACGATTAGGACTCCAACCCAGTCGCATAACCTGGATAAATGACCGAGACATGTACGCCGCATCACCAAACAGGTAAACCATCCTGCGACTCAGCCTATCGCAGTGCCTCGGTGGCGAGTGCGCAAAGGCGGGGTGTCCAAAATTCGCCTAGCGTAAGGACCCTTTTTGCAGATCGGATGATGTCATTTTGGAAAACTCTCCGGAGTCATTGTGGCTTTGGTTGCTTGTATCGTGTAGTGTTATGCTTATCCTGCGTTCAAGAACGCTGAGGCGACTTAGTTCAACGTGTAGTTGCTATTCGATCATCCCCCGGAATATAAAGATAGAATTAAGATGTCGATCTCAAAATCCGGGGTTATCGCGGCGGTGATCAAACAACAAGGACCGAAAGATCAGTCATGTTAGGTCCCTTTACTCTTATCCTTTGCTGACTTTCACCGGTCGAGCCTGCTCGGTGTGTCAAAGACTGTGTCCTGGTAATGGCTATTAGGGTGTTTCTTGGTATGCGGAACAAGGGCGATAGCTTCAAAGTCGACCCAGAAAACGGCTGTAGTTTCACATAATACACAAACATCATCAGATGTTACAATTGGTTCAATCATAATTCATTTCATTTATTCATAGCATCGCTAGTATCCTGCGATGACATAGGCTCTTCAAGCTTATACACCAGCATGCCTCTTTATCTTCAACGGGCTCAGTGCACATACTCCTCCTCATCAACATCCTTCCCACCCTTCTCAAGCATATGCTCAGGAAGCGGACTAGTAAACGGCTTGCGGCTCTCCCTCACAATAGCCGGAATACTCGTACCCTCCGTAAACATCATCTCCAGCTCCTCCAGACTGCGGCCCATAGTCTCCGGGTACCCGAAGTAAACAACCGGCAGAATGATAGCAGAGATAATAAGGAAGACAAGATAGTACTGCCACCCAATAGTCTCAATAGCAACCGGCGTAACCATATTAACAACGAAATTCCAAAGCCAGTGATTAGCCGTAGAAATACCCGCCATGGGCACACGCAGCCTCGTCGGCGCAACTTCCGTGCAGTACAAAAAGTTCGCTCCGAGGAACCCAATCGGGATGAAGAAGTTGAAGAGGAAGACGAAAAGAGCGCTAGCGATCTGGGCCGATTGGTTTGTCTTGGGGAAGCTGGATGCGACGGCGAGGGCCAGCATGCAGGATGCCATGCCTGCGCCGCTGAACATGAAGAGCTTGCGGCGCCCGAAGCGGTCGATGGTGAAGAAGGCGACGAAGCAGGAGAGGAACTTCCAGGTGAGGGCGCCGCCGGAGAGGATGCGCGAGGTTTCGCTGTCGAGGCCGAGACCTTGTTGGAAGATGATCTGGTGATCTGGGTTAGAAATGGGTTTTATGGCCAGGGGGAAGTGGACTTACGGTTGAGTAGGTGGAGATCAGGTTGCTGCCGCACATTTGCTGCAGGAATTGGAGGAAGATGCAGAGGGAGAAGCGGTAGAACAGCTTGTCCTTGCCCATGGTGAAGATGTCGCTCATCTTTGCTGCGCTGCGGCCAGTCTCCTCGAGTGCGAGTTCGATGCCGCTGATCTCAGCTGTGATCTCGGGGTCGTGCAGATCCAAGCCCTTGAAGCTGGATAGACTGAGACGAGCCTCCTCCACGCGTCCCTTGTTGACTAGCCAGCGAGGTGATTCAGGGATACTGAATACGGCGGCCATGGGGACAAGGGAGATGACGGTGGGAATGGCGAGCGGGATACGCCATTGCAGAGGTAGGTTATCCTGTTCGAAGAATCCAAGGTTGATCCATGCTTCGAGGAGGTAGCCGAGAGAGATGAAGCAGCCGTCGAGCACAACGTGCTTACCACGGTTGGCAGACGATGAGCATTCGGATTGCCAGACAGGGACGGTAGCGCTGAGAGCTCCGACTCCCCAGCCTAGGATGAAGCGGCCGACGACAAATTGCGCGAGCTGGAAGCTAGTGCATTGTAGGATCTCGCCGACGAGAGTCAGGAATGCGGCACCGAAGATGAGTTTTCGTCGTCCGAGGATGTCGCCGATCCAGGAGCAAGACAGAGCACCGAAGAGAGCGCCAATGGTGAAGGTAGCGACAACCGCACCTTGCTTGGTCGAGTTGCTGCTCTTCTCCGCGCCGGTAGTATCGATGGTGTTGATCTCCGGGAAGTGGTCGTTCCAGTCACGGAGAGACAACAGACCACCCACACCAGACTGGTTGTATCCGAACAGCACAAAAGCTGGCAGAACGACGAGCAGCAGCTGTGCCGTCTGCAGAGTCTTTCCGGTGAGTCCCATGGTGAAGATTGACGAAGGGAGGAAGATTCAGAGGGGAGAGGAGGGGACTACAGAAGGAGACGGGATGGACAGCAGCTCAGTACTTGTACTCCAGAAGCGCACCCCACAATATCCTGCAATGTGGGCACACTACCATGGAGACAAACTCCAGTCAGTGCATTATTGAGCGGCCTTAGTGCTCCGCCTTTGGGGGGGTAAACACCCTGACCCGGAGATACAGGTATAGCCAGCCAGCGAGCTGCACCGGATGCCTCGATTTAGCACCGACCCCATACACCGCAACACTAGCAGGTAACCCTCCACAAACGGCCTCGACTTTGTTGACCGGTCTGCAGTCCGTGCTTGCGGGAATTGACTCGCAGCATGACCACAAAGCAGGGCGCGACTGCGTCCGCGGCCATAGTTCGGCGTCGCTCGCCTCAAAGCGAGCGGCTGGGGAGGAAAAATCCTTACGCCCTTGTCGCAGCGCTATCATGACGGTTGAGGCTTCATGTGGGCCGAATTTGTACTGAGGCTCTGCGGCAGGATTTAAGCTTTTCCAAGAAGACGTTAGGTGCTTAAAAACCTTGATACGCGTGGTGCGCGATTGGTTCGCATTACGGCCTCGGTAGTTGTTCTATCTCCACCCTCGCCGTGCGCGCTCCGCAACGTCGGAAGATGGCAGCAGGCAGCTCGGGCGAGAGACGCAATTTGCTCAACTCGCGTGAGTAGCGCGCCGGCCCAGATTTGATGATGAAACGACATCTGGTAAATCAGGGAATCTGCCTGATTGCTCCACACCCGTGGGGTCGGCTAGAAGACAGCAAGAAACCGCCGGTAAGTTTGAAAGTGTGTACCTGCGCATGCGGCGAGATAAGACTTTGCGCGAGACGATAGTGTAGCTTGTTATTGCTTGGCCAGACCTCAGTCGATGTCTGACCTGCTGATGGCTTTGCATTAATGCTCAAACTCTAGTACTGCTTGGTGCTCTTGCTAACTCTCATAAGCTGTGAAAGCCCGTCAACGGATTCGGCTCTCTGTGTCCCCGTCTCGGTGTTCGCACTCGAGCTCGTTCCTTCAGGCTCTGCCCCACTTCGTCCCTCCGATAGTTCCGAGTCAGCGTCTGGGGTTTGACCAGCGTCCGACCTGCCATGTCGGTCTTTGACAGCTTCGGCTGTCTGTTCGGATGTCGCTCGTCCGATCTCCGCGAGATTGGTCGGTATGATGCCATACTCGAAGCGATCGATGACAGCTCGCTCCACTGCGATTCGCGGTTCCTCCACACTAGCTTTGTAATCCTTCAACAGCGCGACGGCCCTCTCGTCGCCCTTCAGGACACACCTGTGGATCAACGTCTCCCACGTCTTCCTTCTAGGCTTCAAGGGACCCTTTTTGCCAACTGTCGCGCCCGTTGACCGCATCTCCACATAGTAGAGCAGAGCATCTTCCAGGTCACCTGATTCCAGGCACACCAGGATCAGACGATCATACGTAATGCGGTCAGGTTTGAGCCCCAGCTTGACCATCTCGTTTGCGAAGAACATGGCAAGCTCCTTGCGGGCGGATCTATGGCAGCCTTGAAACAGGATGTTGAACGTTTCTGTGTTCGGGCCAGCATGAGATACCGTGTGCAGCGCTTTGTAAATCTCGATGCCTTCTTCCAGGCGCTTGTTAGCGATGCTGGCTTTGATGCACGCGTTGACGGCAGCGGTGGGAACTTTGCGGCCAGAAGTCTCAAAGTCTTGCAGATATCTGAAGGCTTGCATGGGTCTGCTGTCATCGTTGTGACTTTTGGCGCACAGATACCAATAGAGAGGATCACAGGTCCCAGCGTTGACCTTCAAGTTCGAATCAACCATGATGAGGATGACAGACAGAGCTGCTTGGAGATCGTTGGCGTTGAGGTATGTGGATATGAGCAGTTCATAGTGTTGCGAGGTGAACGTTGTACCCCGTTCGGTCAGGACGCGAAAGACATCGGTAGCGAGCTGGATGTCTCCGTGTCGTGAGGCGAGAGTGAGTACGTGCAGGCAGGCGCCGGTGCCAGGCTTCAGGTAGCCCGGCTGAACTTGCGCAATCCATACGAGGCTCGTCTCTGCGAACTTAACGGTGTTAGCAACTTCCCTGAGAATGCGTATGACACAGTCCCACTTACAAGCTGCTTGTGCGCCGCGGCATCTAGCAACGCTCCCCAGAGAGCGATACTGAGCTGAACGGTACCTGTTCCGCTACTCTTGCTGTGCACGCCCTCCTTGAGACTGAGCACGTAGAATGCTTCCTCGACTTCCCCAAACTCGAGCAGCATCCATATGGCCTTGTCAAACAGCCAGCTCTCCACGCGTGCTTTGGTCCTGACCATCTCCTCCAGCAACTCGAGTGCGTGTTCGAAATGTCGCTCGCGTAGCATTCCGGCTATGATAAAGTTGCGCGCACGGTCCGATGGCATGAACCATCGCGACTTCATGTATTCGAGGATGTCGGTGCGGAGGAGGTAATCCGGGTGCACTGCAAGCACCTCAAGCACGCATTCACAGCCCCGCGCATCCAGCAAGATTCTTGGCCTTCCGGTCAGAGATCCATCGGTCTCGTCCCAGAAGCCCATCTCTTCCAGCACCTTGCGGACCTTCCCCGCCGTGCCATTGACAGAGTCGACGAAGCTGTGTAGTACGGCCGTGTACATCTCCCGGTTCGGCAGCTCCCCTCTGTCTTTGATCAAGACCCTGCAGATGTTCATGACTTCGTCGAAGTTTCCCTTGGCGCCCTCGGCCCGCACATGTTCGTAGAGGATGTAGGTCGGGAGCTGGGCGAGCGGAGGTCTATCTCGTGATGTGTGCGACGGGAGAGTGCGAGGCTTTTCTGCAAAGGACCGGAAGCCGTTCAGAGCGGCCCCAGGCTGCGAGAAGAAGGTGTCGTTTGCTGCGGAGGGTGCGCTGGAGCCGTGGTAGGTACGCAGTTGGCGGGCGCAGTGGGCTATGGCATCTTTTCGCGATGCATTGCGCTGTAGCAGTCTAGCTCCTCCTCTTGCAACGGACGGTGTCGTTCCAGCATTCGACGGAAACCCCGGACACAGGCATCGCCACAGGCCGTCGTTCACGAAAGGGCGGGGTGGCATTGGCGTGGGTGATGTGCACTGCCAAAGTTTCAATGCGCGCAGCGTAACATGATGCGTCCGTGCGCGCGCCTCGGTTCGTCTTACACCACAACTGACTGGCATATCATTGTATACGGCAGATTGGTAAGAGTTTAGTTTTGTATTATATGCACATGAGCACTTTCCAGATGCTTTTCCTATCCCGTACCAAGCCACAAAAAGGGTATATGCGCCCAAATACCAACACGTCTCATGCAAAGCCCATGCCCTTCCGTACCGTATTATATCGAAACAGCGTCAGGCGTAGCGTTTCCTCCCATCCCTAAATACCTAATTCTGTCATAATTTGCACAGACACGTGCTCACCTCCTCACCACTTGCTCTGAAAGAAGTTCCAGTACCTGTAGATGTTAGTCTATGCTCACGATAAGGGAAATGTACGACATACCTTTGGTGATATCACTTCCTGGTTTACCAAGTGCTTGCTCATGATCTTGACGACCTCCATCTGCTCCTCGTAGGTAAGGCCGGTAATGGCTGCTTCGATCACTCCACCGACTGTGGTGTGGTGTACGGCGATGAAGCTCGAGTAGTAGAAGAAAGCAATAGAGCCCATGATGAACTGGCAGTCCATGCGATCAGTCATTCCGCCGTGACCGGGGATGGAGTCGCCAAAGTCCTTGATCTTGAAGGTGCGCTTCAGGCCGGAAGCGAAGAAGCCACCGAAGGGCGCGATCAGAGAAGCAAAGGTTCCGAGCATGATGACGTGAAATTGCACTGGCATGATGTTGAACGTTCGCGGAATGGGGAGACCCTCGGGAAGGAAGGGAACGGTGTAGTTGCGCGCAATGAAGACTGGGTTTGGTCGGCATTCGAGGCCCGACCAGATATTTGCGCCCAGATCGTTGACAGGGCAGATGAAGTACTTGTAGTCGCCGAGGAAGTGGACAACAAGCATACCCCAGATAACGGTGAAGAACCAGGCGCCGAGGAAGCCCTCCCATGTCTTCTTGGGCGAGATCTGAATGAGGGGTGTCCGTCCAAACGTAATACCGCAAAGGTAGGCGAAGATGTCGTTGGTAATGACCATGGAGACGGGGAGAATGAACCAGATGAATCCCTCGAAGATGTTGTTGATAACAAAGTGCGCCTGTCCAACGATGAGGAAGAGGGCCATGTGCGTCCAAGCAAACTGGGTGAACTGGAACTTGTAGTGGCCCTTCTGGAGCGAGAAGACAAAGAAGACGAAGCCTGGAGAAATTAGCACAGGTGCGAACCATGGGCTTTGTGGACATACCAATAATGTACAGCATGAAGGAGATGAACCGGTGGTGGGTAGCCAGGGGCAGCAGCAGACGGTCGACCATCAGGACGTGCTTGAAGTAGTAGATGACACTCTCGCCGTAGAGGAAGTACATGGCGGTGCCGAGGAAGTACCAATTCAGCGACTTGGTGAAGCGCAGGCTGCGGGCCTTGCTGGGCACATTTGCGATTGCGATGACCTCCTTGAAGGATATGACCTGGACCGCCGTGACGATGATGATTATGAAGAGATGGCCGGCGCCGAGAGCCCAGAAGAAGCCGGCAATCATGACGAGGGTCCATGTGGTGCGCGTTATGAAGTTGGCCTTCTTCTTCTCGTACTCGGTCTGGGGGGGCTGTTCGGTGGCCTGGCGCTGTCAGCTGGGGAGACGTGGGCAGAAGACTGCCAACGTACCGGAGGGGCCGTCTCTTCTTTGATAGTCGGACTGCCTGGGTCGCTGTACTCGGACATGCTCTGCGAGGGTCTCCGCGCCCTGCCGTTGCTGGCGCTGCGGACCTGGTGGTTGAACTTGACGTCCTTTCTCGGGCGCGCCATGGTGAAGGAGGAGAGGGCGGTTGCGCCTGGTATCCTTGGGGGTATAGGGGCAGCCGGGGCGAGGCCGGAGGGGAAGGCGCGATGGGTGAGGGCGGGGTGGGTGAAGGAGGTGGTGTTGGCGGCAGGCTCGACTGGGCCAAGTAGTGAAATTGACGGACAAGTAACCACGGGCAGCTTGCGTCATGGCACCGCCGCTTAGCTTAGCGACCCTGCAGCCTGCATGTGAATTTCCCTAGCACTATAACACGCCAACGCCAACACGCCAACACGCCAACACGCCAACAACGCGTCCATGCGCCCCGCATCGCGACCGCTTTGGGACATGCTCACGCGCAGGCCCGCTGGCAGATGGACCGACAATGGCTGACGACGACTTTGACGACTTCTCCGACGATGACCTCGACGACCTGCCCGCCGACGCCCTGCAGCATCTCGAGGCGAGCGCCATCCGCGCGACACAGCACCAGCCCGACACGGAGCCAGAGTCCGACTACGGCCCCGACGATGGCGACGAGGTAGTCAATCTGGACGATGCGCATAGTCCGCCGCCTCTCTATGCGCTGGACGAGGAGGGCTACGATAGTCACATCGATGACAACATCAACGCAATTATCGAACACTGCCACTATGACCAGATGGAAGTGGAAGAGCAGCCGCGCAGGTCTCAGGCTGACCCCAATGCCCTGCTCCAACGCATCAAGAAGGTGCGACACATCCACCTCAGTCTGTAGACGCCCCGCTGATCATCGCAGTTAGAGCAAGACAAGGCGCGTGAGAAGCGAGAAGCCGAGGAGCTGAAGGGCAAGCTGCAGACCAAGGCAGGCGAGGCCGATACCCTTCGAAGGCGCTACGATGCCGAAAATCGCAAACACGAGCGCCAGCTGGCGGACCAGCAGCAGTCGCACAGCACCGAGCTGGCCAAGCTGCGTGCCGAGATGGAGAAGCTGCGGCGCGAGAAGGAGTCGGTGCAGACGGACAACATGTTCAATCAGCACGAGGCGCGAGAGGCTGTCATGACCCGACGGCCTGGCAGGACCATGCCCTCACGACCAAAGTCAGGTGCGCAGGCAATCAGTCCGGCTGGCACACCTAAGAGGGGGCAGAAGACGAGAGGGCCTCTTGGCGATGGTTTTGACGACGACGACGTTGTCATGGCATCACCGTCAAAGCACCGCGAGAGGCAGAAGACCGCGACGCCAAAGCAAGCCGGCAAGCGGAAGCGGCAGGCCATCGACCAGAGCCCCATACCACTGCCTGCGCTGGAGCTGAGCGAACCGCGAACTCGGCCCAGAGAGACAGAGCCAGCGCCAGCCGTGGGTCCTGTCATAGATGCGGCACTGCTTGAGCACTTTCGACGCGACGACCGCCGATTCACCCTCCTGCACCGCCTCCTGTCACATCCATCATCAAATGGCACCGATCGCGTTCTCGAAGCACTTACGTCGCATGCATTTCCGTCCAAGCCATCCAAGAAACTATCTTCGATCGTGTATGATGCTCTGGCGAAGATCAATACATCTGATGTGCACGAGCTAGCCGTACAGATATGTCACATCTTCCTGGACCTGTGGAAGCGGTGTCAGTCCGAGAAGTACTACGCTCCGACATCTTTGATACTCGATGCGCTGCACTTCATCCTCGCATGTGAGCCCATCGAGACTGCCGTCAAGATCACCGAGCGCGTAGTGCCGCTCATCATCGCTTTTGTTGATCTCGTGGCGGACCCTATTTCCAAAGCAGCTAAAGGGGGTGAGAAGGCCGTTGCCGATCTCTACTCCCCGAAGCAGCGAGAGATTGCATCTCACATCGATGTTGAAGACTGTCTCGAGTTGCTGTATCTGATCGCGAGCAGCTGCGTATCCTCAATAGATTCCACAGCCATAGCTCGTCTATGGCAAGCGATTCCTTCAAGCTTCGCCATCATGCTCCTCGTCAAAGAGCAGCCACATGCCCAAATAACGCTCATGTTACGCATACTTGGCACCTCTGCACTTTCCACCTCAATAGGACCCATAACATTCGCAGATTCCGCCCAAGACAACCAAGCAAGTAACGAAGACGCCCTGGTCCATCGTCTCACCAACCTCTTCACCGAGCTGCCCAAGCCCGTCCCAGATCCTTTGGCGTTTTCCGATGAAGCCTCAGCTATTTCAGAAGCAGATCTCTGGGACCTTCGCCTGCTCGTCATCTCGGTCCTGACGCAGTTCTCTATCCCAGAATACGGCTCTAGTCGTTTAGCCCAGAACGGCCTCTGTATTGGCCGACTGATCAAGTACCTCGACCACTGCGTCACAAGTCTATATCGACATCCCATCGCACCAACTCAAGAGCGAAAGGTCGATTCCATCAATGCGACTATGAAGCTGATCTATCACGTCGCTACGACAAATGCCGATTTCGACATCAAGAGCAAGTTGGTGAATACGCTTGGTGGACACCATGCCTATCTCGTTGCGCTGACGCGGTTGGCTTTCAGCGAGGGCTTAGTGCTAGAAGCAGGGATCGAGGATGAAGTCGTCAACATGGCGCACGATATTCTAGACGAGGGGCTCAGTATGGAAGAGGGAGATGCTTTCGGCAAGGTGTTCAGCAGTGGAAGCACTGTCTAGACACATTCAGTGTTTTCTTCAGAAGGAGATCATCAGCGCAAGCGGCTTGGGCGATGGCTCTGATTTCAACTTGCACATTTTCCCGCAAGATGACCCCACTTCTGAGCTCAAGGACGATACTACTTTAATTCCGCGCTCATCCACAATCATGTAGAATAAGATACGGATATCGACATCTTGTGTAATTATTAGTCCGGCTCGCATTGCTATGCATTGCTATAGCCTAGGATAGTATTGCATTGGGCGGCGTTTATAGCATATCAATCACACACTCTTCTGCAGTCAACACCTATCCATCTCTAGGTGCCACCCGTCCCCCAATCCACCCCAAAACCCTCTCCAAAACCTCCTCCCCACACTCATCATTCAACAACTCATGCCTCCCCCCTCCAACCACCTCAAACACCTTCTCCCCACTCCCTATCCCAGCCACAACCCTCTCACTCCCCTTCCAATCACAATACGCATCCTCATCCCCATGCACCACCAACGTCGCCACTGTCCACTCTGCCATCTTCGCTCTCACACTGTCTGCAACATCCACGGCCGTCGCGGCCGTTAAGAAACATATCGGTTTCTTGGAATATAGGGGATCGGCCAGGTATTTGTCTATCTCGACCGCACGGCGTGTGAGACTGGAGATGGGTACGGAGCGGCCGGGGATGGAAACTGTGGGTAGGGTGTGGGCTAAGATCCCGATGGCTAGGCGGGCGGAGGAGGGGAAGGGGCCGGGGAGGGCGGGACTGAGTAGGATTACTCCGGCGATATCTTCATCGTTGTTCACCACACTCCCCGCGGTTATTAACCCGCCCAGTGAATGTCCGAATAGTACAATCGGTCTTCCCCCTCCTTGTTCAACAGCATAACGTCGTAGTTCGATGTGATCCGCTACGGCTTTTCCTACGTGGACGACAGCGCGGGGTTGGCCGGGGGATGCGCCGTGGCCGTGGAGGTCGAGGGCGTAGATTGTGTAGTTGGCGGCGAGGAGGTGGGTGATTAGCGTGGAGTGGGAGGTTAGGTAGCGGAGGGAGTATTCTGCGTAGCCGTGTTGCAGGATGATTGTTGCGATGGGGGTGGAGGAGAGAGAGGGGGTCCAGATGTGGAAGGTTGTGCCGGAGGGGAGGGTGTGGGTTTTGTGGTTTAGACTGAGGTTTGGGTCGGGTGTTTGAGTTGAGGGTATGGGTAGAGGTGGATTTGATGGTTGTTTGCGGTAGAGGGATGGGACGTTCAGCATCTTGAGATTGGCGAGATTGGCGATTTCAGCACATCATGCCCTTCTAGAAAAGTTCATCCTCCTAGAATCTCAGTTTCTGATGAAAGGGAGAGCTTAGCGTTGGTGTTGAGTAAGACACCGACGCGAACGAGTGTAGGTGTGGTTTGCAAAAGGAGCTGCCATCATCGTCTGGATCTAGAAGTCACGATCATCGTGTTACGAACGGTTCACAATATATAGAAGCGTGTTTCCTCTTGTTCACTGAAGATATGTCATGTCAAAGCAAGGTAGTGACTTGCACATACCCGTGGACCTCACATATGGCCCACGTGGGGTGGGGCACGATGACAGCTTTGGGCATAGTCTGCGGGGCGCGCCTGGCGCCTGCCCAGGTGCCCACTGCCCAGGTGCTGCATCTTTACTTCATCCCCGAATGTCCGACACACCACTGCTCAATACAGCAATTCATCCAACTCGTATGTTCAACCACGCCACCGCGTTATGAGAATGCATGTCAGTTCTGTACTTCGGCCTGTCGCGCACCGCATTGCATCGTCGACAGTGACAAGGCGAGTGCGGCGGGGCAAGCTGTGATAGGTGTGTGCGCGACCTTCGCGCATGACTGCGTAAGAACCAATGGAAAGGCTTATATAAGAGGCTGCCTTCAGCTCTCAGCCTTTCGCACCTCTCGTTGCCAACTCACCTCAACCTGCGATCTCCATCGTTCATAAACTACATACGAAGAGACCCAAAATCTCGCGCCAAAAATAACCGCCAGTGATCCCGCAGGAACGCAGCACATGACATGATATTGTACGACGAGTCTTTGGTCGCAGTGGCGCGCGATGTTTTCCGGTCAGCTCCAGAGGATCGACATCTCGGCAACGGTGGATGCATTCGATCTGGATAACTCGAATCTCGCACAGTACACGCACAAACAGTTGCAAACGCCGGATTCAATTCGTGTGCTCGAACTTCTACCTGAACCATCCGGCTCAATCTTGTCGTGTCGAATACTTGAGATACACCGAACAAACTCCGATGTTGAGTTCGAAGCTATCTCGTACGTTTGGGGCAGCCCTAACCCCGCATGCTATCTACACGATGTAGAAAGCAACAGCGTGCTGCAAATCACTGAGAGCTTGTATCATGCTCTCCAGGCGCTACGCTACCCGGATCGAAGCCGGATGCTCTGGGCAGATGCAATCTGCATTGATCAGTCGGATAACGATGAGAAAAGCAACCAAGTCAAGAACATGGGCTCCATCTACGCGACAGCGAGAAGGGTCATGGTGTGGCTGGGTAACGAAAATTTCAGCGAAGCTTTCAAAGCATTGGAAGGGCTTGAAAAAGCAGCATATACTGTCGATTCAACTGCCAACCTCGAACTTATCTGCCCTGTCTACAACGTTATGATGAGTGTTCTCAGAATTATTGGAAGACCATGGTTCACTAGACTATGGACCATACAAGAGTTCATTCTCGCTAAAGATGTGCGTTTCTGCGCTGGCAACCAACATATCAGTGACCTTGTACTGGAAAGGGCCATCAAATATACCTCTCCCAGAATCACGGAGGACTCCGCATCATCACTTGCGCTTGAATTCCGCCACAGCAACAACATGTTCAACATGGTGAAAAATCTCTTCCATTTTCGTGTCGTGTGGGAAGACGGCTGTTCATACTCTGGCTCACCAGGAGTATCACTATACGAATGTTGTCAATGGGTACATCGTATCCCTCCTAAGTGTACTGATGAACGGGATCAGATATATGCTCTCCTTGGACTGGTCCAAGGACCGACTAGGATAGTTCCCAACTACAGTCTCACTGTTACAAACGTCTTTCTCGAGTTCACCTGGTCGGAAATTACAGCAGGAAACATAGACATATTACGCGACGCGGATTTCCGAGGACGAGACGACTTATATCCATCATTTCTCTATCGACCACATTATACCTCTGACAAGATAAGAAGTGATACCGAAGCAAGCAGAACGGGTATGAGCCGAGTTACCTGTGCGGAATTGATTCGACCTGCCTCCATCAAGATTCGAGGTGTAATCGTTGACCGTATCAGCGGCTGTTGGAAGCCACAGATTATGTCACCATCTGAGAGAGAAGCTCAGATACGACTTAAGACAGACATACATCAGACTTTAGAAGATTTTCTTCGATCTGCTGAAGTCGTATCGTCGTCCAATATATGGCTCAAAGATTCAACGGGCCTTCTCCATACTCTTGGGACTAACAACTCAACCGGCACTGCGATTACAAATCTGCTGGAGGTGTTCTGTAAGATCCAAGCCTGTGCGGATCGAATCACGGACCAGAATTCGACGAGGAAGAATATGACACCAGAAAGGATTCAGAAGCAATTTTGGCGAGTTGTCACCTGGCCCAAGCACCCCCCATCACCAGCCATGCCAGAGGACTTCCGCCATTTGCCTTCAGATTACGCTTGGGATAATGTCTACTCCTACATATTCACTACCGTCAAAGGGTACATGGGCAGAGCACCCAAGCAAGTCATGGTTGACGACCTTGTGGTCATTTTCGACGGGGGCAGCGTACCATTTGTGCTAAGACAGGTGCACGATAGTATTGATGTGCGTTGGAAGTTAGTTGGGGAATGTCATGTGGATGGTTGGATGGACGGCAGCTACTACGGTCATGAAGTGGTGGATGATGTCGACGAATACCTTGCGGCAGCGGACGCGGAAACCGACACGGACTTCTCGCATAGCAAGAAAACATTGCTTAGCGAGTATTTCGTACTCTGCTGAGGCCGACAAAAACTGTGACCAGGACATAGTTCGAAATTGGATTTATCCACATGTCCAAGAGCACTTGGCTGTCAGTTACGAACGCATATATTGTCAAGTATGAGCAAGGTTGACAGTGATGTCGCTCTCGAAGCGAGTCAATACATTCCCTTCGCATAGCGTTTAATGCAACTTGCCTTCAATCTGTCCAATCAAACACTCCATCGCATTGAGGCTTGTGCTTCCGCGGACCATCCTGTACGTCGGTAAGGATAACGGTCCGCGGTAAAGCCCCCCCCACTATCCGTCCCGCATAGCCTTTTCCTTCACCTTCACATCCCACAACCCATTGACTGTACTCATTGAACATGCAGTGCACGGCGTCGTGCATATGCGCGCGGTTTGATTGTTTGTCATCACGCTTGCTCGGTTTGGCCTTTACCCCACACGTTATAAGATAACATGCCCACTCTCACTCACGCTTTGCAGTATCGAAAGCAATCACGTCCCCAACATCGATACCAGATGATTCCCTCCAAAAACTGCAACATCGTCGCTACCAGCTCGCCTACCGGCTCTGCGGTAGATGAGCGCTATGAAGCGTTCGATGGAGCACAAGATCGCGAGCGCTTATCGTGGAAGAAGCAGGCGATTGTCGATCTAAAGCCTTCACTACATCGCGATACGTATGGATACACTGCGTAGATGTTATGACAGACGAACTGATTGTATACAGATACACAGGAGCGCTTTTGTTCAACATTTGCGCCTTCATCCTGCCAGCTCTCTATAGCACCTTGTCGAAGCTATGGGTTGCGAACATCGACTCCTCCATGGTAGTCACAACAGACACATATACATACATCGGCGTTGTCGCAGAAGTCTTGAACGAAGGTCTTCCACGCGCTTCCTACCTCGTCATCGGCGACAAGTCCAGTCGTGGTTTCCGTGAGCGCTTGCAGCTCACTCACACTCTGATCCTCTTCCAATCACTCCTCGGGTTTATCATGAGCATCGGTTTTGTCGCAGGCGCCTCTACTTTCGCGCAAGGCTTTGTTCCTGTCGAGGTGAGAGATGTGAGCGTCACATACATTCGCATCTCTGCGTTCTCTGCGTTTAGTTCGGCAGTGGAGTATGCGATTTCAACATCGACTCGCGCGCTGGATAAGCCGGATGTCCCACTCATCATCAGTTCCGTCAAATTCGCTATTAACATCATTCTCGACTTGATCATCATCTCTAAATTCCATGTCGGAAGCATCACGCCTACAGTGAACATGCAGGCTGGTATTTCACTCGCTTGCAACCTGACTTCTGCCTTTGTGGGGCTGGCGTACTTTGTCTACACAACGAGTGTTAGTCCCAAGTCACCGGTCCACAGCGATAATTCCGGCCGCGGTACAGCCCCGTCCTTGCCCGCTCTTGTCACACTCGCCAGGCCAGGTGCAATCTTCTTTCTGGAATCCGCCATCCGAAACGCACTATACCTGTGGTTAGTCCACGGTATTGTCGGACTGGGCAGCGACTACGCAACTGCTTGGGGCGTCTTCTCCACCATTCGATGGGGACTGATAATGGTACCCGTAATGGCACTCGAGGCGACCACACTGACCTTCGTGGGGCACTCATGGGGAGCGTTGCGCGCGACCATCGTGGGTATCTCACGGGCTGCAAAGCTGCAAGTCACACGTCAGCAATTATGGGGCGTCGTTCGCTGGGCATTCTACTCCGTCATCATAGTCTTGATGGTGGAGATTCCACTCTGTCTCATCATGTCCTTCGCCGGTGCCGAGCCTTTCGCACGATATCTCTCGGGCTCTGAAGAGGTCTCACGTATAGCCGCACGTATGTGGCGAACCATCGATTGGTGCTACATTATGTATGGTGTGTCGACACAACTAGCTGCGATTTTGGTATCGACGCGCCCAGCTTGGTATCTCTACCAGTCTCTCGCATCGAACATTCTCTACGTCTTACCATGGGCGATTGCGTGTCAAGTGGTTGATCTGAATGCGGGAGATGCTTGGACATATCACAGCTTGGTGTTTGGTGGTAGTCTGGTCTTTTCGTTTTTCACGATCATTGTGGTTGACGGAGTTTGGGGGTTCAGGCTAATGAAAGGAAGAATGGATGTGAACAGGGCGTAGTTGCGGAGAGAATGTGGGACATCGTAGTCCATAGAGGATAGAAAGTGCTCATAAAACAATGCGATTCTACATGTTCCCACATGCATCAATGTATTTCTCATATCCAAGTGAGAGCGCCATCAGTCTTCTCTTATATTCTTCTCCATCAACCATCGTTTAGCCCTTCCACACTGCCGGCTTTGGCTCTTTGTACAAGCTCAGATCGTTCGGCGTCGGGAACCAAATACTTGGGTCGTCTTCAGCGTACGCATTCGGGAACCTAACCATCGGCCCTGGACTTCCATTGCCGCCTTCCAAGATATCTACATGCGCACAGTTTACAAACCATTGACTCTGTCCAAGAGTCATAGACGGCATGAAGTGCTCGATGCGCAATAGGTATTGGCCTGAGGGCGTAGCAGTGGGAATCGTGAAGTTGATGGACAGCGTGTCCATCGTCGACCACGTCGTCTTGTCCGCCGGCCCCGCGTATGCGATCTTGAAGAAATCTCCCTTCCCGTCGTATTCCATCAGACTCTTTGTTCCATCCGGCAGCTTGGAAAGAAACACCTGTCCAGGCCCTTCGTGGAAGATGTATCCTTGAACATCACCTTCGTAGTATGGCCCAGACACCATGAGTCCAACCTCGCTCCCAGCAACAATGGTCGCTGTCTCTATAGTATCGGCGTTGTGAACGGGGAAGGAGCCGCGGCCGCATGTGACGTTTGCGTTTTCGGGCCCGTAGATGGGGAAGGTCTTGAGCCAGAGGTCATCGTAGGTACCGGCGTTGCCAGAGACGTCGCGGACGTATTGGAACTCTCGAGAGATGGTATTGTTCACTATGAGGCGATTGAATACATCTAAAAGGTTCGTTAGCAACTAGTTCTGAGGACAAAGATGGAAGTACGAACAATGAGCGCTGGCCTGCTGCGCAAGCGCCGTTGCTAACAATGGAAGGACGACGGACTTCATGACTGGTGCTGCTTTCCGATTAACAACTTTGCTGAAACTTAGCTATCTCCGCCTGTCTTATACCACCGCTCAGTCTGAGCCTGACCATCACCGATTCTACCTGGACGAAGACTCTGCTGGAAGCACAGCGCTCAAGATGAGAGTCCTCATGACCATGCTAATACATGTGTAAATCCTTCTTGCTGATGGTGCAGCTGCCTGTCGCCAATGGTCTTGGTTCGGTTGCTGCCGATAATACGTGGTCCCGATGTGGTAGTTTTTAGATGAACTCCAGATTGCCGGATGGGCTATGTCGACCCAAGCCCAAGCGGGGTAGGCGGCATCTTTAGAGTGCTCATATAGTAGCCATGAGTGGTACAATTCACACTGGATATGTTTCAGTCCGGGTGACGACGGTATAACGTGCCGGGTCGAACGAGATCGGACGTGCTATCCTGGGTGCCTGGGTTTAGGTGAAAGCGTTGGCGGCAGCCATGCCGTTGCGCGCAAAGCTTGTTTGAACTGCGCAAGGTATGTCTTCCTAGCGATACGACACTTTGTGCTGTAGCTTATGAAGTTCATGACGAGAAGCTGCAGGCGGAAAAAGCAGCATGTTAACAACGCGTCGCGTACGCGTGACGGCGATGCACAAAGGCTTGGCGCTATACTGTAATTCGCGTAGGAAATGTCGATAGCGCTGAAAGAATTGGTAAGATCAAGACTGCACCAGCGCCTGTAGAGTGAACAACAACAGTCGCAACGCAAGTGCAGAGTACCTGGCAGGAGCACGCGCAGAAGCGATGACAACATCGAACTACCCCTGACTAA
Organism: Alternaria sp. Ai002NY15; assembly: GCA_023758125.1. NCBI lineage: Eukaryota > Fungi > Ascomycota > Dothideomycetes > Pleosporales > Pleosporaceae > Alternaria > Alternaria sp. Ai002NY15. Next base: position 118,194 of record JAFVLO010000023.1, on the reverse strand, counting down.
GCTTCAGAATGAGCCCCACACATCATGACACGCGTTCCGCAGCGGCGACGATGAACAACAAACTCATCATATTTGCCATCACAGAAAGCATTAGCGCGCAATCTTCTACGCGTATCTGCACATACACAGCGATTCAGATGTCTTATTCCAATGGAAATGGCACAGCAATCCCCGCTCCTCCTGCTACCGGGTGAATTGAAGAACCAAATAATAGACTACATCCTCACCCGCGACCCCGGCACCGCACCACCGCTAGAGCATTCTCCATTATCACTATCATCAGCATGCCGCCAACTACATGAAGAATATCACACCCTCGCCTGGACCGCAACGATATTCACCCTTCCATGGTCATCAGCAGACGACTTAATCCGAAGAACCAGTCTACTCCCCCCAACATCCATGTCCAGCATCACAAAACTGCAAATTAGACTACCATCCGATCTCACTTCACTCTACACCCCAGACGTGAACCGCCGCCGCGTAAAACCCTTCAACTTCTCCCGCGCCGGCCTCACCTCCCTAGAAGAACTCTACATCCGGTACCGACCCGAGCACACAGAAAAAGGCATCGGCGGACCCGGTCGCGAACTCATCGTGCAGATCCTTTGGCGTATCATGTGGGAAAGAGATATCAAGCAACTGAGAAAGACCTGCATCGTGCACGATGGCGCGCAGCCGTTCCTTTCGCTTTCCCTGCTGTATAATATGTTGCAGAACTTTACGCCGCTGCAGGTGTCGAAAAGGTGGAAGGTGCGATCGGATCTTGAGCATGGGAGGCTGAGGTTCGAGGAGTGGGGTGGTGGGGAGAAGGGGAGGGGGGTTGATGTTGTTGTTGGGTTTAGCTTTTGGGAGGCGGAGGCTTATGTGGAGGTTTGTGAGATGGTTCTTGAGGTATGTTTGATCGGTTACTTGCATCTGAGGGGAGGGGGTGCTGTCAGGAGTAGCTTGCGGTTCTAGCCACTGTTCGTGACAAGCAGATGCTGATTTCAGGCCAGGAGAATCATGCTCAGGTCATTCTGGCTCGGCGAGCCGAGTGTTTGTACGTCACTCCGCTGCGAGATATGAATGACGACGCTTTGAGGCGAGAGGTCGATAATCTCAACACCTTGTTTCCTGTGCTAGGAGACGAGGAACACGTTCTTCAACCACACGTGGAGCGAATACGTGCCACGTGCGCGGTAAGTAACCGAGGATGAGAAGAGACGACGCAAAGCTACTTTGACTCGCACGCGAAGGCCGTCGTGGCTAATTGCTATACTGATTGGGGATATGATGTTCACCGAAGACGTCCCAGTCACCTGACTACGTTCCCGTAGCTCGATCAGAAGGAGCACTACTCCGCCATCTTCCGAGGAGAAAAGGCTTTACGCGCACGCCGACGGCTGGGTTGGACACTAGGGACCGCTATGCATTGCCGATTGCACCCAGACCCTCACACACCTTTCTTCGTTCCGAGATCGGCTGGCACATCCACGCGTCGCTTTCAGGCCATGGCGGAATTCGGTCTCGCCACCACTTCCAGAGCCGGGTGGTGATAACAACGTGGTATCTCAACCGTCCCTCGGAACGTCCTCGACCGGCTGAATACCGTATTCGCTTTTCGACGCGAAGGAATGTGGAGTAGGTCCCAGAACCAAGCCCACGGCGTCAGCATGCCAGGTGGGATACGCGTCCATGGCGGACCGGGTGGCATCCTTTCACACCAACGTTGCTTTTCAATAGTGGAAGTATGCCGGTCACCTTGTTCGAGCTAGTGCTGAGTGGAAAGACTGTACTTGGGGAGCGCTTGCGGCGGGAAGGAAGGGTCGGGACGACACGGGAAGGATTGAGATCTTCGAGACGGGTTGGTGTTGAGAAGACAAGTGGCACCTTGCGATGTGTGTCCTAGCAGGGAAAGACGGCCGGGAGGGAGCTGACCAACCTTCGTCTGCGATCCATCCTCACTACTCGGGTGAAGCTTTACCCTTGCCATGTTCGCAGAAGGAGTCTTTGGTAAGGTCAGCCTTACCGGTCAACGCGGTCATGTCATCCAGGCCCTTGTTACGCCGCTGGAGTTTATCGATATCTGCTATCAAAGCATCCTTCACGGGTCACTCGACCGAAGAGTACATTTCGCGTGCCAGTTGATAGGCTCGGTACCTCTCCTATTATCGTGGCTCGACCACAATGAAGCACGAGGCGTGCACGGGAAGAGCGTTGACACTGTCCAGTCTGGATACTCGTTTCCGTATTCCATGGCTCGGCCCGATCGCGCTTGGGGATAGACTGAACTCTTACCAGACTCATGTCTCACATGATACACCCACCCTCATCGTACTCGCTGCAAGTGGGGTCCGTTCCATGGCGGTGGATTCTCGGCCTGGGCATATCGTCCTAGTCTCCCATGTGGCTGGTCCACTGGCTCTGGATAGATGGATGCGAGGCTCTATTGGCTGACGAAATGGTGGAGACGATAACTTGGCTTTCGATAGAGTGACACGCTCAGAGCTGATATGGACAAAGAATGGCCATGCACTTTGAGTGGAGGTTTCCCAGCTGCGAACTCAGTGTCCGTGTCGTAACCGAGAAGGCCTGCGAAACTAGGCAACGGCAGGAGTGCATTTGGGTCTAGCATCAGCCAATAAAATAGACAAGCAAGCATCGGAACAGTAAGAACTGTAGACATTGTCGGGATAATCATGACCAGGGAAGCACGCCACAGGACAGATGTAGGTGGTGTTGGTCATCCGAGACCTGTAAATCGATAAACAGCAAGGATATTCCGCGTGTAATCTAACCTTCATGCGCTCCGGTAGTGCTTGCGCCGTAGATTCTGCGGTACATGGTCACCGGAGGAACGGATGTGTGTCCCGGAAGGCCTCGAATACGACCAACCACTACCGGGCTGGTGGTTGCAGAACCCAGTACTCCGGTAGCATATGCTATACGCCAGGTTTTGGATCAGGAAGACATCATGGGAAACCTGAGTCCCATTTTGCCAAGCCTTCGAGTGATCATCGTTCCTGCATCCAGGCAACACGCCTGATCCCACACGATGATGACACGAACGATGAAGGATCATGGTACCTACGATTGGACTTGACGCTATCGATAAGCAGCAAGCTATCAGGTGGGCGCGGCGCCTTTTTCTTGAATCATCCAAGAGGCTGACTGTAGGTCAATCTCGTGGTGTGGGACTCGTAGAATTGACGTTCGAAGAAGACCTAGATACGATGCCGCAGGCCGCTACATTCGCATCGGTACAGCCCGCTAGAGGTGGGCTTCGGCCGCAGGATCTGCCGAGCTAACCACATGCGCCCTCCATGGGTGAGCCGTGCATGCGTCTGACAAGCGCTGTGGCGCCATGGTCGCTGTTTTCTCGCAAAGGGCGTACCGTCACGCGCGAGTGATGGGACGGTCCGTCGATGTGTAGAGACCATGTTTCCGCAGCGGGCCGACACTGTTCTGAGATTAGGAAAGAAATCAGCTGTAGGAGATGCGCATCCAATCCACCATCTCACAGCTCTTCATAGACATTACAATATTTAGAGAGTCACCATACAACTCATTCGCTCCGAGAGCAAGGTTCGCAGTGTAGGTGTTCGAAGTAGCCGATAAGCCACTGCTGAAAGCGCGCGAAATCCTGAATCGTTGCTCCAGACCCGTCCCCTGCATCGTCCAATGGGTGCAGGGCCCACTCACTCATACAGTATCTTTCTGGATGCAACGCAGCATCATGTACCCTGTTCTCCCCAACGCTGGTCTTCTTCACACGTGCGAATCGAACTCCAGGCCCAGGCACAGTGCATGATAGCCATGAGGTGCGTATGCTTGAAGACGCATGCGCGCTGTGGTACCTTGCCTTGAGGGTTTTGACGGAATATCTGCCACCTATCGGTGAGTTATGCGAGTAAGCAATGGAAGGATGACAGTGGGGTGTTCTCGCCACGAATGCAGGGTGGCAAGAAGGCTGTGAACTCCGACGAAAACGAACACCATGACTACAACACTCGGTCGTTGTCATATGATCAACGCTCGTGTGACCTCGGCTGCAAGGTTGAAGATCATACTAGACATGCCTTGGTTCTGATAAGACCAGGGTGGCGGAGGCAGTATGATTTCACGTGGGAATAGTGGGCAGTAGCGTTGTCATAGTAGGCTTGCTATAAGGCACAAGTTTGCTTTGGCTCACTGAGGCGGTGGTGAGCGAAGGTGTAAGAACCAATACCATGCGAAGGATGACTTTAGCCGTTTGAGCCGCTCAAACGGCAGGAGTAGGCGACTACACGTCGGAGCGCGGCGGGTTGGCTATCTTGCTTGGAGCAGTGCATATGCAGGAACCCCGAGGAGACTGCAGCAGCACGCCTTTTGACGAATGCGGAGTTTTCGAACAGAGTTCTGATGTACCGTCGCTGCATCGCATAGCCGTATTATCAATGGAGACGTTGGTCAGACGTGGGAGAGGCGGACTTTAGTATGGAAACCTTGTTCGTAGGCTTCGGGAGTCATCCACTGTTTGGAGTGCAAAGATCTTTGAGAGCCGCATAGCACAAAGGGAGAAGTTTGGTTGGAAATGTCGAACGCTGTGAACAGGAGCGCCGTGTATTGCGTAGTCTACATATAACAGGTGCCAATGTACCTTAGATGCGCGTCGCCAAGCGGGCTCAGCCGAGAACCGCCAGTACCGCTACGATATCAAAGAAGCTTCACAGATTGGCGGACGACTTGTTGCAAAATTGAAGTCATGAATGGACGTTGCCGAAGTGGCAACGTTCAGGTCGGGGACAACATGTTCGTAGAAGGTCCAGTCAGGATGATATGGACTCGATGTATCTCTGAACTGGTACTGGAATGGGGAAGCGATTCCGGCAGCGTGTGATACTGGCTCAACTAGGGTTTGTTGGGATGCGTCTAAGAAATCAGACAAACCCCAGGGTGTCTGCGCGATTGAAATTTCGGTTGTGACGTGTGGCGCAGCCCAAGTTTGTGGTAGAACATCATTGACATTGAAGTCAAACCCACATTCGATAGGCATCGATACTTCGTCGGACCATAATCGTGGATACAAGCAGAGATCAGCCTCGTGCACCACGGATACGGGCTGATAAGGATGTATCGGGCTTGGTGTTTGCGGTGACATAGTGCCCAGGTTAAGATAGCTGTTTGCACTCACAGACTGAGTGAAGAAATCCGGATCCTGTTCAGAAGTATCTATATAAGCGTAACTGCCGTTGAGGGTTTGCGAATCTCTTGGTGAAAGCGGAGTGAGCATTGGATAGCCAGAAAGCCCTGAGTTTTGACGGCTGGCTTTCGCGGTGGCTTCGGTATCGATGTATGTTGCGGCGTATGAGCCTCGAAATTCTCGAGAATGCAAGCTCGTCGAGGGAATATATGAATCGAGGCGTGACATCACACTGGCCGAGAATTGCCTTTTCGGTGGTCTAGATGGTTTCTTGACGCTTGATCGGTGGTTGCTATCTGAAGTACGGCGAGTGGATCTTGGTTCGCATACGATACCCTTGGTGATGCACCGAGAGCATGAAGGTAGCTATGTACTGTCAGCGCAGGAACTTGGACTATACAAGATGCGCCTTGGTACATACAGCTTTGTTACACTTCGTCTTTGCCTTAGCGCATGTCACGCACGCGATTGCTCTTTTCGATGGCATTCTAGCATATGGGTTGTGCTGAACTGCTTGCGTAGTAAAGTGATCCGACAGGTCTCGTGGAGTATGAATGGTCGTCTCAGACATTGCGATCGTATGTTTGGCTTAACAAGTGATACGAATCAATGCGTGTTGTTCCAAGCTGGCTGTAGAACCACCGTGTCTTGAGAGTCGACTACAGTCAGGCAATGACCGTTGCATCAGATAATGTCGAGCCTCTCTGGACAAAAGTGAGTGCTTGCTCGAAGTGTTAGGGATTGAGCTGTGATATACTCGTCTATTCCGAGCAGACTTGAGCTTGACCAGAACCGATAGTTCCGTCCAACGGCTGATCATATACGGCATCAAGCTTGCATGATGCTAAGTTTAGGGCCGAGATACATGTCTTCCGTGTAGGGTCCTACATAGCAAGGTATTGTTCTAGCACCGATGAGGCGCCTTCGCAGGGCTGGAAGCCAAGTCAAGGCATCGTGTATGAGCTGACGAAATGCCGCTGCTGAGGATAGTTAGCATGGTACGCCACCATGCTCGTATGCTGAATGCACGTTCATGGTAGAATGCGCCTGAGCGCGTGGATGATGACAAGGGGTGTCCTGCGCGCTGACAGGACCCGCGCTGGTGGAATTCGGTATGTCCATGATGACAGGTCGCACACGAATCGTGGTGTGGCTGAAGCCTCACCAGTGCCATTGCTTGGCTGGTTGCGTACCTCAGTTCGAGCGACATGCAAGTGCGACTTGACGTCTTAAGGTTCCAAGTAGATTTGGTTTGCAGAGACGAGCTCAAGGTGTCAGCAGAAGAAGTTTCTGTATACCATTGAATGCTTTCGGTAGAGTATCAAGGATTTCGTTGATGACATGATCATCCAGATACCACGGGGTCTTGATGTGGTCTGCACCCAGAGGGTGGTTCCAGACAGGGTCCGGGTCACCGGTGATGAGGCGCTGTAGTCCCTGGCACAAGGCTATTGTTGTAGATTCATGGTGATGATGTGGACGGACTCTGGGGAGTGGCGTCTGGTGGTGAAGTTAGACAGTGGGACCCCTGTTCCGCAGCTGCCCAGGTGGAAGAGCGGGGCCATGGCGGGCTGACGATGCTTAGTGTCGAAAGCTTCCGCAAGCTACGCTCTTGGGTGGAAGTGCGATATCGGCGACGATGTATGTGTTATACGGGACGTGGGTGCTTCATCCCACAGATGATGGCGGTGGCCGAGAGGTTGGTGGGCATTGCGCCAGACGTCATTTCCGAGCGGCGCACGGTCCGCCGCCATCTATGGCCTTAATCTTGAAAGCCTCCCTCGCCAGGCAGGCAAGAGCCATCGAGAAAGAACTTATCCATACACACTCTCAATTGCTAGACTCGCGATCGTATCCGATTGAAATTTACATCGTCGTGAGAGCTCGTAAAGGCTCATGAAGTCAATTTGCGTGGTGCCTGCTCGAGGTCACAAGCTCAAGCGCATGTCCGACTGACTTGTACTCAGGTATAGACCCTTCCTTGAAACAAAGCATTCCCAGAATCGCACAGCGACCCCTTCGCATCCGCGGCTCTGGTGGCCAGTGCCTCTCCCTCGCTCCATCTTTAGCAAGGCATCGTCAGCGTTGCTATGCGTAAAGATAGATAGATACGGAACGATCGACATCCGACAATCTATCAAGGTCAGAATACGACCATGAAGTATAGTTACGGATATAGATGTGTTGATAGTAACAACCATCACGAACGACAATTTAACGCAGGTCCGAAACATAGGCCGAGGTTTACTAACGTGGGGCCGTTGTGCGTAAGCAGAGCTTGTGTTTGAGACCTGCTTCGCTTTGGCCATCGACCTCGAGTGTAGTTATATTGAAACGACGAAGCTTGAAATGCGTGCGTCGTGCTAAGGTCTTCTGTTTGGAAGCCTCATCAAACCATCCATAAATCTTCGTGGGCCGTAGTCGCTATCACGTATCAATCGACAGCACCCGTCCTACTAGGTGCACCGCCCTTACCAGGAAACGCTGGCTCTTCCACGGACCCCTATTTTCAGCATACGTACGCTCGCGTCATGGAATGTATTGGAAGCAAAGAGAATCGGGCGTAAGCTCGTCAGCCATACCAAGAACTGGTGCATGGTTACTATTCCCAAGTTGCGGAATCAATAGGGAGTCAGAACGGGTGCAGAGGCTCAGCAGATACTTGACGCTCTGAGCAGCTTGCAGGCAGCATTGCCGACTTTGTATATTGAGACTGGGCTGATGTTCTAGGCGGTCGCATGACTGCTGCGGGAATGTGAATATCGTCACGTTTGTCCTTCTCAACGTACCAAGTAGGAATGCCAACACCAAGACAGAATCTTGACATAGTCATTGTATTGCAGAACATTACATCGTGAAATACTAGCATACAGTCGATTTTGAATTGTTTCCGAACTGATTCCTCCCTATGAATGTGTAGCCCTGTATTCTTCCGCCTCATCACAGCGGGCTGTCCCATAATGCGCCCGGGCCACCGGCAGTGGAGTTGACAATCTGTTGAAAGTCATCGTACTCTAGCACGAACCATAGAGCCAGTACACACCGCACTGGCATCCTCATCCATCCAAAATAACGCTGCGGACCATATCTCGAGTTCACAGGTACACAAGCAGCGGCATCGTACTCTGCTGCCACGACCTTGATCAGAGCACTATCAAAATCGGAGCCCACTAGCACCTCAGCGTCAGCCAAGAAGAAGACTCGAAACGGGTTGTCGTCTGCGTTCATCGGCCGGCCTCCAACTCCCTCCACGTACAGCTGTCGAACCTGCTCCAGCGTCAAGCCATCTAACACTGTAGAGTCTGATCGAGCGTCGAGTTTGAATAGAGACCAAGCCTTTGCAGTGCTAGTCGTGTCGTCTTCAGCCCCGTCTTGGCTCTCGAGGTCGAGCTTAGTTTCAGTAGTCATTCGCTGGAGCAATTCGCTCCACCGCTGATCCGATCCAGGGCCGTAGTATGTCCGGTAGATAGTGAAGCCCCAATAAGGCATGTCATTCGGAACGTCGACGAAAGGCACGGTCACGGGATGTCCCTTAAGACTGTCTAGAAACTTCTGGACCGATGGTGGCATGGTGGCGGTGAAGGTCGTAGCGTCAGGTAATTTGCGAGTGCAAGCGCGAAAGACGGGTTGGCGATGTGAGACTGAAGCACGTACGATAGTGGGTATACGTGCGACCAGAAAGCTTGCGGGATTCCCGAGGTCTGATCAGGGTAATGTATACCTACAATCCCCTCCCTAGTACAGGTGCCTAGCGTTGTCCTCTCTGTTCTTAAATTCTAATTCACTAAACCCTTGTGCGTAGCCTTTGCTACCTAGGTACTCTTGCAAGAGGCTTTGCTATTAGTTTAGCAAGAACCTTAAAAACTACGCCAGGCACCTGTACTAGGGGGGGGGGGGGGGGGAGTGTAGGTATAGCAAACGAGCGCGGGCCTTATCAGGCCGCCACTTGGCATCACAAAACCTGCATACAGACTTACTCCTTTGGGAATGCAGCCGGCGCGGCATGAGAATAAACCCGAGAGCAAGCATCGAGGAGCCGGGAGGGGAACCTCATACATCATGAGGAAGGAACTGTACATGCGAAGTGTTATAAATAAAGGTTGAAACCGTGGTAGGCATGCATATCTGCGTATCAGTGATCCGTGGAGAAAGAGACGCGGGAGGCATGAGCTAGTCCTTCTATGGCTTAGTGCGTTCGCCATATCTGCATCGCACTTGCCGCTTCATCGCGCACGTCATCCGGAATTCTCGATCTGAACCATTTTCGACAGTCGCATTGACTGCATCATTATCTATATCACCACACTCATTTTTTGGATACCCTAGAGAAAGTTAGAAATATGGCGCAACGTGAAGACAGCGAACTGTACCCTGCGAAGTTTCTTGCGGAAAGCGCCCATCCTGAGAAGACACCAAATCCTCCCGATCTTCTCATTTTGAATCAGCCAATAGCCCACTTCACTGCCTTTTCACGCCTTTGGAAGCACACTGGGTACCGCATATGTGCCGATGGTGGGGCGAATAGACTTTACGACATGCTGAAAGGTGACTTGATAGCGCAACGCGAACAATACGTGAGTGAGTATGTGATATAGCGCGTCAACACAGGTCGCTGACAGGCGTAGCTACCCGATATGATCCATGGAGACTTGGACTCGTTACGCGATGATGTGCGTGACTACTACGAAGCACGAGGTGTCCCTGTGCTACGCGATGGTGACCAATACAGCACAGACTTTGGGAAATGCATGAAGAAAATCTCGTCGCGTCTTACTTCCTCAATGGTTCGGGATGTGATAGTCCTTGGTACCCTCGGTGGGAGGGTCGATCAGGGCCTTGGGCTCCTGAACGAGATATACAGAGAAGAGAATCGACATGCCGACCTTCGCCTATGGCTGTTCTCCGAGTGCAGCCTGAGCTTCATACTTCGGAGTAAGGAGACTCTGCTGAAAGGGCTACAGGAAGATGGCGTCTTTACCGAGAACGTTGGGTTTCTTCCTATATACGGACCGGCGATCATCTCTACCGAAGGCCTGGAATGGGATGTCAAGGAGTGGCCTACGCAGATGAACGGCGGCCAGCTCAGTACGAGCAATCACGTCAAAGCCAACGATGTGAGGGTGGGAACGGACGTGCCGATATTGTTCACGATAGAAAGAGCGCCTTTGTGAGAGGTTAGGGAAGTGTCGTGCTAGATATGGTCTTGACATACTCGCGACTCATGGGAATTGACACGTAAAGGTATCCTCGTGCTACATGTCCCAGCACGCTGTTGTTGTGTAACGTCCATTGGTCTCTCCGGTGCTGTCTGCATGGGAGACAGTGGACCAGGGCCATCATGAGGTAAGCGCGTGCGTCGTTGAGCCCATCGTGCTTTCCACGGTTCGAGCAATCGGAAGAAGGTGCGGCCTGCGAGGCGACAACATCACATACATCATGAAGACGGGAGACGACTCCGGCCACAGTGGTGAGGGTACCTGTCGAGTCGTGTTGTGCCAGTAACCGTTCGGCTGTGGTGAAAGCATGAGGAGAGTCCGAAGCGCGACGCAGCACAGGCGCAGGTGCAGGCAACCGCTCCTGCCCGTCTTCGGAACCGCTCCTGTTGTTTGGTGAACCCTAATTGGGAAGCTGTGATTGGCCGCGTCGTGGGCAACTCGCCTTCACCATCAATGCTACTATCAGACCAGTTCTCCCGCTCAAACAATCACCGCGCTTGCCAGGCCAACATCGCTACTCACTGTCGCTACTACGCGCCTTTTGGAAGTTTATTCACTCGCATACGCAGCTCTTGTCTTCTGCGAGCCTCCCCGCTTTCTGTGTTGCTCACATACAGGTGCCATATCCACCCCGACCCTCCCACGTCCCACCGCGTCAAAGCTCTCCGACCAGCACCTTGCCTCGCGACGTCAGGCACAACACGTTCGCAGACCCTCGTCTCCCGCTACTTCCCACAGTCTCTTTTCAAACTCAAGATATATCTGAGCATTCTGTCGATAAAGCTACTACACGCAGCATCACAATTGGCGTGAGCTGCACGACATAGCGCGCGCTGTGGGGCAAAACGCCGGCGCGAACGCCAATCGGTCGCTAATCGCCATGGCGTCCATACGAAGAGTCGCCTCGTCCACGTCGTCCGAGTACTCGGAATCTCCTCAAAAGCGAGACGAGCAGCTCAGGCGATCGTCGTCGTCGAGTTCAACTGTCGAGAGGGAAGCTGCGTCTCCCCGCGACACCAGCACAGAAGGAGCATCCGAGCCAGCAGGGGCAGCCGAAGAGCCGCTGATTGGCCAGCCGAGCGGCAGTCAGAGCCCAGCTTCTGACCATGGCTTCGACTTCGGCATCCCGCCAACGGCAGAGCGCGAATCCTCGCCGTTGCCCTTTGCGCCCATCGTCCCTTCGCCGCTCGCAAACTCCAGATCAGCGAGCGATGGAAGCTCAGACGGGCACGAGCCGCAGTCGAGCGATGATACCCAGTCGACCAAGCATCGGCCGCGCACCTCGACAGGCCGTCTTCACTTGCGCATTCCGCCCCGGCCTCACTTGAGGACACCAAAAGCGAGAAGTACAACAGACTTGACAGGTCATGGAGCCCGCTCTCCGGGCACCCCACTCACATTACAAGACTTGGGAACCGACTATACTCGCTACTTCAACCCTTTTTCAGATTCCGCCAGTAGTCATAGTCGCAGTCGGAGGACCTCTTTATCAGAACGGCAGTCTTATGCCAGACTGGCCGCCCGCTCGCGCACGACCACTCCGCCGCCTGGCATACCACCAATCAACCCGTTCCTTACCCCCAATGCGTCTGTGACGGGCCTCAACGATAGCGTCATTGAGCTGTACGATGACAAGAAGAATGTGTCTTTCATCGACGACAGATTGACGGCGCCGTACGAGGAGAAAGGAATACTGTCCTGGCCACTGGTTTGCGACTTAGAGGAAGCGGACGATGAAATGCACATGCCGCGCGACGACGATGACATCAAGTTCAAACCGAGGATACGCGATCACTTTACAAGAGACAGCATCGTTTCTACTATTGGCCTAGCATTCATGATATCAGGACTGTTATTCATTTTCATCGGCCTTCCAGTACTCTCTGCGGTAGGCGTCATCGACTATAACTCAGCCTACGGTATGCCACTGAGCATGTTTCCCAATCCCTGGAGACCTCAGATCTGGGCCATAGTCAACAACAAAAGGTATCCACTCCTGGAAAACATACGGACAGGCTTGATCGACCCTGACACGCCTGACTCTGTCAAGACAAGGGCCGGAGAGTTTGGCGATGAGTATGTGCTCGTCTTCAGCGATGAGTTCAATGACAATGGCCGCACCTTCTATGAAGGAGACGACCCTTACTTCTTTGCCCCCAACGTCTGGTATGGCGCGACTCAGGACGTTGAATGGTATGATCCAGATGCTGTCACTACCAAAGATGGCACGCTTCAGCTGCGCCTGGAAGAATTCTTCAACCATGGTCTCAAGTTCCGATCCGGTATGCTGAACAGTTGGAACCAGCTGTGCTTCAAGGGCGGTATCTTCGAAGTTTCAGTGTCGCTACCAGGACCAGCCGGTGTACAGGGACTCTGGCCTGGCGCCTGGACAATGGGCAATCTCGGTCGCCCAGGCTATCTCAGTACAACCGACGGGCTGTGGCCCTACACCTACCAAGCTTGCGATGCTGGTATCACGCCTAATCAGTCTAGTCCTGACGGCTTATCTCACCTACCTGGACAACGACTCAACTCATGCACCTGCCCGGGTGAAGACCACCCATCGCCAGGTAAAGGAAGGGGAGCACCAGAAATTGACGTCATTGAGGTGGGTGCCACATCAGGATACCCAGGTCCAGCAGGTCTGCCAATAGCAACACAGAGCTTCCAGGTTGCCCCCTTCGACATCTGGTACCATCCGAATTACAACTTCACGGCGTTCCCAGACCTTCGTTACAGTGGGCTCAACACCTACGCCGGCGGTGCCTTCCAAGAGGCCATCTCTGCCAGCACAATACTAAACAGGGACTGGTTCGACAACAAGCAGTATCAGCGGTACTCTTTCGAATATGCTCCCGGAGAAGGCAAGGACGCATACATCTCCTGGAAGGTTGGTGACCAGACCATGTTCATCATGGACGGCCGTGCTGTAGGACCCAACGGCAACATCCAAGCTCGACAAATCGCAGAAGAACCCCTGTCACTCATTCTCAACCTTGGCATCAGTAACTCCTGGACCTGGATCGACTGGAAGAACCTGGTCTTTCCTGCCACCATGCGATTTGACTACGTGCGGTGGTATCAGAAGAAAGGCGAGGAGATGGTTACGTGCGATCCCCCGGGCTTCGAGACTACAGAATACATCAAGAAGCATCCGAAAGCTTACCAGAACCCTAACTATACAGTACATGTCCCTGCCTTGGTTGTCAGACAAGCACACAACTAACGCAAAGCAGTTATGGGATCAAACCGGTTATGACTGGCCGAAGCACAAGCTCAACAGCGATTGTTGACCCGAGACGCCCTCTCACGACAGCGGATACGATCACGATCACGATTACGATTGACTAGTCACCACGAGCGCGAACGTCCCTAAAAGATCGCTTCGAGCCTCTTCCTCCACGTACATTGCAGCTACAATACGACCGACTACGATCGTTTACGGAACATGGCACTCGAGCTGTACATTACATTTCAGGAAACAAACATGTCGCTATTGTACAGATACACACATGGAGGGAAGCGTTTCGGTGAAGGAGGCACACAAACACAGATACGAAGGAAAGCATTTCGGGCAAGGGCATGAGAGCGGAGGATGGGTCTTGGCCATGTTTAAGCTACATGTGTCGTCTCCTTGCATATGGGGAAGGTTATATCGATTTTCGAGCGGCATCATGGCATTTTTGCATTTGTTGGTGTATATGTATAAGTAGCATAGCGTAGCCATAACTTTGGACGAGAACTTGTATGGTTTCAGTTCTGTGTGAATTTGTCGTGTAGTGCGTCGGGCATGTGCCACTGACCAGCTAGAGGATACATGAGATGTCGCCTGCACACAACAACTTGCTTGACCATCGCTACATGCAAGAGTGTTCTGCGAGAGGCTTCAATATTGGTGCCTAATGCATTCGCTAAGTATATATACAACTACAAATCACTCCACCTCACCACTACCCTCCTACTCCTCCCCATCCATACAACTAGCATCCTTACAATCCTTCACATCACAAACCTTATGAAAGTCCTTATGCGCCTTCGCCCCCTTCCCAATAAGCTTCTTGAACGACTTAAACTCGCAGCTCGCACCGGGCCCATCCTGGCAATCCGGAATTGGTCTCGGCGCCGAATTCGCAATGAACCTAACATACGTGCCCGGCTCATCACCATGCACACCACCCCTCTCACAAATCATTTTCTCCATACCGACATGCCCCAGGAAAGGGATGAGGTCGCTCATCTTCCACGCGCGCGTCCAGTTGATGTGATCAGTGGGGAACTGTTCCGCGGCGTCGGAAGAGGAGTTGAACAGACCAAGTGCGGTAGCGATGAAAGGCGGGACTTCTCTGTGCGTGAAACCGAGGAAGAAACGCTGTTGATCCGGCCAGCCGTCACCAGGCATTTCGTGCTTCTCGATATGCGCAAAGAGTTCGGACTGGGCTTGCAGCCATGGGAAACCGAGGTAAGGACTCAGCGGGTTTAGCGGACCGACCATGTACGCGTACTTTAGATCCCACGCGTATTCATACGCCATCCACTCCGAGTCTGTAAACAGCGCGCAGATGGGGCTGCGCTCGCCCTTGATGGCGGATTCGTAGCCGCACAGCATCTGGAAGCCAACAACATCACTAGGAGTCAGTTTGAAGGGCGTGTAAGGGGAGAGGCGGTGGGCGACGGAGGCGCCGTAGAGGTCGATGACTTTCTTTTGTTGCTTAGACCCGGGTTTCTTGCTGAAGTTCTTGCAGGATTTGTGCGGGATGAGGGACTCCATGCTGCCGTTTGTGTTTTCGGTTATGCGTACTATCTCGATGTCGGAGGCTTGGGGGAAGGCTTTGACGAAGTTGGCGGCGGTGTCGTAGGTTCTGCTCTTTTTGTCCGCGAGGATGCGGGTTGTGTTGGGCACGAGGTGGGAGTAGCGTTGCAGGAGGTGCTTGCCTACTGCTTCTGCGTCGACGGCGCCGGAGGGTGTCAGTTCCTCCAGTCTATCTTCCAAGATTGGGGACTGCCACTTTTCCATGAAGGACAGCGGGCCGGTCCATCCATTGCGGTGTGTCTCGAGCTTCCACAGGAAAGGCTTGATGTATTCTTCGTATTCGTCGTCGTTGGAGTAGATGGCGCCGTGGCGGATGATGTACGATGCGGCCGTGACATTGCAGCCGACGGGAGGTTTGTGCTCGAGACCGAAGCCTGCATGGAGTTAGTATGTGCTATTCCCGTGACATGGGGAGGATGGTACGGACCGACTGCGTCGAAGTATGGCGAGATACCAGGGAGATGCAGCAGGGGATCAAACTGGTAATTCTGCGAGTGGTCCAGAGGCTGGAGTGGTGATTGAGCTTGACCCTGGCTTTGGAGGAATGTCGGCAAGGTCAGAGCCGAGGCTGAGCCTGCGAACGCGAGCGCGAGGGACAGCATATTAGACATTGGTCTTGCTATAAAAGCCGTTCTAAGGTATTGTCGCGTCGGGAATATGAATCAGGTCGAATGACCTGGGATGGGGATTTAATTGGGGCATGCGCGCGGTTTTGACTTTCTGTTTTCTCGTGACGTACATGTTTCTGCAAGGTACGCGCTTCACTAGCGCGAGCGCGCCGCCCTGGTAGCGCGTGCCTAGGCCTTGGACCTCGTCACTTGTTCACTGTTATCTCTCTATCTGGCTGCATGCACGCGGCAATTCGGCACACGGGGGAGTCAATGCATACAAGCGGAGATGGATGTGCAGATGAAATGCCAGGCCGAAAACCTGAAGAGAGCAAGCACAGATTGAAGGTAACGACAGTTTCAATTTCTAAAGACGAACGTTGTTTTGGGAAGCAATACACTGCCAGTAATACGCTCACGTCTGCTGCCCAGAGCCATCGCGTTCCTTCCCCTTCATATGGCGTCCGTAAGACGGCGCATGTCATTTGATAACGCGTTGGTAGACGCAAATCCGTCTTCGCTCATCCTCCGGCTCAAGCGTCGCTTGTCGCAAACGCCATGTCGCAATATCCATACGTCTGCGTAGCATACTCACCTGCCTCGGGGACGCTCTTGCGCAAAGTAGGATGTTTCTCACAGGCGAAAGCCTTCTCTTCGCTTGGAGCACGGAGTCTCGATACCGGAACGGTTGCTTATCCTTAGGTGATACATACCGCGAATGGCATGCTCTGCAGGAATGGCAATGGTAAGCATAGGGAGCTTTTGCGGCGTTCATAGTGGATGCTAGCTGCAGCATCGTAGACAGGAATCATGTCCTAAACAATCAGTCGCCCACACAGGGCCTCGCGGTTAGCCTCGTGATGGTGAAAAGCGCTTCGAAAGTAACGCCAAAGATCAATATCGACTGCAAGCATTTGAAAGCGTATGAGAAGCCTGGACTCGCACTTCGTCTCAACGCTTCGATGCGAACACCGGAAGCGGCCTAGGCGTTGAAGCAGACGTTGCACCAGTCCCAGGGCGACTCTGCCGAAGAGAGGATTGGGAGTCATACCAATTGACATCTGACAGCTGTAGCTTCCTTGCACGCTGATTGCTGCGATTCGCGCCAGCTTTGTCGAGGCGCGGTTGCGCATACGGATTCGGAGTCTTGTCCAGACCTTGAGGGGAGTCAATACGTATTCTGTTGGTATTAGGTTGAAGGGTGTAATGAAAAGGCGCATCACCAGTCGTGTCGTCAGCATCGTCGCGAGCTTCGTTGTAGTTCAAAACGAGGCTCTTGATTCGCTGTCGTTCTTCCGTGTCTGCTTGCTGTTTGTTACGCATGGCGACAGCAAACGTCGAATCTGAGGGGAGGTCAATAGATCGGGTCTGCGTTCTGTTGCCACGCTTGCTGAGCAGGGAGAATTTCATCGTCTGCGAAGGAACTGGAGCCTCCGGAATGGGCACTTCGTTTCCGACGTCTTCAGCATTGACCGGAGCCTCTCGAGCGCGGCGCATGGGTAGCGGTACGTCAAACACAGGCTTTCGGTCATGCTTACGCGATTCTGCGCTCTCCGACATGAGCTTAGCAAGCTCGCGATCAAACTCAGCATCGGCTTCTGGGTCGCGTTCGTCTTCTTGCCGTGTCACCACAATCTGTTCTTCCTCTTCATCCGACGATGTCTGCTTCACAGGCTCATCATCCTCGGAGTCATCGTCTTCTTCGCCAGATGACTTGTCTCCTTCTCCATCAGGTAGGACGACGTCCTCGTCTTCGGGGCCATCCATCTCGTCGTCTGATGCAGAGAGGTCGTCTTCGTCGGGCTCAACAGGCTTGTCGGCTGACGATGTTTGGTAGTTCTGTTTGACGGCTTCGGCAAAGGCACGTGAAGCTTCCTCTGGGTTGGTGATGATCTTCCACTGTGGTCTGACGAGATTGAATGCGTCTTGCACGATGAACTCCACGTCCATCGGCAGTGCCTCCTTGATGCAGACATAGTACTGCAGATACGTGAGGAAGAAGTCGAGCTTCTTCTTCGCTGCACCTTTGTCGTAGTACATGCCGCAGGTTTCGAGAAGGTTGCAGACCAGACGAATGCGGAAGTAGTCGTCCGGCTGATCCAGCGGATTGTATCCCCCAGGCCGTGCATAGCCGCCCTCCCACCCGTAGTTTAGGAGCTTGTATAGAGTATCGAAAACAAGAGGCGAGTCAACCAACCGATAGATGTAGAGTTCGCCGAGATACTTGACTTCAGAGATCCGGCGTTGGTTGAACTTGAAGTCGTTCAACTCTAGCCCGAATGTGATGGACTCGAGAAGGTCGTCAATGACGGAGATGGCGAAGTCTTGGTGAAATCGGTGGATTGTTCCGAGCATGACGGCTAGCAAATGGATGTTGCTGTACTTGATCTTCCCTGGCTTTGCAAAGACCTTGTGGAGAAGATTGACTACTTCCTCTTCCTCCCAATGCATCTTGCGTACCTGCTTGATGGTTTTGTCCAGCGTGCGACGAGTCAGGTCCTGGTACATGATCTTGCGTAGGAAGAGCTCAATTGGCGTCCGCTCTTTCTGTTCGATTGCAGCGCGTTCTGGTGGGTTCACATAGTAGACAGCGTTCTCGATCAACATGCGCTCTTGTTGGCCAATGACCTGAGCGCCCTTCTTTCGCTGAAGGGTTTCGAGGAAGGAATGCATACGAGGAGACGTCTCGGGATTGCGAAGCAGATAGCGTCCGCAGTTTTCCAAGAGGTTGCAGATGATCTCAATGTTCATCCGTGAGAAGTCGTCTAGGCTGACTTTGAGACAGTGGAAGATGACGTGCTCAGGGACGACACCGAACTTGGTCAACTCCGCAAGGTAGCGTACATTCTGCGTTCGCACCTGTCCGAGAAAGTCTTTGGACTTTCGACGCTGCAAGCTTCTGAACTCTTCATCGAGGTAGGATACCAGTCCCTGGGCCACATCCGGCATGTACTTGCCGAGGGTGGCGATGAGTCTAGAGTACAGGGGGAGCAGATCGGATCGGCCCTTGGGAATCTCCTGCACAGCCTTAATCAGACGATTGCGCGAGGCCTTGGAGTTCAGGAAGCAAAAGTCCATGGCAGTCTGATCGACGGCGTCCTTGGTTGCGAGTTCCGGCAGGCGCGCCAACAGGGCGTCGACCTGTGCTCCGACGGACTTGTTCGCAATGGCAGTCGATTGGTCCTCTCCATCAGTCGGTTTTGTGTCACTGGCAGTGTCTGGTGTCTCCTTCTCGATGGTCTCGGTCTTTGCCTCGATTTTCTTCCCCACCTGGTCATCACCATCTGCCTTCTTCTTCTTGACTTCCTCCAGCAGAATACCCGGGACGCGGTCCTTCAGGTCGATCAGGTTCTCGTAGAAACGGCGCTCATCCTCGTCTTCCCAGATGCCAGCGCCGTCGCTTTGGCCGCGCAGATATTCGCCCGCCTTGATCAGGCCAATAGCACCGTCACCTGTGTTTGCGGAGTTGTCCTTCTCTTTCAAGTCTGGCATTTCCACGCCCAACGCGTCGGCCAGCACCTGTGCATTCGTCACCAAGCGCTCTTGGGACTTCATCTGCTTCTCGTAGTTGTTCTGACGGTCCTCGAAGACCTCGCCCGACTTGACGTATGCTTCGGCATTCTTCCGACCCTGACTGAGGATGTGTTTCTGGTCGCGGAGGAGGTGCGTCTTGACGTCTTCGAAGTAGCGGGTGAGGATGTTCCTGAACCGCTGTTGCAAGTCGGGGGAGATGATGGGCGGGTCGTGGTCCTCGTCTTCGGCGCCGGAAGTGTCTCCATTCTTCTCTGCTGTTGTAGTGCCGTCCTCATTGACTGTTTTACGACCCTCTGCCGAAGAAGGCTTGGACCCCAGGATATCCCAGGCGAAGGCTTTGACGAAGATGACGACGAGGGGCAAGTTGACATGTTCGCGGTCGTGACCCAGCATGTCCTTCAGCACCTCGAGAGGAAAGGGCTCGGCGTCGGCGCTCTCCGCGCGGGACTTTGCCTTTGCGGCGCCCTCGACGAGCTTGCCATTGTCCTTGGTCTTGCTCGCCTCTTCAGGTCGAGCTACGTCATCCAGGCTGCGCAGAACACCCACAAGCCAGAGTTCGGTAGCGACTCGCAGCAGTACGCGCTGACGTGCCAGGCGCTCCTTCTCCTCGCGCTCGCGCACTTCGGGGGCCAGTGTCTTGAGGTGTGACTTGTCCGGCGTCGCTAAGCCCCTCCCAATATACCAGGCAATGTATCCCGTGAACTCGGTCGGGCCGAAGCGTTGATGGAGAGCGCTGACAATTTCCACACCGGCAGCAATCTCGCCGGGCGTCTTGAGCCTGCACAGGCCCTCGTAGCAGGCTGAGATAATCTCGGAAAGGTATTTGTGGAGAGATAGGGCGCGGATTTCTTGGAGGAACTGCGCTTGGGCGGCGGCGTTTACGGCGGTTCGCAGGCGCTTGATAAAGGCCGTGTTCTTTTTCATAGACGAGTCGAGGGAGCCTTGCACGGCGAAGACGTCTGGACATGTCGTCAGCACGCGGGCTGCAGGTGCAACTATTCTAAGACCAAGTACCTTGTTCGCCATCCCAGGCGCGGATGTTCAGTTCGCGCAATTCGCCTGTACACAATTAGTATAACTCTGTCAACTACATGGCGAGCACATACGCTTCCGAGGCCGGTCCATGGTGGAGGAGGCGATTGCCGCAGTGGTGGAGGGGCGGCGGTAGATAGCACGGATCGGTTATACGCGCACATGGAAGGTGGGAAATATATCAGGCGCAGGCGCGGCTTGCATTGGTTCGGGCTCGGAGACAAGCTCGGGTGAGAGCGAGGCTGTTTGCGACTGTAGCAATGTCGCGATCGCGGGGCCTTGGGTCGACGTTGCAGGTGAATTTGTGAGCGGTACCTGCAGCGAGTTCGCTCACGTATCCAGGTATCCGTGCGTCACCAAATGTCCCGCGGTTCACATGAGAGAGCCATGACTAAGCAGTCCTGGGTACTCAAACCAGGGTGCTGAGAATGAACACCACTACCTAATTCATACACGAGAATAAACTCGAGTACATATCGTGTATCACATCGAACGGGAACAGTGACAACACATTTCCCAAAAGGCGCTTGAAACAGCTCGACGATGGGGATCAGTCATCACTCAGCGTTCAAGCGAGCAGACTTCCTAATGTAGTCAGGTCCAACACTAAGTACGGCAGGAATGACTCTCATGCACATTATCGAATCCCATATCACATTCAATGTCACACACACTTAGGTCTTAGGCGAAGACGTCCCATTCAGACCTTTACCCGACGTTCAGCCCTGTGGCGCATTTGCAGTGCGGGACTGGAAGCTGGGAGCGAAAACGGTTACCTAGCCTCAAACTCTAACAATTCACCCCTGAGGGCCGCCACATGGCGCATTCTTCCACCCTTGACTGGCTGCGATATAGACTAGAGAGTCGAATATTGTAGAGTTCAGAGTGTAGCTCAGGGGTCCATGACCAAATTCGTAGAGACCATATGCCACGGCGCTATTGCGGTTGACGGCAAGCGCACTCATCTCAACAGCAGCGATTCATGAGTGACACGGACGTGTAAGATGTATACTATACGAGGGCGAGATCCTGGCCATTCCAGAAGGAAGGCCGAACACGCTGCACGCTGGAGTCGGTGTAAACAGTCAACAATGCTGTGCATGCAGGTTGAGCGCACTGGCGATCTGCCACCGTTGGGCCGGCAGCAAACAAGATTGATGAGCATCGTAGCGAGTGCGATCAGCGCCTTGTCATGGCTCGGGGCAGGAAAAGCAGGATCCGAAACTACGGGTCGCCGGTGCGCAGCGACTTTATCGATTGCGAGCCGCCCTCAGCCTCTGCCAATGTGGGTAGGCGAGATCTATTCGGGAATCAGGGCAAAGACAGGCCCCCGTGCTGCAACGTCGATGTTGCTATATGCGTTATGACGAGCGGGCGGTCCACCACGCTGTGGAACATGGAAAAATTCATCATTACCGGTACGAGCGGAAGCGGCACAGGTTTCCTCCTGTCAAGTCTCCATGCATGTTGGGGCCGCCGTCGCCGTTTCGTGCTTTTTGCAGCGGGTCGGCCTGGCATATCCACAGCCCTCGTATTTTTCATCAGGTATTTCCCTAGCGCTCGCGACTCAACGAGATGCGGGAGGAGAGGGTGCAGCGACTCGGCGTAGCGTCGGATAGGCCATGGGAATAGGGATACGGCGACATGGCTTTCTTTTACGACAGCTACCAGCCATAGCACAGTGTGACAGACAGCCTCTACCGCGAGGCTCTGGGGCCGCCGCTGGGGATTACGAGACGGCATGAGGCGCGTGGTGCCATAATTGGTCGGACATGGCTTTACAGTCGCAACCCTAGTTTAGGTGCAAATACAAGGATTGCGGGTTAAATGCAGCTAATAGCTGTAGTAACAATATAGAACGCTATATTAAAAAGAGGTTACTTTTAACTACTTTTAGAAGCTACTAAAAGCTTTTATAAGTATTAGTAATACCTTAGAAATATAAAATAATTGCTAAGTATTAAAAAGTAGCTATTTTAAGCTATTTTAGAGGCTCTAAGTATACTAAAAAGCTTTAAAACCTATAGTTTCTAGATATTATAAGTAATTACTAAAAATATAAGGTTTAGAGCTCTTTTAGAGGCCTTAGGTATAGTAAAAAGCTTTAAAACTTATAGTTTTTAGGCTTTACTAGTAATTACTAAAAATATAAGGTTTTAGACTTTTTTAAAGCTCTTAAGTATAGTAAAAAGCTTTAAAATTAATAGATTCTAAGTTTTACTAGTAATACTTAAAAATAAGTAGTTTTAGCCTATTTTAGAGCTCTTAAGTATATAAAATAGAGCTATTTTAAGTAATTTCTAAGAGCTAGAAAAGTAATAAGAAGCTATATTATACTTAATACCTTATAGAATAACTATAGGCGTTAATAACGCGTTAGTAGTAATTCTTTATTATCTTTATATACTTATTAATTACCTTAATAAGTATCTTATTTTAAGCCTTCTCTATATATTAGTAGAGCTTCTATTAATTACTAAAGTAAGAATACTAATTATAGACGCAAGATTTTAAGTATTTCTAGATATTCTTAATAGAGTTTAAGTTAAGTAAATTAGCTAAGTAATTGTTATAGTAAATACTATATTTCTTATACTTTTAATAGGTCTTCTTTAATATATAGGCGCTAGCGCTATTTTCTATAAAGATTACTAAGCTAAAAGGTATTCTTATAAGCTCTAAGTACTTCTTTATTTCTAGAATCTTAGGTATAATATAAGTATATATTACCTTACTATTAATAGTGCCTTTTAGTAGTTTTAGAGGCTTTTAGAGCTTTAATTTAGGTGTCTAAAAACGCTAGTTAGGTATTTTTTTAAGCTCTCTTTTCTACTCTTTCTACTATTAATAACGCTCTTTTTTCTACTTTTTCTTCTAGTTACTCTAGCTATCTTTAATAAAGATAAGAGAACTCTTAACACTATAAGTAATATAGCTCTAGACTATCTACTTACTATATTTTCTAAATTTAGAGAAAAGGTAATTACTATAAAAGCGCTTATCTAATATACGCGTAACTTAGATATTACTTTAGTTTATTATAAAAGAGTACTTATTACTCTAAATTATATATTACTAGTCTTTTTAAGTCTACTTAACGCGCTTATTTACTTACTTTAAGTACTTTTTATAAGCTTTTCTATTTATTAAAGGCTTTTATATTACCTTATAGTAATAGTAACTAGCTAGGTAGAATACGCGCTAAAGTGCCTTAGTTCTAATAAGTATATTAAGCTTTTAGGTAATAAGTTACTATAGTTTTTAATACTATTTAGTATCTAAAGTTACGTATTTAATAAGGTAATAACGTACGTTAGTAAGTAGTATACTATAATCTTATTAGTGCTTTTAAAGACTAATTAGGTAGTAAAAAGTATAGAAAATTATACTATAAGTAGCCTTATAGTATATATTAAAATAGCGCGTAATTATATCTAAGTTAAAGCTTAAATCCTATAGAATATAGATTTTAAGCTACTTATTATAGGTAAGCTATTACCTAGAGGTATAAGGCGTTAATTTAAGCGTTTCTAGTATATAAAATAAAGTATAATTAGTATTTTATAAAGTAGAGAAGTAGGTAGATAAGTTAGTAATTATAATTAAAAGCTTTAAAGTTTACCTGTTAACGCTAAAATTCTTATTTAGGCCTAGCGCGTTACTAGCGTTAGACTAACCTCGTATTTGCACCTAAACCGGGGGTGCGACTGTAGAACAGCGAGCGATGCCGACCCCTAAACGCCCGGAATCCACGCGAAGCTGGAGGATCTCTTGGCAATAGAAGGCGACCAGCAGCGGTGCATTACAGGCGAATTTCCAAGAGCGACGATGCCACCTCATGCGACGGTGGACACGACCGGCGGAACGAGGTAGAAGCTACCATGACTACAAAATTACTACACCACTGCATGCCCAGCGTGCAGACCACGGCTCTCGAGGGCCCCAAACACACGGCCCCAAACAGGTAGGATGTGCCTCTGTGTGTGATGAGGATGCGAAACAGAGAGGAACACTTTGCCTGCAAGCTTCAGACAGCTAACGGTAGACGGCGCATGGGGGCGCCCAAAATAACTGCGAGGCTGCAGGCATAGGGCCGCCGGCGCGTGGTTTGGCACGGGTCGGGGCCACTGAGACCAGGCGTAGGCCTGCACGCAACTCGTTTTCGAGCTCCAAGCGCGGGCAGCTTGCCAAATCTAGTTGGAGTGCCCCTGTGACGATCGTGCATCTCGACTGCTGCCCAGAGGATCCAGCACTCTTCGGGTGAAGGCCATGTGGACCGAGCGCGCCCGCTTTTCGTGCTTGTAAACCAGCTCGATCCCCTCGTAGAGACTTCCTTCCTCCTCAAGGCGCTCCTCCCATACGACTCCGGACTGCCCTTGCGAGCGGTATCTTGTTAATGACCTTGGTCTAAGCCCTTCTTGTCCTTCCCACCCTTACACTCGTTTATTGGGCCGCGAAGACTTACCATCCGCTTACACCACTACAACTACTACCGCCAAACACCAATACCTGTATCCTAGTAGTTTTCTCAGCTCTGCGACAGTCTTGGATCAGCAATTCGCCTCTACGTCAATTATCTAGCCCCGTGCCACTGTTGGGTTACGAGCCTTTGTTACTCAGGGCCCCTCCCATACCTCAGCGACGGGCCGTGCTTCTCCAACTCACCGCGTCTGCGTCACCCATTTGGTCGCCTTACATATAGGGTCGACGGCTGTCCGAAACCCAGACAGCATCGCTCGCTATCCGCTTAACGACAACAACGAATATACATACTTAATACTCCACCATGGTTTGGCAAGACATGATGGGCCTCGCCGCCCGCGCGGTCTTTGCCCGCGAAATCGACCACTCTACCCCAGACATTGACGACCCTTGGCCAGCTAAGGATGTGAGTACAGCCATTGCCGACTGTGGCTACAGAAACTGACTGCAGTAGATTGCCTACGTTGCCATCATCGGTGGTCTCATGTTGGCTGCCCTGCTTGAGTGGTTCCTCTGGGTCGCTGCTTTCCTGTACTGCATTGTCAAGGTCTTCCAGAAGGCCGAGACGATCAGTGTCCGCATCTTGTCCATCTTCTTCGGTATCCTCTTCTTCGCTCTCCGGTAAGCATTTGAACTCCACTCCATTATGCGAATCAAGTCTGACAGAAACAGTGCCATCTTCTTGCCCATCATGGTCGTCACCCTCCCCCTCCCGTCGCAAGTTACCAAGTACTTCCCCCAGGAGATGGTTGGCTTTCTCCAGTGGTTCGCCTTCTGGTCGTTCGCCGGTCTCTTGACCGTCCCGTGGTTGTTCTGTGTCTACCAGCTTGTCACCCACTCCGTTGGTCGCAGCCGCAGGATTAAATCCGTCCTCGACGAGGCATCTGCCCCCAAGGTCGTCATCATCATGCCCTGCTACAAGGAGATTCCCGAGATTCTTCTCCGAACTTGCGACTCCCTGGTCGACTGCGAATACCCACCCTCCTGCCTGCACATCTTCCTCTCGTTTGACGGAGACCAGGAGGACGAGCTCTACCTGAACACCATCGAGAAACTCGGTGTCCCGCTCACGCTCGACACCTACCCCAAGTCCATCGATGTCATCTACCGTAGCTGCCGCATTACCATCTCCCGCTTCCCCCACGGTGGTAAGCGTCACTGCCAGAAGAGGACCTTCAAGCTCATCGACAAGATCTACTCCGAGTACCTCAAGCGCAACGACAACCTGTTCGTCCTCTTCATCGACTCCGACTGCATTCTCGACAAGACCTGCATTCAGAACTTCATGTACGAGATGGAACTCAAGCCCGGCAGCAAGAAGAACATGTTGGCTCAAACTGGTGTCATTACCTCCACAACTGAGAAGAACTCGCTCATCACCCTTCTTCAGGACATGGAATACGTTCACGGTCAGCTCTTCGAGCGTTCAGTCGAGTCCGGCTGCGGTGCCGTCACTTGCTTGCCTGGTGCCCTTACTATGCTTCGATTCTCCGCTTTCCGCAGGATGGCCAAGTACTACTTCGCTGACAAGGCCGAGCAATGCGACGACCTCTTCGACTACGGCAAGTGCCATCTTGGTGAGGACCGTTGGCTCACTCACTTGTTCATGATTGGCGCCAAGGAACGTTACCAGATCCAGATGAACACCGGAGCATTCTGCAAGACCGAAGCTGTGCAAACCTACCAGTCTCTGCTCAAGCAACGTCGCCGCTGGTTCTTGGGTTTTATCACCAACGAAGTTTGCATGTTGACTGATATCCGTCTCTGGAAGCGCTACCCGATCCTCCTCATCGTCCGCTTCATGCAGAACACCATCCGAACCACCGCCCTGCTCTTCTTCATCTTGTGTATCTCTTTGATCACTACCTCGCAAAAGGTTGCCAACCTTCCCGTTGGTTTCATCGCCATCTCTCTGGGGCTTAACTGGCTTCTCATGTTGTACTTTGGCGCCAAGCTCGGTCGCTACAAGATCATGCTGTACCCCCTCATGTTCATCGTCAACCCCTTCTTCAACTGGGTCTACATGGTTTACGGTATCTTCACCGCCGGTCAGCGTACATGGGGTGGACCTCGTGCCGATGCTGGTAGCGCCGACACCAAGACCACTCCCCAGGAGGCTATCGAGGCCGCCGAGGCTACTGGTGACGATCTGAACGTTGTTCCTGAGACTTTCAAGGCTGCTGCCGAGGCGCAGAAGCACCGCCCAGCCGCTATACCCCTTCAGCCCGGCGACAACATCGACGGACGCTTCGCCGCCGCAGAACGCCTGCCCAACGGATGGTACCAACAAGGCAACGACTCTGGTCTCACGCTTCCCAACACAATGCCGCGCAACCCCAACGTCCCTCACGTGCCTCTCCACCCCCGTTCTTCCATGGACTCCTTCGCTTCGCAAGAGACCTCCGCCGCCAACTCCATCTACATGCCCCGTCGCGTCGAGAGTTTCATGGACCCCGAGGATGCGCGTATCTACCACAAGACTCAGCAAACACAAAAGCCTGCCGGAGGAGCCTTCTACGAAGAGCCACGAGGAGGACCCTACGAGGTCGGCGCGGGTGCTAGCAAGGGCATGTACAGCGAATCTGTTGACTCCATCGACGACGACTCTGTATACCAGTCCAAGGGCCCGCAACGACCTGCCCAGATGCGTACCAACAGCGATCTTGCCCACGCCCCAGCCCGCACATCGCCGCTGTCCAACGAGCAGAAGGGCCATGGTCTCGAGTCGCCCAAGCCTTCCTACAGCAGGACCAACAGCTCAGACCAGCGCCAGGGACGCAGCCCTCTTGCTCAGCAATACGTTCACACCGCACCTGGTGAGGATTATGAGCTACAGGCCCCACAGCAAAGCAGCCTGATGCGTGATGTATCACCTGCGCCGCTAGGCCAACCCACGATGCCCGCGTCCAACCACGGACGAAGCGACTCAAGCGACTCCAAGAAGCGGAAGCGCCTCAGCAAGCAGCCCCGCAAGTAAACGCCTCTTTCCGCATGATCTAGCATCTTGATCTTTCTTCCATCTTCCGCCTTAGAAGGCTGCATCAAACGACATACCAGCATTAACCTTTTCTTTTATCATCAAACTACTTGTGTGCGCATTGGATGTCCCCGGCGTTTTCAGCGAGCACCGCAACACACCGCGAGTGATTCTTTCTTCTCGCAAAAACTCATTTCCTTACTTGTACATATATTACATCATTACATGACGGCGGGGTGTGTGGCTTTTGGATATAAAAACTACGGGATCATGACTTGGTTCGCTTGGGGTATATATGTTGTAGGAGCTATGTGATGGATCATACATACATCACCCTTTTTCTTGCTTAATGTCTAGAAGTAACGTCGCTGTTTGGGACGTTTGAATGAAATGGTCTTTACTGCCACAACTTGATGTTGTTTGCAATGTGATGTTCTTGTCAATTTGCGATGGAAGGTTTCGGCTTGATATTGGCTTACATATATGACTGCCTAGTGATAAACCAACTGTATTGCTAATATGTATCGCCTGCAAGGCCGGGATAATCCATGCGTTAGTAGTTGAAAGCATACCAGTAATTGATCAATCTTCCCACATCATCTCAAAGCCATGCATTGCTCGTGCCATCACACAAACCCACTTCCCCAACCCTCCCCCCTACCGATACAACAACCCATCCACCTCCTCCGCAACCGCCAAACTACTAGTCAACCCAGGACTCTCCATGGCCAACAAATTCACAAACCCCTCATACCCCTCCTCCTTCTGAATGACAAAATCCTGGAAGTCCTTCCCTGAAGTCGCCGCCAACTTCCCCAATTTCGGTCGTATACCCACGTAATCCGGTTGAATAGCGTCGCGATCCACACCTGGCAGATACGTCTGGATATCATCGATAGCTTGCTTCATATTTTTGGTGTTGGGCGTGTAGTCAGTGGGGGAATCCGTCCATTCGACATCTGGTCCGAAACGGATTCGCCCCGCCATGTCGAGCGTGAGATGCGTTCCTAGACCGCCGTGACCGGGTACGGGAGCGGGGTAGACGAGCGTGGATGGTTTAGGCCGCGAGACGGCGTAGCTGAAATAAGATCCTTTTGCGTAGAAAGCTTTTCTGTGCCGTTCTTTCGGCAAAATCATATTCTGGATATCGACGGCGAAGAGACCCGCCGAGTTTATCAGCGTGTCGGCTGTTATACTGCTTTCCTCGCCATCGGCCCCCGTCGTTGTGATTTCCCAGCCCGAGCGCCCGGAATCGAGGGGGCTGATTTTTGTGACTGTGGATTTGAAGGCGCAGATCCCACCGGTGTTTTCGAAGTCGCCTTGCAGGTATTGCATCAGGCTGTGCGAGTCTACGATGCCGGTGCTGGGGCTTTCCAAGACGCCGGCTTCAGCCCGCACATCTGGTTCGCGGCGGTGGGCTTCGTCTTTGCTGAGGAAATGGATGGGCACGTTTATGCTTTTGGCGAAGTCGTGGACTTTTTGGAGGGCGTCCATTTGTGCGGCGTCTTGGGCGACGATCCATTTTCCGGTGTTGCGGTGGGGGATGTCGTGTTGTTTACATAGCGAGTATAGCATGTCTTTTCCGCGGAGGCAGAGTTTGGTTTTGAGGGATGTGGGTCCGTAATAGAGGCCTGCGTGTATGACTTCGCTGTTTCGTGAACTTGTTTCTGTGCCGACGTGGCCGTGTTTTTCTATTAGGACTGTCGAGGCGGAGTCGCGTTGTTGGAGTTTGCGGGCTATGGCTAGGCCGATTACGCCGCCGCCTATGACGGCGTGCGTGAAGTCGGCATGTCTTGGTATACTTGAGGAGAAATGTCTGGAGTTTGATGTGATTGACTTGAATTGCGGAGTTGTTCGAGAGAGGATGCGCAATGAGGCCATGATGGAAATTGGAGGATTAACGTTCAAAATCAGCGCAACGTGCTACAGGACAGACATGGACGAATAAACAAGACGAAGCAGAACCTGGTCGCAGCGGAAGATAGACTCGGGGTTAACGACAGTCTTGACGAGTGATGCTTATCGGTGGCTTGGATCTATTTTGGATGACGTTACGTGAAATGCTGTTCCTGACGCTAAACAGAGTGGGGTCTCCCATTATTACTTGAACTGGCATCAGAAGGCATAGCGAACTTCATACAGCATCTCAAACTATAAACTAGTTTTCTTCACTCAAAAAGTATAATTTCTTGTGCGGTCGTGGTGTCTTCTCCAACAGACATCTCGTGGTACCTCATTCCTCCACCTAGATAACGTCATCGGCACCCCAACCTCCAAACCCCCGACATCGCAACCAGGCCAATGTTCACAACCCTCACTCGACGAACAATATCACGTCGCCCAACCACCCTCATCCCCAAAAGACTACTCCACAGCACCCCTTCCAACTCTACCTCACCGCTCGTCGACCGCGTAAACGCCGTCACAATGGCCTCCTCAACCGGCACCCCCAAGATAACCTCCCTAGTCGACCTCCCCTCCTCAGAAGCCAAATGGGTAAAACTACAAAAAGCCACCTACACCGACGCCAAAGGCAAAGAACGTATCTGGGAAATAGCCTCCCGCAAGACCACCGGCACCGCCGGCGTCGACGCCGTCGCAATGGGCAACATAATCTACCACCCCACCAAGCCCCCCTCCACAATCGTCGTAATCCAATTCAGGCCCCCAGTCAGCGGCTTCACAGTAGAATGGCCGGCGGGTCTAATCGACGCCTCTGAAACCCCCGAAGAAGCCGCCGTCCGCGAACTCTACGAGGAAACGGGTTACAAAGGAACTGTTATTTCCACTTCACCGGCTGTAGCAGCGGATCCGGGGATGACGAGTGCGAATCTGTGTTTGTGCATGGTGGAAATTCATTTGAAGGAGGGGGACCCGGAGCCGGAACAGCATCTCGATGAAGGGGAGGATATTCAGAGGGTGAATATTCCGATTAGTGAGTTGTATGCGCGACTGGAGGAGTTTGCGAAGGAGGGGTATGTTATTGCGGCTAAGTTGTATCATTGGGCGGCGGGCGCGCAGTATGCGATTGATCATCCGGAGTTGTTTGCGAAGGCGCATAAGAAGGAGGAGTGAGACGGTGCGTGGGGAGAGGGAAGGGTGGGTATTGAGTTCTATGTAGTTGATGTCAGACGATTACGCGGATGGATATAATGCATCCTTTTGTAAGGGTCACTGTCATAGCAAAACTGGTCTGTTGTGATATTAGATATTGCCGCATCATACTGGCATGTCAAAGTGTTTAAAGAGCTTGAATATCATGTTCCAAAGTCTCATTGCTGATTACCCAGCT
Organism: Alternaria sp. Ai002NY15; assembly: GCA_023758125.1. NCBI lineage: Eukaryota > Fungi > Ascomycota > Dothideomycetes > Pleosporales > Pleosporaceae > Alternaria > Alternaria sp. Ai002NY15. The sequence goes on along the minus strand of JAFVLO010000023.1, from coordinate 87,079 downwards.
CTAACAATACCCAAAAATCTATATACATCCTCCCCCTCCCCATCTCCCACCACCCTACCCCGCCTTCTCATCATCAATCTGCCTCCTCAAATCCTCCAACACCCCCTTCCTATTCTCCAAATGCCCCTGCAACCCCTCCACCTGTTCCCTCACCGTCTCAATCTCCTCTCTAATGCCGCCCAACCCCTTAACCGCACCCCCCTCATCATTATCCAACTCCTTGAGCACATTCCTCTTATAATCAAGCAGAAGCTCCAGTTCACGCTTCACAAGCGCCGGCTTACTATCCTTACTCCTTCCATGCCGCCGATTCTCCGCCTCCTTCTCCACATCCGCAATCTTCTGTTCCAGCTCGCGCAGCTGCTTCTTGAGGCGTACTTCCTCCCAGTCTTCTGTTGTGCGGCCCCCGAAATCAGTGCCTTTGCCGCCGCGCGCGCCGTAGTTGGCTGCGCGGTCGCCGACGCCCAGGCGCGTGAGGTATGCGTCGCCGAATTTGGCTTTCCGGCCTGTAGCGGTGTTTTCATCGCGTGTCGCGGCCCAGCGCGAGTTTGCGTTTGATTCAATGTCGTAGTCTATGTGAGCTTTTTCGAAACTGGCGCGCAGGCTCGGGGGCACGCTGCGGGGCACGCGGAAGCCTTCGCTGCGTTGGTTGAGGATGTGGAGGAAGGCGAGGGCGGCGTCTTTGCCGACGCTTTCTCGCGCTTTGGGGTTGACGAGGTTCCAGGCGAAGCGCACGTCTGAGTCGGGCACGTTGTCTAGGCTGTCGAAGAGGCCGGACAGACTGTCGAAGGTGATGTTGCCGTGGCCGTCGCGGTTGGCTGTGTAGATTTCTTCGTATTTCGCCTTGTCTGACGGCGACATGTACCAGTCGAAGCCGTCGCGCAGACCGGGCGTGTCGTCATCGTCTTCGACGGTTTCGTAGGCGGGTTGCGAGCCGGAGAGGGCGCGGCCGGCTTGGACGAGGTGGGCTTTCGATTCGGGGACGAGCCAGTCGGGCAGCGCTTTTGGTACATCCATAGATATCTATGGCATGCTGGTCAATCCTGTATCTCCTTCATCGCCCATGCAGACAGACATACCCCATTGATCAGGTCGAAGATCAGGCGCATGGCGACACAGAACTCCTCAAAGTCGAGCTTGCCGTCATTGTCCACGTCGGCTAGATCCCACACCCTCTCCAGCTGGTCATCGCGCAAATGTGAGTTCTTGAGCACAGGTGCGGCTTGCGCGCCGTCTAGGTGGGTGCCGCCGCCGCTGAGCGAGCTGAATATCTCCCAGTACTTTTCAATCTCGTCTTGCTCGATGCGGTTCGGCGCCATGATTGCGATCGGAATTGGCTTGTCTATACTGTGCGGCAGGGAAAGAGGCGACAGTTGTGTACGTCGTGTGAGATTCGGGGGTGCTGGCTGGGGAATGTCGGGATGGCGGAGCTCTGGCCGCGCCTGCTGGGCTGGGGTACGTAGCTACCTGACGCTAGTCGTGCATCCACCGCCTGCCACTCCCATGCCTCACATGAATGCATTCAACCTCACTGCAAAGGCAAAGAACAAGCTTTGTGTTGTGATCTTCAATTCAGCTAGATATATGCAACAACTCCGTATTACCACCACTTCAAAAGAGCGATGTAAGTACAACCCAGATTCCCAGAACACCCGAGTTTTCCCATTTAATCGTGCGCCAGATGCAAAAGATACATGTTTTCTTCCAAAGGAAAGACGAAAATGGCGTTACTGCCGTGCAGACATGTACAAACAACATCGCTAAATGCAATCAATTCTCAATCTTCTGCTTCTTACATCATGTTGGCAAGCTCGTGGTCGATGGCTTGCGTGAGGAAGATCTTCCTCTCGCCAGTGAGCTGCATCTGTAGTCTTTGTTCTGCAAGTGCGATGATTTGTTTGCGCGTCACCTTGTCCAGGTCCGCGTCCTTGAGGCAGGCTTGAACCGTCTCGATGATTTGGCCATCCGTCGGGCCGTTCATCATGCTCTGGAAGTTGGTCGTGCTACCAGGCCGTGACATGCTGGCGCCATAGCTGAGAGGACTACGTCCACGGATCGGTGGTGTGGACGAGGCCATCAGGTTGTCTGAGCTCTGGAAGCCACCCATGCTCTGGCGTTGACCGTACGGTGAAGTGTTGTTGCCATTGTACATGTCACTCATGTTGCTCATCGACATGACGCGACTTTGGTGTGGGTTGTCTTGGTACCGCGACATGTTCGAGTATGTCGATTGACGGGTTTGCATGCCTTGGTATGGCCCAGGCGATTGCGGTGGCATGTGCGAAATGTGCTGCATGTTGGACATGACGGTCGAGGCAGGCTTGACAGACGAATAGACGGATTGCATGTCGTTCATCTCGTATGCTTCGTCTTCGTACGCATTGAAGCCACCCTTCTCAGTGGTCATGCCTGGGAGACCGCGACGACCGGGAAGCTCATTGCGCTCGGCGTACTCGTCCCAGCGCATCATAGGAATCGACTTGGGGTCAAAGCCCTCATCATCCGTCGTGAGAACCTGCTTAGTGCCTTGCTCGCCGATGACGACACGCGTGTTACCCCACGAGAAGTCGTCCATGTACCAGAAAGAGTACATGGGAAGTACGAGCGAGTAGATAGGGAAGGCCAGGAGGTAGATGATCATCCATCCCACATGCTGCCATTGTCGCTTGATGATGAAGATGAGCGCCTGGAGACCGTACACCGCCGCCAACATGATGATGGAGACAATGGGTAATTGACCTGAGCCACTGGCGACGGTGTAGATGAGGAATACCAGGTATGCGCAGACGGATGGCAGGACAAGAGTACCGAAGAGATCGACGAAGACGACAAATCGCATCGAGAAACAACAGAAACCGCAGAGATCCTTCAGGAAGACGAGTTCGGCCAAGTTGTGGATGGTTGAGTTGATCCATCGACGTCTCTGGGAGAGCAGAATGCTCCACGTGTCAGGGGCGGCTGTGAGAGCGTACGCATCGGGGATGAACTTGTAAGACATGGAGGGGAAATGCTTCGTCATCAATGTCGTCAGGTAGCGATCCTCACCAAGCGAGAGGAGATTCTTCTTGTGCAGAGTGTCGACAACACAGTCGGCGTAGTCCTTGATGATCTTGTCCGAGATGATGAGAGGTTTGCCCTTGTCAGCTGTGCGTAGGCGGTACATAGTGAAACTGATACGAATTAGCACCATACATTGCAGGTGGGATGATTACTTACCATCCAGGCAAACAGGTAACACTGCCAAACAAACTCTCAAAGGCCTTGGACAGATGATGCGAAATGTAGTACTCGTAAACCTGGATCATAGTCCACCATGACCTGTCTTCGTTTTCCAAGCTCGTTTCACCGCAGATACCGGCAATCTTTGAGTCGTGGGCACACGCGGCTACGAGACGATTAAGAGCATCGGGCTTGACCATGGTGTCGGCGTCGATCATCAGCAAATACTCGTATAGTTCCGGGTCAACACCGATGATGTTGTTGACCTGGTGGAACATTTCCAACTCCAAGGGGTTCATGGCCGAGCGGTGGTGGACGCGGTTGAGGAAGCTCATGAGCAGGATTTGGGAGTCACGCTTTCCTCGGTTACCTGGCTTAGACTTGTGCTGTTCCGACTCCTTACCCATCTTGACGACGACAAGGTATGGTACAACATTGCCTTCGAATTCGTACAGACCAGAATAGACCTTTCCGTAGTTGAGCTGCTGGCTTCCCTCGCCGACCGACCAGAACGGAAGGGCAGGAGGGTCTACCTTGGGGTCAACCCCGAGGATATCGAGTACAATCTTGGGCGTAGGACGATCGTTACCACCACCAACAATCATTCCGTCGCAAATGACACAGATGAGTTTTCGCTTGTTGTCGTAAGAGAGGGCAGTCAAAGAGTCCAAACTCTTTCGAAGTGAATCCTCACCCTCAGTATAGGCTGGCACCTGACAGATGACAAACTTATCCTGGTTTGCGGGGCGTTTGCGTGAGCCAAGTTGGAGCGCAGCCAAGAATTTGATGACGACGACAGCACCGATGATGACCGTGACAACGAGTAGGATGTAGTCGTTGACCTGGCACTTGGCTGATTTACGGAAATCGACTTGACCAACGTAGAACAAGTTATCGAGACATTGCTTGTTGTACTGCTGCGCATTGTTGTTGAGGTTGTTGCTGAAGTCTTCCTTTAAGTTCTGACCGGCGCTGCTCTTTACCATGTCAATCAGTTTCGGATCGAGAAAGTTGTACTGGTCCTGGTCCCGCATGTAGTCGATCGTGGCGAAGTAGTCCGTCAAGTCGTAGACCCTGTCGTCAAGCCTGAACCACATGTGATTCAGGTCTTCACCTTCGTCCTTGATCGTCTTCTCTTCCCAGACCAGGGGTCCCTTCTTAAACTCCTTCATAGCGGGGAGAAAGACGTCAGGGTACCATGTCTCGCTCTTGAGAGCGGCGCTGTCTGGCATATTTGTCCTTGAGCCAGATCCGTGAACAGCGATTGCGTTGAGGTTCTCAGCGGTGGATTGGTTGAGTGTCAGCTGCAACACCCGGTTTTGAGGCGTGTCTTTGATCAGATTGGGGCAAGCGATGTATAGCGGAGGAACGACGTATGGGTCCATGTTGGCACCAGCCATTTCCATCATTCGATCCCGGGTAGCCTCGGTGTTAGAGTCGCTGTGCTGCTTTTTCCAGAAAGAGGTCAAGTCGTATACGACACCACGGTGACTGACAAAGTAATCGTCCTCACCTTGATGCTGTGAAACCTCTTTCTGGTTCCAGACCTTGTCCTTGTTCGGGCACAAGAGTTTACCAAAAGCGACAATGTAGAAGACGATAGCGGCGTTGAGCAAGACAATGAGCAGAACCAGGACGAACTTCTCTCGCCATGCCATGCGCACATCAGGTCGCTTCATGCGGCCAATCCACTTGAGGAGCGGCGAGGGGATCCAGAAGGTGAGGGCCCAGACGAAGAAAACCCAGAGCCTTCGAGTGCCGGTTAAAGGGGTTTCTGTTACGACAGCGTTGCCACCAGACTCCATGTCGTAGTAGCTGACACCCTTGTTCTCGTCGCCCTTGGCTCCAAGACCGTAGTCACCAGGTCCCGCCGTGGGGAGCGTGCGCGTAGTAGGAGCGATTGACTTGGCATCTGCACCTGGCACGGCCAGACTTGTGGAACTCTGGAATGGGTTCTGAGGAGCCGCAGACATTTCCGGAAGAGGTGGGAAAAATGCACTTGCTGTAGGCGGGAGCGGGGTGGAGTATCCGTTGTCCATGCCTCCAGCTCCCATCATGCCACCCATCATGTTCGGGGAACCACCCATCTCGTGCGTCTTGAGGTCGAGCTGCGATTCCGCCTCCCACCATGTGCCTTCCCTAACCCACACGCGTTCTTTTCCGACCATGACTTCGCCGTTACTCCAGCCACGCTGCAGGGTCCAGTTTTGAATGCCTTCTTGACCGTCCATGCAACCCAAGGGAGCGTATCGGTCGTAGAATTCGTGGTGATCGAAGTCGGCAGTGAAATCGAGGTTGCGGTTACGACGGTTGGCCCACTCGGGCAGTCGCCACTCGCGAAGCTGTCGAGAAACTACGCCAGCCTGCCAGGTGGAGTTGAGGTCCTGGTTGAGCGATGTGGGAATAACATCGGTGGGGTGGATTGCCAGTTGGAACCAGACTCTGCTACTGGCCACTGTCATGGCCAAGTCGAAACGGCCGTGCTTGCCCAAGACGATGCCGCTGCTGGGTACTGGGTTCAGGACCTTCTTTACGAAGTTGTCCTCGTCGGGGATCTCAAGAGCGAGCTTTTCCAACACAGCCTCACGCTTTTCTAGATCAGCTTCCTTCTCGCGAAGAGCGGCCCCATTGATGCCGAGTTCTGCTGCGCAGGTCTGCATGGCCTCGCGCATGCCTTCAAGAACGGAATTGCTAACAGGCGGCACCTGAACACCGTCATCGCGCATCTCGGCGTTGATACCCTCGCTGTCGTCGAAGACAGTGCGCAGCGCAATCGCCTTTCCGAGAGTACGGCTGGGGATTTCAACAACAGTGATGTTGACGATGTCTCCGTCCTCCGATTCGTTGGGTGTCATCATGCCGCTGCCCTCACTGCCGTCCATGGCATAGCCAGACTTGGCACGTTGGATGTCCTCCTTGATTGAGTTGTTGGCGTGGGAGATGACAAAGTCGACGATGGCTTCGTAGATACCACCGATGGCGACCTCGCGCTCGTTGGAGCCGAGCTTCTGGCGGAGAGTGTCTTCAGGCAGGTCCAAGAGGTTTTCTACATCTTCGCACACCGAAGCGAGAGATTCTTCATCCATAAAGTAGTCGAGGGTGTTGCCAAGCTTCAACAGTCCAGTCAGACAACTGATAAGCCTGGTTAACTTTTGGCCCTTGATGCCAATCGCCTTGAGGTTGGCGCGGAAGTCTTCGGCAGCAGCGGCATCATCGGCATCGGGAAGGTAACTGGGAGGGTCGTATGTTCCGGATCGTCGGAGAAGGGCGTAGTGGTCAGGAGACTGGATGTCCAGGTACTCCCTCTCTTGCCTGGAAGCAGAGCTTGAGTTGAGGTAGTAGAAGGCATCGAAGGCGCGAGTACCGCTCTTGCCAGGAATTTGGAGCAAGCCCTGCTGGACGTCCAGGCCGGAGGTGGACAACTTGATCTCTGCTCCGACGACACCGCCAGCAAGGTTGATGGTGAAGACGGCAGCCAAGGCCGAGTAGCGGGGGGTGGAGGGGTTCTCCGGAGTTACGCAGTGTGTAAAGGCCTTGAGGGCTTCGAGTGCAGTGTAGAAGTTGCCCGGGAGGGACAGAGGCAGGCTGGAGACGAAGGGCGAGAATAGCGAGGGGCTCGAGTCGTGCAGCGAACTGCGCGGGTCAGTGAATGATGGTGGGCGCAGGGAAGTTGGATACATACGCAAGGACTATGCAGCCGTCCTCAGCTCTCCGGCGGGCATGTTCCCATGCCTTTCGCCCCAGCTCGAGGTCGACGGTGCCACCAATGCGGTCGTCGATGATGCTCTTGGCATTGACCCATGTGTTGACGACCAGACTGGTGCTGGCCTCGAGGTTGTAAGAGCGGCCGTTCTTGTAGGCGGAATTGAGCGTGTTGAGCAGCGTCGTGGTGGAGGTCTGCGAGGGCGAATTGCCTGGGCGCGATGCCGAGGCGGATGCCGTCGAGTAGACGGACATGCGGGAGTTGTTGACGAAACTCATGGTTGCGGGCTGAGGCGGGTCGCCCCTTCCGTGGATGCGAGTACCGTTACTATAGCGAGGGTAGGTGGAGGGTAACCGCGTGTTGACTGCAGCTGTCTTGTCTTCCCAGAGGTAAGTGTCTGGGCGAGAGCGGTACGGGTCGCGTGTAGATGCAACTATTACACAGCGACGGAGCAAAGGGCCAAGCGAGTGGACGGATTAAACGATTGTATGGAGAAGAACAAAATGCAGACAGCAAGAGAGGCCTCGTGGAACGCAGACCGAGCAGCAGTGATGTTTGTTGGCTCAGGGCGAGACGCATTCCCGGCCAGCTGCATGGGGCATGGCGGCGTATGGCTAGGGAGGGTTAGCAGCGTGACTAAGGCCGGGGCGAGGCAGCTCAATGCATCAACACCAGCCGGACATGGATGGCGAGTCTTGGTTTTCGTGGCCACTACCAGCTGCGGCACCGTCCCATGGGCCTGTGATACGAGCGGGTGGCGTGGATGCGATGCCAGCCCCTATTTTTAGCCCGATTTACTCATGTCGTCGATATTTCCACGCACCATATGGTGTGAACAAGCAATAGTCGGAGAATTCCTCTCACTCCATGACGGCCATGGCCATCTAATCGATAAGAGCAAACTCGACGGCGCATCTGGGTCTGCGGAGATGGCGCCCGACGCCTGAAGCTTGTAACATGGCGCGCACTGCAGGCACATCCCAATATCCACCTCACGCCCTTTCATCTAGCTCTCATTTGTCTTTGGCTCCATGGTTTCAACACGACCGAATCACGCCGGGACAATTTCAGATCTCGACCTGACGTCAAAGCGCGCCCCTCGTTGGGACCGACAAAATCAATCCTTGTCTCTCCATCGCGGGCGCTACCCAAGGGTCTACTTTATCGTGAAGTCACGTACACAGCCTCCCGCTGTCTAGAGCAGTGGGCCTCTACGCCAGCTGGCCCAACGTTCTCGGGCGAGCAAAAGAAACGTTGGCTGACGGCTGTCGAGCGACAAAAAAATTATCGAGAGCAGTTGGCGGCATGGGCATGCTCCGTCGCCGCGCAATCGATACGGTTTCGACGGTTAGTGCATTGAAGCGTGCAGCGATGATCGTTCCCGGGGGGCGCGCGACCGCTAGCACGCATGTCTGGTAGTGGTTCTCTGCCATGCGCCTCCGGGTCCCAGATGCACGTCTTCGCCTGGAGAAACAGGTGCAACGTGAGGACAGTATCGTGCAGAGGTGCTTCTCGGGGTCACGCTGTGTCGCGGTGCCATGCTACGTGCTGCGAAGCTCGACATCTCTCACGATCTTTTCGTCGCATCAATAAGCAGGCGAGTGGAGCCGCAACGGGGATGCGAGGCAATAGGGCTGTTCAGCGTATTCTATTCTATTTTTGCGCCCCCTTTTCGTGATCGCTGGGTCTCCCAGTCAACACAAGCCCAAAGGCGGCTGGTGCGGCGGCGGGCAAAGCTGAGCTAGAAGCATCGTAGCCCCATGCTCTCCAGCGCTCCGTCTGGTCCAGAGTAGAGTTAGACAGCATACCGTGCCGGCCCCTTTGCAACGCAACTCAACGGCTTTGGCTTTGGCATCCTTTACCTTCGTTTGTACACCCTTTCCACATTCGCTGATTGTAATTATTCCCGCCGCGTGTTTTTCTTGTTCCGCCAGTCCTGCCAACAGCTCTGCGGACGCAACACCAACAACATTGAAGAGTCTCCACGACGCGCAGTTGCCCTCCGACCGTCGACCGCGCCTGCCTGACCCCTCGGTCTCCCACTCGCTCCCACGGGGACGCGGCTGCCCACCATGGCTTCCAACCCGCTGCAGAACCCCTCGCTGCCTTCGCTGCCCCAGCACCAGCAAAACGACACGGGCTTGACTTCGGCCCTCGCCAGCCGGTACCACGCACACCTGCCCATTGCCGCTCTCTCCTCCCAGGGCATTGTCGCCATCAACACATGCACAGACGCGAGTCTCGGTGTAGATGGCGGCAAAGAGGGAAGCGCCCACCAGGCCGCCGAGGACCTCTCGCACAGGGCCTACACGCGCCTGGGACACCGCTCCGAGGACCAAGCCATTGTCTTCCTGTGAGTACCCGAACTGCATCTCTCTGACAGCTCTAACATGATCCAGTGGCGAGTCTGGATCCGGAAAGACGACCATCCGCGGACACATGCTGAGGTCCTTCATGTCCTTCTCCCAGACACCTCTCTCCAAGAAGATTGAACATGCCAACTTTGTCTTCGATGCCTTCACCACAACCAAGTCCCTCACGACCCCGCAAGCCTCCAAATCTGGTCTCTTATTAGAGCTCCAGTATAATACCACGACCGCGAACAACGCCACCCTGCTTGGCGCCCAATTCCTCGCCCACCGTCTCGAGCGCAGCCGCATCGCTTCCGTGCCGACTGGAGAGCGCACCTACCATGTTCTTTACTATCTCCTCGCTGGCACCAGTGTCAATGAGAAGAAGCACCTGTTCCTCGACGCAGTAGGTGGAGAGGGCGCAGGCAACCGCACCTCGCTCGGCTCCAACAAGAGATGGCGCTATCTCGGACACCCTACACAGCTCAAGGTCGGCATCGATGACTCCAAGGGCTTCGCTGATTTCAAGGCCGCCCTCCGGAGGCTAGAATTTGGCAAAGAGAGCATTGCAGGCATCTGCGAGATCATGGCTACCATCATGCACATTGGTCAGCTCGAGTTCGAGATGGGCCAAAACACAACTCCTGCGCCCGATGAGAGCGGTGGATACTCTCACGAAGGTGGAGAGTCCATTACGGTTGTCAAGAATCAGGAATCTCTAGTACCCATTGCCCAGTTCCTGGGCGTTGCCATATCCGATCTGGAGCAAAGCTTACGGTACAAGTCCAAGACTCTATACCGCGAGCGCGTTACCGTCATGTTGGACCCCAAGGGTGCCCGAGCCAATGCAGATGAGCTTGCCCGTTCCCTATACTCGCTCCTCGTCACTTGGGTCATGGAGCAGATGAACTCAAGGATCTCAATGCCATCCGAGCAAATCTCAAACACTGTTTCCATGGTCGACTTCCCAGGATTCGCCAACTTCGCCGCCACCGGATCATCACTGGATCAGCTCCTCAACAACACTGCGAACGAGTCCCTTATCTCTTTCTGCCAGGAGAGCTTCTTCCAACGGCAAATCCAAGAGCTGGAAGCCGAGGAGATCTCTCTGCCGCCCATGGCCTTCTACGACAACACAGCTGTCAAGACCGGCCTTATGAAGCCCGGCAACGGTCTTCTGAGCATCCTAGACGACCAGATGCGCCGTGGCAAGACTGACATGCAGTTCCTCGAGGCCATTCGCAAGCGTTTCGACGGCAAGCACCAGGCCATTGTTCCTGGAAGCTTGACAGTCGTGCAACCCGGCAGCAACTTCCCCACCCCCAACACTTCGCCCACCTTTACCATTCGCCACTTCACTGGTGACATCGACTACAGTGTAGAGGGTCTTTTGGAGGAAAACGCTGAGCTCATCTCTGGCGACATGATGCACCTGCTCAAGTCCGCCCAGGCTCCCTTCGTTCAACAGCTCTTTGGACAAGAGGCTCTTCAGAAGATGACGCACCCCAAGGAGAAGTCAGCCATTGTCCAGGCTACTGTCAGCTCCAAACCTACACGCCAGCCCAGCATGGCGAAGCGGAAGGCCGACAAGACTGGTCGATTCGGACGTCAATTGAACGTATTCGACGAGGATGCCATTAGTGATGCAGAGAGCAACATCTCGGGCACGAAGAAGCCCGGTGAAGCTCAGAAGCAGACTGGTGCCGCAGGGCAATTCATCAGCTCATTGAGGACCATTGAATCGACAATGCGCAAAGCCAACGCCTACTTCGTCTTCTGCTTGAAACCAAATGACCGAAGGATCGCGAACCAGTTCGACAGCAAATGCGTCCGTCAACAAGTTCAGGCTCTGGGCATTGCCGAGATCAGCCAACGTCTTCGGGTGGCTGACTTCAGCATTTTCATGCCTTTCGCCGAGTTCCTTGGGCTTGCACAAACTGACCTTGCCATTGTTGGAAGCGACAAGGAGAAGGCTGAGATGGTTCTCGATCACAAGCCGTGGCGGGAGAACGAAGTTCGTGTGGGTGCCACTGGTGTCTTTTTGAGCGAGAAGTGCTGGCTCGAAATCGCCAACGTTTCAAACCTCGCTCCTTACGCTCGTGGGCCGACTGATTCCAACGACAATCTGCTTACACCTGATGCAAACCGATCGTACGGTGACGTGCGCGCTGGTCTCCTCTCACCCTCGCCTGGTGCTTATTACGACGACAAGAGCGGCAACTACTTTGGCCAGAGGGATATCGATGCTCGCTCAGAGGCGCCATCGGGCATCACGAATGGCGACATGTTCCACGGCTTGGAACAGCCCAAGGCTATCGACGACGAGAAGGCTGCTGAAGCCAAACTACAAGAGGTCGAGACTATTCCCACCTCCAGCAGTCGAAAGAGATGGGTGTTCATTGTCTACGTCATGACATGGCTCATTCCCGACTTTGCTATCCGGTACATCGGACGTATCAAACGCAAAGATGTGCGTATGGCGTGGCGAGAGAAGTTGGCTATCAACATGATCATTTGGTGGAGTTGTGCCTTCGTCATCTTCCTCATGATTGGCTTCCCCGCTGTTATTTGCCCGAAACAACACGTCTACTCTGCTGCCGAACTGACATCCTTCAACGGCAAGGATGGAAACGAGGCTTACGTTGCCATCCGCGGTATCGTCTACGACTTGGGAGAGTTCATTCCTCACCATTATCCGAGCATCGTTCCACAGAAGAATCTGGAGAAGTATTCTGGAAAGGATGCTACCAATCTGTTCCCCGTGCAGGTTTCCTCTCTGTGCTTGGGCAAGGACGGAAAGGGAATCAACCCAGCCGTGCAGCTGAACTACAAGAACTCCAACTACACCGACTCCGCAGTGAACAACCTCATCAGTACCACCGACATCAACGCGCAATACCACGACTTCCGATCTTTCACGAACGACACTCGTGGAGATTGGTGGTTCGAGCAACAGATGTTCCTCAAGGCCAACTACATGAAAGGTCGTGTTGGATACAGCCCCGAATACCTGAAGACACTTGGAAACAAGGGTAACTCGATCGCCTACATGAATGGTCGTGTGTACGATTTCACGGATTACATTCCTGGTGGTCGTGAGGTGAAGTTCAAGGTCGGCGAAGAGCCTGATGACAAGAACATTGATACCGATTTCATGGACCCAAGCGTTGTGGACATCTTCCGAGTTCAAGCCGGTAAAGACATCACCAAATACTGGCAGAATCTCAACTTGAACCCGCAAACAAAGGCGAACATGGAGACCTGCATGAACAACCTGTTTTACGTCGGCGATCTCGACACCAGAAACTCGGCCAAGTGTCTGTTCGCCAAGTACTTCCTCCTCGCAATCTCCATTCTCTTGGTCAGTGTTATCGGATTCAAGTTCCTGGCGGCCCTTCAGTTCAGCCGGAAGACCGACCCGGAGAACATCGACAAGTTCATCATCTGCACTGTGCCTGCCTACACCGAAGACGAAGACTCCCTCCGTCGCGCAATCGATTCCGCCGCCAGGATGAAGTATGATGACAAGCGCAAACTTCTTGTCATTGTCTGCGATGGTATGATTATCGGTCAAGGCAACGACAAGCCCACTCCTCGCATCGTTCTCGACATTCTTGGTGTTCCCGAGGCTACCGATCCCGAGCCTCTCAGCTTTGAGAGTTTGGGTGAAGGTCAAAAGCAGCACAACATGGGCAAATGTTACTCGGGTCTCTATGAGGTACAGGGTCACATTGTGCCTTTCCTGGTCGTCGTCAAGATTGGCAAGCCTTCGGAAGTCTCCAAGCCTGGTAACCGCGGAAAGCGTGACTCGCAGATCATCCTCATGCGATTCCTGAACCGTGTGCACTACAACCTCCCCATGACACCGCTTGAGCTCGAGATGCACCATCAGATCCGGAACATCATTGGAGTCAACCCCACCTTCTACGAGTTCCTCCTCCAAATTGATGCCGATACTGAAGTCGCACCTGACGCCGCCACTCGATTCGTCGCAGCCTTCCTCCACGATACCCGCCTTCTTGCTATTTGTGGTGAAACCGCTCTTACCAACGCCAAGTCTTCGTTTGTTACCATGATGCAAGTGTACGAATACTTCATCTCCCACAACCTGACCAAGGCTTTCGAGAGCTTGTTCGGTTCCGTCACTTGTCTTCCCGGTTGTTTCACCATGTACCGCATTCGCGCTGCCGAGTCTGGAAAGCCACTGTTCGTTAGCAAGGAGGTCGTCGAAGCCTACCAAGAGATTCGGGTCGACACTCTGCACACGAAGAACCTGTTGCATCTGGGAGAAGATCGCTTCTTGACCACGCTACTTCTCAAGTTCCATCCCAAGTACAAGACCAAGTACACGATGCGAGCACACGCCTGGACTGTCGCACCTGACAGCTGGTCCGTCTTCATGTCTCAACGTCGTCGCTGGATTAACTCTACTGTGCACAACCTGATTGAGCTGATTCCGCTTACGCAGCTTTGTGGTTTCTGCTGCTTCAGTATGCGCTTCATCGTCTTCATGGATCTTCTTTCGACGGTTGTACAACCTGTTATCGTTGTCTACATCGGCTATCTCATCTACACGCTGGTGTGGTCCCCCGACGTTGTCCCTGTCACTGCGTTCATTCTTCTTGGTGCCATCTATGGTTTGCAGGCCATCATCTTCATCATCCGACGCAAGTGGGAAATGATTGGTTGGATGATTATCTACATTTTCGCAACACCAGTCTTCGCCTTCGGTCTGCCTTTGTACTCGTTCTGGTACATGGACGACTTCTCGTGGGGTAACACTCGTGTCGTTGTTGGTGAAAAGGGTCAGAAGGTTCTTGTCACAGATGAGGGCAAGTTTGATCCTGCCAGCATCCCCAAGAAGAGGTGGGAGGAGTACCAGGCGGAGATGTGGGAGCAGCACACCATCCGGGACGACCGCTCCGAGGTTTCAGGATACACGTACGCCACCAGGAAGCCTTTCGGAGGCGGATCTGTCGCTGGCTCAGAGTATGGAGGCATGACACCATCTCGCTCCGCGTCTCACCTTGGTCTCCCACGCTACGACAACCACTCACGATTGAGCCTCGCGCAGAGCGGATACGGTGCGGACAGCATGGAAATGTCGAACCTGCCAAGTGACGATGCCATCTTGATGGAGATCAAGGACATTCTATCCAAGTCTGATCTCATGAACGTCACCAAGAAACAGATCAAGGGCGAACTAGAGCAAAGGTATGTCAATCCCCATTTGTTTGCACAACCAACACTAACATCATCACAGGTTCGGATGCGATCTTACGCTCAAGAAGCAATTCATCGGCTCAGCTGTCGAGTCACTGCTCATCAGCGGCCAGCTCTACTAGGCCGTTGTGCCTTTAGTTTGTCACGGCTTCGTTGATGCTTTATGACTCTACGCGTTGCCAAAAGATACCGTTTCGTTGTCAGTCACTCATACAGCTATGTCAGGCCTCAGCGCTTGGCTTTTATCGCTACTATTGTAATATCGACATTGCATTCTCTCATTGGGTCGGAGTTACAGACCCTGGTACGGCGTTGGATGTATTGGGATTATACGGAGCAACACGTTTTGTGTTTTGTCGTCATTTGAGTATTATCTGCGTCAGAAGGGAAAACATGGGTGTAGATTTGGGTTGTAGCATGAGAGAATAGCTATGAAGAATCGCATACGGATACACAACACACATTTCCCATGACTCATCCATGCATGCGCTGATCCTTTTGACCACATGTGCCACCGGTCACGAGCAATGCTTAGAAGAACAGATGAGTCAAGAGTCGTCATGCTACCAAAATCGAGCATGAAGAACGTCTGAAGATGATTCAGTGCAGGCCTCCATGGCAGTGATTGGTCCGAGCGCCTCCTACCCCTCCACAACTAGCCGTTCGCCGCCCGCCGCCACACAGAACAATCGATAACTCCAACGGAATTTCGCAGCAGCCCGTGTGCGTTTGCATTTTCCTGTCACTCTTTTGCGGTCCAGGCCTTTGTTGGTTTACTCGGGACCCCTTCTCCTTCGGCTCCGCTTTTACCTGCTCCTGCCTGCACTGTGTGGCGCGCCTGCCTGCTTGAGCACTTGCGATTTCTACGGTGCATTCCCACAACCACAAGTGCCACCCGTCGAGTGCACCCCACACCCCAAGTAATCCACCGCACACACAATGCCGCCCAAGAAGAAGAACAACAAGAAGGCGCAGGACGACGACTGGGAAGCCGAGCTCGGCGAGTCTGTCGCGCCCCAGGATGCCGCTGCAGCTGATGCCGCGCCTGAGGATGCTGCCGCCGACGACGATGCTGCTGGCGGCGGCCTGATGGCGGCGCTTGCGAAGCGCGGCAAGAAGAAGAACAAGAAGGGCGCCAACACCGAAGTTGAAGGCGAAGACCCGCCTGTTGACGGCGCGAATGGCGACTTCGACGCCAAGGCACCCCAAGAAGGAACCTTCGACGACGATGACGACGATGTCTTTGCTGGAAACTACGGCAAGAAGAAGGGCAAGGGTGGCGCTGCTGCGAAAGCAGAGGAGCCTGTCGAGGAGAAGACGGACGATGCCCCTCGTGTAAAGACCAAGGCAGAGAAGGAGAAAGAAAAGAAGGAGAAGGAGAAGCAGCGAAAGAAGGAATTGGTATGTTCGCAGCATCTGCCATGTCAACTGCATGAGTATATACTGACCGCATGCTAGGCTGCGAAGAAGAAGGCCACTGGTCCTGCCAAAGCCGAACCCGCGAAGGCTGCCGAAGCCAAGCCTGAAGCCGCCGCTGCACCCTCAGCCGCTACCGCAGACACCACCCCCGCTGCTGGTGGCAAGAAGAAGAAGCTCAACCCTGCGCTAGCTGCCCTTCAAAAACAACAGGAAGAGCGCAAGAGGAGGGAGGAAGAGATTGCGCGCGCAGAAGCCGAAGAGAGAGCTAGGCTGGAGGCGCTTGAGGCACAGGAGGCCGAGGAACAGAAGAAGAAGGAGGAGGCTAAGGCTCTGAAGAAGCAGCGAGAGAAGGAAAAGATCGAGCAGCTGAAGAAAGAGGGCAAGTACATGACAAAGGCTCAGAAAGAGGCCAAGGCAAAGAACGAACTCCGTCTGCAGCAGCTGCTTGAGCAAGGTGGCACAAAGGTTGCTGGACTTGCCGACGAGGCTGACAAGAAGAAGAAGCCAGTGTACGATGACCGCAAGAAAAAGAAGAAGAAGCAAGCCGAGACCCAACAGGAGAAGGAGGCCCGCGAAGCTGAGGAGGCCGCCAAGAAGCTCGAGGAACTCAAGCTGGCCGAAGAGCAAGCCGCCGCTGCAGCTGAGGCCGCAGAGAAGGCTAAACTTGACGCCGAAGCGAAGAAGGGCGAGGACGGTGACTCTGCCGACGACTGGGAAGCCCAAGCTGACGAGTTGGAGGGAGTCAAAGACAGCTGGGATGTTGATACCGACGAGGAAGAAGAGCGCAAAGCAAGCGAGAAGAAGGCCAAGGAAGAGAAGGCGGCAGCGGAAAAGGCTACAGCAGACGACGCCTCCAAGTCCAAGGACACCAGCTCAGACTCTGATTCCGAAGACGACAGCGAAGACGATTCATCCGAAGACGAGGAAGGCACTGCTACCCAGCGGGCCGAAGCCGCTCGTAAAGCTGCCGCCGCTGAAAGACGGAAGCAGGCTCACGAGGAGGCTCTTGCCGCGCGGTCCAAGGATAACCTGCGATCTCCCATTTGCTGCATTCTTGGTCACGTCGATACTGGTAAAACGAAGCTGCTTGACAAGATCCGTCAGACCAACGTTCAAGAAGGCGAGGCCGGAGGTATCACACAACAAATTGGTGCCACCTACTTCCCCGTCGAGGCACTTCAGAAGAAGGTTGCTGTCGTTAACAAGGACAACGAATTCGTCTTCAATGTCCCCGGTCTCCTAGTCATCGATACACCCGGTCACGAGTCTTTCACCAACCTCCGGTCTCGTGGTTCCTCGCTTTGCAACATTGCTATCCTCGTCATTGATATTATGCACGGTCTTGAACCTCAAACCATTGAATCGATGAAGCTTCTCCGAGACAGGCGCACACCTTTCATCGTCGCTCTCAACAAGATCGATCGTCTGTTCGGCTGGAAGAAGATCGATAACAACGGTTTCGAAGACAGTTTGAGCCTCCAAAAGGCCTCTGTTCAGTCCGAGTTCGAGGAGCGATGGACCTTTGTTCGCACCCAACTCCAAGAACAAGGTTTCAACTCGGAGATCTTCAACCGAAACAAGAGCATGTCCAAGTTCGTCTCCGTGTGCCCAACATCAGCGCATACCGGAGAAGGTATTCCAGACATGATCAAGCTTATCGTCAGACTCACGCAAGAGCGTCTGACCAACAACCTCATGTACCTTTCTGAGGTTGAGTGTACTGTGCTTGAAGTCAAGGTCATCGAAGGTCTCGGTACCACGATCGATGTTATCTTGTCCAACGGTGTCCTCCACGAAGGTGACCGGATAGTGCTATGTGGTAACCCAGAGCCTATAGTGACGAACATTCGAGCGTTATTGACACCGGCTGAGATGAAAGAGCTGCGTGTCAAGTCACAATACGTGCACAACAAGGAAGTCAAGGCTGCCATGGGTATCAAGATCGCCGCCGATGGACTTGACCAAGCCATCGCAGGTTCGCGTCTGCTTGTTGTCGGTCCGAATGACGATGAGGAGGATCTCATGGACGAGGTTATGGGTGATCTAGCCCATTTGCTCAGCAAAGTCTCCAAGACTGGTCGTGGTGTCTCCGTACAAGCATCTACCCTTGGTTCGCTCGAAGCGCTCCTTGAGTTCCTGCGTGTATCGAAGATCCCTGTCGCCACCATCTCCATCGGTCCTGTCTTCAGAAAGGACGTCCTTCGTGCAGGTATCATGTTAGAAAAGGCCAAGGAATACGCCGTCATGCTGTGCTTCGACGTCAAGGTCGACAAGGACGCCAAAGCGTACGCAGAGGAAATCGGTGTCAAGATCTTCGAAGCCGACATCATCTACCACTTGTTCGATAAGTTCACGGCGCACATGAAGCAGCTCGAGGAACAGCGGAAAGAGGATTCAAAGATGTTGGCCGTCTTCCCCTGCGTACTCAAGCCCGTTGCTGTCTTCAACAAGAAGGACCCCATTATCATTGGTGTGGATGTCACTGAAGGTGCTCTGAGAATGACAACGCCTATCTGCGCGGTCAAGAAGAACGCTACCACCGGTGCCAAGGAGCTCGTCCACCTAGGAAGAGTGTAAGTTGTCCCATACCTTTCCTTTCAGATTACCTTACTAATCCTTTCAACAGCACGTCCATCGAACGCGACCACAAACCCATGCAAATCTGCAAGCGAGGCCAGCCCTCCGTCGCCGTCAAGATCGAAGGCTCCAACCAGCCCATGTACGGTCGCCACTTGGAAGAAGACGATATCCTCTACTCTGCTATTAGCAGAAAGAGTATCGATACGCTCAAGGAGTACTTCAGGAGCGATGTTAGTCAGGATGAGTGGAAGTTGATTGTGCAGTTGAAGAATGTGCTTGATGTGCAGTAAAGGATGGTCTGTGGTAGATGGGCATGGTGGTGGTGGTGTATGATTTTAGACGTTTAGCTAGTGGTTTACATTTTTCTTCCTGCCTTCTTTAGGCGCGAGCAATAGCATTTTTGTGGCGTTTTAGTGCAACATAATCTATCCTCATCTCTTTCTCTGATACCCTCCTTCCTCCCGCTCGAACCCCGTTTCATCCTCTTCGTTGCCATTGTGAGGAGGCTAGGCCGACATGTGGTAGCGGTGCAGCGTACCCGATGCACTCGCTGGCGTAGTTTGGTGTGCATATCAATGATTTTGAACGTTTGACGTCTGCGGAAACTTGGAGCTTGATGCGAGATACTGGGTCGATATTGGTGGATGAAGAAGGGTGACACTCTGTTGACGATGATTTAAGCGACTGGTGCTTTGTGAGTGCTGGAAATAGAGCGCGCGCAATCTCGAGCGACAGGACTGAGGACATGGCGAATACAGAATGTTCGTTTAAACAAATCTTGTTTTGCAAACTTTGGATATGGGAAACCTGAATCGAAGTTGTATCGTTGCTATCGCCGGGTAGTGATGACTTCTATCCCGACCCGAAACAGCGCGTAGTTATACTTGCTCCGCGGCATTCTCGTGCTGCTTGTGCGTGTTTGCTAAGTACGAGCTGACTAAATGACTAGACAGATATTAAGGCGGAGGAGTGGCTCAGGCATGGTTACGTAGGCTCATTTCTTTCCATTGAGGACTTTGTTGCGGAGGAGCCTCTGCGGAACGCGTAGGAGAGTGTTGGTGCTATACGCGATTGGCTGGGTCGCACCTGCGATTAGCGGGCGCAGTAACGGAAGGATCAACAAGGAACGATTGCGCCAGCCTCCCGCGACGTCTTTTGGAAAAAGTTGCGAAGACCGCAGACGCCTGTACACTCTTTTCATCCTTCGTTCTTCATGCTTTCTTCGTTGCGAAAGGCCGCAATTTTTGGGTCGGTTGGGTGAACGCGTCTATGGGGCTCGGTGCAGGATCGCATCGGCGACGAGTCAGGGCTACCACCTTCTCAGACCGCTGCGACATGCGCTGCTGATTCGCGAAATGCTGTGCGAAGCTATGCAGCAGATTGCATTAGAGCGCGATAACAACTGAGTTTCCGGTCATGTACGTGTACTTCGTCATCGCGTTCCCAGCTGTCTGGACTGGACTGGAAGCTAGGTACGTATCTGCGCACTCTTCGGCGCTGAGCTCCTTTCTTCTCTATGCGTGCCAATAATTGTTTTGACATTTCCAAGGCTGTCATCAATACCCTCGAAATGTTGAGATCGAAGAAAGGACGTCATCATGCTCGACTCGCCAGTGTAGCGCCCGGCACGGTCCCGAACTTTAGCTTCACCCGATCCACAATTTCAGCCGCATCTTGATCTCGAATAGGCTCAAAATGTGTTTCCGCGGAAAGATCTGAGCCAGGATCGCCCATGCACGTATTCGATACCTACCAATCGTGACCGTAGAAGAGCATCTCAATGTCTGATCAACACCAGACTAACATACAAGCGGCGATCATGCCGCCTGTGTACAACATTGCTTATCGAAATCTCATCATGGTGGGTCATACTAAGATCGTGGCGCGAGTGCCTCTGTCATGTCCTGCGAAAGTTCTGTCCGAAATTTGCCAGCTTATTGCTTCACAAGTTACAGTCTGGTGAAAAACACACATCATGGCCCTTCCAAATGCTTCACGACCTGTTTCTTGGTCGAATACAACAGCAGCTTCAACAAGACCGCCAAGTCCTGTCAACATCGAAAAGGACCATGACAAGAGTCGCCCACCGTTGACGATAGCGGACGGGAATCTAGGTAACGATCCCGAGAAAGGTAATCCACCGAATACAGGTCAAGAAGCAACACCCAGCCCTCCTCATACCTCATCGCAAGATCGCCCTTCGGCGCTCGACTGGGACGGTCCAAACGATTCTCTAAATCCCCATAACTGGAGTGCAGCGCGGAAATGGTATCAAACATACACGATATCAGGCATCGCATTCGTGGGAACATTCGCATCATCTGTCTTCACACCTGCCATCGAACAATCAGCATCAGAGCTCCACTCCACCCAACTCATCGCAACCTTCGCATACTCCATATACGCCCTCGGGCTGGCCTTCGGCGGACCCTTCGCCGCGCCTCTGAGCGAGACATTCGGACGGCGACCCCTCATCTTCATCAGCCTGCCTATCTTCGCGCTCTTCATACTGGGGACGGGTTTCGCGCAAAGTATGGCGAGTCTGGTGGTGCTGAGGTTCTGGGCTGGTTTCTTCGCTGCTCCCAGTTTGAGCATGGGGTCAGGCACCCTGAGCGATATCTGGCCGCCTGAGAAGCGTTCTGGTCCCATGTCGCTGTATGTCGCAACACCTTTCATGGGCCCAGCTTTAGGACCGATCTTGGGTGCTGCAGTGACACAAACACGTGGCTGGCGATGGACGTCATGGTTGATACTCTTCTTTACTATTGTGCTAGTCATTGCGCCTGCGCCGTTTTATAAGGAGTCGTATAAGCCCGTCCTCCTGCGTCAGCGCGCAAAGAAGCGAAATCTTCCGCTGCCGCGATCGCCGACTGAAGGCATGTCGGTGCCGAAGATTGTCAGTACATATGCGACCAAGACGCTCACTCGACCTATGCATATGCTCCTCACCGAGCCGATCGTGGCCACGTTCAATACGTACTCTGCATTCAACTTCGGCTTGCTATACGCCTTCTTCGCCGCTTTTCCATACGTCTTCGCGACAGAATATGGCTTCGACAGTGTCTCCACAGGTTACACGTTCCTGGGTTTGGGCGTTGGCGTTATCATTGCTACTATTTGTATCGTCTCTTTCAGTAAGCTTTACTACCTGCCTCGCGTACGCAAAGCGATTGCAGAGAAGACACCAGCACCAGCCTTCGCAACGTCGCGACTAGCACCTGAAAAGCGATTGCCTCTTGCATTCGCCGGTGGCCCTATTCTCACTATTGGCCTCTTTCTCTTCGGATGGTCGGCCGCTTACCGCGTCCATTGGATCGTACCGACCATCGCCGAAGCCTTCTTCGGAGGCGGTAATATGCTCATCTTCATGGCGTGCATGATGTATATTACGGACACATACGGACCATTGTACAGCGCCAGTGCCATGGCTTCGAACGCCATATTGCGATATGTACTTGGCGGGACCTTTCCTCTTTTCGCAGTCCAGATGTTTCGACGGCTGGGCCCGCAGTGGGCGTGTACGTTGTTGGGTTGTTTGAGTATACTGGGTGCGTGTATACCATTCGTGTTGGCGAGGTATGGCGAGACGTTGAGGAGTAGGAGTGGGTATAAGAGGAGCGGTTAGACAAGCCAAGTGAAGAGCAATAATTGACCACAACCTTCAACTTGCCTAGCAATTCCATTGAGACGAGATATGCGTTACATTCGCGCGATACTCAGACGTTCGCTGGACGAAAGCGTTGTAGGTTTGGTGTTTAAGTCTTGTTAGATCGATTGAAACCACGGGACACTGTTCGGCAGTTTCGGCGCAATGATGCCGCGAGACAAATTACGTACCCCGAGCGTAAAAACACATGTGTACCCGTACGTCGATACTCAAAACAACCCCATATATTTCCAAAGCAACAATGCGTTTTCCAAACCCTCTCAATGCAGACTGGGCATGGCCACTTTACAGGGATGGGCCCATCGAAGGAGCCTTCGAACTCGACCTTGCCAATGGCATCGACGAGGCCGTCGCAACAAGCGTCACACGTCCCTGGCTCTTCGCCTTTAAGCCCACCACGTCTACACCAAACGGACGAAATATCCTTATTCTAGGTGGAGGAGGATACGTCGAGCTCATGGTGGGAAGAGAAGGTGTGCAGGTAGCGAGATGGCTGGCAGGGCTAGGATTCCATGCCTTCGTGCTCATACATCGTTTTCCGAATAAAGAGACGGGCATTCAAGCGCCAATAGACGACGCCAGGCGGGCGCTCACAATGTTCTATGAGAAGGGCTTTGGAGTACGCCCTATGGGTGTATGCGGTCTCTCATCTGGTGGTCATCTCGCTGCATCGCTACTCTCGACGTATCCCACCTGTTGGAGCAACCCGAATGCGGAAAGTGGCGTTCCATACCTCGAATTCGCTATCATTGGCTATGCGCCCATCTCGACGAATGCAAAAGGACGCCAGATCATTGCGAACAAGCCAGCGCTGGAGCCGCCGGAGAAACAGGCGCTTTACGATACGGTGCAGCCAGACGTACAGTTGGAGAGCCGGGTTCCACCAACCTTCATAGTGTATGCTGGAAACGATCCGGTCGTGCCGGCAGTGAATGCTTATAGGCTCGCTGAAGGCATCATGAAAGCTGGTGCCCCTGTAGAGCTTCACGTCTTCTCGGATGCACCGCATGGGTTCGCGCTGGATACGCCAGGCCTTCCGGTGAGCGATTGGCCGAGCATGTGTGAGAAGTGGATGAAACAGAGTGGCTTCATAGAATAAGTGCGAGGCATTGCGTTGTGCAGACGTCTACTCAGCGGAGAGCGTGCCATCGCTGTGTTGGGAATCAACAGTTCATGCAAGCTCTCGCATACCTCTGTACATCCGGTGAGACCAGGCTGATCTGTGATGTGCCTGCTCCAAATGACAGCCGGATACGGATCAGGCTGAAACGGGTGAGTCGGCAAGGAAGCAGCAAGACAGGTCAGTGAGTTCAAGCGACATCCGTCACATGTGGTATGGAGTCGATGGTTGCGATACCCGACTGCAGTACCAAATATCAAATGGCGTATGGTGTGGCTGTGAGGCGTGTGGCGAGTAAAAATGTCACGGTGGCGGGGAGGAGAGCAGGTCTGGGCAGGAACCGACGCCTAGCGCAGAAGCCGGGCAGGGTGACGTACCCACCTTTCGGTCGCGCCTGCCCGCGCCTAGAGGCAGCATCCCTCGCGCCTCGACTCCCGCCATGAGCCAACACGCAATATTGCTCCTCGATACTTCAGACGACCGCCGGAATAATGGTGCGCATAACACAAAGACGACACCATGGGAACTCGAACTGACCATCGCAGGCGTCGCTTTTGCGGCAACTCGTAGCCGGCCCTCGCGCCAGGCATGCTGAAGCTGGCCTCGACCTGTGCTATGTGACCGACAACAGTACAGTCGCCCCAAGAAGAATCCCATGGTTCGCCCTCTGACAGCGTCTAGTAATCGCTACTTCGGGCCCTAGCGGCACCTACCCGCAGCGCGCCTATCGCAACCCGCTTGACTCGCTCGTAAAGTTTCTCGACTCGAAACATGGCGACGATTGGGCCATATGGGAGTTCCGCGCTGAAGGGACGGGCTATCCCGACTCAGAGGTCTACGGTCGCGTCTACCATTATCCCTTCCCCGATCACCACCCGCCGCCTTTTGCCCTGATACCGAACATCATGGCCAGCATGCGCAACTGGCTCCATGAGAAGGAGGGGCGCGTCGTCGTCGTACACTGCAAGGCCGGGAAAGGGCGATCGGGAACTGCTAGTTGCAGTTACCTCATCAGTGAGGAAGGCTGGCCGATGCACAAGGCTCTGGACCGCTTCACCGAGCGGCGCATGCGTCCCAACATGGGCAAAGGCGTCAGCATCCCCAGCCAGCTCCGATGGATAGACTACGTGGATCGCTGGGCCAAGCACGGCAAGTTGTATGTCGAGCGACAGGTCGAAATACTTGAGGTACACTGCTGGGGCCTGAGAGACGGTGTCAAAATCCAAATCGAGGGCTTCGTCGAGGATGGCAAGCTCATCAAGAACTTCCACACCTTCACCCGCGACGAGAGAGAGATTGTGCGGGGCGAAGTCAAGACTACCGGCATGGCACAGGCAGTGCAGGAGGTCATGTACAAGAACGGTTTCGGCCCATCCAAGACGAGCGAAGGTCCCAAGAATGGCTCGACTTCCTCCCTCGAGCAGCAGCAGCAGCAGAGCAATGTCGATGGCACCACCACGGCCGAGCCAAGATCGTCGCGCGAGAGTCTACCTACAGGCACAGGCGACGTCGTCTTCCGTCCTGCCAAGCGTGTAGTTCTGCCCACCAACGACATCAACATTGACGTCGAGCGTCGTAACAAAGCCGCCTTCGATTTGACCATGGTCACCGCTGTCGCGCACGTGTGGTTCAACACATACTTCGAAGGGAACGGCCCTGAGCAGAATGGCAATGTCGACCAGTCGGGCATGTTTGAGATTGCATGGGAAGCCATGGACGGCATCAAAGGCTCATCTCGAAAAGGCACACAAGCTTTCGAGCGCATAGCCGTAGTCTGGCGCGCACTCTCTAGCGAAGAAGGCCGGCCTGGTGTTGTCATTACAGAACCGAAGGAGGGTGAGCCTGTGCAACAAGCCGAGCCCGCAGATTGGAGAGGTACCAAGGGCGTGGAGCCGTCCGAAGACAAAGATCTAGGTGTCCGCACAGCGAGCCCACCCAACGAGAAGTCCGACATCAGCCGAGCGAACAGCGTCCGAAGCGAGAACAAGAAGGGTACCACCATTGTCGAAGCTCCCGGCCGGAGGGACAGCGGAGATAGTGACACCAAGCATGTCCGACCACATGGCCCGAATGGGGAAAAAGTCCTAATGGAGCCGAACGGTTCTGCTTCTCGAACAAGCACAGACGTGACAACGAGTGGGCCGACAACGGCAATCTCAGACCCCACGCAACCAGATCGTCCTGACAATTCTAGTCATGTTGCTAGCCACTCGCGATCCGCAGACCAGCCTACTGGGTCACACCAGAGCGGGGGCCACATTGGCGGAATTGCGGAGAGCTTGAAGTATCACGTCTCAGGAGCAGCTCACACCAACGATCTACCTGATGGAAAGCCTGAGAGTGAGATGAAGGATGCGAAGGAGCATGGCCTCGGGCACATGCATTTTGGCAAGAAAAAGACAAGTTCGTAGGTGCCTATACCCTTACGGCGACGGCAAAACTCGTGCATCACGTCGTTTTCTTCGGTAATGCGGGGCGTTATTTGGAGCTGCATGACAGAACCGGAAGCTTGCGGTTGGCGTCTGGTCAGCGTATCACATGTGCGCACGAATCGTGCTTTGCGCGTGTTGCATGGCGCTGTATGCATTGATGAGGCGTTGTACAGCGCGCTTCTTTCGTTATGAGAAAGTGTTTTGGGTTTGTAGGATTGAGGTTGGTTTCGCTGTTTCTCAGATACACCACTTGCTTTCGACCCACTAGGGAACAACAGATACTTCTGATTAGAAATTCGTCAACACCAAGAACCCTAATGTATGCGCGACTGTATATTCGTGCAGCATGGGAGAAGTGAGGCGAGCTGTCCACGGGTGCTCGGTAATGCGCTCGATACCTAGCCGATGCAGCTACTGCATTCCTTCCTGGTGAGGCAGGGCCACTCAGCGCGACACACGAACGACCATCACTGCAGCTCAGCAGCAGCCGATGGGAACACAACGTCAAAAGATGAGCCACTCCGGTAATATGCATGTGCGTAGAGAGCACAGTGCGTCTTTGCGTTACCGGCAACGCAGGGAAGTGTGATGTAGAGACAGCCGCAGCGCCACCGGACCAGCCCGCAGGTATAAGAGCGTCACGCAGTCGACGGCCGAGTTCTGTGATCCGTATACATGCCCTCGAGAGCGAGAGGTGCAGATAAACGATGAAAGATTGATTGGGACCGGCGAAAGCGAGCGCGTCCACACTCCTGCAAGGCTGAAAGCATTGTCAGACGAGGCTGAGCTACGCTCTGCCTTGACATTGGTTACCTTCTCACCGGTCATCACGACATCGCTCTTTTTTTTCAGCCTGTCTATGCATTATAGCCTGCTCAGGCCAATACATCGACGAAACGTTGCTCCTACAGGAAGGTCGTGGCTAGGCAGCAGATTCGGCTGAAAGAGTTCATTAGGTATGTGCGGCCTCCACTCCACCACCACCCTGTACTGATATGGTGATAAGACGATCTATTCGAGCAAGCTGGCTCCCAACAAGTTCAGCCTTGTCGGAGTTCGCTATTCAGAGCTCGTCATTTGCCAGATCCCGAATTAGGTACTGCGGGGTAATCGAGAACGGTAATACAAGACTGCAGCCTAGTAGTGTGTTGTGTGGGCGAGAGATCTGATTAGAGAAAGTTGTGGGTCGGGAAAGGAGGCAGAGTGAGGTTAGGCTTCACCTTGCGGCTCTGTCGGTGGATAAAAGGGTGTGAGACCTAGGTCCTCCTCTTGTCTCAGCCTTGAGACTGTCTCATCTGCAATTGCTTCATTTCTTGAACGGCTCGATCCCAAGTTTACGTTTTACGACTTCTCCCAGACCCCTATCTCCAGCAGCATACTCAACAATAAGGCAATAGCAGAGAGCCAGCCTCGCATCTTGGCAAGTTCACGACCCATGAACGGACCGGACAATTCGAAGACTTCTTCCACCAAACCTTCCTTACCTGCCACAGCTAGCAAAAAGCTCTCCGACACCTCATCATCGTCACCAGTCATTGTTGCAACCCCTTCCGTGAAGTCCGATCCGGACGACATCTCGCTGCACGAGCCAAAGATGGATTCTTCCCAAGAGACTGTCGAAGCTCATGTGGCTGATACGGCTCAGACTAGCGATGAGAAGCAGACAGCTGTTTCTGTCGAGCATACTGAGGTGCCAAAGTCTGAGCTAGTCGTTGCGAAGAAGAAGAGTGTCAGCAGGCGAGGGAAACACGCATCAAAGAAGTCAAGGCGTAAAGCAGAAGAGACGTCTACATCGGACGATAGTGGCTCTGAGAGCGACAGTGAGTCGGAAGAGAATAGTGAGGACGAGAAAGCTAAGCGTAAGAAGAGGCGGAAGTTGGCCGCAAAACGAGCAGCAGCGAAGAAGAAGCAGCGGGCGAAGGCGAAGAGCAAGAAGAGCAAGAGTAGGAAGCACGATTCAACAAGCGAGGATGAGAGTTCAGCTGATACCTCCGACTCAAGCTCGGACTCAGATTCAGAGGCAGATGACAAGAAGAGCCGCCGGAAGGCTTTGCGAGCCAAAGCCAAAAAGAAGAAGAACAAGAAGCTAGACAGCTCTAGCGACGACAGTACCTCTGGCATTTCGAGCTCATCCGAAAGCGAGTCGGATTCTGAGGACGAGAAATCCAAACGTAAACGCGCAAAGGCGAAAGCAAAGCGGAAGGCAAAGAAAGCAAAGAAGGCCGAATTATCTGAATTTTCGTCAATGACATCGTCTTCGGAGGACGATCTCGATGCGCCGGCTCCACCGCCAGAGCCTCCGTTGCCAGGAGATAACCTTGACACTCAAGTGACCAAAGTAAGTGGTCTGCTCAACAGTCTCAAAGCACAACAAGCTTCTCTCAACGCTGCCGCTGCCGCCGCCGCCGTATCTACTACGAAGCTTGACAAGCCAGTCAAGAAGAACGCCCTCGAGTTCAAGCGCGTCGACCAGGTTTTCGACATGAAGATACGCGATTGGAAACTCGTTGAGAGCAACGCCGACCAAAAAGACGAGTTTGACTGCGTGTTCACCGTGCGCAGGAGACTCAACTGGGAAGGCAAGTATCAAGAGACACAATTGGATATCAAATCCAAGTTACTTCGCAACGCACTCCAAGAAGTTTTCAAGGACTGCAAGAGCATCAGCCTGGTGGAAGACATCCCGCAGATTGACCCTCACACGCTGTTCCACTACTACGACGAATTGAAGACCTATATCAAGAAGACGCTGAAGCCAAAGCTGAAGAAGGCAAAGAAGTCGAAAGAGCAGAAGCGCGTCAAACAGCAGATTGCATCATGCAAACTGCTCTTGAGTTACATTGATGAGGATTACACTGCGACGCGCAAGGCTCTCCGGCCCATGCTCAAAGCGGGTACGATCACGTACGACCTCGTTTGGGCATTGTTCAAGCCTAACACGATCGCCTTCACTCCCACGTATCACAACAAGGATGATCCGCGATGCTTCAAGGTCGAGACCGCGTATGAGTATGAGAGCTGGATGACGGGTGTCAAGTCCTGGTATGTAGACGGCAAGTATCTTGAGTATGACGGCAAGTCGTTTGGCCTTGGAGACCATCAGATCACGATTCAGGCGTTCAAGGGGCACAAGAAGATTACTAGTCTCTCGGCTTATCCGTTGAAGTACCACAAGGATCCTGAGGTGAGTCGTTGACCGGTTGATCGAGCGTGCATTTGGCTAACGATCTTGCAGAGCATCAAGAAGCAACTCGTCGATCGAGGCAAGAAGTTTGTCGCTCTTCAAGGCATGAACTACCGCCTCCAGAAAGGCATTGCATACATGAAGCACAAAAACAACATCATCCGCTTCATCATCAATGGCCGCGTCATGGTCGATCCTGCCATCTTCCGCCGCATTAATCCCAACTATCCGCTCTCGTACCTCAAACAAGACGAGCTTGCACAGAATGAGGAAAACGATGATGACGATGACGATAGTGACGACTGCTGCTGTGGATCTGACGAGGGCGAAGAAGACGAGGAGAAAGACAAGATGCGCATCGTCATGTGGAAGGACAAGAAGGGCAAGAAACACCCCATCCGCGTGCCACAAAGCGTCATCGACAAGGAAAAGGGCGACAGCCCCGACAAGCAGGTCGAGACCGACGAAGACGGCTCAGAGAACAAGCAGCAGTGCTTCACCGAAGAAGAGCTCCTCATTGCCTCTCCCGTCGTCCTCGGATTCGCCTTCTCGGAGAAACTCTGGCTCGAATTCTCGCTCGCCGGCATCGACGACATCAAATGGAACGACGAAGCCTTCTCCAGCCTCGTCCTGCCCAGCCGCATCAAGCAGAACCTCAAAGGCCTCGTCTCTTCCCACCGCTTCAACGCCGCAAAGACCATCGACGACGTCATCCAAGGCAAAGGCAAAGGCCTCAACGTCGTTCTTCACGGCCCACCCGGTGTAGGGAAAACACTAACCGGCGAATCCATCGCCGAGTACCTCAAATGCCCACTCTACGCCGTCTCAGCAGGCGAACTAGGCACCAACAGCCGCTCACTCGAAACCGATCTAAACCGCATAATGGATATCACGCATTCGTGGGGCGCCATCCTCCTCCTCGACGAAGCAGACGTGTTTCTCGAAGCGCGCCAACCCCACGACATCCACCGCAACAGCCTCGTATCTGTGTTCCTGCGTCTGACAGAGTACTACCAAGGCATCCTCTTCTTGACGACAAACCGCGTGGAAACCTTCGATGAAGCGTTCCAAAGCAGGATCCACATGGGTATCCGCTACGACAACCTGGAAGCCAAGGCGAGGAAGAAGATCTGGCAGCACCATATCGGCAAGGTGGAGCAGATGGGTCGTGACGCCGAGGCTGAGAAGAAGAAGGGAAAAGATAAAGACAGTGATGAGGAAGGTACTGCGAAGGAGGGGAAAGAAGATAAAGGTGGGAAGACGATGAAGCCGTTTACCGAGGTGGACTTTGATGAGCTGAGTAAGAGGAGTATGAATGGGAGACAGGTATGTTTTGTTGAGGTGGTGATATGCGTGGATGTCGGCTAACACCTTGTGCAGATTAAAAACACGGTCAAGACATCGCAGTCGATTGCGCTTGCAGAGAAGTCGGTCTTTAGTATGGAGCACGTCAAGCGCGTGCTTGAGGTTGCGGAGGCTTTCGAGGATGATATGCGCGGTGGTGGGGGTTACCGTGATGCGAAGAGGATGTATACCTAAGGCGGGTTTCTTTCATCGGACGGACTGTGAGGTTGCCGTTTTGAGATGTCTTTCGCTTTCGCTTGGATGTGATGGATGCTGGTAGGTCGTTGAGCGGCTTGCTTCTTTTGTTTATACGTCTCCTCTCAAGTATGTTATTGTAACGTCGATTAATTCTTCGAGGTCCATGACAGGTCTGCACGCTTCGTTCGCGGTTGCCTCTGATACGCGTGGCTCCTTCCAAAGTGACAGTAGATGTGGGAAGGCGCAGACGTGGCTTACAAATGTCATGATGCTGTCATGAGCGTTCCTGCCGGTAGATTTAGTGCTGCCGGCGCTTCGGGAATAGCGCAAAAGCCGATGCTGGACGCCTTTGAATCTTCGACGTCAGCTAGGCATGCACTGCGACTAGTGGGACATGATATCAACAGCGCGATTTATGTGCCTTTCCAAGCAAAGTATGTAGGGTCGTCATCTGAATTTATGTGTGGTGTTGTTTGGGAGCCGTTTAGATCTGGAGATGGCATCCCACCTATCCACACGCTCCTGCATCACCTGCGGCCATGGCTGGCTATCGCATCTACGCGCAGGATGATCCATAGCCTAAATTGACGCGAACTAGGCCAACTGACGTCGTCTCTAGTGATGAGTTCTAGGCCCCGTCTCAATCGTGCCAAGCAGCAGTGGCTGGTATCAACTCCACAGCGTCCCCACGCAACCTCGGTGGCCTTTTCTGGGGCGCGTCAGCTCCAGCGCGGAAATACTTCAACTCTCACTTTTATTCCCGCCAACGTTGTGCCCACTGCTGCCGCTTGGATCCTCGCATTTGCCCGTCGCTGTCAAGCACTCGGACCAAGCTCACGCGCTGCCCGATCGCCGCACGCGCTGCACAATGGATGACGAAGGCACGCAGCCCTCGACGAGTCCGGATCCGTCCACCACCAGCGCGACAGGCACCCACGGCGATGCGCCGCCAAAGAAGAAGCAAAAGCGCAACAAGCCGACGCTGAGCTGCGAGGAGTGTGTCGAGCGCAAGACCAAAGTGAGTGCAGCGCGCTGGCGCAATGGCTGCCCGAGACTGAACCGACGACGCAGTGTGACCGAACTCGTCCTCATTGCTTGGCCTGCATCAAGCGACAATCAACGTGCAAATACTCCGACATCGCCAACCTGATCGCGACTTCCACAGACAAGTAAGTTCCCATGGCATCCCTGGACGCGCATCTGCTGAGCCTTTGCACAGGGTTGGCGCCGGTCGCACTGCGGGACGCTCCAGAAAAACGAGCGCGAGGCCTTCGTTGCACCTTGGCAGCGACCCGCACCCACATGGCAACAAGCCCGTTCAGGTAATACACATCCCTTGGTCCTGTCGTAGCATTGCGAACCTCCTGCGAACTCTGACTCGTTTGACAGGCCCACATCCAGGTACCACCAACGCCAGTCAGGGCCCAATATCGTAGCGTGTCCTTGTCATCATCAGGGTCCTCGCCATTCCTGTTATCAAACATACCCTACTCTAACCACACACCCGCGCCATTCTTTGGACTGGGTTCGGAACATCCCTTTGCTAATTACTGGACGAGTCGCGGCGGTCTCGCCGAAGTGGTCGGCGTGCTGCCAGCTAAAGAGCAGGCAAATATTCTGGTGGACAAGTACTTCGATGCTGTCGACCCAGTGTACCCTATGGTACATCGCAGGAACTTCTATGCCGATTACCAACGTTTCTGGTCACTGCCATTAGAGGAGAAACATGCAGCAGATCCCGTGCTGGTTGCTCTTCACTTTGTTGTGTACGCTATGGGTACGCAGTTCATCCGTACCACTGATAATGCCGAGCGAGCGAAGATTGCCGAGTTCTACATATCAGCTGCTCAGCAGGCGTTGCGAATATCTTCGTACCTCAGTCGAGCTTCGGTCAGAACACTGCAGGCCATGGTTCTGATAGGATACTTTTTGATGAACGACAACCATGCTTCTGATGCATGGGCTTTTGGTGGAGTCCTAGTACGGCAAGCGTACGCCATGGGATTACATCGCGACCCAGACATCATTGCGCCTCGGTGCTCACTCAGTGACAAGCAGCAACGGCGGAAGCTATGGCAAGCCATATATTTCCAGGACACATTCCTTACCGTTTTACTAAAACTCCCACCGACCAGTGTTTTCTCAGACATACAGCCAGAATCCCTGAGCGATGACCTTGATGAATACATCCCGAACGGTTCTTCAAACAACGGCACGACAGACCCCGTGATCAATCCTATGAGCATCAGCAACATCGCCTCGAACCACGATCTCTATCCGTCCTACGAGTTGTCAGATCGAAGATACATCCGCTCGATGTGGCACATGGCCAATCTTGTATCCCGCACTGTCTGCATTCCACGTTCGTTGGCAACGCCCTTGACAACCTCAATATCGCACAAGGCCGAGCTGGTGAACGAATACTTTGCGCTGCACAAGAGCTTTCCAGCAGATCTTACGGCATCTGACGAAGTCACTATACGTAGTATGGCAGAAACAGATCCACGCGGGTTACGACAGAACTTATTCTTCCGAAGCAACTTCTGGCATTGCGTCATGGCCATACAAGCGGATGAGAACCCGGCCGAGGGTGTACCATGCGACGTCAAAGGTGCGCTGGACGCAGCTAGAATGGCATTGCAGTCTTTTTTCCATTTCTGGGAGTATCTCAGAATCGATGCCAGTGTGTGGTGGGTGTTCCAACACCGCGCGTTTGAGGAAGCGGTAAGTCGAAAACACTGCGTACAACTACTAGGTTACTGACATGTCTCTTAGCTCCTCATGGCTCGCATCCTTGGTCAACAAGCGCAACCGCTTTCACCCAGTCATAATGGCATGCCTCCTTCAGCAGACCCCTTACTCAAGGAAGCGAAGGAAGATGCGCGGAAGTGTCTCGATATCTTGGATCTGGTCGGCATCGCACCGGAGATGCAGAAGACGAGGACCGAGGTGCTCAGAACTGCGTTTTCGGATATATTGTGGTAGTTGCGTGTAAAGATAGGCTAGATAGCTGCGGCGGCAGCGTCGATTCACCTGATAATGTAATATAATAGGGAATCTGAGATCAATACAAGAAGATATCAGGGAGGTTGCTACTGGCGAGGGATACAAGCAAGAAAACGTTCCGGTGTGGGGCGATGCGGATTGACTATGTACATGCCTGGGCAGACAGAACATCTGTTTCAGGCACAAACGCCGTAATTATGGGGTTCAAGTGCTTATGGTCGGCGATTTCATGTGGTCAGTTGCTGCAGTTTCTGCCGCGGTCATCGTGTAGTCGGACCTTTGCCAGGCCAGCATTTGCTAGCCCGTTTCACGCGCCGTTGTGCGGACGGACCCGTTACGTTTGTAAGCAAGATGTCAGCTATACGTTGTTGTACAAGACGCATAGTTCAATAAAGACGAGAAGGCGATTCTGACTTAGACTGCCTAAGGAGGGCATGGCCTCGGTTCGGGCTGATTGTCGGAGTTCAATCTCGACATGCGGGATCATCGTGATAGCTCTGTGCTCAAGTAGTTAGCCAGACTCATACGATACACATACAACCATCATTCAACCCGACCTTGAGGCTCACCACCACGGGTTCTTCCATTGCAATAACAGACAATGTGACAGCTCGAAATCAGACATTTCCTTGATGCCCCGACCCACTGGATCAGCTAATCAATCGCAATGGAGCGTTTTTCGACAGCAACTTTGTTTTCCATGAGCGGTGTTGATCGCCCATCTCATGTTACCGATACAGCGGAAGACAAGGCTAGGTGATCGACGGTCAGCGTGGATCGTTACTGAGGATGGCACGAAAGCGAAATGCGGATGAAAGGGGAGAAGGGCCTGGAGCGGTGAGCGACGAAGGGGTTATACGGAGGTGATCTAGATGATCTACGCGGGCAGGCAGTGAGAGATATTGTAGAGTCTGGAATTGGTTATAGTCGGGGTGAGCTCGTTCTGGCTTTCGCGCTAGTATCTGATGAGTCTCCTTGCGAGGAATATCGGTTGTCGGCTTTGAGAGTTCGAGGTTAGGTGCCGGTGGTAACCGGGCTGGATTTCATCTAGACCGAGAGCGGATAGTCATGTCGGATGCACAAATGTAACTATTTTGATGAACGTGCAGGTGCTTGAACGCAGCAACAACTCTGCTAAGTGACACGGAGGCATAGATGCAAGACATGTAAATTGATGCAGAATTCTATTACTATGGGGTATCGTGCAGTGCTTCAAATGAAGACTTCTAACTAAAAACGCTCATGAACCTTTGCGGCCTTTCCAGTCGATTTGCTATCGAGAGTGGAGTCGCTGGCCCCTCCAGGGCTGCCTCTCCTTTCACGCTCTGTCGTGTGTTGACGACTCTTCTCTGATTGTTGTCGCTTCTCACGTTCGTCTAGGACGGTGGACGTAACGTAGCCAGGCAGTCCCTGCTGTTGCTGCCATGCTTCTGATGGTTGGCTTCTGCCCAGTATTATCTCCTCGTCAGAGCTGGCGCTCTCTCTCCGAGCTCTGGAGGTAGTGATTGTGATCGACTTCTTTATCGAAGGCTTGAGCGTGCCCAGTTGGGTGCCCGACTGCAGCGGGCCGGAGTTCAGTGAGGGTTTACTCCAGGGTAGAGCTGAGGCTGAGCGAGTGATCTCGAGAGCCTGCTTCATGAGCGGCCTCAGAGTCGCAATGGAACCAGCTGTTATGCCCAATCCCACCTCCACTGTGCTCCAGATCGCAAAATCGGTTGTTCGGTAGAGGAAGTCGCCCTTGTATCCCTTCAATGAGGTCGTGTACGGGAGACGGATGATCGTTGCTGTCGAACCACTATCGATTTGTTAGAAACGTTCCTATGCGGCTCGCGAAATACTTACATTGCAGCAAGAGCAATGACCGATGCGACTATGACTTTCATGCGCTTCTTCATGTGAAGATCCTTGACGATCAGAACCGGGAGAATCGCAAACACCCAGTCCGCAAACGCGTTGAGTCCAGAAACCACGAACGTGAAGTTCATGACTAGTGTCGCTGACAAGCAAGTGCCATGATGATTAGGGTCCAGGTCCCACCAGAACGAGACCGGCTTGCACTGGAAGATGACGACCGATGTGTATGCGACTCCCACGATGGCAGAAACTACCATGATGAACCGGATGAGCCAGATGTGCATCGGTACGACGGTAATGCGCAGCAAGAAGAACCCGACGGCGATCTTGAGCATGCATGTCGATAATGTGTAGAATATTTCGCAGAAGAACCAGAAGTTTAGGGCCGTTTGCGCTTGTTCGTCGGTGAGTTTCTCGCGGCGAACACCTGTTCCGTGGAGCGCACCGCCGATTTGAGACACGAGATAACCGGTGAAAAAGAAAAGTGTGACGACCATGCAGTAGTCGTCAATGCCGAATCCCTTCACCATGAAGATCCTACATTCTTATCAGCGACGCGTCCAAAAACAATGAAGATAGCAAGCAGATCTTACCTGACATAGCAACGAAGCCCAACGGTGATATATGTTAAGATCAAGAAGGTGAGGGCTATAGCCAGCACCGAACCACTTCGGTCCTCCATACTCGGTGGTGTGTCGGGAGAATCGTCAAAATAAGGTTATGTAGGCGAGGGAGAGGATTGATGAGTCTGGAAAACCGCGATTCGAGTACGATCTTGCAGCATATTGTATTTCGACAAGTTCGGCCTCCCCCTCGTCGCTGATCGCGCGAACAGACGTCTCAACACTTTCTCCGAGCCGTGTGTCTCCTGGCATTGTGAACGCTAGAATACTGTTAGCAAGACCACCGACGCTGCTCTGGGTATCCTTGCGACGGTAGTCGACGCAGGTTACTGTTCGAGCCAGGTTCATTGTGGGGCAGATCCATTATGGCGAGGCAGGAAGATCGGCAACGTGCTTCGCTAAGCGTTGCCACGCGAGAAAGGGGAGTGCGAGTCGTTTGCTCGGCCATACAATGAGGCCATTCGGGCGCCAAAAGCAAACGGATCTGTCTCTAGCCTTCTACTAAATCCCCACTGATGAAAGCCTCTGGTTGCTTTTGTCAATCTGGAGGTTCCAATGGTGAGGCGTGCAGCGGGAGCTTGAGTCGGGAGGAGCATTTAGCGAGTCAAATGTGTGCACGGAATCATGCAAGCGTGGACGTCACCGCGTCGAGGTGCACAATCCCATGGCGAGGAAAGAACTCCGAAGAATCCCACCTTCCCTGAACGGGCGAAAGGAGAAAGGGCGATCATGCTGCATGTCAAACTGCTTTTGGCTTGAAAGAGCAAAGGCCTTACAATATGTACAGGCATCGAAGTGCCGGTTCTCTGCGGGTCTCCAGGGTTCAGGAGCCGTTCCATAAGAGTCTGACAGCTCTCTGGCCGTCCCTGCCGCAACTTTGTGCGCGATTGCGCGTTGGTGCGTGTGAAGAATTCCTGAGGGTGCTATCCGGCGCCGTCCAAACCAGACGTTGGGAGCAAACTCTATGAGGACGGAGGATAGGGTAGGTAGCGCCTCCGTGCCGTACCGAACCACCATCTTTGTGCCCTACGAACGTTCCCCGCTCCCCGGTAGTGGTCTTCAGCTTGTAGGTGGCTTTCGTCCTCATGACTGTTGAACCCATTCCAAATTCCAGGTTTTGTCCCTACGATGGCTGATGGTGTGCGCAGAGTGAGGTGTACGCTTTCATTGGCTGGCTAACCCAAGCGAGTTGCGACAGCCTACGAAAAACGAAGAAAACTCATGCTGTGGCGCGTGTTGCTGAGTTTTTCTCTACCCAACCTTGCCACATGGCTTACAAACGACTCATAGATTTTGCAGAATGGAATGCCTGATCTGTGTCGCGAGCGTATGACATTCCAGCGTTCCTTGTCCATTTTCGAAAAACAAGAAGGCCGGATCAGTTCACGGCTTCTGCACTAAGCCAGTATGACCGAAGTGAGACCGTTCCTGGGGGATGTACTAGATGGACTACTCAAATGCTGTAAAGACTGCTTTTGTCACAAGCAATGTTCGTGACTTTGCTTTCTTGCTCGACGTTCGAGTCGTGTCTATGGGTTTTCGCTATCCAATCCTGTTGGTCAATCTAGAGATGGTGGCGTGCAATCGATATCGGGACGGCAATTCCGTCAACGTTCGCAAATGCGGAGAACTAAGGGCATTAGCCAAGGTGCCTGGATATAGCATGCGGAAATGGCAACGCAAAGGGTGTTAGAGCTTCCGTCGGTGCTACTACGGCGCAGGGCTGTTCCTTGGGGGTTTCACCAGTCGTGGTGGCCCACATGACTAAAATCCCGATAGCGGGACTGACCCAATAGGGCAACGACAGCCACACTCTGGGGCTAGACTCCGCGACAAAATTTACTTGTCAAAAGTTGGCAGCCAGACATACCCCAACTTCCTACCCGACTTCCGGACGTCGCTCATATCCGATCACTGCCGAGGTGCTGGTTCGAGAGGAGATTGATGGGCGCGCTCACATTTTATTACACTCCCCGCAAGCAGACTCCAAGCTCACGTCGTCCCAGGCGGGACGAAAGCTCCGTTTGAATGCGGTGCCAGCCAGACGCATTGACAGCCGTTGTCTTGTGAATCCACTTTCCAAGAGAATCGGAAGAATCTGACCGATGTCGTAGAAGTGATGAAAGAGCTGGGTATGGTGTGCCTCATAGAAGCCATGACAGCTGCCATGATAGCTGCCATGGCAGGAGTGGGGTGAAGGCTACTCAAAGTTCCGTAGGGATGTTTCGGGCTCACGAAACAGCAGATCGACGAAGATGAGTGAGCAGCCGCGACCGAGTCATTCGTTGCTCCGTGGCTGCGGCAAGGCCAGCGATAAACTGATCTTCGTGGACGACGAAACCCAGACGTTCATCAATGAATGTAAAGACTGACTATCTTCAGGAGCCGTGCGACGAGTACTAGAAGTGAAAGGTGGTCGTACAAGAAGACTGATGGAAGATGGTGCCGGAGAAGTATAGCCACAGCCATTGCACCGTTCTGTACAACGCGAGGCAGAACAGAAGAAGCTTGCGCCGAGCACTTGGTACTTGGAACTTACTGCGACGAGCGTGCGCAACAAGATGCGCATTGAAATGACACATTGCAGCGAGAGGGTGTCTCATCGCGTCGGATGCTAGGAGTGTCGGACTGCTCACCCGGTAACCTGGTTCTTTCTTGCCGCCGCACATTGCTTTTGTTCGACGCTTGTATTGACCTACTACAACTGCGGACTCAAAACCGGGCTCCCGGTGGGCTTTTGGTTGTGAGAAGCACGGCAAAGGGGCGGGCACCTGCTTGTATAAGTCAAGCTCTCTTTGCGCCGAGCAAACACCGGGTAAATGCCCCGCATGAAACCTCCATCTGGGGCCCCGTGATCAAGTGCAATATATTTGAGCAAATAGCAATCTCTCAAATAGATTATCGAAGGTTCTCTGCGTGTTCTTCCGGACCGTTCTGCGCTGTCAAAATCTTGCGGCGAGGGTTCGAAACAAATGCGACCTTAACAATAGGGCCGAGGCAGAGCTTGCGACCAATAGCAAGAACAGCCGCCATGTCCACTGACGATGTTTACTAAATGGAGGCTCCAAGACATTGCGGC
This sequence comes from Alternaria sp. Ai002NY15, assembly GCA_023758125.1. NCBI lineage: Eukaryota > Fungi > Ascomycota > Dothideomycetes > Pleosporales > Pleosporaceae > Alternaria > Alternaria sp. Ai002NY15. The sequence goes on along the minus strand of JAFVLO010000023.1, from coordinate 48,077 downwards.
TCTTATATCCTGTAATATCTTGAAATTGATACATGCATGCAGTCCATTAGTATAGGAACAGCCCGCGGCTTCATCTGGTCGTCAACGGCGCTATAAAGAGGCTCGCAGCTCGCTCTTCTGCATATTCTTCAACTGCGTTTCTCAAGTTCACGCCTAGTCAATCGTTATACAATGGCTCCTTACGCCCTCATCGCGGCTACCCTTTTGGGTCTTGCCACTGCCCAAACACCAGGATCGACGCCAGAAGTGCACCCCAAGCTCAACACTTGGAAGTGCACCAAAGCGGGAGGATGCAAAGAGCAGAGCACAGCTATTGTCGTCGACTCAGCTTCCCATTACATCCATCAAAAGGGCAACTCTACACTCGGCTGTGGAAACTGGGGTAGTGCAGCCGATCCTGTTGCGTGCCCGGATGAGGAAACATGTGCGAAGAACTGCATCATGGAAGGCATCGAAGACTACTCCACAATGGGCGTCTACACTACCGGAGGGGAGCTTCGTCTGGACATGTTCAACCCCAGTGGCGGCCAAGCTAGCCCTAGGGTCTACCTCTTGGCCGAGGACGAGGAGAACTATGAGATGCTCCAACTGACCGGAAACGAGCTGGCTTTCGATGTCGACGTTTCGAAGCTGCCATGCGGCATGAACGGCGCCCTTTACCTCAGCGAGATGGAGGCTGATGGCGGGCGTTCACAACTGAACCCAGGTGGCGCCGCCTACGGCACGGGATACTGTGACGCTCAGTGCTTCGTCACACCATGGATCAACGGTGTAGTAAGTACAAGCTGTCTTCTCCCTCAGTACTCATGCTTACTCGTTCCAGGGAAACGTCAAGGGTCAGGGTGTTTGCTGCAACGAAATGGATATCTGGGAGGCAAACGCTCGCTCCAACCAGATCGCACCTCACACCTGCAGTACCGATGGTCTCTTTGGCTGCACAGGCGATGAGTGTGGGAAGGCTGGATTGTGCGACAAGAACGGATGCGGAGACAACCCCTACAAGCACCGAAGCTCTCCCGACTACTACGGTACTGGACTTAAAGTCGACACCACGAAGCCTTTCACCGTCATCACCCAGTTCCCTGCCAAGGACGGCGTTCTCCAGGCCATTGTCCGCAAGTACGTCCAGGACGGCGTCGTCATTGAGAACGCCAGGAAGGAGATCATTATGGACCAGGAGTTCTGCAGTGCTCAAGCTGGTGCTGAGATGTACAGCAAGCTTGGTGGCCACAAGGGCATGGGTGATGCTCTGGCCCGCGGTATGGTTCTCGCGCTGAGCATCTGGTGGGATGAGAGCGGTGCCATGCAGTGGCTTGACGGCTCAGAGTCCGGATCTGGACCATGCAATGCGACTGAAGGCTTCCCTAAGGCGATCCAACAAATCGAGAAGGCACCTACAGTTACCTTCAGCCAGATCAAGTGGGGTGAGATTGGATCCACATTCGCTGGTTCAAACTCCACCATGCGCCGTTGGACCGCGTAGTTAGTGAGCTCTCGAGATAACTGTAAATATAAGAATGAGCTCTTCTGTTGAGTAACGAGTCCACAAACGTGTTGACATGTGATGGCGACGAATTATTGTGCGTTTGTCAAAGTCGCGATGATGTGTTGGCGGGCGCGCGATTGCGTGACCTAGATCTGCCGAGATCATCATCAACTTCGTCATCGTATGATTAGGCATGAAGATGGTGACTGTGAGCTCTACTTGTGCGCGTGTTGGGGTCTGGACACGCGTGTGCGCGTGACGTGTGATGATTGACAAACTCCCGCGTGCGGCCAATTCGGAAAGCACTAGACCCCTTTCGTCATTACTACGTCAACACCAGACACAGACCTAGCTCAACCTTGCTCCTCGCTTCACGGTCTTCCAGCCATGGATCTTTGCAATGACAACCATCATTGCGCCCTTCGGCTGTAGAGCTGTATGTCTCTTCGATTACTCGCCGAGACTGTGGTGCGCGCAAACCCGCCTTCTAGTCGACTTGCTGATAAGAGCTCGCAAATCGACTCTTCGCAGACCATGTATCTGTGTTGTTTACGGTATCATCTCAACGATGGATTGATGATTGTTCTGATTCTATATGAGAAGTTGCGTGTAACTGTAAGCGACGAAGCGAGATGTGTGAGACCAAGCAAGCGCCCCTACATATCTACTTAACAGCAAGCAGGCGTCCACATACGGCCTGCTACCACTGTCATCCAAAGCTCATCTATACACCCAAAGCAAGCTCTTCCACGAAAATTTCCAGACCATGTCAACAACCCATAGAGCTGACTCCGGCAAACAATCGCAATCGGACACCGAATCAACGAAGTCAGGGTCAACGATGGCATCTACCAAGTCTCTTCTTCGATCCCTGCTTCCTCGTAAGCAGTCAAAAGACACTCGTGGGACGAGAAGCACGGGATTGCCAGCCGACACGGCGCAGGACGGATTGAACAGGGCCGAAGCTTTAGTCTTCTCTGCGATACATAAGTAGGTAAATACTCAACTGATCTTGATAGTGTGGTTTGTAAACATGGCACATACTCAATAAGCTATCTTCTGATCTTCTGCGACATGTAACTCCTCATTCCGCTCGCCTTGACAAATCGGGCAGAGGCCTCATAGGCTGCTTTCGCATGATGGCACTTTCGCAATATGTTGAGTCGCAATTCAGAATCTAGATCTAGACTCACTAACACGATTCTGGTTGCAAACGCTAAGCGTTTGCACACGAGACCTAGTAATTCCATTGCAAGTCTGCTCTTCTTCTGACCTATCATTGACTACAGGCGCTTGGCTTATGATTTCATCATGGAGCGAGACCCCACTACCGTATGGTGTGATGATCGTGGTCATATTCACTGGGAGCCCGTCACATTCCAGGCATTTCTTGGAAACCGTTTGCGACCCTCGAGGTACGTGCCTTAGGCTGCATAGTATCACATCCAGTAGGATACACTATTAAGTACATTAGCCCTGGTTTTTACTTTCTCTATCGCCCGTATTCTACACCCTTCGAAAGAACGCAAGTGTAATTGTTCTAGAAATGGAACCCGACATGGACTTCGGCGAAGATAGTACTCAGTAAGTTGTTTTGAGGGTGTTTAGGCTATTGTCGCCGGCAACGCGTTAGATCACGATCACTGTTGCCATCCGACGGTCCATTTTAGCCCTCTGCGTCGAGCATAGCATTGGACGTAATCAAGTTCTTTAGAACTGTAGCTAACAAACTTATGTCTTCAGGCTGTCGACATCTTCTCTCAGGGCGGGCGATTTGACGGAAGATGACCAAGTCAAGATACCGGATATTGGCTTCTCGGGCGAAGAAAGGGGAGCCGATGTGTTCTTCTATGACGCTGCTGGAGAAAACACGATGTTTCGCAGAGGTAAGAAGCGATTCAACAAGGACGGAGTGAAGAAAGGAACGACCAAGACTGCACGGGGCAGTAAGATCACGAGCGCCAGTGGCCCACTCTCTCACCTGAGCACCGCCGCGGAGAGCCTAAGTGAGTCTAGTAAGACACAGTTATACTGAATAGTACTTATACTTCTCAGGCAGCTACCAATTTCCTTCTTCCCAAACGCTCCATCCCTCAGTCACGCCAACCAGTAACCGAGCGGAATCTCCATTGTTTGAACCTGAAGACGGAGAAGCTTCTGACCACGCCTTACCTGCCCAAGGAAGTACATTTTTGAATCGCCCGAGAACCCAAGGCACATACAAATATAGCGTCATGGACGGACTCAAGCGCGCAAAAGTCACCAAGGCGGAGGTCGAGAACAACATCTCCGTACTCATGCCCCAGGACAAGAAAACCAGCACCCGCCCCCTCGTCGAAGAAGACCCCGAAAACATCCTCATCAAGACCCTCCGCCAAGATCAAAAACTCCTCTGGAGCGAGATCGCCAACCACCTAAACCAAGAGCGCCTCTCCAAAGGCGAACCGGCAACCTTCACCGATGCCGCAGTCTACAGCCGCTTCGTCCGCAACGCCCCCCGCATCGCCACCTCCGTCGGCGAAATCGGCTTCGACCCAAAGGACTACATGCACCTGCGCAACCCAAACCAGTACTCCAACGCCGAAGGAACAGGTGTTCTTAGCAAGGCGGGCAAGAAGCGCATCAAGGACTTCAACAACGCGACGGAGCTCAAGGACAACTTGCGCCATGCCGTTCCCTCAGAGGTACACGAGAATGATTTGGAGACGCCGCAGATGACGGAGCAGCTTATGGATGCGGTGGCGAAGTGTGAGCGCAACTTTTGGAAGTATGTCGCGGATGAGTTGGAGAGGGCGACTGCGAAGATGTATGATGCTGATAAGCTTGCGGAGCGCTATCATGCTATTTGAGGTGGATGGGAACTCTTGGCATCTCGGATGGAGGGTAGATTAGGCGTATGGTTGATTTTGGATGTACCGATGTAAGCGACTCTCGATCGGAGTCGGAGATGAGCATTCAGTAAATGTCATGCTAGGAGATACATATGAGTTTGCTACTTCAGTGGTGAATTTGATCTTCGTGGTTGATTTCAAGGGTACTTAGAACGAAAAGACATGAGTCCATACGTCAATATCTCATCTATGTAAGCCATTTCGCCAAAGTGACTGTTCTCTAGGTTAAACAGAACATGAACTCTATGCAAGTCGTAATATTCGCAAACTGATATTAGATATGAAACACCTATTTACATCTGCGTCGAAGGAGCTTCCAAGCTTTGCTCCACGCAAGTAGACATGCGCCTAGCGCAAACCCTTTGCATCTAGCAAGTGAAAGTAGGCGGGCCGGGGTTGGTGTAGCTTGTAGGAATAGGGTAGTTGATGTTGATCTGAATACCCGGGTCGGTAGCCTTGTACGCACCAGGGAACGCGACGAGGTTCGAGGGCGCCTTGCTGCCACCACCGGTAACCTCAAGCTGTGCGCAAGACAGGTAGAACTGGGCTCCGCCTACGCTCTGAGCAGTGTGGATGGCGATGTGCTCGTTGCGCATCAGGTATTTTCCAGGTGCAATGCACTGAGGGATCTTGATGTCGTAGGTGGCAGCGCCTGCGCGAACAGATGTTAGTATATGCTAATAGGGTAAGAGCGTTGTGAGAAACATACTCAGCCAGGTCAACTGGGAGCCGAACTTGGGCTGTTCGGCGTAGATTCGGAACCAGACGGCGCCGGTAGGGTCCCAGGTGTTGATGTCTGCGCCCTCTGGTACTTTGGCAAGGTACGACTGGAAGGGGCCTGGGTGGTAAGCGTTCGGGTTGACGCTGACCTTTACGTTCGAGCCAGCAGCAACAGTGGTGGTCGCTGTTCCTGCCTTGAGTTGGTTGCAGCGGATGTCGTTGCTTTGCACATTGCCAACGAATCCATTGTCCTGCCAGTTCTTGGCTTGACGAACACTAGTCCAGGCTGCGGCACCGTTGATGCTTGGAAGAGTGTCTTGAGAGGTCAGCTTGCATGTTCGGAAGGCGAGCGGTGTATCGGGACGTACAGTGAGCGCTGGCGACAGACGCAGTAGCTGCTAGCAAAACGACAGAGGACTTCATCTTGGCGAGGGTCTTTGGCTGAACTTGGAGATGAGATGCAATGAATATGCAGTTGGTGCCGGCATATCAACATCTCCCGAGCGACATATATACTCTGTCTCTTGACCCGGGCTAGCTCGTTCGTTACGAGACACCCACCGGCAATAAGGTCGAAAGAGCCGTACCCATCGCGAAAGACCCGAACCTTGAGCGCGAATTGGTTGTAAGCGAAGGTGTACAAGACGATGTGAGTGTTGCATAGATTACGAGTGATGAAGACAATCTATTTGGGGTGGAAGGCGGCTACCAGTCGTACAACGCTAGCGACGGATGCCGCTGCCGATTTTAATTGTGGCCAATGGCAGCACCGAGCTTGCTGGAAATGTCTAAATTGCCTACGTCAACGCCATGGATCAGGCAATATACAATTTACGAGATGCGATCACACGAGTACAGATTTCTGGCCTGTCTCTCCACATCGGGTAGACACAGCCTCGAAGACAAGGCGGTTGCCAACTCCGGATGTCGAACACCGCCAACCCTCACGGTGAGAACTCAACATTTGCATGCTGGAGATAAAGTCTAGAAGCATCATGTACTATTTTTGCTCTATGGGAAAGACTAGAGATAGCTACATGGTAAGTGTCCCTCGGTACGCGACTTCTATACACGCTCTCTCGCCTCCGCGTCCTCACTATCGTGTCTCGCACCGTACTTGCCATCATCTGCACCAGTCACAACATTCATATCCTCGTCGGCAGCCACATCGAAGCTTCTACCTCGATACTCTGGTCCCAGGGCTGTGAGAAGGATAACGTATGCATACACGCACCCCATGAAAATGCAGATCACCAGCCCGTACTTGTAACGGGTTGTCTTGCCTTTCGGTGGAAGTGGAAACCTCTCGCCAATAGTCGCTTCGATAGTTGATGAGGCAGAAGAAGCAAGGTTTCCGAGTTGATAAGATGTACCGACGACAAAGGTGCGGAATGATCCTGGTGAGAGCTCCATAAGGTGGATTGGGATGACACCCCACGCACCCTGGACGCAGAACTGTTGGAAGAAAGCTGCGGCGATGACTGCGTTGGTGGAAACGAATGTGTAGGGATAGAGCAGAGCGCCGCCGATAACGCACATGACGATGATGCTGATACGGCGACCGAAAATGGATGAGCAATAGCCGACTACGGTACCACCGGTCATGGCGCCAAGGTTGGCGACGACTTGTGTGACTGTGACCTGGTTGGAGGAGAAGTTGTACTGGTTACTCAACATGGTCGGGTACAGGTCCTGGCTTCCGTGCGACATGAAGTTAAAGCCTGCCATGAGCAAGACAAGATACACCAGCAAAAGCCAATGGCGCTTCAGCGCAACCTTGCCTTCCTGAGCAAAGACCTTGGCTGCGTTGGGTTGTTCTTCGCGTATTCGCTTGCGCTCGAGGTAAGCGTTCGTTTCTGGGAGGCAGAGACGGAAGATGATGAACAGAACTGGTGGGCCTGCACCAAACCAGAACAGCGGTCGCCATTCGTGACCGACGGTGTTGACGAACGCGCGTGCAAATACGGTGGCTAGGAGGTACCCGAATGCATAGCCCTGTTGTAGCATACCGGAGATGATACCACGGGCCTGCTCGGGGCAGTCTTCAAGGGCTGTGACAGTGTCAGCTATCTAAATGACGCGGGGATGGGAAGGAAGACTTACCAGTGGCAGCAGCGTTTCCGTACAGTCCACCCATGGCGATGCCGAACAAAGCCCTCACTCCCAAAAACTCGTTGTAGGTCGAGCAGAAACCCGTGCCCAGCTCCAACACAATGAAAAGTAGGTTGTTGATAATGAAAGGCCACTTTCTTCCATACCGATCAGCCGCCAAACCAAAGATGATACTACCCACACTTCGCAGCATGAGGACCAATGTAATACCCCATGTGATATCCGCCTTGGTTTTACCAAAGGTTTCGGCAAGATCTTCCACGGTGAGGGAGACGGTAAAGAAGTCGAACGCGTCCCAGGTCCAGGCGACAAAAGCGACGAGGAAGAAGAGCCATTGCTGGAGATTCAGCATACGCAGGAGCGCGATGGGGTTTGCGACCTTGTCGTGGGCAGGCTTGAGAGTGGGGATGCGCGTTGCCATGTAGCGACCAGCCGACATCTTTGCGGCCGGTGGCGCGAACTCGCGCTGCTCGGTAGTGTCGTATTTCTCGTCCGCCATTGTGAATTGAGGACAACCCGCGGGCAACTTCAGAACGCGAAGCGTGAGAGAAAGTGCAGTCTTCGTTCTCCGAACGAGATCGACAGACTGTTGAGCTTACACGAGCTTATAAGACATCGCGGGCGCGACGCTTTCTTTAATCCCACTAGACATGCACGCGATCATCGTTGAACCTTCCGGAAACGATATCGCAGATAACCAGTGCGACCCAAGCATGCATCTTCGACATCCTCATGACGTCCCCGCAACCCCGCATGTTGACTTGCTATCCAATGGCACCCCCGCGGACAGCGGCACGATAGACCAGAGTTGGCTAGCAGGCGACATGGGATGCAGCACACGACAGGGGCTACTGCGTGCTAAGAGTGGTCAAGAGGTGATAAGCGTCGCTTGGCTTGGGAAAGACGGCACAGCGAAGCTTTGTTGAAAGACGCCGAAAAGCTTGGTCGACGTCAAAGGCTTGGGGCGCCATCGGTCTGAACGCGCTGCACTCAGACATCCGCGGACTAGTGGAGATAAGTCAGGGCTGCGGGCTCGCACTTGATACGACACTAATTGTTGATGCTGTTTGTGGAAGTTGGTCTCGCGAGCTGGTTCTAGCTCATAATGCGTACCGGTGTTGGGTCGTGAGGATGTTCCAAAATGGAGTGAAGACGCGGTGCTGTCCCAAGGGTAGCGCGTCCACCGGCTTATCCCCGCATCTGGGGATCTCTGAACACGGCAATCTCGAATTTTAGTCACGACAGCATTGATTATGACTGCGAGATTGAAGCAGCCCTGCATGAGAGCGCATCTTACGATTGCATCATCTCAAATGTGATTGGAAATGGGAACCAGAAAATAGGCGTTGGGGCTAGACACCGGTTGCAGGATACCATACGCAGCCGACGCCCTGGAGGCAGATCTAGCTCCGATGTTCGCGACCGGGTCATCGCTCGGCAAAGTTGCTGGACGCCTGGCAGACTTTCAAACAGTCAGAGGTTCTGACACGGGAAACTGAAAAATGACCATGCTTTTCATATTGATGCCGAGACTGCAGTTCGTTGCCCAAAGCTAAAAGGAAGATACAAGAAGTCTAATCGCAGTAAAACGCTCATACACGCCAGTTCCGAAATGCAATGCTCGCGAACTCTTGTTCGTTGCGAATAGGCCAAAAGGTTACATGCGTCGTTGCAGTGGCTCAAGCTCTGCTTGAGACAGCCCGGGAGCTCTCCGCCGAGCTTGCCCATTCTTCCGTGAGTCGCTCCAGTTCGGTCATGCGAAGCGCCTCCTCGACACTCTGGACAAAGTGTCTTGGACCTCCACACATCTCGATAATACCGCTCTTGTCGAATAGCTGGTAGACGGGACTGGACTCTTGCGGCACCCTGCAGAAAAAGACTCTGACTTCCCGCTTTCTGTAAGACTCTACAATCTCAGCCAGGACCTGGGCGCCAGCACCATCGAGCGATGTGACACCGTGAACATCAAAGATGACGTTCTTGTTGTGTTCTGCACGGCGAACGCGCGGTAGAGCAGGGTGCGCGTTCTCCGTACCATGGTCCTCGAGGCGACGCAGACGGGTCTTCAGGTTGCCGGTGTTGGCAAATGTCAGAGGCTCGGGGATCTTGACGATCAGGCACCCTTCAATGAATTCGACATCTCCGGGGTGATGTTCCGCGTTTGAAAATTGGTTGGTAGTTCCAGGCACGCGGCCTAGAATCTGAATGCGTGGGCGAACCGAATGACGGATCAGACGCAGGATAGAGAGACCGATACCGACACCAATACCACGTTTCAGATCCCACACGATGGTGATGAAGAAGATGAGACCCATGAGGATCAACTCTGACCAGCCACGGATCTTGAGGAAGAACTTGACATCGTGTGGTGCCTCCTCAACGAGTGAGTATGCTACGACTGAGACCATGGCGCAGAGAACGCCTTTGGGGAGGTAGTAGAAATACGGCAGCATGAAGATGGTACACAGAATAGTGATGATGGACAACAAGACTGAACTCATTGGCGTCAAACCACCAGTGGATGCATTGACCTTGGAGCGACCGTAGCCACCGAAAGCTGGAAGCGCCATGAACAGTCCACCGGTTATGTTTGCAGTACCCAGAGCGATGAGCTCGCGGTTCGCGCTTAATGGCATCTGGACGCCGTCCTTGGTGTGGTCACCGCTGCCCAGCGACTTGGCAGCAACAGAAGACTCGAAGAAGCCCAACATAGCAATAATCAATGCCGTGTTGATGGCGTCAGATACATACTTGAGATGCGAGGTCTCGAAAGGGAAGTGTACGGTGAAGAGTTTGGCGCTGGAGTTGACCTCTCCCAGGACAGCGAGGCCTTGTTGGTCAAGACGATACCTCCAGGTAAGCACAGCAGATAGCACGACAACGACAAATCGGTCAGGGATGTAGGCGACGTTGGGGTATCGTGGTTGCAGTCGCTTCTTGAACTCTCTGCAGGTTTGTTAGTGAGTCCAGCATGAAGATGGTGTCTCGCAACATACCGAAAGAACATGATGATGAAAAAGGCAGTGAAGGACATGGCACATGTGAGTCCATGGGCGCGCCCGACATTGCGAAAGAGAAAGACGACTTTGTCTAAGCAACTGCCGTGGGATACTTGATCAGCAGCCAGTCGTGCGAGCCCCATCTGGGGAATGAGCTGGTCTACAAAGATGACTACACCAATGGCGCTGATGAAGCCTCGCAAAAAGGGCCGGCTCAAGACGTTGTCCAGAAAACCAAGCCGGAAGAAGCCTGCAATGAGGATAAAAGCACCAGCCATGCAGGTCACGATGCCAGCAATCTCGGCATTACGCCTACCATCGTTGTCGCCAGTAGTACCCTTCTTGATGTTCTCACGCACGATCTCGCCAATGAGCAGCGAGCCAGGCGCCTCGGGACCAACGATCATCTGCGGACAGGTGCCGAGTACGGCGTATATCAGAGGATTCAGGGCGAAACTGTAGAGACCGTGGACGGGGGGCAGGTGGGCGAGGTTGGAGGCATAGGAGAGAGCCATGGGGATGTAGAACGAGGCCATGGTGATGGCTGCGATGAGGTCGCCCTTGAAGTAGCGCCACTTGTACTGCTGCGTCCAGTTGAGGACGGGAATGTAGTATTTGAGGTACATCATGCGCTTGTCCTTGATGCCATGGCGCTCAGCGAGCCAGCGCGTCGTGCTCATCTTCTGCCCGTTCCCCTTGTTCAGCACGCCGTCTGCAAAGGCGTCGCCCAGGAGAGCGTGTGCCTCGTCGGGCGCATCGCCCTCTGCCGTCTCGCGTATGCCAGGGAAGGTGCCGCCGAAGCTCTGCTCCGAGTGGATGCTACCCGCGAAGCTGCCATAGTTGCGATGTGCCGCCGGCCGTCCCTCGGCCCGGTTGAAGGTGCCCCAGTCCTGCTGGTTCAGCAGGCGCGTGCGCACCGTGGGCTCGAGGTCGATCTCGATGATGCCGCCGGGGGGAGCGACTTCCTCATGGGTTGAGTGTACTGACGTCGCATCCGTCGTCGGGTGGATGCCGTCGGTGGAGAACTCGAGGTCGTGGGGCGCGGCGCTGCTCGACGGCTGGGGCTCGTCGTCGTCGTGATAGCGGCGGGGACGCATGGTTTCCTCGGGCGAGCTGGACCTGTCCGAGGGCGCATGAGCCTGGCGGAGCTGGCTGGGCGTCGAAGGCGCGTGTGCGTGCCGGGCACTGGCATTGGAGGAGTCGCGCGAATGTGAAGCCATGCTGCGCGATAGTGATAGTGATATCGAGGTGCAAGCACCAGCGAATCGGAGGCGAGGTAATAGCCGTACTATGGACGGCGACGCGAGTGCGAGCAGCTTTTCGCAGCAGCAACCATAGCGCTCCCGAGGCAGAACAGACGAGAGAAAAGCATGGACGTCGTGGTGCTGCGTATTTTCAACGCCGGCAGAGGATCCTCCTAGCTTGCTCAGTTCAGCGCCGCCGGCCGTCGAGCAATGCACGTGCGAGACGCTGCAATGTCATCCAGACCGCCGCCCCACTACTGGTCAGATATGTCTCAAGCCTCACGTCGCGGCTGTGGCTATGTCATCGCACGTCTCTATGGGCCAACGGTGCAGCCCTGCAGTAGCGCCGTTCTCGGAGCTCGAATTTGGAGCCCTGGCGAAAAAGGCCATGGAGTCATCGTGTCTGGTTCAGTCCGCGCCGACTATTCCCCACACTCCGAGATCCGATAACTCATAAGTAGAGCACATCTAGAGACGGCATTGAATTGAGCACTCTTTTTGAACATCCAAAGACGTCCAGTCATCTACCACACACCATGTCGTTCCCTACACTACACGCCCGCGCAGAGGCCAAACCTCTTGAGCACCGTTCATGGTGAGTAGACCATTTCCTTGTATATACTGTACCAACAGAATTCCAGCCTCACTCCCACCACCACGAAGAAGCTGCTCGATGCTGGCTACCCCGTCGTCGTCGAGCGCTCGCCCAAGGACCCCAACTACGCCCGCATCTTCAAAGACGAGGAGTTCGAGCAGGCAGGCGCGACCCTCATCGAGGAAGGCGCATACAAGAATGCGCCCAAGGACGACCGCATCATCATCGGACTGAAGGAGCTACCCGAAGACAAGTTCCCGCTCGAGCACACCTTCGTACACTTTGCGCATTGCTACAAGCAGCAGGGCGGCTGGGAGAACGTCCTCGCTAGGTTCCCCCGCGGTGGAGGCACCCTGTACGACCTCGAGTTCCTGCAGGACGAATCAGGGAGGCGCGTTGCGGCCTTTGGCTACCACGCGGGCTTCGTCGGCGCCGCCCTGGCCATCAAGGTTAGTCGAGCCGACTACTACGATGCCACCATACTGACAGCTGCTAGACCTGGGCATGGCAACTCACCCACCCCAAAGGCGAGCCTCTTCCCGGCCTAGAAACCTTCACCGAAGGACGGGGGTACTACAACAACGAGAGCGAGCTGATCGCCCAGCTCAAGGAAGATGTTGCCGCTGGTGAGAAGGTTGCTGGTCACAAGCCCACCAGTCTGGTACTGGGTGCCCTCGGACGATGCGGCTCCGGCGCTGTCGACCTGTTGGAGAAGATTGGCTGCCCAGAGATCAAGAAGTGGGATCTGGCTGAGACCAAAGAGCGCGACGGCCCCTACCCCGAGATCGTCGAGTCTGACATCTTCGTCAACTGCATCTACCTCTCCAAGCCCATCCCGCCCTTTGTGAACAAGGAGAGCCTAAAGTCACCAACCCGCAGGCTCAGCGTCGTCTGCGATGTCTCATGCGACACCACCAACCCACACAACCCCATTCCCATCTACGATATTAACACCACCTTCGACAAGCCAACTGTTAAGGTCTCTGTTGAGGGTGACGGCCCGAGGTTGTCCGTCATCTCCATCGACCACCTGCCGTCTGCGCTACCCCGCGAGTCATCAGAGGCGTTCAGCAATGCTCTGCTGCCCAGCCTCATGGCCCTCAAGGACCGAGCATCTACACCAGTATGGCAAGGCGCAGAGAAGCTGTTCCAGGAGAAGGTCCAGACCCTACCTGGCGGTGTTCCCAAAAAGGAGGTGTAGGACTTCTAGCTTGCAGTAAGCTCATCAATGCTGATATGAAGTTACGAACATGAGTTTAGAGTTGAACAGCTGCATGCATCACACGGTGACTGGACGTCTACATCATTCTTTCGTGGCTTATTGTTTGATACCTCACACATCACAAGCACTCTCAAAAAGATTTAAATGTGGAGGATATGCATGAGTACTTCTCACAATGCAGGTCGTTCTCACGCAGCAGTTAGCATGGATAATGAACAAGAGAATGAAAACGAGTCGGTGCAGTCTCTGCGGAGACGTTGACTGCGCATTTATTTGGTAGCGAGGCTTTGCCGCTTATAATGCATGGCTCGTTGCGATTGGGCTCTTAAATTGAGGCTTATCACGATACGAGGTACAGCAAGAGCCTAGCGAATCAGCCTTCTCTAACACCTTGAGCCAAGTTATGTGGCTGCTGTAGGCTCAGCCTCATACGTGATAGGCGTCCTCCGCAACAAGCTCAATCCTGTTCATTGCGGCCCCGCTCATGGAGCAACACCCTAAACCTGAGGTGAGAGCTCAATGTATGCCACCACTGAGCCGGAAACTCCTTCAATTGCCTACCCGCGGAATCGTTAAGCTTCAATTGCCTACCCGCGGAATCGTTAAGCTTCATACAGCTGTCAAGTCGAACATTGGCATGTGTCAGATTTTCCGCATCGCGAAGCCTTAAGCGACTGCGACTTGGCATCTAGCTCCTATCAGAAGGCACCAGCGACAACCAAAAAAAGAGGGCCGCCGTCGAGCGATCATCGAGATTGTCATAACATGGACCCTGCGAGTAGGTGTTATAGACTACGCGCTCTGCAACACTTCAGCCTCTGACTCTTGGCCAGGTCTGACGATAGGAATTGCTGGGTTTGCTTTTCAATTCTTTGTAGCTGCCAAAGCCGGCTACCACATCATAACCACAGCGAAAGCCACAAGCGAAGACGCTTCTAGGCTACAGACCTTGATGGGATTCGAGTATATAAGGTGCGGAACGAATCTTACGCCAATTTTCTCGTACATGCTAATGGAAATAGATTCGAAGAATGGGCCAAAGTCGTTGGTTTGGCAGACGCGGAGACAAAGTTCGAGGACCAGTTACAAAGCGACAGATTGATGTACGACCTGATTATGCAAGCCCTATGTCATGTCTGCAACACGATTACTCGTTTCAATGAGCTCACGAACAAGTATGGAATCCATAAAAGCGAACGTACGCGCCTGAAAGGTATATTCTCGAGGTCTCACAAAGACCCTGACGATGACGTCGACACTGGTAACATGGTTGTTATCATTCCGAACTTTTTCAGTGATAAGTCTCAGACTCAATTTGAAGACATCTTACGAACATATCAGAAGAGACTTAGCTACATGGAGAAGTTTGTATGGGCAATCAAGGACAAGACCCGATTCAACGATCTCGTAACTCAAATGCACGACATGAACAACGGCCTGGAAATGTCTTTACCACGAGTGAAACAGTCTCTGTTTTTGAGAGAGTTGGTAGCTGGTCAGCCGGATGATGTGTTAGGATTGCGCGATATCGAAAGCATATTGGCCACGTCCGGCCATGACAAGGACTACTACAACGCAGCTATACTCAAAAGAAGAACGTTGGAGCAAGCCAAGCAAGAGATGGAATTCTTGGAGAATCGTAAACCAGTCGATAAAGAAGCATTGCTGAAAAATGTGGCATTAGACCCCCACAGCTTTCACCCAGCCGAGCATAATGCCACTCGCGTGTTGCGAGTCGAGAGGGGTCGAATTCATGCGAAGGTTCTCATTGAATACAAAACACTGTATGGAGTCGACGAGCAAAGATACACGCAAGCACAGCGACTGGCCAACTTGGTAGACCTGCTCCGCATCACGCCCAAGCCAACCCAGTACCGCATATTAGACTGCAGGGGCATCGTACATCACAACACCGGAGACATTGAGCGATACGGTCTGGTATTCTCTCTACCGGAAAGCATTGCAAAAGAACCTCAACTTCGATTCTCGCTCTTGCACGATCTTCTTCGCACAGACAGACAGAAGACGGTTGCTCAGGGGTTCTCACTAGAGCAGCGCTTTCGGCTTGCAGTACGGTTGGCAAACTCGGTCGCATACATGCACTTCGCTGGCTGGCTGCATCGTGAAATCAAGAGCGAGAGTGTTGTATGCTTCCATTCTGAGGGCCAGGCGAGCATCGAAGAGCCCTATCTAAGCGGCTTCACGTTCTCGCGACCGGATAACCCACGCGAAGTCTCCGAGTACGACGTGAACACCGTCTCCAATCTTTACAGGCATACCGACTACCAAATGCCAAAGCCGGCGAAAAGGTTCCGCCGATCGTACGATGTGTACAGTCTCGGTATCGTTCTTATTGAAATTGGACTCTGGAAACAGATTCGAGCTTTCTGGAAGCCGGGCATGGACGCCAGAGCGTTTCAAGAGCATATTTTGACCGATGTCGTGCCTTCGTTGGGTTTTTACATGGGCGAAAGATACCGGGACGCTGTTAATGCTTGTTTGAATGTTGATAAGTTAGGGGTGAATGGCGATGAGGGTCGAAAATTCTCCTATGCGTTCTCTCGTGTTATAGTTCAATTACTCGAAAGCTATGACACGTGGTAACGACAAGGGTTGGCACTACATTTAGGTAGATTATAGAAATTTCATAGCGTACCACTAGCGCTCACCACCAAAGACCTGCGACCGGATAAACCCTTCGCTGTAAGGGAACACGAACTTCCAAGGATTCAACGTGATCAAAACGTTGTTCCTCCACCAATTGAGTGTTCGGAAGGCCATGAACTGACCGTGGCTCCGGTCAGGAGCGAGGTACCTGCCAAAGATCCATAGCTGAAGCTTGTCGGCATGACGGAGATCTTGAAACTGTAGGTAGGCCAGCAGTAGGACAGTCGCTATAGTCATGCTACCAACGATCAAGCACTGAATCATGTTTCGAAGTACTCGGATCCATCGATCCCAATTGATACGAGTGAGGACGTCAGAGTAGGGCGCTGTTTGTGGTCCAAGTCGGTAGTGAACTATGGTGTGCTCATTCGGGTCAATGTTTGTAGCTTGTGAGCTCACAAACATTAGCGTGATAGGGACGTCCAAGCAAACGGTTAGGAAGAATCTCCATATTAGTGCCTTCAAGAACACTGGAGGTAAATTGGATACTGTCCCCATCGCTTCGACGCTCGTGAATCCGGAGACGATCTGATACGGGACTGCGTTAGATATGGAAGTCGCCAGTCCGTAGAGAAACCCCCAAAACACGTGGAACGATCGTGGCAATTGCTTTCGCGCATGACGTCGATGAGGCGCAAAAGTCTTGGGATTAAAGTACTTCGTGGCTGTATTTGTGGTGAGTTGAGTTGATACGGAGAGCACACGTCTAGTGAATGTTAGAATAACTCCGGTACAAGAGGTCGATCTACCCACATAGTGTGGAATGCTAATTGCTCACTAACCAATGCGAAGTACGTCCCCCGGAGAACGCCAAGAAAGATCTCTGTGATCAGAATCCCGAGTAAATCGGTCTCACTGGAGTCGTGACTGTCGCTTTCCTTGGGCTTCTGTTTGAACATGAGTTGAAAAAGGAATATGATTCCTCTTGGAATCAGAAGGATAATCGAGCAGACCAGATCGAAGACAGCAAGGCCGCCATGATACCAGAGTAGATACAAAACAAGCCCTCGAGTGAAGAAGAAGCTGGAGCCAGAGTAATAGCGCAGGTGCTGAATCGTGGCCGCCAGACTCCGGGTCACTGTCTCATCAGCATCCGCTGGAGGGTGCCTTACGAGTGGCATCGGCGAAAGAATTAGCCTCCAAACTAGTTCTGAGAGGTTTTGAGCCAGGGACCTTCTCTTGTATCTGCGAAAAAGCCGTTGTTGTGCTGTCGGAAGCAAGTCGCTATCTCTGTCATTTGTGCCAAGATCAAGCATACTAATGTCATCTGCGTCGGGCGTTGAGGTGGAGCGGATCGTATTCGCGGGCTTCGGTTGCTCCAAGACCGATAGCATTAGAACAATGCGGAAAGTATATGACATCTGCTCGCAGCGGACTTAGTTAGAACTACGCAAGGTAAGGGATTCAGAAGATATAATGCTTCAAATTACCAGGTGTAGTGAAGCAATTGCGAAGATGACGTAAAAGGTGACGTGAAGTTGTGTGAGCAAGTCCTCATCATAAAGGATTGCAGAAAGAGTGTCGAAAGCCATGTGAAGATGTCTAGTATGCCGTACGAGGACTGAACACGGTTCGTTGGCAGGATACCCAGGTAGCTGTAAATCCAGAGCGTGTCTAGCCCACATGAGGGCGGCCTTATCGGACAGGTTCATCGCGTGCAGAATCCATTGGGCTGGCCGATTGATGAGGCGAATTCTCACCGTTCAGAAAATGTCTTATCGAGGTGCATGGTGGTACCCCGCTCGCAGTGCACAGCCATTGTGGCGCCACTGACGGCCAATCATGCACATCGGCTGTTCGGAAGTAGCGTCACAAGATCAAACATCGGTCGAATCATCGAATTCCTGCTGCATACCTGAGTATGTGGCTGTATTCAGGCCGCGAAATTTTCCAACCGTACTTGTTCATTCGGCCAGTCGCGCACTCCGCACAGCCCAAGGAATGGTGAGGTCGTATCACAGATGCAGCGCTGCGCGACAGCGGCTTGGCATGGCTTTTGGGCCATGCTGTCTCTATGATACCTAGGAAGTCACGCTCTCAAGCGAGAGCTGACAGTAACTGGTTCACTCACTGCCGCAGGCCTATTTTCTTCAAGGCACCTATGATTCATGCCAATACCTCTTTCAATTGACGTTGAACGCATTCAGCTAGCTGTGGTTCCCATGAACTCAACAACATGGATGATCTACCAGAACAAGGGAGTCAAACCTCTGATCAAGGCTTCTCAGCCTCATCTGCGGGACCAACGAAGCATTTTGTACATGACCAGGAAGTCAGAGATTCTGGAACGACATCATTCCTCACATTTGTTCACCTCGTGGAACAGTATTGCGTTCCGATTGTGGACGCACAAATTGCCGATGCTCAACAACGATCTGATGAGGCTGTTGGTATACTAGGGAAGGGTGGTCAGTTTGTCGTGGATCGAACGTACAGCAATCAAAGGTACTTCAGCACTCACGCCAATTCTTGCTATCAATTAACAGGGTCAGGTATCCCGGACGACGAGGGCTGGCGGCGGAGACGAACACGGTCTACAAACGAAACATCTGGTCCACACAGAGCGAAGAATCTGACACCATCCACCAGCATGATCGGCTCCAAACATTTGTGAACGAATTGAAAGTCCTAGGCCATCTGCGATCGAGTCAAAACATCATAGATCTGATTGGGGTTGCATGGGAACAGGACTCCCATGCACAGATTAGTCCCGTCCTTGCGCTCGAATATGCGCAACACAACTCTTTGACCCGCTACTTGACGGAAAATTTCCACACGATCCGTTTTCACGAAAAGAAAAGACTTATTCAAGACGTCACTTGCGGGGTGGCTCAAATCCATGAAGCGGATTTTGTATGGGGTGACTGCAAGCCCGACAACGTCCTGATCTGCCAGCATCCTTACGATAGGACTTCGATCACGGCCAAGATAAGTGACTTTGGACTATCTGTTACTGGAACCTCCGATCAAGCCAGGTTTCTGGGCTTTTCCATGCCATGGACATCGAGGGAAGCGCGCGATGCTCTGGGTATGACTGCCTTGAAGCACTCGGAGATTTACTCGGTTGGTTTGGTAATCTGGTCAATTTTACTCAGCGGCAAACAATTTCAGAAAGCCCATTGGCACTTCAACGGACCGATAGAGACCGACCAGGACGGAATCGTGTCGAGCAGGCAGATTTTCGCCCTGACAGTGACCGGAGAGCTACAAGCCATTGCTTGCCAGTCTATCGAAGCTTTTCTTCTCTCCGTTCTCTCTGAGATAGAAGTGCGAATCTTCTCGACAGTTCTCCGCGAATCACTCAGCCTTGTCCCTCATCTAAGGCCATCAGCTAGAGATCTACATCAAGCCTTGCAACAAGAGACAACCGAGTCTCCCCAAAGCGTTACCTGCCATCAGCATGGACACGAAGAGTTCAGCATGGATTGGTTAATGTCAAATTTTGGACCCAATACTCGCCTCCATGCCGTGGGCGTCAACATTTTCAAGCACCTGAGTACGGTAGCGAGCGGAACTACATCAGCCAGCATCGAGTTCCAGTTGGGTATCTTTCATGCCACAGGGTTGGGATGCGAACGAGACTTACACTTGGCCGTTCAGCATATGCATACAAGCGCAATTTTGGGACACAAACAAGCCCAAGATCTCCACAAAAAGCTGAAGAAGATTGCGAGGACCGTCCAGAATGATCGAGATACTGCCAGACATTCATTATCGGCAACTCTAATCGATCTCTGGGATGACTGCGAATCTGAAAAGGACGATTCAGCCTCAGGTTTCCGAGAGCTAGCGGGAAAGAGCCAAGTCAGTGATGCGGGTCGAGGAAGTCTTCACTCCAAGGGTAAACGCAAATGGGACGCGGACACTTCCATAGAAGCTGCCCTGGCGCTAGGCGATCTAGGCTGTGTAATGACATGCATGCACAGTCCAGGCTTTAACCTCAACTATAAGAACAAACAGCAGGAGAGCCTACTTCTGTGCGCCGTTTTGTGGGGATGGCATGACGTTACGCAATCATTACTTCACGCCGGCGCTGACCCTAGTGCGACTGACGAGCGAAACCGCAACATCTTGCATGCGCTCTCGACCCTCACTGGACCGTCTCTGCACCGCATGATCTCTGTCATCAAGGACTTTGATGTAGTGAATAAGAAACGTTTGGTAAATCTCACATCTGTTGTTGCTCTGACTGCGGAGTCTGGCGCGACAGGGGGAGGTAAACCAGGCACACCCCTCGAATGGGCTGTGGATGCCCGAAACACGGCCGCGGCGCGATATTTGCTCTACCTTGGATCGGACCCAAGCGTCTCACACTCTGGCTGGCCTGCCCTACATCGAGCCGCATCACGACACGACTGCTGGATCATTGACACTTTACTCGAAGGCGTTACTACTGAAGCACTCATGCGATATGACCGTTCTGGTCGATCACCATTAGCTTGTGCAGTCGCAGACGTGAACGCACTCGATCGAATCTTGATCAACGAGGGCAATGAGAATCTCTCGGAGCAGCTCATCGACCTTGTACGTGCGAAAGGCCATGATCTTAGTAGGCTCAATATCGCCACCGAAAGCGGTGAATCTGTTGTATACCACTCACTTCGGTCAAATAAGCTCAGATCACACACCATCAGCGCTTTCTGGCATTGGGACTGGAACAGGCTGGACATGAATGCCGTACCCGGTCCTACAGGTCCAAATCAGTGGTCAGCTTTCCGTCGTGCCATGTACTGCAGCAACGCCGATCCTTTTAGGCTCATTTGCAGCGGCCTCGCGAAGGCAAATTTTCAGGAAGCTCTCGAACGAATCTCACCAGATGGCTTGACGATTTTCCACGAACTGGCTTTCCTTCCTGTGGAGCTTGCAATGACCATGTTCGATGTCATCTTGAAAAGGGCGAAGCACTACAAGGTCAAGTTGAAGCTTAGACGAATGGAGCCCAGGAACTCGCGACCACGTTTGACCCCATTTCAAATAGCCGTCATCTGCGGAAACACTGTTCTTGCGCAAACCTATGTCGACGAAGGCTTGGCTCGTCCACTCAGAGGACTCGAAGGGAGACGATTCCTGGCCTTTGTGATCGAGTATCCGACCCAGGACCCTTATCGACTAAGCACGTGGTTGTCACTTATAATAACAGATCCCATTGTTGAGGCTACTCGAAGATACCCCCATCCAACGAGCATGTCAAGACCCTTGCAATATCTGCTTCAACATGAAAAGGCATGGTGGCGGAGAGCCAAGAAGAAGACCAGTTATTGGAGGCAGGGGGTATTAGGAGAGAGTCCTTTATTTGACAAAGACGTGGAACACGATCCATTCATCTCTTGGACACCGAATCTCCTGACTTCTCTGGAGTTCAATCAGGAAGGTGAGCAACCAGCTGCTGTCATTCGTTACGGAGCCGACCACGTGCTGGACAATAACGTATTTGGACTGGGTCACCGTTTGCGCCACACACTAGACTATGGCTCGTTCCTGTTGACAACCAATCCTGATGCTCAGGCACACAGCAGAGATGGGCACCCTTATCTGACAGCACTCGAGCTTGGGTTATCCGTCGTTCTGAGAAGCGATTATACGCAGCATGCTAAGCGGAACTTCAATACTCTGCTGCAGCATTTCCGAGGGCCGACCTATTGTAACTTCCCTTACCATCAGTATCTGCCTACCGGTCGTACGCGTATGGAATATCTACGCAGAAGAGAGACAATCGTGCACCGAGCAGTTCGTCATCGAGAATATGAGATTGTCGAAAGCCTCATTGCGGCAGGTGCAGACATACAGATGGCGAATAACTCATGGCAGACACCACTGCTTGTAGCCAGACTGATTGTTCAGGGCAGAAACCCAGATGACTATGGAAATCGAGGATCGTTCCTCGGGCGGTTGGGACCCGGGATTGCTCCTGGGGTTTTGACCAGTGTCAGCCATAGCGCAAGTCCATCAGAAAGAATACTCAGTGCCTTAGAGAAAGAGACGATGCGACTTAGGCGGTGGTCACTCCCTCGGCTCCGCGCCATACGAGAGGTTAAGTGGCCATGGGACGAGTACGAGACGGATGATCTTGGTCTACGTTTCGTTCTCTTCTACCTGGCAGTCTTCGTTATAATTGTGGGCATTTTGACATTTATCTCTCATATCGTGTCAGCTGTCCCTTATGCTCTGTACAAATTTGGCGTTGAGTTGGATGAGGGGCTTAAGCCGCTCGTGGACCTGCGAGCTTGCTATCTCAACAACACCCAGAATGGCTCGAGCGTGAGCCCGCACGAGGCATGCCGCCTGAAGCGATGGGAGTTAGCGCCGCTCGACGTACCGATGATCATACCGGCCGTCGACCACCGGCTCGAGACTGTGCTTGATGTTATCGATGACTGCTACGATGCCTCGAACAATACCACGCTCGGCAAACTGGGCAAAGAGTCAGACAGCGAAGATGACGAAGAGGGGTTTTTGCCAGGCTGTCCCGATACGGACACACTCTTCAAGGACGACAGAGTAAAGGATGCAGGACTTGCGCTTGATATAGCAGTGTACAGATTTCTCACGAAGGAATGCAAGTGCAAATGTGGCTGGTTTAGAGAACCTCGTACGGGATTCGACAAACATGCGCGTCTTAGTTAGAACAAAGATAGGTTCGCTAGAAAGTTGCTTATCTAGCGCGTACTTCTATAAGTTTAATTAGAGTGTATAAGTAAAAGCGCTTTCTTCTACTATTAGTATACTAAGATAGCTTACTTTAATATGTCTTTAGATCTCTAATTTATTATAAGTAGTAGAATAAAAAAGAAAGTATATATATAGTAGATATATAATTTTACCTACTAAAGAATTTAGTATTTTATTACTTTATAATATATAAGTCTATTAGTTATAAGCTATTAAGAATATATAATTATAGTATAATACTTTCTACTATAAGTAATTATTTATATTTTTAAAATACTTACTTTACTAAACTAAATTTTAAAAGCTTTAAATATACTAGAAGTAATAGCGCTAAAGATTTAAGTTTTAATTTATTTAATATTTATACTTTTAAATATAGAATTTAAACTCTTTTAGATATATATTTTTTAATATAGTAGTATTAAACTTTACTTTTTCTACACTAGCTTATACTATAGAATTAATAGTTTACTAATAAAAACTAGGTTAGCTTATTTTATACTCTAGATTAGAATTTTATAATATATAGTATTAATTTATATACTAGAAGTAATATTATAAAAGTCTTCTTTTTAATTAAAAGTAAATAGTAGACTAGTTTAAAAATAAATAATTATAAGAATAAGTAAATACTTATAAAAACTAGAAGTTATACTAAAAAAAAAGCTAAAGCTTATACTTATAAATAGTTTTTTATAAGAAACATAGTATTTCTTATAAAGATTAAATAACTTCTCTTTTAATAAGAATATAGATTTAGTTTTCTAAGTAAGGTTTACTAATAAAATAAATATAAGTATTCTTTATTACTTTATAGTAATAAAAATAATAACTATATAAGTATTACTATTTTATTAGAGAATAATCTATTAGTAATACTAGTTATATAGTAAAATTAAAATAAAACTTAGTTAAATAGTATTTAATTTTAATATAAGTTTAGTTACTAGATACTTATTAATTTAGATTTTAAATGCTATATAGTAAGAATAAAGAGTAAGAATATAAGTTAAAGAAATATATTTTAATTTTTTTTTTATAAGTATCTAGCTATATATTTATTTTTATATTTTAAAATCTTAAGTAACTCTAGATAGAGTTAAGCTACTCTACTCTTCTAGCTTTACTAGACAGTAGTAATAGAATTTTACAAAGTAGAAGAGTTATATAAACTCTTAGACTCTTAGTATCTAATTATTCTACTTCTATCTAAAGTATTAATATAATATATTATATTATACCTTATACTATACGCGCGTATTACTTCTATTAAAATTTTTAATATTTCTTACTATACTTAGTATAGTAAGCTAATATAAGTATTATATTTATCTACTATAATACGCTATAAAACGCTAACCTCTATAGTAAGGTTAGTAGATATAACTAATAAAAGAGTAGCTTTAATCTACTAATAAGAGTATCTACTTCTATTCTATATATTCTAAGCTAAATAGTCTACTTATAGTTCTCTACTTACGTAGCTACTTACTTATAGAGTAATTAATTAGTTTAATTTACTAGAAACTTCTAAATTTATAGCTATTAAACAAATAATAACTTAAAGTCTATAATATACTTATATTAATTAATTTACTTTAATAATATACCTATTTATACTAAACCTATACTTAATTAAGATATAGCTACTAATTAGTAGACTAAAAGTAACTTTTAAATTACTTAAAAGATATAAATATTTCTTTTAGATTATAGAGATAAGGCCTACTATACTATATTTATAATAATATACTATATTATTAATAATAGATAAATAAACTATAAAGATATTAAAACTAAGTATAATAGAACTTAATACCTCTTTATATCTATTTATACTAGTTTTGTTTTATATAAATTTATAATAAAAACTTAAGATTATTTATTAACTTATTAAGTACTTCTATTATTATATAGATAGTATATAATATTACTTACTACTATATTATATATAATTCTTTCTTAACGTAAGACCTATTACTACTACTTCTATTATAGTTATAATTACTTAAGTACTTAAATATATTTTAGAATTTATAGTAGTACTAATTTTCTAGTACTAGAATAAAGCTAGATATTAGCTACTTTAATATACTAATCTAAATACTCTAGAAAAGTCTTAAAGATATCTCTACTTTTCTATATACTTTAATATATTAAACTTACTATAAGCTCTTCTATAGTTTATTAGTCTTATTATAAATTATATTATAAGTTTATAAATATATTAATAATACTACTTTATTATTTATATTATTAATTATATTAAAACTACTAGCTTAGTTATAAGTTTTTAATTAATATTATTAATTATTAGTTTAAAAAGAATCTTAAGTAGCTTAAGTATATAAAGTAGTACTAATAGTATATAGTTATAGTTTTCGAAAGTAAGTAATATCTATTTTATTAAGTTAGTTAATATAGATAATAGCTAGTTATAGTATTAAGCGTAGTTAAGAAGTAGCTACTATTAGTATTATATTTTAAAGTTCTTTATATTCTTAGAAAATCTACTATTATCTATTATACTTATAAAGAGACTTTTAGAAATAAAAACTTTTATAATAAAAATATTACTCTTAATATACTATTTAAGGTTTAGAAGAATATAAAAGCTAGATTTTAAGAAAGAAAAGTAAAGCACTATCTTCTTTAAGATTTACTAATAAGCTTTAATATTTATAAATTAGAATTAAATATAACTTTTTCTTATGTTTTTTTTAAAATAGGTAATAAAAGTACTATCTTAAGAAAAAGTAGACTATAATAAATATTAGAGAGTATTATAATATATTATTATTAATATTCTTATTTCTTAAGTATTTAAGAAAATAGATATAAGAAAAGATCTAAAAGATTAAAAGAATAGAAAAACAAAAAATAGAAAGATAGCTTAATATATAGTTTTCTACTTTTTTATTATTAGTAAGAGTCTAGTATATATACACTTAAAAGACTAATTTTAAAAAAAACTCTTTTTTAAAATTTTCTACTTACTTAAACTTCTTGTTATATTAATAATTTAAAGTTATATCTAACTATATCTTACTATCTTATAATTTAACTTTAGCTTTTTTAGATCTTAGAGATAGAGTATATATAGCGTATAGTTTTTAAAATTATATTATTATATAATAATATATTACTATATTAAACTTAGTAGTAAACTTAAAAATCTTTAGTTTTTTATTAAATTTTTTTAAGAGTCTTAAGATTTTACTTATTAGTAAATATTACTATTTTATTATAATTCTAGATTTTAAGAAATACTAAGCACTTTACTCTATACTAATAATTAGTAATAAAGTAATTAAGAAGATCTAATTTTTTTATATATAGAAGATAGTAGAATTTAGACTTATATCTTTAGAACTATATATTTCTAATACTAAAGCCTTTTTATCTTAAACGCTAATTAAAGCAATACCTAAGCTAAATACTAGCTTAACTTTACTATTATAGTATTAAAGCGTTTCTAAAGTTTTACTAACTAAAGCTAAATACTAACTTAGTATCTAAGTATACTAAAGCTTATAAAGAATAGAGAGGTAACAGAAACTATTCTCTAATAATAGAATATAGCTTTATTAAAACAAAGTAGTTAAATACTATAATAAATAGTATAATTAATAAAGATTATAATAAAGTAATTATAAAGTAGATAATAGGAAAAAAGTAATAATATTATTACTAGGTAAAGAATAACTATAAAGAATTACTATTTCTTTTATAGAAAATAGCTACTAGAATAGTTATATAAATATCTACTTATTTCTATCTAAAGATAAGAATTTATAATTAAATCTACTTAATTCTTAGATTTATAATCTAAGTTTACTAAATTCTTCTTATCTTCTTAGATTTATAATCTAGACTAGTACTAATTATATTAGTTTATATATTATATTATAGAAACTAATAATTAGTTTATTACTAGATCTTTTAGTAATTACAGAAAGAGAGATAAAAAAGATAAAAGTTATTATCTTACGTAATAATTCTTATATTAACTAGACTAAAATAAATAAAAGTATTTTAGAATTTTCTAGTATAGTAAATTAAAACTAGCTACTAAAATCTTAATTACGTAAGTAATTAGATTTACTAGAAATTTTTCTAATTTATTAAGAAATAATAATAAGTGTAATCTTAATAAAGCTTAATAATAAAAAGATAATAATAACTAAGTTATTATAATCTTTACAAGAATTAGTATTATAAAAATACTAAATTATTCTTAAAGTAATATTAATTACTTATTACTTAGAATAATTCTAGAATCTAGAATATAGAAAATAGCAATAAAGCTAAATTTCTAATAGTAACTAAAGTAAAAATTTATTACTATAGATCTTTAATAATAAAGATAAAGTTATTATAGTAATAATAACTAA
This sequence comes from Alternaria sp. Ai002NY15, assembly GCA_023758125.1. Taxonomy (NCBI): domain Eukaryota; kingdom Fungi; phylum Ascomycota; class Dothideomycetes; order Pleosporales; family Pleosporaceae; genus Alternaria; species Alternaria sp. Ai002NY15. The sequence continues at coordinate 21,078 of JAFVLO010000023.1, read as the reverse complement.
GATTATAGACTTTTATTTTTTAGATAATTAATAACTTAAAGAATTCTCTCTTTTTCTCTAAGAGAGATTATAAATACTATAAAGATTATAATAACTTAGTTATTATTATCTTTTTATTATTAAGCTTTATTAAGATTATACTTATTATTTTTTCTTAACAAATTAGAAAAATTTCTAGTAAATCTAATTACTTACGTAATTAAGATTTTAGTAGCTAGTTTTAATCTACTATACTAGAAAATTATAAAATACCTCTATTTATCTTAGCCTAGCTATTATTAGAGTTATTATATAAAATAATAACTTTTATCTTTTTTATCTCTCTTTTTATAATTACTAAAAGATTTAGTAATAAACTAATTATTAGTCTATATAATATAACGCATAAACTAATATAATTAGTACTAGTTTAGATTATAAATCTAAGAAGATAAGAAGAATTTAGTAGACTTAGATTATAAATCTAGAAATTAAGTAGTTTTAATAATAAATTCTTATCTTTAGGCAAAAATAAGTAGATATTTATATAATTATTTTAGTAGCTATTTTTTATAATAGAAATAGTAATTCTTTATAGTTATTCTTTACCTAGTAATAATATTATTATCTTTTACCTATTATCTACTTTATAATTACTTTATTATAATCTTTATTAGTTATACTATTTATTATAGTATTTAACTACTTTGTTTTAATAAAGCTATATTCTATTATTAGAGAATAGTTTCTATTACCTCTCTATTCTTTACAAGTAATAAATAAAAGCTTAATAGCTATCTAATATATATAAAAACTAAGAAAGTTCTTTAAGTTTATTAAAAACTATATAGCAATTTTTATATAAGAGTAATTTATTATATCTAAGCGCTTAGATAAAATAATAATAGCTTTATAGCTATTACTATATTAGAACGCTATATCTATTAAAGTTTTCTTTAAGTATAAACTTACGCTAAGCTTAAATTTTTAGATCTTAGTTATTATAGTAGAATATTAATATAGAGTAAAGTAATAAAATATAGTCTAGTAACTCTATATAGTAATCTTAATATAGGTATATTTTCTAAATACCTTATATTTACTATAATATAGTAGTAAGTATTAATAAAACTCTTTTAATAATATTTATAATAAATATAGTACTTTAATAATAATAGTAATATACTTATAAAAAGTAATAGTAATAAAGACTTTTCTAAAGAACTTAGAGAACTTAGAATTAGTAATAGATAAGCTATAAAGCTATAAAAATATTAAAATTCTAGAAATATATATCTAGATAAGCTTTTAGAGCTAAGTAAAAGTTAATAGTAATAATAAATAGCTCTTATTAGTAGAAGAGCTAGAATTTAGAAAGTAGTATAATATTAACTAGAAGTCTCTCTATTAGCTATAGAAGTAAGTAAATAATTATAGTTAGTATAAAGGTAAATATCTTTATAGAAGTTAATACTATAGTTTTAAAAATAGCTATTTTACGTAGTATTTATATAAAAGCCTATATACTTAAATAATACTTCTCTTTACTATAAATTTTCTTTTCTAACTTCTTAATACTTTTATCTCTATTCTCTAATATACTTTACTTCTTTTTTAATAAATAATACTTTGTTTAAATTAACTTCTCTTCTATACTTATAGAAAACGTTTTTATCTTTAATAATATCTAGACGCCTAGCGTTATAGAAAACGCTAACTTAAATAATCTTACTTTATATATAAGTAGCTTAATTAATATTAATATTTATACTAGCTACTTTTTAATAAGTATTATATAAACTTTAGCTATAAATATAAAACTTATATAGTACTTTAGAAAGTAATTTAACTTTAATAGTATTAATATTATAAAGTAAATTAATAGTTTAAAGCTAGTAGTAAGCTTATATCTTCTAAGTATATAAGTTCTTATCTATATAGACTTTTCTTCTACTACTTATATAATTACTTTAGTATAGCTCTTATAACTCTATATACTAGATACTAAACTTTTAGCTAGTATAAATAAAGTACTAGTAACGTCTAATAAGTAAGTATTTATTAACTTTATAGTAGGTAGTAAATTTAATAGCTAAAAGTAAATAGTGCCTTAACTAATTTAGAAGGCGCTAAATATATAAAAAGTAAAGTATTAGACTATAAAGATAGTTATATAATATAGTAGCTAATATAACTAAGCTTATAGATAGTTACATATAAAATAAAAATTACTAGTATTTATATAAGCTTTATATAGATATCTTAGATTAGTTTAGAGACTTTATACTAGTAGTAAACTTACTAGATTACTTTTTAGTATTAATAGTTGCGTAAAGCGCGCTTTAATACTAATTAATAATCTAGATAGCTATTAGTATTATATTAGTGCCTTAAGCTTAATTTAGTTATCTTTATAGTAAAATAGTATTAAAAGATATTAAAAGATATTAAAAGACTTTAAGCTAGTCTCTTTAAGAACTACTAATTAATTTTAATATTAATTTAGTATATATTACTATAGTAATATAGTTAATTTAGCCTATAAACTTATTCTATACTTACTTATATAACTTTCTAGTTTATACTATAACTAAGAATAACTATAAATAATAGAATATATAGTAATAGAAATACTATAGTAGAGAGATTAGAAGTATCTCTATTAGAATAGATGCTTAATGTAGTTAATTATATTATATATATATATGTAGTTGTTGTTCTTGTCTAAACGCTATTTAGACCTAGCTTTCTCTAGCGCACTAACTCTTAAGCCTAATAGCTATTTAGACTATTATTATATTACTAGTTCTACTACTATATCTCTTCTATACTTAAGAAGAAGGTCTTCTCTTCTTTTTAAGTATAAATAAGAGAATAGCTCTTAGACATTCTCTTCTACCTATTATATTACTAGATTCTATCTACTTAATCTAAATATACTATACGCTAAACTCTTGCCTAGAAATCTAAATATAAAATCTTTTTAGACTATTTCTATTCTAGTATATCTCTCTCTATTACTCTTCTTACTTTAATTTAATCTCTTCTACTAGCCTATAGCCTCTTTCTTTATTTCTTTAGTATATTCTAAACTTTATCTTAATTACTTTTAATATTAGTAGCTAATAATCTCTTAGGCTTAGATTTATATCTTTCTTAGGTTTAATTTTTACTTTTCTATAGTATCTATCTATTTAGCGCTTAACTCTCTATAATATTAGCCTTTTCTCTAATAGATATTCTATTATCTCTAGTATATTACTAGTATATTTATAGAGATATTCTAGAAGGTTTATATATACTATACTACTATTAGAACCTATACGCTAGTTACTCTACTTTTTTACTTAAGAGTCTTTTAGCGCTTAGTAACTAGACTATTAAAATAATAATATTATAACTTTTCTTCTTACGCATAGTAATTACTACTCTTAACTCTACCTTTACGCGTGTAGCCTTTTACTATTCTCTCTCTATCTTCTTCTTTTCTTCTACTCTACTCTACTTTAACTTTCTTTCTTTACTATAGCTTTATCTAAGCGCTTTAAAGGCAAGTTAGCTACTATAGATACTATACTAGTTACTATATCTACTTTCTATACTTAGAAGCTTACTACTAAGCTAGCTATTATATCTAAAGCTAATAATAGCTCTACTATCTCTACTACTATACTTACTCTTAAGTCTACTATAGCTAAGTAAGCTACTACTATTACTACGCACGCGCTTGCGCTTTCTAAGCTAACTTCTACTAATAAAATAACTATTAAGTCTAAGGCTATAGACTATTCTACTACTATTACTACTTAGCCTATAACTAAGAGTACTAGTAATAATACTACGCTGTTATTCTAACCTTTACGTACGCCTAAACAGCTATTAGCTAAATCTACTCTACTTACTTTACCTAAGACTACGCTCTTAATTAAAGCTAAGACTAGCGCTAGTGTTAGCTAAACTAATACTATTATAACTAATGTATCTAATACTACTCTACTACTCTTCTCTATCTATAATATTAACTCTACTAGCTCTTCTTAGCCTAACTTAGCTCTAATAAAAGCTTCTTAGACGTCTATATTTTACCTTTCTAAGAAGTAGAAGAACTAGAGTAAGTCTTTATACCTTTTTATTTTTACTCTAACTAAGGCTATTAAAGAAGGTAGACGTAGTATATATATAGTAAAGTTATATAAGTACAAAACTTCTAACTTTAGTTATAATTAGTATATTACCTAGTATAAGTCTTTTCTCTTCTCTAGAGCCTTTTAACTAAATATTATTCTAATATCTTCTACTTTATTAGTAACTAACTAATAAGCTTATATTATTACTCTTAGCTTTACTATAGATATATAAGATTACTTATATACCTTATAAAGTATAGAATATATACTTAGACTTTCTTTATCTATTCTAGCTACTAATTAGAAAAGCTATTAGTCTAATATATAGGTTAACGCTTATAGTAACTTCTACTTAGCTAATCTAGAGATAACTATTAGTAAATTCTTTTAGTTAGATAATAAGTCTGCGCGCTAGCTATTTAACTCTAATATAGAGGCGCTTATACTATCTTATTATTTTAGCGCTAAGTTAGTTAGTGTAATTAACTCTTTAGTTAAGAATTCTTCTATTAAGATTATTATCTATAGTTAGTGTGCGTTATTAAATTATAGAAAGATATTTAGCTAGTGTATCTAGGTCTATATTAATAGCTAGCTAATAAAGAGTAGAGTTTACACTAATTACTTAAAGTATAGTAATTATTAGATCTACTCTTTTTATAGTAAGTTACTAACTATTCTTTAGACACTTACTTTCTTATTTCTAGTATCTTTACTAATATATTCTTCTAGAGACCTAAGTAGTAAGGCGTAGCCTTAAGTCTACTATAGCTACTAAGTCTATAGTTACCTCTAATATAATTACTAGTCTCTCTAAGAGTATTCTTACTTATCTTAAGGCTAGTAAGAAGCTAACTACTATATCTAAAGAGAGTAATAAGGCCTTATTTACCTAGGCTAGTAATAGTATAGCTACTTAGTATAGATACTATTTAAGTAATATTAACGCTAGTTATAACTTAGCTTTCTAACTAAGCCTAAAGAATCTTAGCTACAATTTACCTAAAAAGGCTTCTAATACTAAAGCTACTTCTACTTCTACTAGCATAACTTATATTTAGTTATTATTACTACGCTTAAAGATTCTTAGTAAAAGTAATAATAAGTCTAGGTTAACTATTACTAAGCGTTAGAGCTAACCTATAAAGTCTAATCTATCTACTAGCTAGTCTACTCTAGACGCTGCGCTTTCTATTAGGCCTAATAGCTATTTAGCTACTAGTGTTCTTAAGCCTATTACGCTAACTAGAAAACCTTATTATTATACTCTTTGTGCTATTTCTTCTTCTATCTAGGTTTTAGGTAGTAGTTATAGTTAACTTTATAAGTAGTCTAAGTCTAAGAAGGCTATTACTAATAAAGTAGATACTATTAGTAATAATGTTATTAAGTCTAAGGCTTCTACTATTACTACTCTTATTACTACTTCTACTAGAACTGCTAAGCCTATTTCTTCTTTAACTTCTACTAATTCTATAACTTCTAGCTCTACTAGCTCTTCTATACGTAGGTAGTTCTCTAGTCTCTTTTCTCTCTAATTAACTCTTAAATCTATCTATTCTACTCTATAGTTATAGTAAATAAAATTATAATATACTTCTAAGTCTTCTCTTATTACTTTATATTCTTACGCCTATAATATTATAATAGCTAAACCTATATTACTTCTCTTCTACACTTAAAAGAAAGAAAGTCTTTTCTTCTTTAGCTTTAAGTTCTAAATGTTATTTAGATATAATCTTTCTATTATAATATTCTTAGGTTTCTAGTAGTTATTATAATAATACTAGATTCTAAGTTGTAATTAAGAAGTACTAATAGTAATAGCCTTAGTAGCTTTTATAATTATATAGAAGATCTTCTAATATCTTTCTAAATTAATATAATTCTTCTATAAAGTTAAGATCTATTTCTAAGATTCTTAAAGCTATTTTCTAGCCTATCTAAGAGCCTTTTCTTATTAGTAGATACTAATCTAAGCGCCTACTTAAGATGTCTAGTTAGAGTTTTGCTATAGCTTTAGCTAAGTAGCTTTTAGTTAAATTTCTAACTACTCTAAATACATTATATTCTATATTATAGTATTATAATATTCTTCTTATATTACTAATATATTCTAAGAGTATTATTATATACTAGCTAGCTTTAAAATCTTAGTATTATAATCTAGTATTACGTAGTAGTTCTTGTAAGAAAAGTAGGTCTATTACTATAGGCTTAATAGCTCTTTAGATAGTAAATATATTAAGTAAATTCTTTTATAATATCTCTATTACTACTTTCTACTCTTTCTACGCTTTAACTACCTTATACTCTTCTATATACTCTTCTACTTCTTTTTACTTTTTACTTTACTACTACTACTATTATTCTACGCATATTCTTACTATAGCTTTTAGCTCTATTAATACTACGCCTAAAGGTAAAACTATTAAGCAGCCTTTTGTTAAAAGCGTATTTATTATCTTCTCTAACTTTAATAACGTCTACTCTACTACTCTATAAGCTCTTTTACGTGCTACGCCTAAGTAAGTATCTACTATTACTACGCTAGAGGCTGCTACTTCTAAGCTAACTTCTACTAATAAGATAACTACTAAGCCTAATACTAAGAACTATTTAGCTACTATTAATGCTTAGTCTATACCTATAAGTGCTAATAAGTTTAATAAGCTAGACACGCAGCCTTTTAATAACTTTAACTTCTCTACTTTAGATAATAAAAGATCTCTTCTTAGCCTTTAAAAGTAGATTAATATTAAGATATCTTTAGGTATTATGTAAATAGATTTTAACTTTAATTACGCGCTAAGCGCCTCTTAGACGCTTTAGAGTATTATAGATAAGAATACTTTATACTCTACTATACTACCTAACTACTATAAAACTTTATCTAATATTAAGAAATTTAGCCTCTCTATTAAGAGCTCTAGCTCTTCTAAGTCTAAAGTTCTTTCTAAGTTATCTATAAAAAAGCGTCTAGTGCCTAAAGCTTTTAGTAATTAGGTAGTAGAGTTGTATAAGCTACTAAAGCGTATTTCTACTTCTAATACTATTATTAGCTAAAGTAAGTCTACTATCTTTCTTTTTTACTTTCTAAAAGATATTCTACTAATATTATATTTCTTTATAGTAATGCACATATTACGTATAGACTTTACTATTAACTAGATTAAAGACTTCTATAAATATATTATTAACCTTAACACTTTAGAGACTCTAGCTAGACTAGTTCTTATAGTAGCTTACTTTCTAACTTAGAGTAAAGAACTTTAGATTAAGCGCAAAATTAATTTAGCGCCTCTAGATATATCTAAGAACTATTTATTCTTTTATAAGTTCTTCTCTCTTAGTATAAACTATAAGTAAATTATCTTTAAGCCTCTTATTACTATACTTATATACTATTATCTTATTAGCGTAATTAAGTATAAGTTAGCTTTAGGTAAGAATAAAGAGCTTAGTAGATATAATAAAATATATAGCTATTATAAATATAGTTTAAAGCTTCTATTTAAGTTATATTACTTAGTTATATTAAATAGCTTCTTAATACTATAAAGAACTTACACTAATTACTATGTAAAGAGCGTAGAACTTTAGTACTCTTTTACTTATAAGTTTCTAACTATCTCTTAGATATCTACTTTCTTAGTATTAGTATAATAGCTAACTTATTCTTAGGTTAGTCTAACTCTCTAAGTAAGAAGGTTATATTTACTAAGCTAGTAGATCTTAATAAGTCTTCTATAGCATTCTACCTCTCTTATTAATTATTCTAGCTATTCTTCTCTCTTAATAGCTCTAATAGTCTAAGCGTACTTTAGTTCTATAAGAAGAGTTCTATAGTTTAGGCTCTACGTACTTCTAAGAAGCTAGTTAGTAATAGTAACTATAATTCTACTAAGAAGTTCTAGAACTTAGATATTAGTAACTATAGTAAGAGTATCTCTAAGAAGAATTATAAGCTAAGGCTTACTTAGCTAGAGAAGGCTATAACTACTTTAAAGAGTTTTCTAGCTCTACTATTTTCTAAGTGTAAGCGCGTTTCTTCTAAAAGTACTAAGAAGTCTACCTCTACTAAGAAGATAAAGAAACTAGTACTACTACCTACCTCTATACGTACTCTTTATACTTATAAGCCTACTACGCCTTCTACTAAAGTTATAGATATTAATAATAATAAAAGTAATAAATTTCTTACTCTATTTAAGTCTAAAGGCTTATTAGTCTAGAAGACCTCTAGTAAGAAGAAGAAGAAAAGTAAGAAGTAGGTACGTTACTTAGTTATAAGCTATAATAGTAGTAGCTATTTTCTATATATATTTATAGATGTAGTTTAGAGCTTAGTTATAGCGTTTAATATATATATATCTAAAACTACTTAAAACTATACCTATAATGTATATACCTAATACTTATTCTAGTTAAAATCTAGCTTCTTTATTAGAATAACTACTAATAATTACTAAGGTCTAGATAATACCTATTCTATATTCTGTTTCTCTTCTATATTAACTAATAGATTATCTAGTTAAGCTCTTAGCCTTAGGCTTCTTTAAACTTTAGTTAACTCTAGAGTATTTAGAATATCTTAGCTATACGTAGGCTATTTAGGCGTCTTATTATTATTATTACTACTTACTTCTTAATCTATATTATTAGTTTTATTAGTAGAGAATATAGTTATAGCGTAGTCTAGCCTATTAATCTTAGTAAGATCTACTACTATGCACTAGTAAAAGACCTTTAGGTAGTTTTCTAGTGTATAACTTTAGAAAGAGGTACTATTAAGCTCTTTTAACTAATACTAACCTTTTTTATTAGCGCTATAAATACAAAATAGCCTCTTCTACTTAGATAGAAACTTAGTAAGTATAGATTAGTTATTTTTATAGAAAGAGTCTCTTAATAGAATAAGATTATCTAGAGAAAGCTTACTTAGCTAAAGAACTCTTAACTAGTTAAAATAGTTCTTATTCTTATACTTAAGATATATAGTATAGTTAATAGACTTCTTAAATTATTTATCTCTATAGTTAAACTAGTAGACTTATATTATAAGAAGAGTAGATATATTCTAAATATTATTCTATAGAAGCGTCTGCTAAGTTAGAATAGATAGCTTAATAGATAAAATATACTACTAGCCTAAAACTAAGTAAGCTAGTGTCTTATTTATAAATTATTTAATAGTTATATAGTTAGCCTATAGAATATTAGGTAAGTTATCTATCTAGTTGCTAGAAAGCTTCTTTAGAGTAGCTATAATAGGCACGTACTCTTACTTAATAAGTTCTTACCTCTAAGAGTAGTAGGCGCTTAAAATAACTCTGTTAATTCTCTATTACTTCTAAAGTTCTTTAATAAAGCTCTTGTTCTTAGAGCCTCTATTAGCTAATATCTTAAGTAGAATACTTTATTAATAAAATATATTATATAGTAAGAACTTCTAAATACTCTTTAAGTTATTTTTAGCTAAGGCCTTAGCTTCTACTTATTATAAAAGGTAGTCTTAAGTAATAATAAGAAACTTCTTACTATTATAACTAGGTAGTATATAAATAATATTAATAGTAATCTATATAAATAGTACTATTAGTAGCTCTATAGGCTAAAGCTCTTCTTAAACTATTACTAATATATATAATTAGTACTTAGAGTAGAACTATATATAGCGTTTAACTTAATTATACTATTCTTTCTAATAGTAGCGCGCCTACACTTTACGCTAGGTACCTTTCTTACTCTAGTAGCTAGACTTATTATAGAGAGATCTAATAATCTTATACTACTTATCTATTAAGTTAACTACTCTTTATAGAAGCTAGTCTTCTAAGAGAATTATAAAGAGATATTATTCTCTAATAGTTATTTAGAGCACCTTCTTTTTAAACTTATAAAACTTAGTAGTAAATATATACTTAGGCCTTCTATAGAATAGTAGCTAGCTTATAATTACTTATAACTTATTACTATAGCTATCTACTAGTAGTTAATTATTAAAAAAAAAATCTACCTAGTATATTCTATACGTGTGCGCTAGAGCTTTACTAAAGATAAGCTAAACTATATTTAGGTGCGTATTAATAAAGTCTTCTATATCTTTCTTAAGTTTATTAGGTAGCTTCTAGCTATCTAGCTTAGGTATTCTTAAAAGAGTATTAGCTATAATATTCTTCTTACTAGCTATATAAACAATATTAAACTTCTATATATTAAGAAGTGTAAGCTACTAAGTAATTAGAGCTCTAGAGAGATCTATTATACTTTATTAGAGTTATGTAATAAGTATCTTTATATCTATCTTAACTTAGAAGTTTACTCTATAGATATAGAACTAAAACTTTTTTAGAGTAAGTAGAAGAGTCTTATATTTATACTTGCTTAAATTCTAATTTCTCTTAGTAGTAGACTAAACTCTACTCTTAAAGTGTACTAGGTAATAATAGCTATTTAGGTTAAGCTATATAATAACTATACTCTAACTCTTCTTACTACTATTAACTATAAAGATAATCTTTTAGATAGGCTTAGTATAATTAATAGAAACTAGCGCTAGAGTAGTTGTTAGAGTTGTCTTAAGATATTCTATTATCTACTTCTACTCTAGGCTCTATTTAAATAGTGTATTCTTATAGAGAAGCTTAAATAAAGAGACTATAATAATAGTAAAACCTAGTATCTATACTCTATAGTAAATGTAGATTCTAAGAAATATTTAGACTTTCTTAGCGTTGCGATAATTTAGCTAACGCAAAATCTTATTAACCTTCTTCTTATTAGAGTAGTAGCTATACTTATTAATTTAATAGCTAATAATAATTATAGAGAGGTAGTAGAAGTTAGACTTATAGCCTAATATTATTATACCTACGCGCTTAATATCTATAAGCACTTTATTAATATTTAAAAGGTGTTTAGTAATAAACTACCTTATACTTAGTTCTACTTTATAGTTACTATAGCGCTTCTTTAGTCTCTTAATATATATATTATTAAGGTATAGTATATACCTATTAGAGATATAGTCTTTATAAATCTTTATTATAATACGTATAAACTCTACTAGAGAGTTTATTATATCTATTAGAAGTATATACTATTGTATAAGTTCTAATAGCGTTAAAAAGGCTGTTATATCTCTTAAGTTCTTATATAGTTCTACTTAGTTATACTCTAAGAAGAAATCTAATAGACTTATAATAACGTATTCTATAAATTTCTCTAAAAACTTATTAGAATTAGGTAGTAGGTTAGCGTTATAAATTATAACTCTATTAAGTTTTTAAGCGTTATTAATTAGGTAATACCTCTTATCTTTCTTAGTAACTAAGAACTATAGATTACAATACTAGCTCTTATATAACTCTAAGGTACCTTTATTAATATAGTTCTAAATTATATTAATTACAATCTACTAAAGCTTTCTTAGAATAGAGAACTAGTTAGCTCTCTAGGCTTAATATAGTACTGTATTAATAATAACTAGAGAGATAACGTCTTTACTAACTCTTTTAGATTCTCTAAAGTTCTAGACTAGTGCTACTTCTTATTAGTAGAGAACCTCTAAGAGTATATCTTTCTCTACTAGTAATAACTCTAATAAGATTTTTATCTCTAAAATGCATTTAGGTATTATTTAAGTGCCTTAGAGAAATACAGCGTATTATAGCTTAAAATACTTAGTAAATAGAGCTAATTAGCTATTAGTATTAAGTACTTACTTTACTGCTACTCTTTTCTTCTAGTCTAACTACCTCTTAATAGGTTGCGTTAGTTAGCTAGAGTTATTAATAGATTTAATCTTAATACCTTTACGCTTATAAGCTTTATTAATCTAAGTGTTATTTAGCTAACTTACTATATGCTTAGTAGATAGGCGCGTAGGTTTACGTAATACTATAACTATATTAACTTTTAGTGTAAGGCCTTTATCTACCTTAGCTAGGTTCTTTATCTAGAAGAACGCTTTACTTTATTTTATAGTATCTTTATTACTAATACTCTCTATAATATTACTTAGAAGTTAGGCTAATAACTCTTTAACGTCTTCTATCTTAAAAATGTATAAGCCTTTATTATCTCTTATTAGTAGGCTTTTATTAGGCCTAAGGCTTATTAACTTACTATTTAATCTTAATAAGTATACTATTAGATCTTTTCTAGAAGCTCTACGCTTCTTCTATAGAATCTATTTACTAATAGATTATATAGATATCTAACTACTATTTAGTCTACTATTTCTAACCTTTTCTATTATTATATCTACTACTTCTATATACGCGCACGCTATACTACTTACTAGCTCTTTAGTTATATACTAAAGTGTAGCGCTAGCTACTACACTCTTATACCTTTTTCTAACGTAGGTCTAGTATAAAGACTAGAAGCTATAAGCTTATTACTTCTAGTATATATAAATCTTATATTAGCTTAGCTATCTACGCTAAAGATATAATAGTACGTTAATCTATTAGTTATATACTTAATACGCGCCTAAGCGTCTATTAGAAAAGAGTTACTTAGAATAATTAGATTAGTGTAGAATTCTATAATAAAAAAGTTTATTTAGACTTTAATCTACTCTATAATAATAGAGATACTCTAGATAATACTCTTAAAGCTTACTATACTTTTATTTATAGTAACTATCTAAGCAGCCTTTATACTACCTAGTAGTAATATAATTAGTAATATAGCTCTCTTAGCTACTTCTCTCTTAATAGTATTTAGCTTAGCGCCTAAGTCTAAGAGGTAGAGAAAAGAGTTCTCTCTAATATTAATAAAGATCTTTAGGTAGTCTTAATATAAGTGCTTAATATCTATTAGTTAGTTATACGCTTAATTATCTCTTAGGTAGTTATAATCTACGTTTTTAGAGTTATACTTTTAGCTTTAATCTATAATAATATGCTGTTATATATAGCTAATCTTCTAGTTAGTCTAGTATTCTACTTTTAGGCTGTAGTAGTTAACTACTCTACTAGCTTCTGCTTTTACTAGTACGTAGTTAGAGAGAGTACTAAGAGTAATTATATTAACTATAGCGCCTAAGAGCTTATTAAACTTCTATTCTTCTTTCTCTCTTTATAGCTTCTCTTATCTAGCCTATTACCTTAATATCTTAATAATATTAACTTTAAACTTATCTAGCTTCTTATTTATATAGTTAGAGTTAAATAGCGTCTTATAGACTTTAGGTATATTACTAAAAAGAGTACTAATCTAAAGAGAGATTAAAGTACCTAGAATACTATAGATTATAGCCTATATATTAGGCTTAAGCTTATTAATAATCTTACGCTTTCTTAGTTACTTATTAGTTATTTTAGACTTTAGTTCTAATTATTCTTATAGTATTCTAGATACTCTATTATCTAGTTATATAAGATTATCTTCTTTGCTAAATTAGATAACTCTCTTCTTATTTAGCGCCTAATAGCTTAAAGAGTGTTCTATTCTATTCTTATAACCTTAGAGATAAGAGATATAATTATTACTAGGTCTTTATAGTATTATCTTCTTCTAGACTTTAGAAGAATTATAAGATACTACCTTCTTAGGTTCTAAGAATACTCTAGAAATAGTGTAGTAGAGAGATTAGAAGTATCTCTATTAGAATAAGTACTTAATACAGTTAATTATCTTATGTATGTGTATTCTTATCTAAACGCTGTTTAGACCTAGCTTTCTCTAGCGCACTAACTCTTAAGCCTAATAGCTATTTAGCCTATTATTATATTACTAGTTTTACTACTATATCTCTTCTATACTTAAGAAGAAGGCCTTCTCTTCTTCTTAAGCATAAATAAGAGAATAGCTTTTAGACATTCTCTTCTACCTATTACATTACTAGATTCTATCTACTTAATCTAAATATACTATGCGCTAAACTTCTACCTAGAAATCTAAATACAAAATCTCTTTAGGCTGTTTCTATTCTAGTATATCTCCCTCTATTACTCTTTTTATTTTAATTTAATCTCTTCTGCTAGCCTATAGCCTCTTCCTCTATTTCTCTAGTATATTCTAAACCTTGTCTTAATTACTTTTAATATTAGTAGCTAATAATCTCTTAGGCTTAGATCTATGTCTTTCTTAGGTTTAATCTTTACTTTTCTATAGCGCCTACCTATCTAGCGCTTAACCTTCTATAATATTAGCCTTTCTTCTAATAGATATTCTATTATCTCTAGTACATTGCTAGTGCATTTATAGAGATATTCTAGAAGGTTTACACGTACTGCACTACTATTAGAACTTATACGCTAGTTACTCTACTTTTTTACCTAAGAGCCTTTTAGCGCTTAGCAACTAGGCTATTAAAATAATAATATTGCAACTTTTCTTCTCGCGTATAGTAATTACTACTCTTAACTCTGCCTTTACGCGCGTAGCCTTTTACTATTCTCTCTCTATCTTTTTCTCTTCTTCTACTTTGCTTTACCTTAACCTTCTTTCTCTACTATAGCTTTACCTAAGCGCTCTAAAGGCAAGTTAGCTACTATAGACACTATACTAGTTACTATATCTACTTTCTACGCTTAGAAGCTTGCTGCTAAGCTAGCTATTATATCTAAAGCTAATAACAGCTCTACTACCTCTACTACTACATCTACTCTTAAGCCTACTATAGCTAAGCAAGCTACTACTATTACTACTTACACGCTTACGCTTTCTAAGCTAACTTCTACTAATAAGATAACTATTAAGCCTAAGGCTATAGATAATTCTACTACTATTGCTGCTTAGCCTATAACTAAGAGTACTAGTAATAATACTATGCTGTTATTCTAACCTTCGCGTACACCTAAACAGCTATTAGCTAAACCTACTCTACCTACTCTACCTAAGACTACGCTCTTAATTAAAGCTAAGACTAGCGCTAGTGTTAGCTAAACTAATACTATTATAACTAACGTGCCTAATACTACTCTACTACTCTCCTCTATCTGCAATATTAACTCCGCTAGCTATTCTTAGCCTAACTTAGCTCTAATAAAAGCCTCTTAAACGCCTACGTCTTGCCTTTCTAAGAAGTAGAAGAACTAAAGTAAGTTTCTGCGCCTTTCTATCTTTACTCTAACTAAAGCTATTAAAAAAGGTAGACGTAGCATGTGTATAGCAAAGTTATACAAGTATAAAACTTCTAACTCTAGTTATAATTAGTACATTATCTAGCGTAAGTCTTTTCTCTTCTCTAGAGCCTTTTAACTAAATATTATTCTAATATCTTCTACTTTATTAGTAACTAACTAGAGAGCCTATATTATTACTCTTAGCTTTACTATAGATATGTAGAATTACTTGCATGCCTTATAAAGCGTAGAACGTATGCTTAGACCTTCTCTATCTATTCTAGCTACTAATTAGAAAAGCTATTAGTCTAATATGCAGGTTAACGCTTATAGCAACTTTTACTTAGCTAATCTAGAGATAACTATTAGTAAATTCTTTTAGTTAGACAATAAGTCCGCGCGCTAGCTATTTAACTCTAATATAAAGGCGCTTATACTATCTTATTACTTTAGCGCTAAGTTAGTTAGTATAATTAATTCTTTAGTTAAGAATTCTTCTATTAAGATTATTGTCTATAGTTATTATGCGTTGTTAAATTATAGAAAGATATTTAGCTAGTGTATCTAGATCTATATTAATAGCTAGCTAATAAAGAGTAGAGTTTGCACTAATTACTTAAAGCATAGTAATTATTAGGTCTACTCTTTTTGCAGTAAGTCGCTAACTATTCTTTAGACACTTACTTTCTTATTTCTAGTATCTTTGCTAATATATTCTTCTAAGAACCTAAGTAGTAAGGCGTAGCCTTAAGTCTACTATAGCTACTAAGTCTATAGTTACCTCTAATATAATCGCTAGTCTCTCTAAGAGCGTCTTTACTTGTTTTAAGGCTAGTAAGAAGCTAACTACTATATCTAAAGAGAGTAATAAGGCCTTATTTGCCTAGGCTAGCAATAGTATAGCTACTTAGTACAGATACTATTTAAGTAATATTAACGCTAGTCGCAACTTAGCTTTCTAACTAAGCCTAAAGAATCTTAGCTGCAATTCGCCTAAAGAGGCTTCTAATGCTAAGACTACTTCTACTTCTACTAGCGCAACTTATATTTAGTTATTATTACTACGCTTAAAGATTCTTAGTAAGAGTAATAATAAGTCTAGATTAACTATTACTAAACGTTAGAGCTAACCTACAAAGTCTAATCTATTTACTAGCTAGCCTACTCTAGACGCTGCGCTTTCTATTAGGCCTAATAGCTATTTAGCTACTAGTGTTCTTAAGCCTATTACGCTAACTAGAAAATCTTGTTATTACGCTCTCTATGCTATTTCTTCTTCTGTCTAGATTCTAGATAGTAGTTATAGTTAACCTTGCAAGTAGCCTAAGCCTAAGAAGGCTATTACTAATAAGGCAGATGCTATTAGTAACAATATTATTAAGTCTAAGGCTTCTACTATTACTACTTCTATTGCTACTTCTACTAGAACTACTAAGCCTGTTTCTTCTTTAACTTCTACTAATTCTGTAACTTCTAGCTCTACTAGCTCTTCTATACGTAGGTAGTTCTCTAGTCTCTTTTCTCTCTAATTAACTCTTAAGTCTATCTATTCTACTCTATAGTTATAGTAAATAAAATTATAATATACTTCTAAGTCTTCTCTTATTACCTTACATTCTTACGCCTATAATATTATAATAGCTAAACCTATATTACTTCTCTTCTACACTTAAAAGAAAGAAAGTCTCTTCTTCTTTAGCTTTAGGTTCTAAATATTGTTTAGACATAATCTTTCTATTATAATATTCTTAGGTTTCTAGTAGTTATTATAATAATACTAGATTCTAAGCTGTAATTAAGAAGTACTAATAGCAATAGCCTTAGCAGCCTTTATAATTATATAGAAGATCTTCTAATATCTTTCTAAATTAAAATAATTCTTCTGTAAAGTTAAGATCTATTTCTAAGGTTCTTAAAGCTGTTCTTTAGCCTATCTAAGAGCCTTTTCTTATTAGTAGATACTAATCTAAGCGCCTACTTAAGATATTTAGTTAGAGTTTTGCTATAGCTCTAGCTAAGTAGCCTTTAGTTAAATTTCTAACTACTCTAAATGCATCGCATTCTATATCGCAGCATTATAATATTCTTCTTACATCGCTAATGCATTCTAAGAGTATTATTACATACTAGCTAGCTTTAAAATTCTAGTATTATAATCTAGTATTGCGTAGCAGTTCTTATAAGAAAAGTAGATCTATTGCTATAGGCTTAATAGCTCTTTAGGTAGCAAATATATTAAGTAAATTCTTCTATAATATCTCTATTACTACTTTCTACTCTTTCTACACTTTAACTGCCTTATACTCTTCTACGCGCTCTTCTACCTCTTCTTACTCTTTACTTTACTACTACTGCTATTATTCTACGCGCATTCTTACTATAGCTTTTAGCTCTATTAATACTACGCCTAAAGGCAAGACTATTAAGCAGCCTCTTATTAAGAGCGCGTCTATAATCTTCTCTAACTTTAATAACGCCTACTCTACTACTCTATAAGCTTTTCTGCGCGCTATACCTAAGTAAGCGTCTACTATTACTACGCTAGAGGCTGCCTCTACTAAGCTAACTTCTACTAATAAGATAACTACTACGCCTAAGGCTAAGAACTATTTAGCTACTATTACTACTTAGCCTATACCTGCAAGTGCTAATAAGTTTAATAAGCTAGACACGCAGCCTTTTAATAACTTTAACTTCTCTACTTTAGATAATAAGAGATCTCTTCTTAGCCTTTAAGAGCAGATTAATATTAAGACGTTCTTAGGTATTACGTAAATAGATTTTAACCTTAATTACGCGCTAAGCGCCTCTTAGGCGCTTTAAAGTATTATAAGTAAGAATACTTTATACTCTACTATACTGCCTAACTACTATAAAACTCTGTCTAATATTAAGAAATTTAGCCCCTCTATTAAAAGCTCTAGCCTGTCTAAGTCTAAAGTTCTTTCTAAGTTACTTACAAAAAAGCGTCTAGTACCTAAAGCTCTTAGTAATTAGGTAGTAAAGTTGCATAAGCTACTAAAGCGTATTTCTACCTCTAATGCTGTTATTAGCTAAAGTAAGTCTACTATCTTTCTTTCTTACTTTCTAAAAGACATTCTGCTAATATTATATTTCTTTATAGTAATATATATATTGTATATAGACTTTACTATTAACTAAGTTAAAGACCTCTATAGATATATTATTAACCTTAATACTTTAGAGACTCTAGCTAGACTAGTTCTTGCAGTAGCCTACTTTCTAACTTAGAGTAAAGAACCTTAAATTAAGCGCAAAATTAATTTAGCGCCTCTAGACGTGTCTAAGAACTATTTGTTCTTCTATAAGTTCTTCTCTCTTAGTATAAACTATAAGTAAATTGTCTTTAAGCCTCTTATTACTACACTTATATACTATTATCTTATTAGCGTAATTAAGCATAAGTTAGCTTTAGGTAAGAATAAAGAGCTTAGTAGATATAATAAAATATATAGCTATTACAAACGTAGTTTAAAGCTTCTATTTAAGTTATGTTGCTTAGTTATATTAAATAGCTTTCTAATGCTATAGAGAACTTACACTAATTACTACGCAAAAAGCGCAGAACCTTAGTGCTCTTTTACTTATAAGTTTCTAACTACCTCTTAGATATTTACTTTCTTAGTATTAGTATAATAGCTAACTTATTCTTAGATTAGCCTAACTCTTCTAGTAAGAAGGTTATGTTTACTAAGCTAGTAGATCTTAATAAGCCTTCTATAGCATTCTACCTCTCTTGTTAATTATTCTAGCTATTCTTCTCTCTTAATAGCTCTAACAGCCTAAGCGCACTTTAGTTATATAAGAAGAGTTCTATAGTTTAAGCTCTGCGTGCTTCTAAGAAGCTAGTTAGTAATAATAACTATAACTCTACTAAGAAGTTTTAGAACTTAGATATTAGTAACTATAGTAAGAGTATCTCTAAAAAGAATTATAAGCTAAGGCTTACTTAGCTAGAGAAGGCTATAGCTACTCTAAAGAGTCTTCTAGCTCTACTATCTTCTAAGTGTAAGCGCGTTTCTTCTAAGAGTACTATAAAGTCTACCTCTACTAAGAAGATAAAGAAACTAGTACTACTACCTACTTCTATACGCACTCTTCGCACTTACAAGCCTACTACGCCTTCTACTAAGACTATAGATATTAATAATAATAAAAGTAATAAATTTCTTACTCTATTTAAGTCTAAAGGCTTATTAGTCTAGAAGACCTCTAGCAAGAAGAAGAAGAAGAGTAAAAAGTAGGTACGTTGCTTAGTTATAGGCTAAAATAGTAGTAGCTATTCTCTACATATATTTATAGACGTAGTTTAGAGCTTAGTTATAGTATTTAATGTATATATATCTAAAACTACTTAAAACTATACCTATAATATATATACCTAATACTTATTCTAGTTAAAATCTAGCTTCTTTGTTAGAATAACTACTAACAATTGCTAAGGTCTAGACAATACCTATTCTATATCTTATTTCTCTTTTACATTAACTAATAAATTATCTAGTTAAGCTCTTAGCTATAGGCTTCTTTAAACTTTAGTTAACTCTAGAGTATCTAGAATATCTTAGCTATACGTAGGCTATTTAGGCGTCTTATTATTATTATTACTACTTACTTCTTAATCTACATTATTAGTTTTATTAGTAGAGAATACAGTTATAGCGTAGTCTAGCCTATTAATCTTAGCAAGATCTACTACTATACGCTAGTAAAAGGCTTTTAGGTAGTTTTCTAGCGTATAACTTTAGAAAGAAGTGCTGTTAAGCTCTTCTAACTAATACTAACCTTTCTCTTTAACGCTGTAAATGCAAAATAGCCTCTTCTACTTAGGTAGAAACTTAGTAAGCGTAGATTAGTTATTTTTGTAGAAAGAGTCTCTTAATAGTATAAGATTACTTAGAGAAAGCTTACTAGGCTAAAGAACTTTTAACTAGTTAAAATAGTCCTTATTTTTATACCTAAAACGTATAGTGTAGTTAATAGACTTCTTAAATTATTTATCTCTTTAGTTAAACTAGTAGGCTCGCATTATAAGCAGAGTAGGTGTATTCTAAACATTATTCTATAGAAGCGTCTACTAAGTTAGAATAGATAGCTTAATAGGTAAGATATGCTACTAGCCTAAGACTAAGTAAGCTAGTGTCTTATTTGTAGATTATTTAATAGTTGTGTAGTTAGCCTATAGAACGTTAGGTAAGTTGTCTACCTAGTTACTAGAAAGCTTCTTTAGAGCAGCTATAATAGGCGCGTACTCTTACTTAATAAGTTCTTGCCTCTAAAGGTAGTAGGCGCTTAAAATAACTCTATTAATTCTCTATTACTTCTAAAGTTTCTTAACAAGGCCCTTATTCTTAGAGCCTCTATTAGCTAATATCTTAAGTAGAATACTCTATTAACAAAAGATATTATGCAGTAGAAACTTCTAAACGCTCTTTAAGTTGTTCTTAGCTAACGCCTTAGCTTCTACCTATTACAAAAGGTAGTCTTAAGTAATAATAAGAAACTTCTTGCTATTACAGCTAGGCAGCATATAAATAACGTTAATAGTAATCTATATAAATAGTATTGTTAGTAGCTCTATAGGCTAAAGCTCTTCTTAAACTATTACTAATATATATAATTAGTACTTAGAGCAGAACTATATATAGCGTTTAACTTAATTATACTATTCTTTCTAATAGTAGCGCGCCTACACCTTACGCTAGATACTTTTCTTACCTTAGTAGCTAGACTTATTATAAAGAGATCTAATAATCTTATACTACTTATCTATTAAGTTAACTACTCTTTGTAGAGGCTAGCCTTCTAAGAGAATTATAAAGAGATATTATTCTCTAATAGTTATTTAGAGCGCCTTCTTCTTAAACTTA